>CM041293.1:140512502-141163239 GCA_023052935.1 Piezodorus guildinii
TATTCGATTCACGGTCACGATAGAGGGACTCAATTTTAAGAATTTAGGTTCTCTTATGTTTTACAAGATAAAATCTAGGAGCAGCTGGAAGAAACTGGCGAGCCGGAGCGGGTCCGTTCGAGAAGACACGAAGAAGGCGACAAGGTAAGCTGCTGTCTATTTTAAATTTACTTGTAAAACGATTTGGAGATCCCTTATTCTGAGCAGAATCTAAATTTAAAGTTTTTATTATTAATTTTTATCATACAGTCCACAACCAGAAAATTTTAATTGGTACAATTCGTACCATGTATGTTTATACAATACAAATATGTATATATAGTTATCCTATCTATGATTACCTGAACGGTCTAAGCATGACGAAGCCATGGGCACTGAACCTCATTCAGTAGCCACCTGCTTGTTATCACCAGTGTCATATCTGTACAAAAGTTTACTTTAATTTTGTTTTTTAATAACTTTGAGCCAAACAAGATGGCTGTTAAAGTGTTTGTTCAGGGGGCTTTAATGAGTTTTGACCGAATAATGCCAATAAATTAGGTTACTTCATATTTCGAATTAAAAAAAGATATCTACATCACCAACTATTTCCTTTAATAACTAGGAAACTTTATGGTGCTTTTTGCTTCGATTAGCGATGCATTTTGGAGAAAAGATGACATGATTGCGTAAAATTCCGTTTATATAAAGGTTAGAGTATTTTGAGGCAGCAAATAAGTATCCTTGAAATATGAAAATTGAAAAAATAATCAGTAAAAATCAGGTAGTGTGGGCGCATCACAAAACAAGTAATTACCAATTTTAAAACTTTTACTAATAATTACCTATTATACAAAATTGATCTATATTTGCACGTATCGCCATAGAATCAGGATATTTTATATTTTCATGGGCCCGAGAAATAATATGGAATTTTCTTTTTTTGAATATCAGATTTTCATTAAAAAAACTGATTCGTAGTATAAAACATTATGGGTATAAGAACAATCAAGGTAATATTTACCTCAATAAAAGATTCATTTTTTGTATTCATTCAACTTCACTTTATGGTAGATATTACTACAGTGGGTATCTTAAAGGGATACCTAACATCACACAGGCTCGGAACCACATTTTTACGTTCCCTCTGAACGACGGCATGACTAAGGATTTTTTATTCCCTTTATAAAATCCTGGGACCTTGGGCATAGAAGGTGTTATGCTAGTCACTGCACCACATTTTCATTACCAAAAAAAATCTGGTGCGGGCAACACACGACTTTCTCTTACCTCCATTTTTAAAATCAATGAAAGAATTTTCAAATACAGTAAGAGATAAAAATACGTGAAACTATTAAAAAATTAATTATATTGAATTTATATAGAAACATGAGATGATGTGTATGAGATGATAATTTTTCTAAAATCTTTAGCTTTCCAACGGTATATCATACATGTATATTACTGCTCTTATGTTCAAAAACGAAAAATTGCATTAAAAAAATATTTTTTCTATTTTCTCCTTTAGTTGGGTATCGAATTTATTCAATTTATATATTTTCTAGTTTTTCATCAGCGTTAACAAGATAATCTAGTTATTATTATTGAATCTACAAAATTAAAGGTACTTTAGGGGAAGAAAATTTAAAATATCGGCATTTAAGCCCTGTCAGACCATTTTTATCTAAATAAAACCTACATGATATTAAAGCCCATTAAATTTTACATCGATATAGCGAGTTTAATCAAAATCGTCGGAACCGTTTTTGAGAAAATCGAAAAAAGGTGCAAAATGCATGGTATAAAGTGCCTCTTCTGGTAGGCTCATTTTGATGAAAAAAGTTTTGTCACGTCTCGGGCGTATAGTTGTCTTAAATATGAAATTTCAGTTTCATAGGACTTACCGTTTCCGCCCGGGAGTTACCACACACACACACACACACACACACACACACACAGACACACACACACACACAGACCTTTTTGCGGGACTTGGTTATAGTGATGGGCAAATACTCAAAAAATTTGAGTACTGATTACTGTAATCAAATGATGCTCGCTGCTGATTACAAAATGTACTCAGCTTTCCTCCTGATTACTTTCTATTTTCCTCTGTAATCAAAAATTTCGTACTTTTGAGTACTTGATTATTTGATTACTTTTTTACATGGGGTGGCCAGAATAGAGTATATTACATACATCTATTAAGTTAACTTATTAATAATTTCTTTAAGCCATCTTTTTTTTTCATATTGTCGATTATTTTAAACTTTTCATAAAAAATTGATAAGGGTAAATTATTATTATTAAGATGGTGGGTTTATAGATTATTGTAAACTTTTCAGATAAAATCGTTCTCAAAGGTTCATTACCGATTATACTATTAATTTTAATCGCGCTTGCTCAAGAATAGGTTTATTTTAACTTTTTCGTTTTTATTCGATACCAGGCTCGGTAGCTGGGTTCCCAAAGGTTCGATACCGACTTAACTATTAATTTTAATCGCGCTCGCTCAAATATGGGTTTATTATAACTTTTTCGTATTTATTGGATACTAGGATCAGTAGCTGCATTCCCAAAGGTTCGTTACCGACAAAATTATTAATTTTAATCGCGCTCGCTCAAATATGGGTTTATTATAACTTTTTTGTATTTATTGGATACTATGCTCAGTAGCTGCGTTCCCAAAGGTTCGTTGCCGATTACACTATTAATTTTAATCGCTTTCGCTCAAATATGGGTTTATTATAACTTTTTCGTATTTATTGGATACTAGGATCAGTAGCTGCATTCCCAAAGGTTCGTTACCGACAAAATTATTAATTTTAATCGCGCTCGCTCAAATATGGGTTTATTATAACTTTTTCGTATTTATTGGATAGTAGGCTCAGTAGATGCGTTCCCAAAGGTTCGTTACCGATTACACTATTAATTTTAATCGCGCTCGCTCAAATATGGTTTTATTATGACTTTTTCGTATTTATTGGGTACAAGGCTCAGTAGCTGCGTTCCCAAAGGTTCGTTACCGATTACACTATTAATTTTAATCGCGCTTCCTCAAATATCGGTTTATTATAACTTTTTCGTATTTATTGGATAGTAGGCTCAGCAGATGCGTCCCCAAAGGTTCGTTACCGATTATACTATTAATTTTAATCGCGCTCGCTCAAATATGGGTTTAATATAACTTTTTCGTATTTATTGGATACTAGACTAAGTAGCTGCATTCCCAAAGGTTCGTTACCGACAAAATTATTAATTTTAATCGCGCTCGCTCAAATATGGGTTTATTATAACTTTTTCGTATTTATTGGATAGTAGGCTCAGCAGCTGCGTTCCCAAAAGTTCGTTACCGATTACACTATTAATTTTAATCGCGCTTCCTCAAATATCGGTTTATTATAACTTTTTCGTATTTATTGGATAGTAGGCTCAGCAGATGCGTTCCCAAAGGTTCGTTACCGATTATACTATTAATTTTAATCGCGCTCCCTCAAATATGGTTTTATTATGACTTTTTCGTATTTATTGGATACAAGGCTCAATAGCTGCGTTCCCAAAGGTTCGTTACCGATTACACTATTAATTTTAATCGCGTTCGCTCAAATATGGGTTTATTATAACTTTTTCGTATTTATTGGATACTAGGATCAGTAGCTGCATTCCCAAAGGTTCGTTACCGACAAAATTATTAATTTTAATCGCGCTCGCTCAAATATGGGTTTATTATAACTTTTTCGTATTTATTGGATAGTAGGCTCAGCAGATACGTTCCCAAAGGTTCGTTACCGATTACACTATTAATTTTAATCGCGCTCGCTCAAACATGGTTTTATTATGACTTTTTCGTATTTATTGGATACAAGGCTCAGTAGCTGCGTTCCCAAAGGTTCGTTACCGATTACACTATTAATTTTAATCGCGCTTCCTCAAATATCGGTTTATTATAATTTTTTCGTATTTATTGGATAGTAGGCTCAGCAGATGCGTTCCCAAAGGTTCGTTACTGATTATACTATTAATTTTAATCGCGCTCCCTCAAATATGGTTTTATTATGACTTTTTCGTATTTATTGGATACAAGGCTCAATAGCTGCGCTCCCAAAGGTTCGTTACCGATTACACTATTAATTTTAATCGCGTTCGCTCAAATATGGGTTTATTATAACTTTTTCGTATTTATTGGATACTAGGATCAGTAGCTGCATTCCCAAAGGTTCGTTACCGACGAAATTATTAATTTTAATCGCGCTCGCTCAAATATGGGTTTATTATAACTTTTTTGTATTTATTGGATACTATGCTCAGTAGCTGCGTTCCCAAAGGTTCGTTGCCGATTACACTATTAATTTTAATCGCGTTCGCTCAAATATGGGTTTATTATAACTTTTTCGTATTTATTGGATACTAGGATCAGTAGCTGCATTCCCAAAGGTTCGTTACCGACAAAATTATTAATTTTAATCGCGCTCGCTCAAATATGGGTTTATTATAACTTTTTTGCATTTATTGGATACTATGCTCAGTAGCTGCGTTCCCAAAGGTTCGTTGCCGATTACACTATTAATTTTAATCGCGTTCGCTCAAATATGGGTTTATTATAACTTTTTCGTATTTATTGGATACTAGGATCAGTAGCTGCATTCCCAAAGGTTCGTTACCGACAAAATTATTAATTTTAATCGCGCTCGCTCAAATATGGGTTTATTATAACTTTTTCGTATTTATTGGATAGTAGGCTCAGCAGATGCGTTCCCAAAGGTTCGTTACCGATTATACTATTGATTTTAATCGCGCTCCCTCAAATATGGTTTTATTATGACTTTTTCGTATTTATTGGATACAAGGCTCAATAGCTGCGTTCCCAAAGTTTCGTTACCGATTACACTATTAATTTTAATCGCGTTCGCTCAAATATAGGTTTATTATAACTTTTTCGTATTTATTGGATACTAGGATCAGAAGCTGCATTCCCAAAGGTTCGTTACCGACAAAATTATTAATTTTAATCGCGCTCGCTCAAATATGGGTTTATTATAACTTTTTTGTATTTATTGGATACTAGACTAAGTTGCTGCGTTCCCAAAGGTTCGTTGCCGATTACACTATTAATTTTAATCGCGTTCGCTCAAATATGGGTTTTTTATAACTTTTTCGTATTTATTGGATACTAGACTAAGTTGCTGCGTTCCCAAAGGTTCGTTACCGATTATACTATTAATTTTAATCGCGCTCGCTCAAATATGGGTTTAATATAACTTTTTCGTATTTATTGGATACTAGACTAAGTAGCTGCGTTCACAAAGGTTCGTTACCGATTATACTATTAATTTTAATCGCGCTCGCTCAAATATGGGTTTATTATAACTTTTTCGTATTTATTGGATACTAGGATCAGTAGCTGCGTTCCCAAAGGTTCGTTACTGATTATACTATTAATTTTAATCGCGCTCGCTGAAATATGGGTTTATAATAACTTTTTCGTATTTATTGGATACTAGGCTCAGTAGCTGGGTTACGGGGGGTTCTTTCCCGACCAGTCTATTAATTTTTCGTGCGCTCACTCAAATATAGGTTTATTATAACTTTTTCGTATTTATTGGATACTAGGCTCAGTTGCTACGTTACGGTGGGTTCTTTCCCGACCATTCTATTAATTATTCGTACGCTCGCTCAAATAAGGGTTTATTATAACTTTTTCGTATTTATTCGCTATTAGGCTCAGTTGATGCGTTGCGGGGGTTGCTATCCCAATTATTCAATTTTTTTTAAGTGCTCTCGCTCAAGAAGAGGTTTATTTTAACTTGTTCGTATTTACTGCATACTAGGCTCAGTCGCTGCGTAACCAAGGACTCGTTACAGATTATACTATTAATTTTAATAGCGCTAACACAAGTAGAGGTTTATTATATGTGTTTCTTTTCTGTGCTAATTTCTGTATTTGTGTTTCAGGAGTTTTGTTAGTGAATGTGTTAATGTTTTTTTAGTCAGTTGGTCTAATGTATGTTTATTTCGTGTTTTTTGTAACTTTTCATGTATTGGGTTACCGCTTATCCTTTTTTTCAGGATAGTAAGTTATCTTTTTGGTAAATATTTTGGAGTTGATAATAATCAGCTAAACAGAACAATTTTATAAGTACATTCTTATTTGATAAACCTCTACTTGAGTATAGAATAGAATGGTCGGGAAAGAACCGCCCGTAACGCAGCAACTGAGCCTAGTATCCAATAAATACGAAAAAGTTATAATAAACCTATATTTGAGTGAGCGCACGAATAATTAATAGACTGGTCGGGAAAGAACCCCCCGTAACGCAACTACTGAGCCTAGTATCCAATAAATACGAAAAAGTTATTATAAACCCATATTTTAGCGAGCGCGATTAAAATTAATAGTATAATCAGTAACGAACCTTTGGGAACGCAGCTACTGATCCTAGTATCCAATAAATACGAAAAAGTTATAATAAACCCATATTTGAGCGAGCGCGATTAAAATTAATAGTATAATCGGTAACGAACCTTTGTGAACGCAGCTGCTTAGTCTAGTATCCAATAAATACGAAAAAGTTATATTAAACCCATATTTGAGCGAGCGCGATTAAAATTAATAGTATAATCGGTAACGAACCTTTGGGAACGCAGCAACTTAGTCTAGTATCCAATAAATACGAAAAAGTTATAATAAACCCATATTTGAGCGAACGCGATTAAAATTAATAGTGTAATCGGCAACGAACCTTTGGGAACGCAGCTACTGAGCATAGTATCCAATAAATACAAAAAAGTTATAATAAACCCATATTTGAGCGAGCGCGATTAAAATTAATAGTATAATCGGTAACGAACCTTTGTGAACGCAGCTACTTAGTCTAGTATCCAATAAATACGAAAAAGTTATATTAAACCCATATTTGAGCGAGCGCGATTAAAATTAATAGTATAATCGTTAACGAACCTTTGGGGACGCAGCAACTTAGTCTAGTATCCAATAAATACGAAAAAGTTATAATAAACCCATATTTGAGCGAACGCGATTAAAATTAATAGTGTAATCGGCAACGAACCTTTGGGAACGCAGCTACTGAGCATAGTATCCAATAAATACAAAAAAGTTATAATAAACCCATATTTGAGCGAGCGCGATTAAAATTAATAATTTTGTCGGTAACGAACCTTTGGGAATGCAGCTACTGATCCTAGTATCCAATAAATACGAAAAAGTTATAATAAACCCATATTTGAGCGAACGCGATTAAAATTAATAGTGTAATCGGCAACGAACCTTTGGGAATGCAGCTACTGAGCATAGTATCCAATAAATACAAAAAAGTTATAATAAACCCATATTTGAGCGAGCGCGATTAAAATTAATAATTTTGTCGGTAACGAACCTTTGGGAATGCAGCTACTGATCCTAGTATCTAATAAATACGAAAAAGTTATAATAAACCCATATTTGAGCGAGCGCGATTAAAATTAATAATTTTGTCGGTAACGAACCTTTGGGAATGCAGCTACTGATCCTAGTATCTAATAAATACGAAAAAGTTATAATAAACCCATATTTGAGCGAGCGCGATTAAAATTAATAGTTAAGTCGGTATCGAACCTTTGGGAACCCAGCTACCGAGCCTGGTATCGAATAAAACGAAAAAGTTAAAATAAACCTATTCTTGAGCAAGCGCGATTAAAATTAATAGTATAATCGGTAATGAACCTTTGGGAACGATTTTATCTGAAAAGTACAATAATCTATAAACCCACCATCTTAATAATAATAATTTACCCTTATCAATTTTTTATGAAAAGTTTAAAATAATCGACAATATGAAAAAAAAAGATGGCTTAAAGAAATTATTAATAAGTTAACTTAATAGATGTATGTAATATACTCTATTCTGGCCACCTCATATAAAAAAGTAATCAAGTAATCAAGTACTCAAAAGTACGAAATTTTTGATTACAGAGGAAAATAGAAAGTAATCAGGAGGAAAGCTGAGTACATTTTGTAATCAGCAGCGAGCATCATTTGATTACAGTAATCAGTACTCAAATTTTTTGAGTATTTGCCCATCACTACTTGGTTATTTGGACTCAGGGGACCCTAAAACGTGTATTTCCGTTGAAAACTGGAATTCGAAAATTTTCACGATCGCAATACTTCCCCTTACTATATATAGTAAGTGAAAGTAATTACATATGAAAGAATATACTTTAATTGTTGAATTAAAAATGTTATATTGAGTTAGATATAACGTCTAGATGTGCAAAATATATATATTTCTAATTTTTTTATTTATTTATTTAATGTCACTTATGCTACTGTGGCTAATCGGACAATGCTACAGTGGATATCATAAATTTAGTATATCCATGTTTAATTAGGATAGGGATCTTTAACGAGTGGCTGATATCACACAGGCTCGGGACCATCATTTTACGTCCTTTCCGAAGGATGGCACAACCAAGGATTTCCATTTTCCTTGAAACAATTCTAGGGCAATCTGTCTGGTTGAACACGCGTCCTTTGGCATAGAACGCTGTCATGCCAGCCACTGAACTACAGGTGAAACCCAATGGATTTTTCAAAACAGGCTTGAAAGAAAAGTAAATTTTTTCTTGGACCTTCAGTCTCCTAAGAATAACGGTAAAGTACAAAAACTGAATTTTGTGTCTAGCACAAAAATAAAAACATTACAAAAAAAAAACCAAAAAAAAACATTACACTATATTATTTATAATAATAATAATAATAAAAGGCTTACCGAACCCGAAGGTTCGATGCCAATACCACCAAACTTCGCCTGCACAGACTTGTCCAATGTTCGCCGGTCAAGCCCAAGCCCCCAAGATCAGCCTTAATGCAATCCTCCCATCGAAGCTTCGGCCTACCTTTCGGACGCCTACCAATCGGTTCAGCGAATACCAACCTTCTCGGAATCCGTTCCTCACCGAGCCCAACAACTTTACGCGCCCATTTGAGTCTCCGTGATTATATTATTTATAATAGTAGTAAATTATAATTATAATAGTAACTATAATAATATAATTAGAATAATTATAATTATATTTATAATAGTACTAAATAAATCAGCATATGAATAGTGTTGTTGAATGATTAATAGAGTCAGGTAGATCATAGTGAATCAATGGTATAAATTTCGTTCTAAAATACGCGGAGGAAAATTTCACATGCTTATTCTGCTTGGACCTTTTCTTTGTAGGCTATTTCATTCTTTCATTACCTTCCTTATTTAATCAATCTAACCGTCCAATTCAATTTCTCCTCGACTGGGAAAACGTAGATTAATACCGCAAACTCAATCCATCATCTGTTGTTTTTCCTTGTCAGAGAGAAATACCTCCACATTTTTCCAGCTAAAACTTTCTTATTTAATTACTACTTTCTTACCTTGTATAAACATACTAAGAAAATTTTTTTTTATATATATGTTAAATTTAAAAACTCGCTCGAACGCTATTAATAACTGATCTTCTACTTTTGGATTCTCAGTTTTGATTATCTGTTTTTAATATTTCAGAAAATTATCCGCTTGTTTTTATTATGTAAACAATAGCCTATGGAAGGATGTTTTGAAAGGCTTTACACATTAATTCAGGGATGACCAGTAGTGCAGTGGCTAGCATAACAACTTTCTATGCCAAGATCACAGGATCAAACTTTGGTATATATAATGGGAGTAAAAAATATTTATAATTATGCCATCCTTCGGAAAGAACGTGAAATGGTGGTCTCAAGCCTGTGCGATGTGAGGAACTCGTTTGTTCAACGTCACTTTATGCTACTATTATAACATAAGTACTCATTAGAAAAGTAATAAAATTTTACTGTTTATTTATTTAACGTCCTTTTTTGCTGCTATGACTAATCGGACGATGCTACAGTGGGAGTCCTAAATTTCGCCTATCCAGGTTTTATTAGGATAGGGATCTTTAACGAGTACCTGTCATCGCAAAGGTTCGGGACGACCTTTTAACGTCCCCTCCGAAGGACGGCATAATTAAGGATTTTTTATTCCCATTAAAAAATCCTAGGACCACATAGGGGTTTGAACCCGTGACCTTTGGCATAGGAGGCTGTTATGCTAACCACCCAGCTACAAGTGAACCCAATAGCCGAAATAGCTCAGTTGGGGAGGAACTCGTTAAAGATTCATATCCTAATTAAACCTGGACAGGCAAAATTTAGGATTACCACTGTAGCAACATCCGATTAGCCACCGTAGCATAAAGTGACGATAAATGAGCAAAAAAAAAATATATTTATGGTTTATAAGGGTAATTATAAAACGCATATGATGGAACTGTTTGGTGATGTGGTAACAAAGAAACTACCAATAAAAATACTTCCTTTATTTTTTCTCACTGGTGTGTTTACTCTGTGGATGAACCCTCAACCAACTTCCTTATCATCTTGTCAAAACGGTCAACAACTACTCCATTATTATAAGACGTATACATTTTCAAGAAATATATACTATAAGGGAACCAGTGTTAAACAAATTTAGTTTTATGTTTAAGAAAAATATATTTTTCAACCATTTAGAATAGAAATAAAAACTATCCTATCATTTAAGTTAGACCAAATAACAGATATGGAGTTTGATCAAAGTCGGTTAACTAATTTCAGAGTTTATCGCGAACAAACATTGTGACACGAGATTTTTATATATATAGATAACTACAAAAATCTTTTAGGTTTAGGAACTTTTAGTCGCTTTTTGTTCACCTGTTTCCCACTTTATATGTGTTAGATATTAATTTTTCTAATTAATTTACTTCTAAGCTTTTCAACGATATATTGTGTATGCACATAAGATCATGAACATGCTTTCAGATATCGTGCAGATTATTATTAAACTATTCACTTGAACAAACGTAACAGAATCAATCAGTGAACATTGGGTATTAAAATTGTCCATCTCCCACCAAGAGCCGAAATAGCTCAGTTGGGAGAGCGTTAGACTGAAGATCTAAAGGTCCCTGGTTCGATCCCGGGTTTCGGCAAATCTTTTTTTTTTTATTAAAAATTTCATCTTTTTATTCTTATTGACGCATTGATTTTACATTCAAATATAAGAAATTAAATTATAAAACAGTTAACAAATTAAAAAAAAATTAGTTCAATGATAAGAAAAAAAAGTTATTTTTGAAATCAAGTTGTAAAACTCTTTGGTTACTAAACTGTATACTAACATTAATAATTTATATTTGAAAATAGTATGGATAAGAATAATAAAATAAAATAAGAATATGAAAAAGGAGATTAAGGAAGAGGAAAAATAAGTGTAAGCATTTTGTCACGAATTCGATAGCCAATAGGTAAACAATTTCTTTTTATTCACTTAAATGTAAAAAAAATAAACTTCATTTAAGTTGTTAGATAAATTATGTAACATTTTTGCAGAAAAATTAAGAAATATAAATTTTTTTTTTATTGAAGTATAAAAAGAATAAGATTTGATTACAACTTTCTGTATTTCATGGGTTTTCACTAAAACAACTTAATAAACAATCAAATTAATTTTCTGCTGCAACAAGACTGCAACATATGTTAAGGATCCTATGATCATCTGTAACAAATGTCCATAAGTTAATTAATTATATATGACATCAATGATAATTTATATTATTATTAATTTGTTAATATTTCTTTTCCTCTTTCGAATCCTTCTAGCATTTCAAGTTTATAAAAAAATGTTCTTGTATACTTTAAACTGTTCAACTTTATCAATTGGTATGTACTGTCATTTATTATAATTTAAGGATTTGGGAGGATATTATTTTTCATTCTGACCAGGACCTTTTTCTTTATTCTGCCTTATATCTAAGCAAAGAGGGGACAGAACTAATATTAAAAATTTGACATTGTCATAGTTGAACTATTTAAATTACTGTTTTTCACGTAGATCTCTTTACGGCACAAGAGTGCGTCCCACTGGTAGCGGATGTGAATATGGTCGGTGGAATTTCCTCAGAAGTTCCTCCCGGCTAAGTTCGATGGACTCGCTGAGCAACAATTAGACTGGCTCTTTAGGTTCAAACGACCAACTCAATTATTTCAGTTAAAAAATACCCCAAATAGGCATGGATTAATCTGAGGTAAAACGAATCTTGGAAAAGTTAATATGCGCTGAACCGACTAGTAGACGTCCGAAAGATATGCCGAAGCTTCAGTGGGGAGATGTGTTTCGTCTGATCTCCGAAAGGTACTAAAGAAAATTTTTTTCGAAATTGATATTTTGACATATTTGTATTCTAAAGGTTTAGTTTTATCTAAATCCGTAATCAGATTGTATCTGAAAAAATAAAACAAATATCAATAATAAATTTTTTACAAAATATCTAAAAAACTTATCTAAAAAATTAAGTTTTTTATAGTATTTCTTTTTGAAGCAACATAAATTTGGTTTTAAATTTTTCAAAAACTCACATTTTGATAGAATTATGGTATTTGATCCTCAAAATGGTTAGAATTAGCATTCCCTGCCCATGCTAATTATGAGAAAAAAAAAACCTTGCCAGATCTAACCTTGTAGAGTTTTGTTATTTATGTTGAATAATGTAAAATAAAATATTAAAAGTTGTTTATTTATCAGTCTTATCGGCACCAAGCAGCCTTCAGATCTAATTTTTAACTCCTACCATATTTGAAAAGTTATAATTATTCGGAAAAGAAAAATATTCGGAAGGCGCGAGATCCTACAGCGTGTGTGCTGCTTGTGCTTTTTAATTTTTGCTTCTTGTGAATACAAAAGAGATCTTTTTCCCGCAGCAGAAGTATTCAAGTATCGCCTCTCCAAAACTTCGTACATTCATCGCATCTTAAAGATTGGTAGGTCAAATATTTTTTTTTAATATAATCAAATAATTGAAAAGAAAAAAATGAAATAAGTTATTAAGGTAAAAGATATTGTTAGAGAATGTTTTTACTTCCAATCTCGTACTTAATTTTCAAATTAGTTGGCGGATTGACAGTGTTTCCAATAACTTATATCTTCTAGCGATTTTCAACCTGCTTGTCCATCCATCCCCTCCCCCTAAGAAAATCCTCCCAAAGAGCTTAGCAAGATGGTATAAAACGAGTAACAGAAGTATTTTGAGATGTTTATATTTTTGAATTTAGCGCAAAGTATTTGAAATATTAAAAAATTATACTTACAGAGCTTATAGTTTCTTTGTCAAAGTTGAAAATATTACAGGCTGTGAAGACAAACTCTTTCTTTGATTTCATATAAAAATCTATAATTTCCTGAAAAAAAAACAACAGAAGTTTATCAGAGCAGAGAGGAGGGAGTAGAAAGGAAAAGAAAATTTGATGGGACTAAAAAAAACGCTGCAAATAATGAACAATTGTTTGTTGTTTCCAAATAACTATATTATGGTATAACTGTTGATATATCCGTTTAAAGACAATAAACTTAAATATGTAAACATTCGGAAGAAAACAACAGAGACCTGCAAAATCCTTTATGTATTTCAGAAACTATAAAAACGGACATTTCATGTGAAACAACCTAAATATATATATATATATATATATAGTTTTTAAAAAGTGATTTAATTCAATATCTCAGATACTTTTTCTATTAATGTTATTGAAAAAAAAAAAAAAAAAAATCATTTATTTTTCATAGTAAAAGACTGGTAACTCAACAATATAAGATATATAATAAGGACCAATGACGTATACAAAATATATATGCGGGTATGCAGACCAAAGTGAGCCTATCTCTTAAAAGTATAAACACCATAATTATATTGTAGATAGGGCTAGTATATAATAGTAGATAGGCCTATCTGCCAACGTATTATCGATTAAATTAAAACAGAATCGTTATAATGTTTTATAACATTTGTATAAAGAAAAAAGAATTACATCATCCTACATCATTACAACTCACATTGTTTGGATTGGCTTCTAGTTCTTCATTGAAGAATTGGTGCAAATCATCAAACTGAAATTCGAGCGAATAATTTAATTATTTTTTGAATGAAATATATATTAAACGAATTGTAAAAATAAAATGAAACATTCTCACCTTATTCTTCAACCTACTCGTCGAACTGATGATAATTGCAAACTGCCTCAACATAACAGCCAAAGAAATATACGGATAAATAGAATAGTAACTGAGCTCGCTCCTTAGTGTTACAAAAATAGAATTAATCACACGAAGCAATATTCCGAAAGTCACACAAAAAAGTCTAAATCCGTAATAGTTGTTGACCAAATTGAGAACGATTGTGATCTCATTGATCAATATGACTTGCAAATTACTATCTTTAATATATTTTATTTTTGACAAAATATCTCTGATTAGTGAGAGGAATCCATAGGTTTGACTGAAAACTGAACTGTTATTATGTTCCAATAAAGCAAAAGAAATGATATTGATAATATTCAAGGGTGAAAAATAAGAGAAATACGCAATTATAACAAAGTATGTTACAAGGGGCAAATGCATATCGTACCATTTCAGTTTGAATTTTAGACCGACAGATATTTGGACGATCTGTTCGATGTCGTTCAATTTCTTTTTGATCACATGGAGCTGTCGAGTCTTTATTAGAGGGGAATACATACTGACGAAGATGATGAAGATATGTAAAACAAGTTGAGTCACTAAGAGGAAGAGGAAAAAGTTAAGTTGTTTGAATTTTAAGCGAAACCAGAATCCTAAATTTATTCTGTATCCGCAAAATGATAAGAGAATTGTCGACAATAAGAAACGCCAAAGTGAGAACTTATATTCGTCGGAAAAAGGAAAGATTCCAAAGATCCTTGCAACTTTGAATATTTGATGAAAAGCGTCATCGACGACACTAGGACGGGCTTCCCAAGCTATCCGTGCCATCTCTTCTTTCTCTCTAGCAATACTTCACCACCAGGAAACTATACCCTTTTTAATTAATGAATTGTAAACAGAACGGATCGGATAGTGTAAACATTACTCCGTTTTCCAAAGGTCTAATAATGATCAGAAGTCAGTCATGTTGATTTTTTTTACCCCTTCCAGAGATGACAGCTGATCTAAACGTAATTTCGTTAATTGAAAATTGAAGCAGCATGAAGTTCTTTAAAAATCCCATTTTCTAACCGATCCTAATTACATTGCCGCGCATGCTAAAACTTTGACGGATCACGAATCTATGGCTTGTTTAACAAAATATGTTTTTAGTTTTCTGTTCTTGTAAAAACCTTGGGGTTCGTGTTTAGGCAAATGTTTGATTCTTTCATGTTTGATCATGTATTTTTTCTTTCATATTCTTTTTCTGCCACTCATAGAGAATACCTTAGAATATTTAGTGGGTGTCTTATTTTTAAACTAATTATTATAATTTTTTTACTTTATTTTAATTGACAAAATAAATAAAATTGATCAACAGCTAGGGATGATTTATACTTGGTAACAAAAAATCCTGAAGATGGAGAAGGGATTTCTGGAATTTGTTTTAATGGTTTAAAATAAATCATGGAAGAATGTAAAGAGGACGATATTTTTTTACCCCTACGAGTTTTGTCTCTAGTTTTTAATTATTTTAAACTTACTGATCTGAAACCGTTTAAGGCGCTCTAACAAAAGGAAAAGGAACCTTTGTAACATAAAATAGGTATTGGATTATTTAGGATTACGAAAGAGAAATATACATCGACCATGTCGCCACCTAGCGGCCAGTTAAAGATGTAGGATGCCCCTTGTACGGATGGGCATAATCGAATGACCAGACATGGAGTTATTTTGAAATACGAATGATCGAAAGATTCGTTATTTTTGGATGATAATAGGGATGGGTAGATACATTTGACACTAAAACATATTTGTATCTGATACTCGTCATTTTGTTATTGATGCATTTATATCAGATTACGACCTGTATTTAATCCAAACTGAAGGTCATTTTGTACTTGATGCATTTGTATTAGATACGACCTGTATTCAATCCAAAATGAAGGTCATTTTGTACTTTATCTTGTTCATCGGTACATTCGTTTAATACAAGATCCCAGTCCACTAACCTATATATTCCTTTTCATCAATCTTCCTTTAAAAAATCATTTAGTTTGCGTGCCACATCGTTCTGGAATTCCATACCTACCTCTATACGCAAAGCACCTTCTTTACCCTCATTTAAAAGCAAACTGTTCCTTCATCTCCTTAACCATCCATCTACAGATTGATTGTAAACAAAACGCTAGAATAGTGGTCATGTCACATTCTAAAATGAGGACCACAACAAATATGTAAACATTATTTTAGATATATATTCACCTTTCTCTTTCTTTCTTCTGTTTTTCTCGGTGACCTTATTAAACCATAAGAAGCACAATAGTAATATATCTTCAGATACACATTAATGATTATATAATTATAAACATATATGCATACTAAGTAATCGTAGTTATTTATTTAACTTTATTTATTCTTATTTTTAAATAATATTATATCTTAAGTTTGTATTTCTTTTATGTTTTTGTTTCTGTGCCAGACACAAGCCAAAGTTTTGTACTTTTCTGTTATTCTTAGGGGACTGAAGATCCCAGAATAAAATTTACTTTCTTTCTTTCTTTCTTTATGCATTTGTATTAGATACGACCTGTATTTAATCCAAACTGAAGGTCATTTTGTACTTGATACATTTGTATTAGATACGACCTGTATTCAATCCAAACTGAAGGTCATTTTGTACTTGATACATTTGTATTAGATACGACCTGTATTTAATTCAAACTGAAGGTCATTTTGTACTTGATACATTTGTATTAGATACGACCTGTATTCAATCCAAACTGATGGTCATTTTGTACTTGATGCATTTGTATCAGATACGAGCCGTATTCAATCCAAACTGAAGGTCATTTTGTACTTGATACATTTGTATTAGATACGACCTGTATTTAATTCAAACTGAAGGTCATTTTGTACTTGATACATTTGTATTAGATACGACCTGTATTCAATCCTAACTGAAGGTCATTTTGTACTTGATACATTTGTATTAAATACGACCTGTATTCAATCCAAACTGAAGGTCATTTTGTACTTGATACATTTGTATTAGATACGACCTGTATTTAATTCAAACTGAAGGTCATTTTGTACTTGATACATTTGTATTAGATACGACCTGTATTCAATCCAAACTGAAGGTCATTTTGTACTTGATACATTTGTATTAGATACGACCTGTATTCAATTCGCGCACCCAGTAGAGTAGTATTAATCCATGCTAAAAATCACTCTTTATCAATCGGCTCTGTACTTAATACATTTGTATCTAATAAATTTTGTCTGTATCAATTACTTTTTAGTATCAGATACAAAGTATCTGATTGATACAGATTGACCCATCCCTAGATGATGGGCTTAATTTAGTTTTAATGCTTTGTAAATACATAATTAATTGACCTCTTATTTATTTATTTTACTGCTCACTTATTTAATAAGATTAGATTTTTTTAAATATAAAAGTTATAGTTCTTCTTGACCTCATATCTGAGCAGTAAATCGTGAAGTCTATCTAAAATTATATCAGCGATACTATCTTTTCAAATCTGGTACACTAGGAGTTGCTTAGTATAGCTCAAACATAACAAGGGAACTCATCATTAACATGGTAGGGAGTTTTTTCCGATAACCGTGTTGCAGATATAATAATAGACGGAATTATCCTTGGAAATTCTTCTTGAGATTTCTGAATCCAATTTCCCTGATCTACTGATCACCGTGCCTAAATACGTGAAATCTGTCACCACTCCCATCAATTCTCCACCACAGGAGATCTGTACATCTTCTTGAGCTCTACCAACTTGAAGAACCTTACTTTTTCTGGAATTGATTGTCATTCCCTTTCTCTTTAGTTCCTCATTCCACTGCGTCACTGCCTGCTGAAGCTGCTCTGGGGATTCCGCTATAAGGACTATATCGTCAGCAAACAGGAGGAACTGTATAACAACAGGATACTGGTTCCATCTGACTGTGCGTTTTTTGCAAATTGAAGCAATCTCATCTATATATACAATAAACAAAAGGGGACTTAGCGAATCGCCCTGTTTTACTCCCTTTTCCATCCTTAAAACTTTGGATTCTTGCCCATTTAAGCGCATTACACCCTTTGGCTCCGGGTATGTTGACTTTATAGCCCTCAGCAACTTTTGAAGAATGTTCTTTGCCCTTAAGACTTCCTAAATTTCTTTCCCAATAGAATCAACATTATATTAATCCCATTAAACTCTACATTAATATAGTAAGTTTAATCAAAATCGTTAGAGCCGTTCTTGAGAAAATCTTAAAAAAGGTGTACAATTCAAAGTCTAAAGTGACTCTTCTGGTTCGCTAATTTTGATGAAAAAGTTTCTATTACACCTCGAGCGTATAGTTGTTTTAAATATGAAATTTCGGAATCGTACAACTGATCATTTTCGTTCTATACTTACTTCACACCAAGATCATTTCGCGCGACTTTGTTATTTATACTCAATGGACTCCAAAACGTGTACTTCCTTTGAGATCTGGAATTCCAACATTTTTAAGATCGCAATACTTTCCCTTACTATATATTTCATATATATGTAAGTGAAAGTGATAAATAATGAAGAGCTGAAAGTAAGGAAAAAAAAAAAAAAAAAAAAAACGAGGAAAAACAATTTATTACATTGATTTGGAATTAAAAGGCACAACTCGCTGCATTCAAGTCAAACAAAGGCCATTTAAAGGTCTCTTTTCTCAATATGTTGTTGCAAGAGGAGTACAATGTATGTTATGGAGCATATGATCATCTGAAAGCAACATTTCAAATATTAAAAAATCATCATTTACCTCAGCCCTTGAAATAAATGTAAAAACTATTAAATATACTTATATTCGAAAAATATTTAAATAAAAAGTGTATTGGGTTTCGTTTGAAACATGATTTAGATAAAATAACAACATATTAAAATGTTAGGTACCATAAACAGTTATACAGGGTGTTTCATAATTGCACGGCACTGTTTTAGGTTTATGTTCACTTACACAAAATAAACAAAACAGGTACATATTAATATATCTCAAACTATTTTGAAATTACTGGAATATACGGACGATATCACATTGGTAGCAACTGACCCTAGAACATTACAGCTAATGATAAATGATTTGGAAAAATCCTGTCAAATGTGGAATTTAGAGGTCAATTTAAATTAGTCTAAAATAGTAATTTTCAGAAATAGTGGAGGTAAACGCGGGCGAACCGAAAAATGGTTTTTCAATAGCCAAGCAATAGAAGTAGTGAATGAATATAAATACCTGGGTATTATCCTTACATCTACACTAACCTTAAAAAAAACATCTGAAAAATGGTAATCAACCCTATATGGAAAAATTTCCTATTAAACAATAGTATACCCTATAAATCAAAACTTGAAGTATTTAATGCCGTTTAAAAATCATTCATATGATATGAGACTCAGGCATGGGAAGTAAGGAATATATAGAAACTGAAAAAATCTTATATTATGTTATTAACAAAATATTTAGCCTGCCACAAGCCACACCGTCATACCTGCTGCACATCGAAACAAAAATAGTCCCAATGTTCATGGAAACATTAAAAATACAGCATAACTATATTCTAAAAGTTAAAAATCAGCCAAATAATAGACTGAAATATTTCATAAATGAGGAAGTAATTAAACAAAGTATTTTCTGGATTAAAGATATAACAGAACTGGCTGAAAAACATAATATTCCTATATACATTCAACTTAATATAAAAATAACTGGGCTCTAATCCAACAGCAATTTAGGGAATCTCTGACAGGTATTTATAGATCAAAATTTATACAAAGGGCTGTAATCTCAGAAAAAATTTTTGTATGTAGAAATTTAGACTATGATTATGGAACGCAATATTTATTTGATACCAAATTAAGTTTTAATTGGGTGAAATGGATTTTGAAAGTTAGAGGTGAATCGGTATACCTCAACTATAATAGATTTTGGTCAAATAACAATGTGATATGGTCGCTTTGTAAAAGAAGAGAAGTAGAAAATACGTTTCATTTCCTCGCTGCATGCACTATTTTGTGTGAAATTAGAATGAGGTGTTTTGGAAAGAATTGTTTAAACATCGATGAAATAATAAACTAAATTAACGGCCAAAACTGTATGGCAGTGTATAAATATTGTAAAATAGCATGGCCTTACAGATATAAACTTGTAAAAGAATTTAACTATATTTAAAGCTTGTAATATATATAAGTAATTGTTTATTATTATTATTTTTTAATTGTTTTGAGCCTGATAATGAAATAGTATAATCAGTGAGTGAGATTGTTTTACTGTTATTGTGTATTTTATTATATATGTACATATATATAGTTACTGTTGTGTAAATTGTAAAATTGAACAGATCGGCTCCGGACTTGACGGTCTAAAAGACCATAGTTCTATTAAGTTTATGTTTTTGTTGTAATATGCTCAAAGAAAAAATAAAACCAGTTATCTATCTATCTATATCTCAAACTCAGTTATTAAAAATAAATCAAAGGTTAAGGAAAGTTATTTATTTACAACATTAAGACTGACTGTACAAAGTTTAACGTGTTTAATACTAAATAACAGGTTTAAATCACCTGATAAACAAATGAACGATAATCAATGACAGTAGGTGCTCATTTGTTGGTCTAGTTCTTTGTGTTTCTATATAATTTCTATGGAAAAATGTGTTTACAAGCTTGTGTATAAAATAATATTTTTTCTAAAATATTTAGCTTTCCAATGGTATATTACACATCTATATTACTGTTCCTATGTTCAGAAACATAAAATTGCTATAAACAAATATTTTTGCAGTTTTCTTCTTTAGTTAAATATCGAATTCGTTCAACTTATGTATTTACCGGTTTTTTATAGTTGATTATAAAATTGTTTGTTATTTTTTCAGTATCTAAAAAATTAAAGGTACTTTAGAAGAAGAGAATTCAAATTACCATCATTTAATACCGGGCAGACTGTTTCGAGAAAATGTGGAAAATGCATGGTATAAAATGACTCTTCTGGTTGGCTGATTTTGATGAAAAAGTACTACATATAACATCTGGGGCATACAGTTGTATTAAATGTGAAATTTCTGTTTTATAGGACTTTCCGTTTTCGCCTGGGAGTTAGCACACACGGACACACACAGAGACCTTTTTGCGGGGAGTCATTTGGACTCAGGGGATCTTAAACGTGTATTTCCGGTAAAACTGTAATTCGAAACGATCACAATACTTTCCCTCACTGTATATTTCATATACAGGTAAGTGAAAGTAACAATTTCTCATATGTTCAATTTTTTTCTGTTCCGATGTTCCACATCGTTTATATCTTATTATATAATTCTATTTTCTTCTAAAACCATCATGGAATCAACTTTGATATCGTAGCATATAGAATGTTTATAATATTAAAAAATATATATATATATATATATATATATATATATATATATATATATATATATAATATATCTGTATACTTACTGAGCTTACAATTCTTTTATCAAAATTGAAAATACCACAGGCAGTTAAGGCAAAATCTTTCTTAGATACGATGTAGAAGTCGAGTATTTCCTAAAATTAAAATTGGAGGCAAGATTACATAAATATTGAATATGCTGTAACTAACTAGTAAATTATAAACATTGTGAAAGAGCCCTTCTATGATCCGTCATAAGTTAATATTAAAAAAAATAAATAAAAATATATTTATATAGCAACAGGAGCTTTTATTTTTAAATATTAGTTTCTTAGAGCATTAGACAAAGTAAAATAAATTTAATAATAATATAATAATTAAATAATAAGTGTAATCACTTACTTCATTCGGGCAGACTTCTAATTTTTCAGCAAAACGTTGGCTAATTTCATCAAACTGAAATTTCGATAATTAAATCAAATTTTATAATAACAGAACATTGTAACTGTTGAGTTATTCACATTCTTTTGCTTAACATGTTCAGTGCTATTTAGTTATACACTAGCGATAAAAAAAAACCGGCGCACCTAGATTTTTGCAAATTTCTTTTTGTTAAACCAAAATTAACCTCCCAATTTTTTTCTTAGCATAGTATATACTTACTATATGCTTCTAAAATACACAAGAAAAATTAAGGAAAACGACATAAAAAAAAAGAAAAAAAATTAATAGTAAAAAAAAAACGAAATATAAAAATAACAATTGACTTCTTTACATTTTTAAACTTTAATTAAATTATTAAAAAAAAATGCGTTCTCAATACCAAGGTTTTCCCTCCTCGGGCTCTGATGACTGTTTTAATCCTCCTAAAAATGGTTTTACAAGCGACAACAGTTACCAGAATAACTGCGTTAGTGAACGAAGGTAGAATTTAAAGTTAAGTGGCCAGTGCGTTAGCACTTTACAAGAGGAGGCTAGGATCAGGGGGCCCCAGAATGACTGAGCCAGCAAATTACCGTTTCATCATAATGCAAACGTTACGGAACCGTACAAAGAGAATTGCTCGCCAGGTGAACGTGAGCGTATGACAATAAGAAGGCTCGCCGAAGTGAATTTGCACTCCAGCGTCCCAGCAACAGGTCCTCAGTTTGCGGCAGCACACCGAAATCCTCACCTGCAATTTTGCCGAGAACACGCTAATTGAACTGAGCCCTATTTGGTCTCCGTTATGTTGAGCGACGGATCCAGGTTTATCCTGTGTACTCAGGATGCCCGAGTGAGAGTATGGAGAAGAAGGGGAGAGAGGTACAGACAGTGCAACATCGCTGAAACGGTGTTACGCAGGTGGGTCTGTTATAATGCGGGGAGGTATCACAATAAGTGTATTTTAGATAAACAATAAATGTATTTTAGATACACTTATCACAATAAGTGTATTTCCTTGTGTATTTTAGAAGCATATAGTATATACTATACTATGCTAAGAAAAAAGTTGCGAGGTTAATTTTGGTTTAACGAAAAGATATTTGCAAAAATCTAGATGCGCCAGTTTCTTTGATCGTTAGTGTATTTATTAATTTTTTTCCCAATATATTTACTGTATTATGAAAAACATCTAGTAAATGTGATACAATATTAAACTAAGTTATGATTATTCACATATAGGGATATTATCCATTGGCAGCTCACCAGAAGGTCATCGGATTATCAGGGATTGTAGAGAAATTGAAAATGGTGGCTTAAAAACAGAATGGTAATGAAAGGAGCAGTACCTTGTTTGTGTCGTCAGCAACATAGGGAACGCGAAAGTCTTTATAGATCAGTTTATTCGTGACAAAATAAGAAGGATTGGAGATTTTTCGAAGGATTTTGGATAGTGAGGATCGGATACGAGAAGAATTTGATAGTTAAGTAGAACTCAAAGCGTTTATTCTTTTAACACCACTTATAGTCCAAAAAAATGGTCTCAAAAAGAGTTTGACCAAAAAATGCGAATTATAAAAATAAAATTTTCAATATGATTTTCACAAGAAAGAATAAAATTCAAATAAAACAAAATTTTGGTCCTTCAAGTATGCTTCTAGATTTTGTCTGCTCTGCGAACCCGACCACGTACGACGGGCAGACAAGGTTTTTTTCCTATCAGGCGAAGCCCTAGTTTCATATTAGAAAAGAAAGAAACATCTTCAAATAATAAAAAATTTTGGTTCTTAAAGCATGTTTCTGGAATTTGTCTGCTAAGTGAAACTGACCACCTACGAAAGGCAGACAAATTTTTTTTGATCAGGCGAAGACTAGGTTTAATATTAGAAAAGAAAGAAACGTATTCAAATAATACAAAATGTTGGTACTTAAAATTTGTTTCTAGTTTTACTGATGGGCAGACAAGGTTTTTTCCAATCAGTCGAAGCCCTAATTTATATTAGAAAAGAAAGAAACGTCTTCAACTGATACAAAATTTTGGTCCTTAAAGCGTGTCTCTGGATTTTATCTGCTAATTGAATCCGACTACCTACAATGGGCAGACAATGTTTTTTTGGTCAGTTAGAGACTAAGTTTGATTCTGGATTTTGTCTGCTCTGCTAAGACGACCACCTACGATGGGAAGACAAAGTTTTTTTGTATCAGATAAAGACCTAGTTTTTAATAGAAAAGAAAGAAACGTCTTCAACTGATACAAAATTTTGGTCCTTAAAGCGTGTCTCTGGATTTTGTCTGCTAATTGAACCCGACTACCTACAATGGGCAGACAAAGTTTTTTTGGTCAGTTAGAGACTAGGTTTGATTCTGGATTTTGTCTGCTCTGCTAAGACGACCACCTACGATGGGAAGACAAAGTTTTTTTGTATCAGATAAAGACCTAGTTTTTAATATAAAAGAAAGAAACGTCTTCAACTGATACAAAATTTTGGTCCTTAAAGCGTGTTTCTGGATTTTGTCTGCTAATTGAACCCGACTACCTACAATGGGCAGACAAAGTTTTTTTGGTCAGTTAGAGACTAAGTTTGATTCTGGATTTTGTCTGCTCTGCTAAGACGACCACCTACGATGGGAAGACAAAGTTCTTTTGTATCAGATAAAGACCAAGTTTTTAATAGAAAAGAAAGAAACGTCTTCAAATATTACAATTTGTTTGTTCTTAGAGCGTCTTTTTTAATCATGTCTGCCGCATGAACCCGACCGCCAAGAATGTGCATACAATTTATTTTTTTGTTTCAGGTAGTAACCTAGTTTAATAAATGAAAAGAAAGAATCGGCTTCAAATTATACCATTTTCGGATTTTTTTTACCGTTTTGAATTGCCGCTATTTTTGATTCCGACCAGTTTGAGGTGGCAGAGAAAAAAATGTTTGTCAACTATTAATGCTTACAGTGGCTAGTAGGACGATGCTAAAATAGGAATCCTAAATTATGCCTGTTCAGGTTTAATCAGGATAGGGATCTTTAATGAGTACCTGACATCACATAGGCTCAGGAACATTTTTTTACGTCCCTTCAGAAGAACGGGATAATTATGTGTGTTTTACTCCTATCAAAAAATCCTATGGTCACCTGTCAGGTTTGAAATAGAAACCTTGGGCATAGAAGGCTGCTATTACATGATGCTACTACGTGACCCTCTATTCAGTTATAAAAGTAGATATATACCGAAGTGGGGAAATTCGCAAGGGATATTATGATGGACAAGCCCAGTGAAGTAGTTGGTCTTTAGTCGTTCTCCTCTCCTTTGTGAATGCATTGTCATTTTCACAAGATTAGGCTGTATTTTATTGCTTTTTTAAATCGTCTTGTAACATTGCGTATAGCATTAATATAAAATCGGGTTGCAATTAGTAGAAAAAAAGTACATATCTCCCTGGTTAAATAACTTTTTATTCGGAGTTCAATATTGGTCCAATCCTTTTTTTCTTTTTCGATATTATCAATTAAAAGGGAAATAAGTTCATGAAAAGTTTAAATGTAAAAAATTGTTCTAAACAAATTATTTTTAATAAAGCATAATCCTTTAACTAAGAAATGGTTGTGAGATTAAGACAAAATTAATGATAGTCTTAAATCTTTATTTATTAATACATTTTGAATTTATTTAAATTTGAACGATTAATTATTGATGTTCATTATAATTAAAAGGATGAGATATTTACTAAATCCTAGAAATGATCTACATTAAAATACAATTTAACACGAAAAGCCGTTTTTAATTTTAATTGGATAATCACAAAAATAAATAACGTAAGTTCTTAAAATGGATATGAAAGGAATTTATAAAAGACTCTGATGTTTAAGGTTTGTCGTGCGGATTCGTAGGCTCGCGGGAGCCATTTTGGTATTTATTTACGTTTCTGTTACATGACCAACATATTGTCTCTAATTATTAGTATTTCTTTAAAAATGACTATCATTCTTACTAGGATATGGAATGGGAAAAATATGGAATAAATATAAATGGTATTAAAATATGCTGATGATGTGCTACTGATTTCCGGAAAAGAAGAAGAGATAGTGACAATGCTGAAACAACTTAGGTATAGAAGTGCACAACATGAACTGTCTTTGAACTTTGCAAAAACTAAAATAATCACCAGCTCCAGTGTCGCAAAAGTAACAACAGATCTTCCTGAAATAAGCGTAGTAGATGAAATCAAATATCTTGGTCAAGTGATATCTTTTAAAGATAGACAGTCCACTGAAATCCAAACTAGGACAAGAAGAGATGGCTCGGCGAAATTATTGGAGCTTAAGAATGGAAATGAAGAACAACAGTACCAGCAAACCTCTAAAAACATTAATTAGCCTCCAATACAATAGCTGTATTTTGTCTGTTCTGACTTATGGATGCCAAACATAGTCTCTCAACAAGTATTATGAGAGAAAAATTATAACATGCCAAAGAGCAATGGAGAGGAGCATGTTAGGCGTAAGGAAAAGCCAAAAGCTAAACAGTCAAAAAATAAAAAAAGGTAGTGGTGCCACTGATGCAATCAGATTCGTGAAATGGCAATGGGCTGGCCATCTAATGAGGTAAAATGATAAAAACTGGGCTAAAATATTGACTGAGTGGACTCCATTGGATAGAAAAAGGAACCGAGGCAGGCAAAGAAGAAGGTGGGTCGAAGAAATTAAAAAATGCAGGAGTGCTATGGTCATGTAAAGCCAAGGACAGAGAATTTTGGAAGATGAAGGTGAGCGAACTCTTCAACTCAAGTACGGGTGGTTACCGTTAAAGACATTAAACTCCTGGAAAGGAAGGTCTATGTAAATATGTGTATATAAATAAAGATAAAAAAAAAATGTAAAAAGGTATTATAAATGTTTATATGTATATCAACAAAGACTTATTATTATTATCATTCTTGCTAATGTTGGCGTGATGAAAAAATGAACAATAATTAAGTTTCACCTAATTAAATAAAATTACTACCAGTTGACAACAAAGACGTTTATAAAGATTAGGTAAATCGTCATGAGGTTGCAACATTATCTAAGTTATTCTTCAACGCACAATCAAATATGTTAAATAAGATTGAGTGTAACCATGATATTATAAAAGAAAACTTTTTACCTGATTCTTCAACCGACTCGTTGATAAGATGAGAAATCCAAACTGCCCAACAAGGATAAACATCGACAATAACAAACAGAAATTATGATAAACGAAACCTGTTCTTAAAACAACAAACACACAAGTAATCGTGCGAAGCAACAGTACCAAAGTTATCAACAAAAGTCGAAATCCATAATATTCGTTGACCATCTTAAGTACTATTGTTATATCATTGGTCAGTTTTACTTGTAAAGAGCTATTCTTAATGTATTTTATTTTCGACAACATAATTCGAATCAAGACCAGAAATCCATATGTTTGGTTGAAAAGTGAGGAGACAGTGAATTCGAAATAAGTAAAAGACGCAACATGAATGTATTTAAAGTTTGAATGGTATAAGTAATATACGCCAAAAATTAAGTGTGATAAATGGCCTATATGTACATCGTACCATTTTAGTTTGTCTCGTAAACAAAAAGATGTTTTAATAATCTGTTCTATATTGTTCAATTTATTCCTGATGGAGCGAAGTTGCGTGATTTTAAACAAAGGCCAACATAGGTTGATGAAGTTTGAAACCATTACATAGAGGTAGAAAATTATTCTTATGATATTAAAAAAATTATAGGTCCGGGCTGAAAAAGTTAGCCAGATTTCAAATGATAATTTACCTAAGCAGAGTACTAAAAGCAAATTGGACATAATAAAACGCCATATTGAGAACTTATATTCTTTAGAAAAATAGAAGCTTCCAATTAATCTTGGCATTTTGAATATCTCATTTAAGGTGTCATCGACGAAACTGGGGCGCACATCCCAAGCTGTTCTTGTCATCTCAATGGACCTTCAGGCCAATACTAGGTAACTATCAAGAAATTGCTTCTTTTTAATTAATGAAGAGCAAACAAAATGGATCTAATAATGTAAATGGAGCTCAATAATTCATAGCTTAATGGTGAAGAGAATTTTTGTTGTCTATTACGCTTGGTAGTGACAGCTAGTCTTTGAGCACTTTCAATGATTACAAATTATCTTTAGCCGAGAAAACCCAAAAGGTGACTGCTATAAGAAGCGATTATGCTACTTTATTATTTCAATCTTAGCTGTTATCTGATGACAATGTTCTTTTGTCTAAACCAAAAAACAACCACTATCCAATTACAGATTCCCGAAATGGACTCTGCATCTTGAGCCATACCCCATTTTATCTAAGATCTATTGGGTTCTCACATAAGTCCTTTCGGGTTTTCTGTTTATTTTAACTCATTATGATACATTTCTTATCTGATGAATTAATCCTTAAGGTGGATTGTTTATCCTGTTTGTAATAAGTCAACAGCTTTATCTTTCAACTCTAGTTGAAACTAGTTTCGGATAATATTTGCAATTGTACTGTGGATATGAGAGAAAATATGGTAATTATGCATCACCAGCATGCCACCTACTGTTACCCCAATTGTTTATAACCTTAGCACTGATGACATAGACAGATCTCACTTTTTAATTCCTATAAGTTATCTGAATAAAACGTATATGTTAATTATAATACCTACATTTCCATATTAGTGGGCATTCAAATAAAGGAAAAGAAATTAAATAATAATAAAATGATATTTATTGTGAAATTTTAATTTAACTTTCTTTTTTTAGTTTCCGCTGTGAGATTTCAACTTTATTAACAACACTTTATTTAACACATTACAATTTAACCATAATATCTGAAAACATATTACACTCTATAACCTCCTTTAATATTTATTTATTTTATTTAACATCACTTTATGCTATTATGGCTAATCGGACAATGCTACAGTGGGAGTCCTAAATTTTGCCTATCCAGGTTTTATTAGGATAGGGATCTTTAACGAGTACCTGACATCGCACAGGCTGGGGACCACCTTTTAACGTCCCCTCCGAAGGACAGCGTAACTAAGGATTTTTTACTCCCATTAAAAAATCCTAGGACCACCTGCAGATTTGAACCCGTGACCTTTGGCATGGGAGGCTGTTACGCTCCTTTAATATATTTCTTCTCTAACAATATATATATTACAAAGAGGTATGTACACTAAAGTTGCAGGAAATCTAGTATCTTATCCCACAATATGACTAGAAATTAATGAGACACTCTGTATAATTAATATGGGTCAATACATTTTAAATCGTCCAATGTTAATTTTGCTGCTCAACATTTTTGTTTTTAATCATTTTTTTACCAGTCTATTCTTTCATGAATAAAAAACTGTGGATACAATTTTCTTCAAGCAAATACATACTTTTAGTACTGCAGTAATTTTAAATCAGTATTGCAACTGAAAATATGTGTTGGGAAAATCTCTCTAATACTGGTAATTTTGCAGATATCTAGTAAAAAGAAACACTAACAATAAGATAAGGTTATGCTTCATATCTTTTTTCTTTACAACCCATGACCTTAAAAGTGAAGAAAGTGGTTGACTGAGACTCAATTGGTTCAAGTGTTACTAATTTGGTTTGGCATCAAGTAGATAGATAAGATGGGGGCAACACTTGCAAAGGAGTAATGTGTAATGTATATTTCAAAAACTGAGTCGCAACCACAAAATTTTATCCTTCAGTTTTATTATGTAAAGGCATAATCCGTATGAGTTTTCATTTTTAATTTGGTTCCTGTCATGGTATCCCATTTTAATATTGCTGAACAAGGCAAAAGCCCTTCTTTGGAAATTTATATTAAAAAGAAGGACAACGCTTACAAGATAGAAATGTCTACAAGTAGTGTAATGATATGACTATACAAGAAAAATAAATTAAGTTTGAGACTTATTTCTAACGTCCCTTGTTTTAGAACGGGAGCGGCGTGATCTAGTGGGTGGAGCGCTAGTCTACTGTGCTTCGGGCCCAGGGTTCGAATCCCGGCTGTGGCAGAATATTATTTATTCTGTTATTTCAGCCGAGGGACGTTCCTGGGGTACGGAGACCCTCCTGGGGTACCCCCAGCCTCAATCAAGTGGGTACCCAATATTAGGAGAAAAACCTGAGCGTGATCTCGGCCGAATCATTTCATTGCACGGCCGTTCGCCTAGAAACAGTACGAATCTCTACATGTACTGAGCCCAAAACTCTACATGGGTTGTAGTGGTACAGGTTTTTTTTTTTATGTTTTAGACCTATAGGTATATATAAAGGTTTCAGTTGATTTGAAATTTTGTAATTTTCTAAACAATTGCCTTGGCTACTTATGTAATATTTGGTAAGTACTAAAACTGTATACAGTATTATCATCATCATTCTAGTTTCTGTTTCATTCTGAAATATGCAAAATTAAAGGAGTTAAAACTTTCACTTTTAAGCTTATAGGTTCTAAAGACAAAATATATAAAGCATGACCTTTTCTTATTTTTAGTGTTTGTTTTGACTCAACATCTGCAAAATTACCAGGATTAGAGAGATTTTCCCAACACATGTTTTCAGTCGCGAAGCTGGCTTAAAACGACGGCAGCACTAAAAGTATTTGCCGGAAAAAAATTTTATCCACAGTGTTTTATTCATGAAAAGGACAGACAGTAACTGATAAAAAATTATTAAAATGAAAAATGTTGATTGGCAAGGTCTGGGCGATTTCGGATGGATTGACCATAATATAATATTTTGAGGTAATGAAAAAATACATACAAATCAACATAATGAGTAATTTATTCAATATGCCATTCTTACATTAGCACTTTTTAAAAAGGTATGTACTGAAAGAATTTAAAGATATTTATAAATGGAATAGAATATGGTTGTTTAATATAATTCATATTTATATATGACTACTCTTCAAAAGAACTTTTCTTTCATGTAGAATGCAATATTTCTACCATATTTCTAGGATATCTATGTAATAAAGATAATACAGAAAGACAATTGATATTTAATTATAACAGATTAACAAATCAATATTTTAAAAAATTCTAATTTTGACTATCTACTTTTTTCTCCTCCTTTTGACAACTTGGTTAGGATTTTTCCGCATCCAATATTTGACCTCTCCACCAGGTTGGACACCCAACACCGCTGCTCGTGAACTCACATCCCTCATTGAGAATGGAGAAACACCTGGAGTAAAAATGGAAAATATAAATAAATTATGCAAAACTCTAAAAAATGTAGATGCTAATATAATAAATATCTACTTTCCTTCATCACATGCAAAAATAACTATGTTAAGAGATATTTAATTTAATTAATATGGAAAAGTAAAAAAACAACAGAAAGAATAAAGAAGCAATGATAGAAAAGAAATAGCAGATGTTAATTAGGGAGAAGCCAATGCAAACATATATTTTTTGTTATACTGAACAGTATTATATTCATATTTGTTTTTATTGATACTCATAAAAGATTCTGTTATAATTATGAGGTTTGAGTAAAACAGGCAGATGTTTATTAATCTGGTCGTTTCTTCTGTGAATATTTAGAAGTTAATTATTTTATAACAATAATAAATCATAACTAACCCTTCTTTACATAAATTTTTTTAACAACGTTAAAAATATAAATAACTCTTCACATAATATATATTTTTTATAAAGAAACTATCTGCTACTTTATTTTTCTAAGAATGTTAAAATTACTTTTAATAAATCCAATTCAATTTCAAACATGCAAATTAAGTTATAATGAGGTATATAATCAGAATGAATTTATAGCAACAACTCAAATTATACAGTCTAAACAATACAGCTAAAATAAAATTCATAAGGAGGCCACTGATACAGAAAAATTATATTATGAGAAATTAAAAGAGAAACTGAATCGCAATGAGAAGTTTTGTTTTCAGAAAATGGTAAGTATATTTAAAGTTAGATAAAAAATAAAATTATATTTTTAATGATAACATTTTAGGATTGTTCAGCTTTTAACACGTTACATAATTGTGGAGTAAATAGCTACTTTAACAATCTGGCCAGAATTAGTAGATAATCTGTTTGATAACCCCTTCCCTGATTCCTGGCCTAGTTACCATTAAAAATAAATTTTCCAAGATTTTCCAACTGTACAAATTTCCTAGATATTTTCAAATACTAAATATTTTGAAATCTGTGAAAATATTCCTAGCTTATCTTATATCTACAAACATAAAACCACCCTAAAACCTGAAAGTATACATATATATTATATATATAATATATATATATATATATATATAATATATATATATATATATATATATATAATGTAAATATTTTAGATATTTAAATACTATATATATTAAATTGTAAAATATTTATTATTATATATCTAAAACTATAAAACATAAATAAGTATAATATATATATATATATATATATATATATATATATATATATATATATATATATATATATATATATATATATATTTAAATCATAGTGGATATAATTAGTTGACCGTTGAGAATTACTAAAAGGAATTAGTAAGGGTGGGGGTCGATGAATGAACAATTGAGTAGTATCAACAGTTTATTTTTTGCCAACGTTTCGACCCCCATTGTGGGTCATCATCAGGGCTAAAAAGATACAAAAGAGATACATTTAAAATAAAATTAAATATACTATTTTAAAAACTATTGTGCTGGAGAATGTCAATATTATAACATAAAATGAACTAGATGTGTAAAGCAATCGATTAATTAGATTACAATGACAAAGATATAATAATGAGAGGGCTATACAGAACAGATAATGACTAAAGATAATGTACAAATATATAAAAAAATTACATGAAAAATATTTTGTATATTTGTACATTATCTTTAGTCATTATCTGCTCTGTATAGCCCTCTCATTATTATACCTTTGTCATTGTAATTTAATTAATTGATTTGTTTACAAATCAAGTTCCCTTTATGTTATAATATTGACATTCTCCAGAGCAATAGTTTTTAAAATAGTATATTTAATCTTATTTTAAATATATCTCTTTTGTAACTTTTTAGCCCTGATGACTCACAATGGGGGTTGAAATGTTGGCAAAAAATAAACTGTTGAAACTACTCAATTGTTTCATTCACCGACCGCCAACCGGACTAATTCCTTTTAGTAATATATTTAAACACATGTATGGCCATTAATGAAATATTTAAATAGACTTGTATGGCCATTATCAAAATAAGCTTACAGATATAGTATCAATGCCCTCCTTAATACCATTAAAAATCTTTATAAATGTTCAGGCTAGCAAGAATCTGAATGAATAACAAATACAATATCCACAGACCTTCTACAATAGAAAAAAAAAGGTTTCACCTCAATCCTGATCATTCTTGAAAAAGAAAAAGAAAAAAAGGATATCAAGAAAGGTATTTTATTACAATTATAAGAATTATAATTTTTAAGGGAGAACATTGTAATGTAAAGTTTTAATTCTTCAAAAGTTGGAAAAATAAAAAAATTATAAAATACATTTTATTTTAAAACATTTAGAGGTATTTCCAATCCTTCAGGTACAGAATATTGCTGCACAATAAAGAGGAGAATTATCAGAAATTATAACCAAATTACTATTATAATTGACGATCATACAAATAAGTACCGCACGATCCTACAATGTTTTCCTTAACCATATTAAAAATAACCATTTCGGCCCATTCCTTAAATATTGACCATTTTCAAAAGTATATGTTAGTTGAATTTTTTAATGTATAGAGAATACTTGGGGGAGTTAAAAAATATTTTAATTAACTTAAATTAAATTAAAGAATTAAATAAAAAATAATATTAATAAGCCCTTGTAGACAACAGATAGTCTACTTGGTAAATGAGCTAATTTAAGACCCCATAGACTTGCTTGCCTGAAGATGTGTATGTCAACCAGATGTTAGGATCTTGTGACCATCTTAAATTTTATAACGCCATCTTGGGGAATAAGCAAGGCCGAAGAATATAAAATTTGTTTGATATTACTAAGATAAAGGAACTCCCTAAACAGATTTTATCATTAACTTTGCAATACAATTTGTATTCAGGCTTACCAGAGACACGCATATAACCCAATATTATGCCGAGTTAAGGTGGCTCTATCCTCGTAACATATGTCAGTATTTCCTAGCTTCCTTCCTCAATGAAAACAATCAGGACTCAGTTATAACTTCCCAACCCTTCAGTTTAAATCCTACATTCAGTCATGTTCTACCAGATCTAGCCTTTCTGACCTCTAGTCTCCTCACCACCAAACCACTACATTTGACTAGTTCTTTCTGTCCAAAGCTGCTTCTGTTTGGAATTCTATTCCCCCTGAGATCCGTCATGCATTAACTGCTTCCTCCTAAATATTAAATTGCTGCTTTTCAACTACCTGTTCCTTTTTGAATAAAATAGACAATAACCTTAAAGTGTAGATGCTAGAAATATCATTTTTACTTTGTTTTTATTTTTGTTTTTTATATTATTTTAATTTTCTCTAATGTATTTAAAAAAAAAAAATTAATGATTTTTGTTAAACTTACTTTATCATAATATATTAATTTGTAAATATGTACATTGTTTATAATCTCAGTTTGTTATTTCACTTTAGATTTGATATTTGGATTTATAATATATGCATTTCAAATTTTCAGAACTACTAAAAAGACCTCCGTTTAAAAAAATACTGACTTTTCAACAAAAAATTTGAGATTAATTACACGCTCACCCTAGTATACCAGTAACAAAACTTTACATTCATACTTCACACAATAGATTCCATGACAAACTTCACAGACATTGCAACATACTCATTCAAAACATGGCGACGATGGATAATGGCCCTGGGACCTTCTAGTTTAGAAAATCTTTAGAGTGCTGCCACTGGGTAGAGTCTCTACATGTTTTTCATGACAGTTTTTTATATTACCATCACATTTACTAGATACTGTATTTTTATTTAATACAGTTGTAAATATCAATAAATATGTTTAAAAAAAAAAAAAAAATTCTTAAGGGACTTTAGTCACAGGAAAATAAAGACATTTTTCGTTTTGAGTAATGCCATCTAGTGGCAGACTGAGATACTTCTATGCAGACCAGGATCCTCTGGTTCTGACAAGAAACGAGCAGAAAGGTAGATAGGGAGGGAGCACATGCCCATAAATAAATGACATTCCATTATTTCTTGAAGTGAAACCACTCAAAATAGGAGTGAGAAAATAGGCACCAGCTGGCTTGGGAAGGAGAGTGAGGAGTCAAGAGGAACAGCCCAAAGAACTAGCCCAGATATGTAAATCAATATTTCAGATTCCAAAATCAACTACAGTCAAAATTCATAACACACTAACCATATAATATTCTCTTTGGCAATATATTCATTTTATAACTTAAACGATATATATCATTCATTTAATTACAATCCACTTCTTTCATTAAAACAACCAGCCCTATTACATTTATAAATAATGTTTAAAGCACCCTAGAACACCCCAGGTCTTCTTTAACCAAAAACATCTATCTTCAGAGGGCCTGCTGAACTAACCCCTTAGGGTACTTCCTGCACATCAGTTTGCACATTGGTGATATTATAACCAGTAAGAAATATTTGTTTTGAGAAAAAGAGGGGAGAACAAAGAAAACAGAATTAAGTTAAAATTTGGAAGGAAGATAGATCACTCTGAGTCCAGCCACAAATAGGAGCAGTCTGGGTCAAGTAAAGTTCTGGGAGGCTGGAAATGGTGTTAGGGAGTGAAGCTTGAGAAAAATTACAGAAGAACTACAGCCCGATATGTGTTAATTCAAAAGCAACCATCAAGATTGGGAATTCATAAACACTGAGGGCTCTAAAAGAAAAGATGGAGTAGGCACTACCATAGTGTTTCACCACAAACATTACACGAGTCCCTAACAGGGTTTTCAAAGATGCATAATGCTATATAATCAGTGTGGTTTTATCTCTAAACCGATTTGCTCAGATTAAAAATCTGCTATCAAAGCACTATAGAATACCTTTTTCCAAAAAATGATTAGTAAATGAAACCTTAGAGTCATTGGGTAAACACACTTCTCCCATCAATCTTTAATGGGAAGGAAGTCTCTGCCCAAGTGTATCACATGTGGGGTTATCACTTACAGTCATTCATATTCTTATGAATGTGAAGAAATAAAACTTCTCTCTGCCTTAAATGAACTCATTCCAATTCATGAAAGATCATTCCAGGTAGAAGACAAAATGAGGAACTTAATAGTGTTTCTAAAATCAATAAATATTTTTCAAAAAACGAATGGAAATTGAAAGATGTGGCGCAAATTACCCTAGTGATTGAAAAGCCCTAATATAAATAAATATATGTGCTTTTAATAGTAATACTAATTTTACTTAAATTGAAGATACAAAATAGATAATACATGCTGTTCTTGGAACAACCCCTACAGTTAGAAAAATCAAATACATAGCAAATTATAAATAAGAAAATTAAATATAAAAGAATTTTATAAGTTTAATTCAAATGTAATGTTTTAGATTAATTAGCATTTCTTGATATCCTTTTAAAGATGTTTTATAAATACAATTAGGAACTATCCTATCAAAGTTGTTTAACATTATTGGTGCTATTAATTTAGTTGAGGTTTGGTCACGAGAAAAAAGAAATGAACAGTCGGAAAAGTTTAACTGAAATTTTTCCTTCCACCTCCAATAGTCAACTGGTCAATCAATAAATAGTTGGAAAATTTTTGGAGTTTTGTAAATCAATTCAGCCATTCACAAGGCATCAGGGAAAGTAAATGAAAAGCCAGAAAATTTTACACTTGTTTTCCTACTACCCTATCCCTCTTTTTTTCAAAAAGTCATTATTTAAATATTGAATATACACTTAGAAACAAGATGAAAAGCAAATGAAAAATAAAATATTTCTACACCTTCCAACATTCACACCTTCAGTTAGTAACCAACACGAATCATTTGATTTCTTGGAATAATAAATTGAAAAAAGGAAAAAAAGAAATTATTTTTCATCTATTGTTCGTAAGTTTAAATGAACTTTGATCAATACTGACTTTTACTTTTTTTTTCTTTTCTGAGAATGCCTTAACCAGTGAAGTATCAAATAGTTAAGAGGTTAGAAAATGGTGGTAACACATATATAAGAACAACAGGATTTGTTTTAGGGATCTTTCAATAAAATTAACAGAAATAAATCGTATGTAAATTCAACAGTAATTTGATGATTCTTACATTCAATAAAAATAATTTTTCTAATATTAAAAACTATATATTTAATAAATTAATCACAAACAAAATGAATGATGGGTACAATATTTTTTAAATTTTATTTTATACCAATTGTACCTGATGGTAGAGAAACATTCGTAGCAAAGTTTTAAAATAAAATGACATTAAGAAACAAATAAATAAATTATGGTGACTTTATTATTTAAATACTTTTAGTAATAATATGTAATAATTTAAAAAAAAAGATTTGCTACAATATATCTCTAATTACACATCATATTTAGTGGAGAAGTAGGTTGGGAGAGCGGTCATCGAGAACGAACACACAAGAAAGGAAAATTTATAATATTTTTGCGTTGACGGTTCAACCTGATGAAGGCTACAAGTCAGGCCAAAACATCAGCACAGAAATATAATAAGTTTCCCTTATAAGTGTGTTATTTCTTGGTGAATGCACCTCCAACCACTTCTCCATCATATATACTTTATGGTTGAGAATAACTCCAACATTAATTACAATGTGATTGTAAAAAGATCTAGTAAATATACCTGCAATATAGTCAGGTTCGAGAGGGTTCATTTTTGACTAGGGCTACTTTGGTAGGCCTCTGCTGTGGAACACGCTGATCTTCGCATATAATCGGATTATTACTGTGCTTGCCACCTTTAAATTTTGGAATTGGGAACTGAAAAAAAAATAAAAATAATAATAAACCAAAAGAAGTCAATACATTATAATAAGAAATCACTTAAATTTGTTTAGACATATTTACACAAATCATTGAAAGTTTAACAAAAATTAAGTAATGAAGTTAGAATACTTCACTGTGTGTTTATAGAGAAATTAGTTTAGGGTGTAGTCAGATTAAATTAAGTCTCTACTTAATTGTGTGTTAATCTGACTGCACCCTTGACTAACTTCTCCAAAAATTAAATAATATAAAAATACGATAGAGACCGGATTTCCATGTTTTTGCACTTTGAATTTTAAATGAAATGAAAATAAATTATAGATATTTGTCTATTGTTAAATATTTGAGTACAGAAATGGTACAGATTTATTAATTTGGCAACAATGACCAGTTTTCATCAATAGCTTTAAATGTTACATACATCAGGAAGATTAATAGTTAAGGAGATGAAGAAACGTATGATGTTAATGATGACGGTTTACAAAAGGACATAGGCAATGAATTCCAAAATAGGGTAGCACAAATAACTTCTTGAAGGTGGATGAAAAAGGTATATACAAGTTTATGAGTTTATGATCCCTTTTACTAAATGGATAGAGAAATGTAATAAAACGAGATAAGTAGGAAGCACATTGAGTATACAAGAAGGTTTTTGTTTTGAAGGATCAGAAAAAACAGAAACCAAAGAGTCATTGCCTACCGAAAAATAGGTAAAGCCTCTCTATGTACCTACTATTGGGTTGTGTCACATGAAATGTCCATTTTTAAGGTAAAGGATTTCTATTAAAAATACGATATGAAAACAAGATAGGAGTTTCCTTCTACTGTATGTTTGAGGACATTGTTGTCTATTACGGAGAGAGGTCTTCCTCGGGGCAAGTTTTCCAAGTCGGTATCCCCAGCTGAAAAAATCAACAGTGAATGGTCCGTTCATTAACACTCCCTCCCCCAAACGCTTTGCAAATATTTCTAGCGGCCTCAGCTGCTGAATGGCCGAGTTTAAGCTCATACAAAAATATTACTCGAAAATCGGGTGTTTCTATGTTCATATTTGGAGGAATACTAAAAAGTGGGTAATTGATTGGGAAGCTAATGCTTATAATACAAAGGTAGAGGATTAGTAACTGTTTACTTTAAATATGTAAACATTCAGAAGAAAACAACAGAGACCTGAAAAATCCTTTATGTATTTCAGAAACTATAAAAACGGATATTTCATGTGAAACAACCCAATAGAAACATGGGAGCCTAAGGGAGTTACACGTATGAATCTAATGAAACAATTCATGAGTCTCATTTCAAACTTTACAGACAACCCATGATACACGAGGCAACAAAGGGGAAAATGAAAGGGATTAGAAGCAGACAGGTTTTAAGAGTGATGGAATCATGAAATGTTAGGAATCGTTTTAGGATTTTCGGGTAATTTGAGAAATATGATTAATCTAGGATAGGTTTTGATAAATGACCTCAAGGTTACCAATTGAATTGTGGAAGTGGGTATTAAATTAAGATATAATACAGAAGAGAATTTAAAAGGTGCTTGGAACTGATGTGGATGGCCTTGGTTTTTGTAAAATTCAGCTTCAAATCATTGGTCATAGTCCACGCATCGATATTATCAATATGCTGTTGTAGCATTTGTATAGCCACGAGTATTTGCTTGCAGGTATCTAGCTTCAAACCCAAACCTCTATCCCATCATCAACAATCACATCTAGACAGTTCGGTGAAAAAATTTTAGCTCCACAACCATGGCAATTTTTGAGATACTGTGATGAAAAGAAAATCAAGTGAAATGGTAATTTCTTTTATAAATATTAATTAAGAGTAATTTAATGAAACACACGTTTTAAATAAAACAATATAATTCTTTAACCTTTTTCATCTCTAACTTCATTTCAAACTACATAAATTGATTTTAACAATGGAGTTAAGTGCAAGTTATGTGTTCCGCATATCAGATTATAAGTTTTAAGCTAGTATTATAAAATTAACTGTCATATTTTAAATTTAACAGGATCCTAGACTGTCTTTATCAAAATATTATTATATAATATAAATCTTCTAATACAAACCTTTTTTCCCCTTGAAGTAAGAGGCCTTCTAAAGTTAATGTGTATAACTTCCTTTCCTTCATTATCGACTGTGACGGCGACTCGTTTCAGGGTCTTGTTTCCACAATTGGGGCAGAAGACTTTGTCCATGAGGGAAGTTGTCTTAAAACAGGCATAACAGCGGAGAATGAATGTTCGAACCTGCCTTATCAACAAGCCTTCAAGTGTAACGACGCTCAAACCCATCTGTTTCAATACGTTCTGGAAAATTAAATTATAAAAATTAATAAATCTTAAAAAAAAAAAGAATTTTAGTCAAGATAATAAAATAATTTCACACCACATGATACATCTTATAAATGAAGAAACATAATGGTACAGATAAAACTAAGAATGCCAATAATCTTAAAAAAGTTTAAGAAAATAATACATTCTATTTGATCTATTTGGTTTAAACCTTTTCACCAACTAAGTTTACTAGGATGGCAAGCATACACAAAAGCTTAATCCAGTGTTTCCAACAAAATGTTTTTGCGGACCTATTTATCCAATTATTTCAATGGCAATAATTAAATCCTAAAAATCTAAATACTAAATATTAGAAACATATTTGGGTTTTTAGTGGGCTACACCATATCACATACATTTCATGCCAAATACTACTACCGATTCTCAGTAGAAATGGCCAACTTGGGGAAATAGAAACAAAGAAAAACGAACAAGGGTCTAGGAGTTTACTTCAATACCCGAAACCTTGAATAACTAAAATTCAATGCTGAACCAGACAGATAGCCCAAGGATTTTCTTAAGGGAGTAAAATTCTTGGTTATGACATTCCTCGGAAGGGACGTAAAATGGCAGTCCCGAGCATGTACCATGTCAGGAATGCATTAAAGATCCCTATCCAGTAATTAAAAAATATGGTTTGTTTTTAATAAACTAACTTTGACAAAACTTAGAACTCCCATTATAGCATATTCTGATTAGCCACAGTAGCTATTATTAATTATTAATTAATATTAAATGCCAAGAATTCTTGTGGGTAATATTTTTATATTACCCAACGAACCACGGCAGACCCCCTGAACATTGTCTCCAGACTCCCAGGGGTCCACAGACCACTAAGTTGGAAGCCACTGGCTTAGCCTAAACCAAAGATCAAATATAATTATTTAGGAATGTAAGCAAATGATTAAATTATGTGTTGTGTGCACTAGATTTTATTACAACATAAATATTAGGAAATAATAAATCATTATATAATACTAGGCGGTATTTTGTGATTTCCATATTGAATAGTATAATCCTGATACTCAGTAAAATAATTACCTGAATAGCGAAATCAGTTGAAAGACAGGCAACTTTTGGTGGGGGCGAGTCCTCTGAGAGTTGTGCAGCCCCTGAAAGTTCTCTCTTTGCGTCTGCAACATTTCCTGGTGTGATCCAATCTTCATCATCAAGAGGAGGCTCGCTATCATAATCATCTTCTTCTTCTTCTTCATCTTTATCTTCTTCACCCTCATCATCGTCACTGCCACTACATTCCAAAGATCCTAATTTCTTTGTAACTTCATCTATATCTGGAACTTCCTGTTCGCTCCCAGAATCCTGGGTCATTAGAATTCATGACTCAATTTCATGCGATATTAACATTTATTGACAATATAATAATAATATTAAATAACTTACAGATGAGGGCAAATGAAATCCTACAACGTTTGCAGATGAAATTATAGAATGGTCAATAACTTCCACAGACTTTTTTGAAGTTGGTTCAGTTTTAATCCCATCTAAACCTAACTTCTCTTTGTGTAGTTGGTATGTAAGAGCAAGTACTTTCAGATCAGTGGATGAAAGTGCAGGGTAATCACCAGTTTTCATAGAAAAATCTTTAACTAAATAAGAAAAGATTCATTAAATATAAATGACTTGTATGCAATTGTCAAATAAATAATGATACAACTTTGAATAGTTTTAAAGGCTATAAGACTTTTTAAAGGTAGTAAGAAATCCTATGTTATGCCGCACCTATGAGGAGATGACATCCCTGTTCTAATTAAAGCTTAATAGAAAAAATTTAGGACTCAAACTATAACTGTCAGATTAGCTACAATAGCATAAAGTGACATGAAATAAATAAACAAACTTTGAACAGTTATTGAAAAAATTGAAATTAATGGTTTAGATATCAATAGCAAAATATAATAATTATAAAAAAAAAAATACATGCTCAAGAATACGATCTGTCTTTAAATGATCTCTTTAATTATTTATGTCTGAACAATTGTAAATTATTTTTCTCAAGTCATAATAAAACTAATTTAATTATGTTAGTCATTTGAAATGATTACACACCTACAGCAACGCTTTCAGGGTCTACATCTTTTAATTGTAAATCATAAGGAAGTACTATAAGCCTTCTAAGCTGCCTTTTGGATTTAATTTCGTTAACAACCTCAGCAACAGTAAAAAGATTTTCAGCAATGTCCTAAAACAAAAATAATTATCCATTATTTATGATAAAATTACACTAGATGGCATTAAAACTCATTTTATAGTAGGTTGTACACCATGAAATTTAAATGTCCGATAAAAACCAGATTGGGACTATTTTAAGAATAACCAAATCCTTCGTTTATTGACTATCAATTATTAAAATGAAAACTGTTTTAAAATAAATATTGTTAATAGCCAACAGTGTTCATAGACAAATTGATCGATAAACAAATAAATTTTGTTTTTATATATAATAACCCAGGAGACCAATAGAAGTTTACAATTACGCTTAAAGAGAAATTCTAGTAAAAATTGTAAAATTATGAGAGGTCGGAAACTGAAAGAACAGATATATAATTCATTAAAAATTGTTTAGGTATCAAGTTCCCATAAAACATAGCTAATATGCAGAATTCCAATAAACTTTAAACATTCAAATGAGTTTCTGAATCTGGTAGAAATGTAATAGGATTCAGTTGGTAGCAACATAATAAAATACGTTGTTAGTCATTATTGATTTGAGAGGTCATATAAACAAATGAAGATTTCATAAAATAAAATAATACTTATTTAAAGAAATTAGAAGTGTTAAATGGATCATATAACAACCATAAAGTAAATAAATGTTCATATTAAACTAAAAAAAAGAACTAAATAGTAATCTATATAATGTGATAATAAATACCTGAAGTTGAGTATTTTTTATGAAAGCACTAGTATCCACAACTAAATGTTCTACTTTAGGTGTCATTGTGCATAAACACGTTTTCCTTTCCAAAATAAATAATATTCTCTGATTAAATAATATTCTTGATTCTTAAGATTAACACAAAACTAAAATATTTATGAATTACTCATTTTACACTGAACTCTTCAAAGATAAAAATTGCAACTAAGTTTAAAATCTTAATCCCACAGTTATAGGCCATGCAGTAAATAGGCCTTTCAAGCATTGAAGAACAACTCAACAGCAAAGCAAAGAGGTCGGAAATCTGCAGAGGTATGAAGTCGTAAATTGAAGACAAAACTTACAAAAACATCAGTCATTCATATTCATTAATTGGGTTGTTTTTTTTACGTAATTAATATTAAAATTTTAATATAATGAATCTTAGAAATAATATTGAAACAGTTACTTAGCTCTAAGTGAGAAGTTGATATAGACAGAATAAAATATTAAATAGAATTGGTATATTTTCATTGTTGGTTCTATATTATACTTAAATAAACTCCATTCTTAATAATACAGAAGACTTGCGTAAATAAGTTTTTTCCTGAAATTAATCACATATTCATTGCTAATTAGCTTGGGGTATTGGTCTCACTAGTTAAAGAGAAAGCAGCAACACAAAAAAAAACTGTTTCAAACAAATGCTAATTTAAAATAATGTTTTGTACTTTTTTTAGTGCTATTTATTCTTTTGGCAATTATTATCTATACCTTGATATGGCATTGTATATGGTTCATTCCTAAACGCTTAAAAATATAACTGACAGTGCGCATAACATTTTTTCGTTCCAGCACGTCCATGATAAGAAATAATGGGTTCAGAAATTTATTTCAACACAACTTACAAATTATTAGACTGTTATCTATGGATAAAGAACTAAAAACATGCGCAAACGATAGAGCAAGACCCAAGACCCAGTATGTTTCCTCACGAATATCTCGACTACTGCATAAGTGTCGACAGGATAAAGCACATGTGCAGGAGGCAAGGCGGCAACAACCCTCGCGATCATTAAAGGCTCGCACATGCGCAAAAAGCTAATGAGAATCTATTTATCTTTCTATTGTTATAAGCCTCATACATATCAACCTCACATTATTTAGAGCATTGATTGAAACGGAAGGGAATAGTATTGCATTTTAAGAGACGTTTGAGGAGAGGATTTTTTTATTTCTATTGGATTAATATTAAAATTAATAAATTAATCTATTAATATTAATATTAATAGATTAATATTTTTTCATAACACAATAAGAACTCTGGTCATTTGACGCTACTCTTTATATTGTAAGGGCCACGTCACCAATGAAGCATACTTTTGTAATATCTTCATCAAATATGTTAAAATATAATTTGGAGCGAGAATTTGTGATTTAAGATTTGTTATTTTAAAAGCCTTATGTGATTAAGTGAGTTTATGATAATATTTCACCAAAAAAATGTTTTTTTTTCACAACTCAAAAACTATACATATTTTAGAACGTTAAAGTTACTATTTTAAAATATAATAAAAATGTCCAATTAACAAAATCATGTTGATTTGACAATTAGTAGCGAAGGTACTAAATTTATATCAAATATATTTAAGAGGGGTCACCTATGGTATAGTGGCTAGCATAACAGCCTTCTATTACCGAAGTCACGGGTTCAAAATTACAGGTAGCCCTAGAATTTTTTAATAGGAGTAAAAAATCCTTAGTTATACCGTCTTTCTGAGGGAACATAAAAAGGTGGTCCCGAGCCTGTGCTATGTCAGGTATTTCTTTAAAGATCCCTATCCTAATTAAACCTGAAAAGGCAAAATTTAGGACTCCCACAGAATCATCGTTCGATTAGCCACAGTAGCATAAAGTGACTTTACATACATAAAGATACAAACAAATATATTTAAGTAAAGCAAATATATCAAGCATAGTGTTTATTCGTTTAACGTCACTTTATGCTACTAAGGCTAATCGGACGATGCTACAGTGGGAGTCCTAAATTTTGCCTATTCAGGTTTTATTAGAATAGGGATCTTCAACGAGTACCTGACATCGCACAGGCTCGGGACCACCTTTTAACGTCCCCTCCAAAGGACGGCATAACTAAGGATTTTTTACTCCCATTAAAAAATCCTAGGGCCACCCCAGGTTTGAACCCGCGACCTTTGGCATAGAAAGCTGTTATGCTAGCAACTACGCTATGGGTGACCCCAAAAAGTTCCAATATTTTCTGTTCTATATTTTAATTGTTATTGGTTAAAAAATAAAATCATTTTAATTGGCTAAAAACCTTTTGTTTTAAGAACATAACAGGACTCATATTTGAATAAAAAAATAAAAGAATAACAAAATAAGAAACAGGGATTTACCCACGAGTGGGAAAAATACGCATTTATGTCCCAATCGAAATGTGAGGATATACCATGATTACGTTTGAAAGCTGAACTGTTTTCAGTAATTATCGGGATGCCTAATTTTTCTGATATATTATTGTTATTTCGGCTGAATAAAATAAAGATCTGACATTAAATAATAAAATTTCATATGTTGTACATAAAATAGTTATTTGACTGATAGCGAACTAAGTTCCTTAGTTATTTTCATCATAAACGTATATTAATTAGCACAAAATGAAATATTTCAGAGCGAAGCCACGTGTAGTAGCCAGTATAATTTCGAAAACAACCTCAAATGAATCCTCTAATCAAATTATATTTAAATAAAAAGAAGATGTATGTTGATATATTGTTTGTTTATTCATTTAACGCGACTTTTAAGCTATTGTTTCTAATCGGACAATGTTACTGAGGGAGTCCTAAATTTTGCCAATACAGATTTAATTAAGAATTCAGATTAAGTAGTTTAATGGATCATTAATTAGTACCTGACTTCGCACAGGTTCAGGACCACCATCTTACGTCTCCACCGGAGGACGTCATAACCAAGGATTATTTTTACTTTTATAAAATCCAAGGGCCATCTACTGGGATTTAAATCGCGTCCTTGGGTATAGAAGGCCACTGCACCATAGGGAACTCCTGTCATTACATGTTTCCTTTTTATATCCAATATTTCATCATCTATACAGGAGGGGAAATATGCAGCAGCGTTATAGAATTATTATTTAATAATATTCATAAATTCATGTTCAGAAAAATACAATTAATATTAAAGCAAATTGTCTTCTTATATTTGATATATTCTACATTATATTATGTAATGTACTAAATATATTACATTATATTGTTTATTTTTTTGGAAAATAAAAACAACAGAAATTTGGTCCTTTTCTTTCTTCCTCAAGAACGCTTACAAACAAAAATAATCCGTAACAAGACATTCATATATATAAATAATGCTCTGGAAGATCACAAAATAAAGATGATGCAACTTTTCATGAGTTCATGACCATTATCTGAGATTCAGAATTTTTCAACTTCTCTTGTAACAACAGAATGAAGGCGAACGATTTCGATTTATCTCAAATAAAATGTGATGATTAAGTTATGTCCTTATTAAATGCAAATATTTTAAATTTTCTTCCTCTAAAGTACTTTTGATTTTGTAAATTCGAAATAATTAACCATTCATCTTGTTAGTATTAAAAACAAGATACATTTTTTTGAACATTATAATAGTAATATAGCCTTTTAATGTAATGTCGGAAAACTGAAGAGAAAAATGTTACTTTATATACAAAATTGTTGAAGTTAATGGAGAGTGATAAAAAGGGCATAGTTAATAATTTCTGTTGTTGGATTATTAACCTAAAATAAATGCATCCATCGAAACGTAATGTATGTATTTTCCATGTCTCTTAAAAGCGTACGACACAAATTCTTTCTGTTACATAGGATTGCATTGAATAATATATATAAGGTTATTTATTTGATAAAGTTTATTTTATGTTTTAGATATTGAAAGCAAAACAAAATCTCAATATTTGAATATTATTACGAACAAACAATTAAAATAATGTTTTTAAAACAAGAAAATACAAATACAAACATAATTAAAAAAAAAATAACTACCACGACATGAGTACAAAAGAAATTTAGGTTGTTCTTCTATAGTCTGTTAGTCGTTCAAAGTCAATCTGTTTAATAATTGTTTTAGGTCAGCCTTAAATTTGGTAAAGAGTATGTGGGTCAAAATCACCAAGGTGGCAAATTTTCTTTACTAGCAAATAAATACTAAGTTCAGTTTTCCTTATACAAATGATCATTTCTAAGTACTTAACAGGATTCATATTAACTATACTTAATATATTTTACTTCAAAAGGAACACATATTCATGATTACTACTAAAATTCATTTCAGAAACGCGTGCGTAAGTTGCATTCACCGACCAACCGACCGAACCAACACCGAAAATATTCATAAAATTATGAATAAAATTGGAGGCTGATGTCTACTTCACCACTATTTGATTGAAAAAATTCGCACTACGTTTCGGCTACAATGCCATCCATCTTCAGGTGCAGTGCAACAACTTAGATTTAGTGTGAGTAGCTGCTTACCAGTCAAAGCCACATGTCTATGATGATTTAGACATGTGGCTTTGCTGGTAAGCAGCTACTCACACTAAATCTAAGTTGTTGCACTGCACCTGAAGATGGCATTGTAGCCGAAACGTAGTGCGAATTTTTTCAATAAAATAGTGGTGAAGTAGACAGATAGTGCATCAGATTTTTTTTTTTTTTTTTATCAAGACAGAATTAGCTTTTTCCTCACCTAATAACCAATATAGACGTATTCGCAGTTCGAAAAGACGTCAGAGGTCAATCAGGAAAACAAGAGAGCAGCTGGAAATCCCCGAACTACATTGTGGTGGGAGTCAAGCTTTCTCCAGTCGCACACAGACGAGCAAGGTGGCCACTTCGCCATGATATTGTCCGCGTTCTTCCTTGTCAACTTTGTGTGCTTTTCGGTTTCGGGGAGTTTTGATTAGGCTGGAATCGATTTATTGAGAAAATATTTGGGATGGCCAAACACGGAAGAGTGGAAAATGATTGCGGGTGCAATGTCTTCATGGCCTGTGGACCAAAATCGTTGCTCTATTCAACAAGTGTACACGAATAGTTCAAGAACGGGTAAGTCATTTCCGTTAGTAGAATGTTGATATTGACACTATTTGCTTAATAAATGTGCACTTTTTTTTTCATTACTAACATAATTTTGTTTCCACTTATCTACATATGAAATATTAAGTAATGGAAAGTATTGCGAACATGAAAATTTTTGAATTAAAGTTTTCACGGAAATACTCAATTTAGGGTCCTCTAAGTTCAAATGACCAAGTCTCGGAAAGGGATCTATGTGTGGTAAGTCTAGCTAAAAAACGATATGTTCTATAAAACTGAAATTTCATATTTTAGAATTCCTGAGATGTTTCAGCTGCTCTTTCATCAAAATCGAAGAGTCAGAAAAGCCACTTTTTACGATTTTCTCAAAAACAGCTCTAACGATTATGATTAAACTTGTTATATCGATTTAAAGTGTAATGGGCTTTAATATCATTTGGGTTTCATTCTGATGGCAATAGACTGACTGGACTTAAATGCCGGCCGGCATTTTAGAATTTTCTTCATCTAAATTATCTTTAATTTTAAAGATTGGATAACATTGTCTAAAAATTCTAGGTAATGTGTTACCTTATACACAAAGTTGTATAAAAGTAAATTATTGTTGAAGATAATAATTTCTGTTGTTCGATTATTTAATCTAAAATAAATAATTTTTATCGAAACTTTTTGTATCTACATGTAATTTTTTATCTTTTTGTCTCAATTTTACGTCTCTAGTTGTATTTAAAAGTTCTTAATTTTATTTTAACAACAGTGGTTAGTGATATGATTTTGATTACCCACATAAGAAGAAAAGGGCAAAAATATTTTTTCAGGCGATTTTTCTTTTTTTCCCTAAGAATACAGCTGTATAACATACCGTTGGAAAGCTAAAGAATTTAGAAAAAATCTTATCAAATATACAAAGTAGTATAAAGTTATAAAAAGCGATTAAAAAAAAAAAAAAAAAAAAATGGTTAAAACTAAGTTGATTGTTGAAGATTAATAATAAATAATTGCTATAGTTAAATTCTTTATTCTGAAATAAATGTATGATTCTATAAAATTTTCTCTACTCTATTCTTATTTAATTTAAAATTGCATTAAAAGTATTTCAGTCAGAATGAAACCCATATGATATTAATTTTTAATATTTATTTATTGATATATATTACATTTTGTTTAAAAAAGAACAGTAGTATTGGTGATATGAGACCACATTCATACAATATATGCAGAAAATAATGATAAAGTCAAATTACATAAAATAGGAAATAAATTAATAATATATATATATATATATATATATATATATATATACACCAAATAATTATTAATAAAAAACAAATAAAAACAACCTGTAATTGAGATAAATACAAAGTTGGCAAATAAATAAACATCATACAAACAATCATAACTATATGCAATATATACAATCTGCTTAAGGAACCCCAGACTGGGCCTTTCTCTACACTTGTGGAGGGAAAAGCGGAATCTGAAAGATCCCAGCGCCTCTCTCTCAGCCGCATCACTGGTGTGAGCCAGTGGAGGCTGAGTTAGGGCGCAACCTAATGATATTAAAGCCCATTACATTTTACATCGATATAGCAAGTTTTGATGAAAAATTAGCTGCAACTCTCTGGCATATACGCTCCTTAAATATGAAATTTCAGTTTATACAGCTTAGTTTTTGATCAATACATACATACACAGACGTTTTTTTGGTCATTTAGACTCGGGGGACCATAAACCGTGTATTTCTGGTGGCAATTAAATAATGTTGACGGTCGCAATACTTTCCCTTACAATATATTTATGTGGTAAGTAAACATTTAAATGTAATGAGGTTTCAAATTAATATTATTTGTCTTATTTATAAATATGTCAAATTTCACTTTCTAGTTTCTAAAACAGCTTTTGTTTTATTATTTTTTTAGTTCTCTAATACTTTTTATTCTATTTCCAATTAATCCTATTCCGATATTGCGGTATCGCAGATGATATACGCTTATTATATATATTTACTCTTATTCATGAAATAAAAGACAAATCGTACTGCATTTAAAAACGGAAACAAATGATAAGGAATGTTGTTTATTTCTAACAATAGGATGTTGTGTATTTGGTCTTGTAAGTACCACCATCAGCTCTAAGAATACTAGTTTAATCATATTTGTTCTTTTTGAGAGCAATTATCCGATGTGGCAGCATATCATGGTAAATTTTAACGCTGGAGTTCACTTAATAAACGGTAAGTTTACTTTGAATGTCATAAAAATATTACTTGAACTTAGTAATTTATTCTCTTTATTAAATGGTAAATATCATGAGTTTTGTGTTAATATACCTACATCGGGGAAATATTGAAATAGTGAACCCATACAAAAGTAGTTTCTGAAAAACTTAATTAATTAATAACTAATTAATTCGAATCGGAAATCACAATTAAAAGCCACGTTAGGCGAACTACTAGAGTAGGGAAAAGCAGAATATAAAAATGTGTGAAGGTTTGATGTGATGTCGGCGATAGTGAATTATCATACACTTTCAATGTATTATAATAAATACACAATTACCGTATTTTCTAAAAAAACATTATCGTTTATTTATTTTATTTTTTTTAACTTACATTAAAGCACTTTTAGTGTTTATTGTATTTGCAGTTTTAAAAGTCAATAAAACATAAAAAAAAATCTGGTGCGCGCAACACACGACTTTCACTTATCTCTTACGTGTTAAAATCAATTAAAATTGGTCTTGAGAATTTTTAAATACATTTAGAGATAAAAATATATTTTTAAAGAATTAATTTAATGAAATTAAAATCAAATTCAATGGAATTTAAATAGAATCATGTATTTTATTTAATATTCTATTAAATTATTATCTACGACAATCAGTTGGTTTTATCGGCTTTTCGTCTCTCTCCATCAACTTCTACATGATGATAAGATAATATTTTTTTCTAAAATCTTTAGCTTTCTAACGGTGTATTATACAAATATGCTACTATATTTATGTTCCGAAACACAAATATTGCATGCAAAATATTTTTGCTCTTTTCTCCTTTCGTTGGATATCGAATTCGTTCAGCTTATATATTATTCCGTTTTTTATCAATGTAACAAGATGATGATGTGGTCCAAGGAGATACTTCTTGCTTTATCTCTTTCAGCTTAGTACTGGAAGTAGCCCATTCAATTTTCCACTTGTTAATAATGATCTTCCTGCAATGCCTCTTCCACTCTTCTGCTGTGGTTATGTTCACATTTTCAGTCGCAGGTTTATTCAGCCTCGCCCTATTTGCTTTTCAGTCGGCTACATCATTTCCCACAATACCGCAATGTGACGGGACTCATGCAAGTACAACTTTTTTGATGAAATTTTCTTGCAATCGCCAAATACAATTAGTTTGATTTAAGATTTGTTATTTAAAAAACCTTATGTAATTAAGTGAGTTTATGGTAATATTAATAAAAAAAATGTTATTTCTCATAATTAAAAAACTATACATATAAAGTTACTCTTTTGAAATGTAATAAAAATTTCCAATTAACAAAATCATGTTAATTTGACCATTAGTAACGAAGGTACTAAATTTATATCGAATATATTTAAGAGGGGTAACCTATAATATAGTGGCTAGCATAACAGCCTTCTATTACCGTGGTCACGGGTTCAAACCTGCAGGTGGCCCTAGGATTTTTTAATGGGTGTAGAAAGTCCTTAGTTACGCCGTCCTTCGGAGAGGACGTTAAAAACCACCTTTACCCACCAAGCCTATGCGATATCAGATACTCCTTAAAGACCCCTATCCTAATTAAACCTTGATAGACAAAATTTAGGATAACTATTGTTGCATCGTCCGATTAGCCACAGCAGCATAAAGTAACATTAAATAAATAAACAAACTAAAAAATACAGTCTTTAATATTCCAGCTTTCTTCCCGTTTCAAGGATCTGTACGAAAAAAACATATAGCTAACAGTCTATAATAGGGGTCTACCTACCCTCTTAGAATGCATCTGAAGCAGTACAAGAGATCCATGATTCATCCCCATCCTTTCAATAATGATCCTACTGTTGCCTCTCAAAATCTCCAATCGCACATCAGAGACCTTAAGGTATAGTGTCAGAATCGGGGAATTAAAATAAATTCCAACAAATCCCACCAAATTATCTTCACCTATGTCGTAAACATATGACATCCTGCCCGACAGTATCATTTAATAATATTCCGCTTGTTCCAGTTAAACAGATCTGCTACCTAGGACTTCTACTTGAAAAACGTTTAACATAGAATCCGCACACTAGACTGAAACGACAAGAAATTGCTCGCCGCTTCCGATTACTTCAACACTTAATTAATTAGGGTTTTAAGTAAAATACATTGCAATTCCTTTGTTTCAAGTTTTTTAAACATAAATGATACCACATTTAAATTGCACCCATGCGAAGCAAGGGCAGGTCGCTCGCTAGTCATAAATAAAGTTACCTTCTGGAAGGAATTGGTCTCGGTGGTGGTCAGTAAATGAAACAACTAAATAGTTTCAACTGTTTATTGCTTGCCAACATTTCGATCCCCATTGTGAGTCATCATCCGGGCTAAAAAGATACTTTTTTTTTGTTAACAACAATTTTTATTTAAAGTAAAATTACAATCTGTCCTAATTTGGACATCAATAGTAGTGGTGAAATATAACATACATACTACATTCATATAATATTTACATAGCATAATATTACAATAAAATATATATACAATAATGAATCAATAAAATAAAGTCTAGAAAACACTCATACCTATATACACGTCATACATACATCACGTTGAGTGGAGAATCTAGCCAGTGTTAGAGCTCCAATATATACATATTTTCAAGAGGTCGCGGGGCCACTGCAGTTTCAACCTTCTAGGTGGGTTGTATGGATGAGTGGAGCTGGATAAGGATTTAGCTAGAGGATTGGGATGATAAATGAGGTTCTGGTGGAATTTGGAAAATTTGGATGGAATTAGGTCTGAAATAAATGGAACATTAAGATCGTGGTGCAAGGTATAGTTGGAGACATAATAAGGAGCATTTCGGGGGACTTTGGATTGAAAGGATTGAATGCGTTTGATGTTAGGACGTTTAGCTGTCCCCCACAGTTCAAGTCCGTAGGTCCAGATAGGCTTCAGTATTGTCTTGTTGATTAATAATTTGTTGTCAACTGTAAGTTCAGATTTTCTCTTGAGTAGTCGGTATAACTGTCCGAATCGTCGGTTGAGTTATAGTCTTTTACGTCTTGTATGTGCGTTCCATGTCAATCTTTTGTCTAATAGTAAGCCAAGATACCGACTGTAACTGAGGGAGGAATCGGTAATGAGATGAAATAAACTGGCGGACAGGATTTTCGTCTAAGAGTGAAGGTTATGTGTTTACATTTGGCTTCGTTCACCTTTACACGCCAGTTATTACTCCAATGTTCGATAAGGAAAAGGTGTCTCTGAAGGTTTAAGGATGCTGTTTCAGGATTATAACTGGATGATAGGATGGCGGTGTCGTCTGCAAAAGTTACCAGAAAGGTATCAGGATGTGTAGGAATATCAGCAGTGTAAAGGATGTAGAGGACGGGTCCCAAGACGCCGCCTTGAGGAACACCGTCCTCAACGGGATAAAAGTTGGGTAATTCTACAACTAGACGAACTAGGAAGGAACGGTTTGAAAGATAGGATCGGAGAATGAGGTATAGAGACTGGGGTAAATGGGTTTTCAGCTTGAAGAGTAATCCAGTGTGCCATACCCAGTCAAAAGCACTAATTCAAAGCATCATATCATAATACTACCTCTGATTTCAAAACGTAATATCTAAGCTAATTGTTAACCAATTTCAATGATTTTTTTTGGGGGGGGAGGGAGAGGGGTATTTATTTATTAGGAGAAACGGATTTTTTTTATATTCGTTATTCGGATTCTACGCATCTTGAAACGTAAGCTCTTAAATTTTGGGGGAAGGGTTATTTATTTTATTTTTTTGGTCGATTACAAAGGTTCATTATTGAAAATTATAAACCAAAAGCATTTATACAGGACTGCGTTACTATTTCCTTTTCATTTCTTTCGATTTTCATTCAAATAAAATTTCCTAATTCAAGAAATTGTTACATTTTATCTTTATCAGCTATAACAACCGGGTTAACAGGAAACCACAACTCTTATAAGTTGTGGCTTGACCATATAAGATGATTAAAAAAAATTTTTTTGTTTGTTTGCACTTTGTATATAGCGTTGTCTTGATATCGAAAATCTTTTCCATTTTTCTCTATCTTCAATAATAATCTAATTTTTGGTGTAATTACAAGTATTATAATTTGTTACTTGAATATAAATATGATTTTTTTTTTTTTTTTTTTATCGCGCTTTACTGATTCTAAATCACTATAAACAATTTTCTCCATCTTAAAAAAAAACTGAGTCATAAGCGTATTTATGTGAAAAATTAATTTTTTTTCTTTTCTTTTTTCACTTTTATATAAATAATCGCGGTTTTTTGGTTAAAAAACACTAATAAATTTTTTCTATATCTTCAAAAATAACTGAGTTGTTGAGTTAAATCACATTTAATCGGCCGCCATTTTAAATCTAACCAGCTGATATCTACGTCTAGATGTTAGGATCATCGTTGAATGGACTAGTATTTTTGTGGCGAATTAAAAATAAATTGGTCCAGTAGTTTCGGAGAAATTCTGCGGACGAGGGATTTTTTTTGGTCGATTATAAAGGTTTGATTATTGAAAATAATAAACCAAAATAAGTCTAGATTGTAGTCTAATGAGATATAGCAATATAAATAGAAACTATATTACGCACATTTTCTGTTTTCCTTGTCCTATTATTACGACAGGTGGATTAGGAGTTGGAACACCCTCCTCCTCTTCCACTATTCAATAAGGAAAAGACGTCCTGAAGGAATTCCCTAACGATTCGGCGTCATAGACTTTGCATATAGAGGCTTCGCGGCCATGTAAGAGATCAGTTCTTGTCGAGGAAGCCGGTTGTGAACATCTCAACCATGTTTTTGTGGCTATTTGTACTTACTAGTACGGTCTACTTATCGTATTCTGTGAGTTATCGATATTTTTTTAATTCTAAAATCTGGTGTGGGCACCGTACAATACTTCAATTGAAATTAATTTTATATTTTTAAATTTTACAGCAAGAGTAATAGTATAAGCTTTCAAAAGGATTCAATCCAGTTCGTATGGAAAATTTGAAAATAATATTAATTTATTTATTTTTTGGCACTATAGTCCTGCAAGATCTTGAGCCTCTCTTGCAACTCTTTTCCATTCCCTCCTATCTCGGGCAAGCATACGCCATCTTTAGGACATGCTCATCTTGGTCCTGCCACCTAAGACTTGGTTTTCCCCTTACACACCTATCTTTAGGTCGGTCCTCGAAAAGGCTTTGGGATTAGTTCCCTCGCCTCGAGAATTAATAAGACACCTCTAAATTATGTATTATCATTTTATACGGATGTGATTTATATTCAAATTCAAGTAAAAAAAAAACACTTTAAATTCTTATTGTTATTTTAAGCATAAAGTATGACCTTTAAATAATTTTATTTAAAAAAAAAGTAAAGTAAATGCAATTATTTTAGGTACAAAAAAACAAATTATTCAAGAACCCTGAAAACAAGCTAGCTTGGAGGTCACATTTGGTCCCAGCATTGTCGCTTTTATGATTAGGTTTTATAAGCCCGTTTTCGGTGAAAGTTTACATTGATGTTAATTGAGATTCAAAGGATTTATTTGTTAACTCTTACGAAAATCAATCGAAGACTTTATTCGTGGGCGGGAGATGAAGAGTTGGTGCTGCCAGGGCTGCAAGGTTTCTTATCTCCGTGCAGCCTAGGACTTGCACTGAGCTGCAAGTTAAAATTGCAATGCACTCCCCCACGGTAACTAAAACTTGTTCCCCCCACCATGCTGTTTCCCGTATCATCGTCTTGGAAGGCCAACGCTAGCAGCAACTATTTGTTAATAGTGAGCCAGTCCTAAATAATTCAATTATTAATTTTATATATATATATGTTTTCTATTTTATTTACAAAAATTAATAGCAACAATTTTAGAATAATCTAATAATCTCTAGCGTCAAATATTCACAATATTATTAGGTTTTCGTTGGAGAATAATTAATATTTTGTTAGATTTTTTTCATTTAAAAAAATAAATAAATAATCGATTTTATAGTTTTCCCATATCTACAGTTACCATATAATTTTTATTTAGAATATATCTTTTATCTTAATACTTAAAGACATTTCCTGATTTAAAGGAACAAATTTATTTACTTGTATTACAACTTTTTATCTATTTATTTTATTTTGAAGTATTTATTTATGATATAAATTTCATGGATTATATATATATATATATATATATATATATATATATATATATATATATATATATATAATGAACTATTTAACTAATATTGAAATTAGTTTGGTACATTTTAAATATTTATTAGTAAACATACATGTCCCTGTTACTATTAATACTTCATTATTTAATCATTCTATTAACATCGATTCGTGGATGTGGTGGTTGTAGCTTCGGATAAGGTATACGAGTTTTATTAAACTCTATCATAATAAACGTTTGGCATACCAAAAAAGCAAATAGGAATTGGTTAGACGGTATGGGTTCTGAGAACTGGGAGAACTGTTTAAGTGGCGATGTATGCCTCCATGATATGTCTGTTGCGACTCCGGGAGGCCAAGAAATAGAATTCGTTCGAGTTGAATGGCTGGGCTCAGAAGGTTGGATACTGGGGAAAACAATCTATCGACGATGTGTTTCTCCGAAAGTCGAATGTTCGACCGGGAGACACGGAGGCGGCCAATGAGCGGCAAGGTAAAAGTCCTTCCCTAAAAACAAAATTCATCCACTCTGTGGGCTTATTTTAAGGCCGAAAATGGTCTCGAAACTCATATCGCAACAACAACACTCTGTGAGGCATGGTCAAAAATGTAATATGCCCAAAACATGGAGCGGCTGAACAATTAAAAGAGGACATTGCACAGTGGTCTGCCACGTTTATAGACCTTTTTGATAATGATAAAATTAATCCTGCGGATTTCGATGAGGCTCTAGGTAAGTTCCCAAAATTTCTGAAAGATATAAATTATGAACGGCCCCTAGCATCCTGCCATAAAATTTTATAGATTGAGAAAAAATAAACCAACTAACATGCAAGACAAGGGTGCTTGGAAAGTTTGAATTTGCAGAGGGACAATAAGACGGACAGGAGACGTCGGCATAATTATAATAATGGAAGGAAAACAGTTGTGCGGGACATTATGAACGCCGACGCTCCTAAGCAATGTCCTATAAAAATATCGGATTTCCAAAAACATTATAAAGACCTCTTTGAGACCGAAAATCTCCGTAAGCATGCGGATTACGAAAAGCTTGCCCCGATGCCAAATCTAACGTCGATAGCGATTGGAACAATAAAAAAGGCAAAAAATCTACTTCTCCGGACACATCGGCTGAACCTGAGGGGTCTTAATCCAAACGATTAAAAATTTTGATATTTCTCAAATAGTTAAAACGATTGCGGAGATAATGTTGAAGGTGGTCTACGTACCAGAACTACTTTGGCAAAGACGCACAATTCTAATATGTGAAGGCAGAGGAGAGGGAACAAACATCTCTTGCTAGAGGTCTGTCACAATATATTAAATTGTGCGCCGCATAATAGAAAAAAGTTTTAAATATATCCACTCAAAATTGTGGCAATTGTGCAGAATAAAGAAGAGCTGGAAGCAACAACGCTCCCTTGAAGATGGAGATAGCATCCAAACTCTGAAGCAAGGAGAAAGTATAAAGTATTTAGGATGCTCATTCTCGGGGGTACAAAGTCTAAATGAGGATTCGGTGACAAAGTTAAAAGATTATCTAAGGACAGTCACTACGAGAAAACTCGTTCGAGAACTGGGCCAACTGTGATAGGGTATTGGGGTACGCCTGTTTAAAAAAAAACAAACCGAAAGCTAATTTCTATGCATATTTATTTATTTGAAGCCCTTACAGCCCTAAGGGCGCGTTTATACTGCAAACGTTTTGGACGGCTTGAGCGGTAGGCTCCTATGGTTGGGTTCCTAGAAAGCCTGTCAGAGACTGAATTCCTGAAACCCGCCTACCACTTCAGCTCCCAAAACGCGTGCAGTATAAACGCGCCTTTAAGGACCACGGAATTTTTCCTGGAGGAAATTGATACATTATTCATAGATGTCTTTCTAATTAATCGGTCATAAATGATCTAATAAAAACAGTTACTTTAAATGTTAAAAATTCGTCCGATTAGCCATAGTAGTATAAAGTTGCGTTAAATAAATTAATAAAGAAATGTCAAAATTTTACGATTTTCATTCTTATATTTTGTGCTCTTCTTAAACGTTTTGCTTTATAAAATGTTTTCATCTGTTTCAGATCGAAGGCCGTATACTGTATGACAAAGATAAGCAATATTATTTAAACACAATAAACAGCAAAAATATCATAAGCTCACTGCCTTCTTTTGCCAAATATGTGGAAAAGAAGGAAAACAGGCTTGGGAATACTCCATTACACCTTGCAGCACTTGAAGGGTCTCCGGAAGACGTGCTTTCTCTCATAACTCAAGGGGCGAACTTGAGTGCGCCAAACAACGATGGTTGGACTCCATTACATTACGCTGTTGGGAGAGGAAACGAAGAGATTGTAAAGGGTTTGCTTACCGCGGGGGCAGGCATTGATCTCCAAACTCATATCGGCTCCACACCTCTTTTTATTGCTACCAGTAACGGTAATAGTGATTTAATTGACCTGCTGTTGAAATACAATGCCTCTACGAAGATAAAAGACGACCGTGGATACACAGTTCTCCACGAAGCTGCTGTTAAGGGATACATTAATTTGGTAAAAAAACTTCTCGACGCTAATTTAGACAAAGATGCCACAGACTTTGACGGTAAAACACCACTCATAGTTGCCACACAGAACAGTAACCTACCAGAAGTAAGAGTTCTATTACAATATGGAGCGAACGTCTCGTTGAGTGACAAACAAGGTAAGACAGCGTTGCATTATGCAACTTCGACGAATCAGCTAGAAATAGTAGAAGAACTGTTGAAAGCCGACGCAAACGTAGATGCTGTAAGTGATGATGGTTTAACGCCACTTTCGGTGGCCACTTGTTCTGACAGCAGACCGGTGATGCAGCGATTGCTTGACTGGTGCGCTAACACTGAGGTGAGGTATGGACCTGGACTAACAGCTCTGCACGAAGCCGCAGCCAACGGGTCAGTAGAAGCGGTGAAGATACTCCTCGACGCGAATGCGGACAAGGAGGCTAAGGATGATAATGGAAACACCCCACTCATATTCGCATCTCTGAGAGGACAATTGCTTACAGTAAAAGAGCTTTTGTCTCAAGGAAGTGATGTCATGTCTCATAACAAACTAGGATGGACACCACTCCACTTCGCGGCTTGGAAGAATCAGCAGGATATAATAAAAGAGCTATTGAGGTTCGGAGCCGATATCGAAGCCAAAACATTACAGGGTTCCACACCGCTCATGATGGCAGTGACTTACAACAGCACCGATGCCGTGTCTCAGCTGCTCAAAGATGGCGCTAGCACAGAGACGAAGACCGGAAGAGGATTCACAGCTCTTCACGAAGCTGCTGCAAAAGGTTTGGTTAACTTAGTGAAAATGCTCCTGGACGCAGGCGCTGACAAGGAGGCCGTATATGCTCGTGGTAACACTCCAATCATCTTTGCTGCGATTAAAGGAAATTCTGCCGTCCTGGAAGAACTTCTTTCTCGTGGAACTAATGCTTCTGCCCGTACAAATTCTATGTATACTCCGCTGCATTACGCTGCTGAGACCGAAAATCTGCAAATAGTGAAACAATTGATTAAGGCAGGTGCAGATTTAAACGCTCAAACCAGATTAAAGTCAACACCACTTTTTATGGCAATGTTTTTAAACAATGGAGAAATAATTTCTGGACTCCTCAAAGCCGGTGCTGACCCTGAGTTGAAAAATGTAGTCCAACTCACGGCTCTTCTTCATGGAGTACTAAAAGGTTATGATGACGCAGTAAAAGCACTTGTGGACGGCGGGGCTCATCTAGAAGCCAGGGATCCTAACGGAAACACTGCGCTTATCTTCGCTACAGCAAGAGGTGACTTACCCCTTGTGAAATTGATCCTGGCCAAAGGAGGAGATCCTATGACTCGTAATAATTCTGGCTGGACGGCGTTGCACTTCGCTGTTCGAAAAAATAGAGTTGAGATAGCAAAGCTATTATTGAAAGCAGGAGCTGATAAAGAAGCCAAAACAGATGAAGGCTTGACACCGCTTGAAATGGCACGGAACGCGTATGGTACAATTTCTTAGTTCCACCATGTAAAGAACAAGAGATAGTTTTTCATGCGTATTCTTAAGATTCTTTTGAATGAGCGGTTTTAGTATGTATTTTTAATTTATTTATAAATTAATTTTGTATCCATATATTATTTAACGTTAAAAATAAATTAATTGTAAGAAACAGATTTTATTTTTTTTTTTATTTTTTTTTTTTTATGAAAACCTTTGCATTATGATTTATAAACATACCATATTGCAGTTCCCAAAGTGCAATTTAAAACAGAATCGATTGAGATAAGATCATGTCTAGCATTTCAATCTGACCCATTCATTTGCCTCATTTCAATAATTATAATATATATTATAAGTCTGGTAAAGAATGGGCCAAACTCGAACATCCAAAAAAAAAAAAAAAAAAAAAAAAAAAAAAAAAAAAAGGTTGAAACCTGTCAGAAATTGTTCAGTACACTTCCCTTATTAACTGGTAATAAGTCAGAGTTTCCGACGTCAGGTTTTGTAAGAGGGAGGGGAAGAATCTGAAAATAACAACATTTTTTTTTTAGTTTTTTGTGAATATCTCAAAAAGTGTTATCTTTTTTGAAAATATTATTCTATACAAAATTAAATAACTTAATAATGATAATATAAACGTTTTTCCTAAAATTAATGGTTGCAGAGAAAACGAAAATGCAATATACGGGGGTTTTCCACATATAGTAAACATTTCTTCAAACTCCATGAAATATGGGTGTCATAGGCAGATTGCTAGACTTAATTTAATTGTTCAATATTCGATGGTAGATATGATATAATACAATTAAAATACAAGTCAATTCTCATTTAACTGTGACTACAAAACACAATTAACTATTGGCGCTATACACTAGTTATTTAAGGCAGAAAATTCAAAAACGAATAAACTCGAATACAATAGATGAATAGTAGTTTTTATTTTTTTATTACATGACATATTCTAAAAAGTACAAAATCTACCCAATTATAAGATTCTAATTTCATCTTTTGTTCTCATTAAGGTGTAAATATAATTTTTTTCCCACTGTCATCAGATAATTAAATTTTTAAATAAACTTCTCAACGTGCAAAATTAGCTTCATAGCAAAGTAAATATTGAGGCATTTCAGGATAAAACCCACAAAAGTTCACGTTAATCCTAAATAAACCTAATTTTTTTTTGTTTTCATTCAAGACTCAATATCTAAATACTTATCAACTACGGGAAAACATATTAAGTGTCTTTTAAAAGTAAATTAAAATTGCTATCGGCTGTGCCTTATAAATTCTCTTTACGTTATATAGTTTCTAAGAAACCGCTTTTTTGTTTTAAAAAAATGTTGAATCACTATTTTCCACATTTTTTTTTTGTGAAATATCTTAAAGATGTTTATCTCTAAGAAGATTATAAAGATAAATCGAATTATGACTAATCTTCTTAACTTTTATTTAAGTGATATTAGAAATCCTTAAGTTAAATAACTACCGAGATATGATGTTCTAAGTAAAACGATTTTTCTTTCTAAAAATCGGCAATCAACCTTTTACTGCTTTAGTGTGTCAAATTTCATAGAAATTATTCTTTCTACGAAAATTATAAAGATAAGGTAGATTATGGTATATTTAATGAGCTTTAATTTGTGTAGTAATCGATATTTTTGCTTATAATAGTTTCCGAAATAAAGTTTTAGGAGTAAAAATTCTTTTCTTTTTTTCGAAAACTCGGAATACGACATTTTGTTATCTTCCAGTGTAAAATATCGTAAAAACTGTTCTTCCTAAGAAAATTTGCCGTGATTTTTTACCCCCATTGAAAAATCCTAGGGTCATCTGCCAGGTTTGAACCCGCTACCAAGGGTATAGGAGGCTGTTATGCTAGCCACTATACCACAGGGGAACCCAGTAAAACTTTCGTGATCATGGAAGTATTTCTGACTGAATGATTAATTCGTCAATATTATATTTAAGATGTTCTAGCTAAAAGTAATTAATTTTAATTTAAGCGTCACTGAAAGAAATATATATTTTTTTAATGATACATTTTTTAAAAATTATTGAATTTTTCTTCAACCGTTTTTAAATTATTTTATCATTGGTCCATTTTAATTGCAGATTGATGGCCACATTGCTGATCATAGTGGAAATGAGAATCCGTTTACCAGGCTGAAAAACTTAGACATAAATACGACAAAGTCAGAAACATACATAAAAGAAGAACAAAAATCTTTCGGTGGCAACAGCGTAGATGCACTCTTGAGCAATGCCTTGCACAAAGCGCGGGATATGATCTCTAAAGGAGCAGACCTCAACGTCAGAAACAAAGATGGCATGACTCCGCTCCATTTAGTTGTGTTTAAAGGTTACAATCGAATTGCCAAGGAATTGTTGGACGCAGGGGCTGACATAGAGGCAAAAGACAACCAGGGTTCTACGCCATTCTTCGCAGCCGTACGGAGGGGCGATAGTAGTGCCATAAGACTGCTTCTGAGGAACGGCGCTAATGTTAATGCAAGGAACAATCAGGGATCAACGGTTCTGCACTTAGTAGCAACTTATAGTCACGATGGTAAGGCGAGTAAACTTCTGGATAGTGGAGCCGACGTGGATGCGAGGGATAATAATGGCAACACTCCTCTCATCGTCGCTGTTTCACGGCGTAACAAATTAGTGACTGATGTTTTATTAAAACGAAAAGCGAACGTCACTCTTCGTAACAATATTGGATGGACGGCCTTGCATTACGCAGTAGGAGAAAACCGTCTAGACCAAGTTAGTATTGTAAAAGAATTGATAGATGCCGGAGCCGACATTGATGCGAGGACGGAAAAAGGTTCAACGCCCCTTTTATTGGCTACGATTTCGAATAACATAGAAGTAGTCGAGCAGCTTCTTAAAGCCAACGCATCAATAGAACTGAAAAACAATCAAGGGAATACTGCCCTTCACGAAGCCGCCGCCGCAGGTTTTGTGAATATGGTGAGAATACTCCTTGACAATGGAGCAGACAAGGATGCGCGAAGTACTAATGGAAACACTCCGCTGATTTTCGCAACTTTTTATGGCAGCCTACCTGTAGTGAAGGAGCTTTTGTCCCGTGGTAGTGATGCCAATGCTCGTAACATGCATGGATCATCTTCCTTACACTATGCAGCGATCAGGGGTACTCGTTTTCCAAATAACTATAGATTAATCGTAGATGAGTTGTTGAATGCAGGTGCTGATAAAGATGCGAAGAATGGGAAAGGCTTAACTCCACTTTATGTCGCTACAACTACCAACTGTACTGAGTTGGTGGCGTTGCTTCTGGAGCGCGGTTCTAATCCTGATATCAAGAACGAAAATGGATTCACTCCTCTTCATGAAGCCACTACTAGGTTATTATTTGAGGTCACGAGGTTGCTACTTGGTAGTGGAGCTGATAAAAATTCTAGAAGTCCTTCAGGAAACACTCCTTTAATTTTAGCCTCCTTGAAAGGTGGAGTAAAGGTAGTGAATGTGCTTTTAGATTATGAAGTTGACTTGAATGCTCGCAATGAAATTGGTTGGACAGCTTTACACTACGCAGCTTGGAAGGGTTGGAGAGATGTATTGAAAGCATTGTTGAAGGCAGGAGCAGATCTGAAAGTCAAAACAGAAAACAAAGGTTACTCTCCACTTTACATTGCTACTATTTCTAATAATAATGATATAGTTATGGAACTCCTAAAAGGAGGAGCCAATGTAGAAGCTGTGGACAAAATAGGACTGAGACCACTCCATGAAGCTGCTGCCAGGAGGGATTCAATAGACGTTGTAAAAACGTTATTGGATAGTGGTGCTGATAAGGAAGCTAAGGACAAATCAGGAAATACTCCTCTCATGTTTGCCACCATTAAAGGTAATGTTGTGGTGGTGAAAGAGCTTTTGGTAAGAGGAGTAGATGTTATGTCGCGGAACTTTATGAATTGGACGGCTTTACACTATGCAGCTTGGGAGGACCAAGTGGATATTGCAAAAGAGTTATTAAAAGCGGGAGCTGACAAAGAAGCCAAAACAGCAAAGGGTTCAACACCTCTTTTTGTCGCAAGATTTGCCCAAAATAATAATATTATTCCTCTCCTCTTGAAAGTGACTCCAACAAATCTTGAGAAGACTTACTATGTAATAATTCTTATATTTCAAAGATCTTAAAATAATATACAAGAAAAAATACAATACTATATAATATGGAATATTTCTGCTGAATCAAGCCAGATATTAAATGTTGAAGCTATGAACACATAAAATACATTTTTTTAAAATAATATATATTTTTAATTTTTACAACTGTATATACAATAAATAAAACTAGTTAAGTTTATGAATTATAATTAATGTTATGAAAAAGACTTGTAAAGAAACTACCCACCAGTATTAAAAATATATTTTAAATATAAGATTACAATCATGAAATCCTTCTCTCCAAAATTGTTATAAACTGGTTTATTTCTTTCCTATCTTATCGATCCCAATCTGTGATAACCCCAAAATAAACCTTCTACCTCGCCTATTCCATTAACTCATGGAGTTTCTCCAGGGTCAGCACTTTAACCTATCCTGTTCTCTACTATGTGATCTTTCAGAGTAGGTATTGTAAATACGCCATATCTTTACTTTAACCATACATATTTTATCAAAATAATTTCCATCTGAATCAATGCACTTTTGCCAACGTTCAACAAGCTTTCTTATTCCACCAGAAAAAAAATCCAAATCCCTGGACTCAATGAAATCACGAAAAGAATTTTCAATGTCGTCCTGGTTTTGAAAATTTTTCTCCCTCAAAAAGTTGTCCAGATGCCTGAAAAAGTGGAAGTCTGTAGGAGAGAGGTCAGGTGAATAAGGCGGATGTTGGAGAACTTCGTAGCCCAACTCGTGCAGTCGTCGAAGCGTTGGTTGTGCAACGTGTGGTCTGGCGTTATCGTGGAGCAGGATCGGCCCCTTCCGATTCATCAATGCTGGGCAAAGACGTTGCAATTTTTGAGTTCCGAGTTCCGCCGCCATTTCTCGTGTGGTTTTGGTTGGGTCTTCTTCCACTTTTGACCTCAGCTGGTCGTTGTCCAGAGCAAGATGACGGCCCCGACCTTCCTTGTCTTCGAGGTCGAAATCTCCTCTGCGAAACGTTCTGGAACCAACGCTGCACCGTGCACTCATTAATAGCCCCCTGACCCCACACTTCATTAATATTACGAGCCGTTTGCGCAGCGCTGCGCCCTAATTTAAATTCGTAAAAATAAATTTGACGAAAATCGCACTTTGACATTTTCGATTCAAGACCTTTGAACACACTGAACAAAACGATTTTACTAAACAAATTCATGGTGAAAGAGAGGGTATTAGATAAGGTTTGTTTTGGTATAATAATGATCAATGTTAGGATTAGATTTGTTTACACAATTGGAATCAAGATATTGCAATAGAGGAAACCTGCATTCATTTTGCATCAACCCAATATGTCAATGATCTCCCCAATTTTATACATCACTAAATATCACCTGTATGCTGATGACCTACAAATTTACCTTTTCTTCCATCCCTCTGAAATGCCTGAGATGGTCCAAAAATTACAAGAAGACATCAACAGCATCAATTTATGAGCCATCAAGAATGGTCTAAACTTAATGTCAACAAAACCAAAGCCATCCTCATTGGTTCCAAAAATCTCCTCAACTCCCTCACCTGTCACCCATTACTCTACCTCAACCATAGACCATCATCTTCCACACATCTATTAAAAACCTAGGTGTATTCCTTGACCAAAACCTATCTTGGAATAATCATATCTCCCAAATTTCCAGAAAATCCATAGCCATTCTCCAACAGTTCATCAGACTACGTGATCTAATACCTCTTAAAACCAGCCAACTCCTAGTTTCCTCTCTTATCTTCCCCCACTTCGATTATGGCTGCCTGGTGTTTGGCAGACTGTCAGAGACGCTTGAGATGGGGCTGAAGAGACTAATGAACTGCTTCATTAGATTCATCTTTGGAATTCCCAGGCGCTCTCAGGTCTCCACCTGGTACGCCGAGTTGAAGTGGCTTTACCCAAAATTCCAACGGCAATACTTCCTAGGAACCCATCTTTATCAATCCTTCAGAACAAAAAACTCCTCAATATTTATAAAATGTTCGCCTCACTCTCCTCTGTCCACTCTGCCAACACAAAATCCCAGTCCCTGAACCTGTTCATTCCCTCCTACAGAACTGCTTCCTTCAAAAGATCTTTCGTTATTCGCGCTACTTCATTTTGGAATTCCTATGTCCATTCGTACATCCCAATCCTTAACTTAGCAAGCATAAGCTATTTATCCATCTCCTTGAATATCAGTCTACCGCGCCTTTATAAGCTTTGGCTATTTACACTCTTTATTGTTTGTTTTTTTAATTTTAATTATTAAATGTTTCAGTTAATTTTATTTGTTTTATTCATTATAAGGTTGCAATATGACCTTGTACATATATATGCATGTGTTTAAGTTTATGTATGCGTTTTTTAAAATTCATAATATGCAGTATAATTTGTTATATGATACATATTTTGAAGACGTAATAGCCAGAAGATTAATATTTAATGTACATTTATATTATTCTTAGGGGACTAGCTGTTCCAGAATAAAAATTATTTTTCATTGCATTTCAATTTTTGCCTGAACTTTTATTGTATAAATAATTGTTAAATTAAAATATCACTAAATTTTATTTGTAAATATTTATTTATTTAAAAAATGCCTATTTTCTTCTTTAGATTTTAAAGAAAGTAAAGTATTAAATTTAATGAACACATTTATTGAAAAATTACATGAATTCTTGTAGAAAGTATCACTGGAAGTTATTTTATTAATGACAATAAAAAAAAAATCTAACAAAGATGTCTTTTATTTAAGGCCAACAACTTTATTTTTTTTTAGTTCTTTCCTCCTTATCATGTGATTTGGAAAACATTATTTATTATTATTTTGTGCTTACGAAAAGGACTAATTTTACTGTTTTGAAGTATCTGCCTGATTTTAATATCTTAAATACTGTTTTAATTTTTATTTTTTACAAAAGGATGTTTTAAAAGCATAAAATTATATATTTGCGAAGTATTTGGTAGTCTTCTTTAATCTTTAGCAAATAACTCAACGTTATGAATCGTCTATACCTGCTGATCGGGTGGATCAAGTGGATATTGCTAAAGAGTGATTAAAGCAGGAGGTGATAAAAGATACAAAAAAGCGAAGGGATCAACACCACTTTTTGTTGCAAGATTTGCCAAAAATAATAATATTATTCTTAAAAGAATATAATAATTCATTTTTGTGGAGTAACTAACAGTCTTATTTATTCTTCAGCATGTAACTCAACCTCACATTAAATAAATACAGTGTAATAATTCAACTTTATAAATGGCACTTTGGAAAATTTGTTTAAATCATGACAAATCAAAACACCTAACTTCACACTATTACAAAACACTTGGCCACCAATTTTTATAGGACAACAACCAAATTTCTCAGACCAACTCTGAACATTACCTAGAACTGACACTCAATCGAAGGATGAATTGGGACCCAAATGTCAAGATGGAAAGACAGACTCTCAACCACCGACTGAAAGTACTATACTCACTTTTATCAAAATTAAAAATTAGACAGAAACTGAATACATACACATATCTACTTAAGCCAATATGGAGTTATGCTTCACGGATTTTTGGTTCAGCAAAAATGACTCACATACAAAAACTGCAATTATTTCAGTCCAAAATTTTAAGACTCATAACGACAGCTCCTTGGTACGTAAACAACAGAAACCTACATACGAACTTACAGCAACCAACAGTTGACCAACATATACCAACACTCTATTCTCGTTTTCACATTAAACTTAACGGACATGACAATAGACTGATTAACGACATGTCAGTAGATGAAATGCCGGTCAGAAGAAGGCTAAAACGAAGCTGGATGAGGGACCTCCTCAGCTAGATTAAAGCCTTGGAAGGGGTGCTGCTGGGCACTTTACTTCCCCATGCCTACCATGTCTGATCTTACTTTTGTCCAATATATTTGCTGATTGTCAGACATCTTCTGACAGGTGTAAATAAAGATATAAAGAGAAAAAAAATATCACAGTTAGATAGATTTAAATTACAATTTAATCCATCCGATTCTTTCATATTAAGTATGTTTTTGAACCATGCTATTTTTTTCTTGTAATTGACCTATATTTGAATAATAATTATGGAATGTATCTTTAAAGATAGAATTTTAATAGCAAATAGAGTGAAATATTATTATGAATTTAAAAATCATTGTAATCTAATTTTATTATTTATTCTTGTTTTGAGTTTTTTTACCTTAGAGTATGAAGTGAAACATTGAAACATAAGAAAAATTTTCGAAACATTATTAGAATATTTAAAGTGTTTAATAAATTAATTATTGAAAGAAGAAATTGTTTCCAAGATTTATTTATATTAGTGTAAAATATATATATATTATATATATATATATATATATATATATTCAGTCCATCGATGTTCCTACCACCTACATGCTGACAACCTCCAATTCTATTTATCCTTCCCTCCCTCTGAGCTATTAGTAGTATTTGCTAGTATTCAGGAAGACCTAGGTAGAATCAGTGCCTGGGCACACCTGAACAACTTAAAACTTAAACCTACGAAAACTCATACAAAAGGCCTTTATTGAATATATACATAGATATGTCACTATGACCAGCTTTTATTTCTTCTTCTTATTTGTCAATTAAGAATGGCTATAGCCGTCCGATCTTTGGCGATTGTTAGCAAACGACGGCTATAGTCTTCATGTACATTTTAATCAATAAGAAAAAGGACAGCATTAGTACACTTCATACTAACTTATGCAATTGTTCATTATTAATGCTTTCTTGTTTATATGTAATTTGTTTCCTGAATAAATTTTTATTTCATTTTTACTATTTTATAATTTTACTATTTTATAAGCAAAATAAATTACAAATGATAATTTTGTTTCAAACTGATTTTGTGTTAAGTTTATACCTATTTACTCCCTTTTATTCATTGGAATAATTTTGAATTAGTAAAGCAAATGCTGTATAGTCGTCAGGATGGTCATAGCCGTCATTTGCTTCAGGAAGAGAAAAATTGATGTGATGAGCAAATGACAGTTGTAGCCTTCGAGAGTTTTTTTAGAAAAACTGTGGCCAAATGTGATAATTTTCACGTCCAAACATACAACTTACACTCAATTTCATCTGGCAGTCATAAACTATTAAAAATAAATAAAAATGTGTTTCTGAGCACGATCCTCAAATTAAAAGTGTGCGACAACAGGCTAAATGTAGTTGTATATACTTACTATTATCATAATTTTTTTTGGCCAGTTATAATTTTTTATTTTGTTCATAAATGTTATTCTTAAGGAACATTGCCCCAGAATAAAGTTTCTTGTTTAACTGGTGGCCACTTACAAAAATAGGCATAGTGAGTAAGATCCCACCTAGAAAATATGCATGTAAACAGTCTACATCATTCGCATCGTATACTTTATCTAATTTTAATAATTATGAAAATATAATAATTTGAATTTAAAATAAATCAAGAAATACTAATTAATGCTCAATATCTTTAAACATGAAAGTGGTGAGTTTTAGTTTTTACATTTAAATCAATCTAGACAATCGAAAACTTAATGATTGAAAGGGATGATGTAGGAAGAGGTAAATAAAAAGACAGAAATAATGTATTTTACAATTTAAAAATATTTATGCAATCACAAGTAAATAGGATGTTGCACATATATAAATGTTATGTATGTTGAGCACCAATGTCCAATCAAATTATTCATTAGGCGTTTAATAACATGATTTCATGAAATGTTTGGCATTTGTTAATTATTAAAGTATTTAAAATACATAAAAGCTTTTTATGTATGTATGTATTTACAAGGATAATGTATTATTTTCTTCATTTATACAATTTATTCAGAATGAATGAATAGTATAAAATAGGAAAGACAGTGTCTTTAATATTTCATTAGAAAATATTCTAAGTATTTATAATGTTTACAATATACATACATTAAATCAAATGAAAATTGAGAAGATTGTTTCAAATAAGTACTATATAAATTTTATTGGATTTTACAGGAAATGTATAAATCTTTTAATATTGAAATCAATGTTTCTTTATTTTAGTAGTTACTTTATTTTTTTCTACTTGAAGGAAGTGTTTTATTATGTTTTTGAATGAAATTAAATGTATAAAAGTAACTTTGGAAAAGAAATGCAAGTTTTAAAGGTGTTTTTAAAGGATTTTTGTGTTTTTTAGATGAAATCAATTTCAACAAAATAAAACGATTTTAATATAAACATATATAAAAACATCATTTTGGTACAAAATGAGGTATAGTACATTTTGGAAATAAACTTCTCATAAAAAAATACTTTCCTATTCTAGCCACATCCTAGGCATTGGTGGACTTGCTTTTAATGTTTGTATTCACATTTATTTTCAACTGTTATTATAAAACTTTTGAAAGTTATTTCGTAACTACATGTACAGACTTTTCATAATTCATCTTTAAACTTAATACTAAAAACCATTTGAGAGCCATCGCAAAGATTGGAATCAGTGTGGGATGGAGCAAGTTTGTTTAATATATTCTATCATTTTTTAAAAATAGTTTCTTCTCCACATTTCAATGTCATTACTAAAATAAGTAACACAATATTATAAATAATTATAAATTACAATATCGTTCATAACTAAGAGTAAATTTTATTTATAAGGTACTTAAATGAAACCTACTTATTGCCTTGAACTTGGCTAGAATAGGAAAGTGCATTTCTCTTCAAATTTCTTTTTTTTTTCATCTTTTTGTTAAAACAGACTATAATAGTTATTTACAGAAAAAAGATATTTTTAGGAAATTTAAATCAGTAGGTATGTTAATGTTCCCTTTGACTCTATCATACAATCAATAGTTTTTCATTATAATGCTATCTTTTCCAAAACATTTTTGGTGTAGGATAGCATCGTCACAAAAAGAAATGTCTAAATAATGTTTTTGGATGGAGTACCACAATGTCGGATAATAGTTGTATTTGAACATAGTAGCTTCTTCAATGTAATTTCAGATTTAGTGTTTACTTTTTCAAAGCTAATTTTACATCAAAGTCATAAGTCAGACATGTGCTAATTTGTGTTAATAGTATGTTTAATTTGTAAATAATGTTATTAACATGTTTCAAAGTCTGTAGTTTCATTTGAAACTCTTCATCACAACATTATAACTGAATTTCATCTAATCAAGAAATGATACATGTCATTTTTTAGTTTTCAATGGTATTAGACTTAACAATAGACATTTCAACTATTGCTATCAGGCTCAACACAAATATTTAAGAAAAATTTGCATATTAAGAGCAAATGTGTAAGTTCATTATTCATTATTTTTTTTTTTTTCAACTAAATTGCACATTATTTATTCCATCAATATGTACCCTCACTCCTTCAGGGATTCCCAGTCATTGTCCTCATTCAATCCTTTATATTTTAAAATATAAGTCATGTCCACTAGAAAATTGCAAGGATTAAGAAAAAAGAATTATCTTAATAAAGAAAATTCTTGGATATAACATTTATTATTTTTTCTTTATATTTATTATTACAGTATATCTTAAACTGTTATTTTTATAATATAACTTTACAAGTTATTATTATGGATTTTTAGTGAAAAACCAATATTACAAATGGGTTTTCACTAAAAATCCAATCCATGCAATACAAATTCACCTTAATTATTGAAATTAAATTTTTTATTTGTTACAATGACCAAGTTAATTATAATTTTTCTTCAGTATATAATGATTTTATATTTTATCAGTATGAATTTAAATTGTTTATTTATTCATTTAAGGGCACTTTATGCAGCTGTAGCTAATCGGACGATGCTGTAGTAGGAGACCTAAATTTTGCCTATCCAGGTTTAATTTGGATAAGGATCTTTAGCGAGTATCTGTATAGGCTTCACCATCTTTTTACGATGAATTTAAATTTGTTTGGCATGTAGCAGGAATAAGCAATGACATTATTGATTTAAATAATGTTATAAATATATGAATTGATAAAGTTGCAAAACAGTTTTTTTATTTAAGTATATTACTTCAGAATTGATTATTTAACCCAATAATTAGGCAAAAGAGGATTAAACTTATCTAGGCGAGGATGATTTTTTTGAAAATTGTTAATGAGCATGCAGTTTGGAATTACAAGTTATTTTTCCAAACTCTATCTATATACATATAAATTTGAAAATTTAGTTTGTGCTTCGAAGTAAAAACAGTTCCTACTCACACCTTTCTCCTTTTTATCTTTTATTTTTATTAGTTTTAACTGTTCCAATAATTATTAAAGGGAGTGATCGTTCAGTCTGTTTCCTTCGGTGTAATCCCATGGCAAATCGTAAGAGCGCGAATCTTTAAGAGGCTAAATGCTTATGGCTAAAAATCAATCATTTCATGGCACAACCATTAGAAGTACGTATCCAGCGTGTCATTATGTATTAAATTTTACTTGTATTCATTTTCATATTTAGAGATACATACAAAATCCCACAGTTTACAAATTTTTAAAAATACTGTAACATTCTAGCCATTTTTCGAGTCTTTTGTTGCTATAAGCACTTTGGTATATTTCTTTGTAATACCTCAGTATCTTATTAAACTCCCAAAAGGGATCTCAGAGAAGTTTGACAAACCATCCCTTAATTTACAGAGTAATTTAAGTGAAATAAAATACAATTCCACCTCTTCATTTAAAACTTCACTAAATTTCAGCTAATACACTATTTTAAGGTCAATCTTATTACACATTTTTTTTTTTAATTTAATAAGTTAATTATATAAATATGTAAAATTTTAATAATAAAATCTTATCAAATTTTAATCTGTGATTAGATTATTGTTAAAATCTTAATAAAAACACAGTCAATGGATCAAGTCATAGAAAACGTGTTCAGTAATATTAACACAAGTATTACAAAATAAAAAAAAATTAAGAAAAATGAAAAAAAAAGACCAACATAGAACTACTACTTTAATTTAATATGTATGCACAATACCTTTTCTTGAATATTAAATAGTTGGCCCTGAAATGAATATGAAAGGTGAGATTGTTTGGGAGGCGGTAAACAAATTTGAGAAAATAGTGAAAAATTATTTATTATCCAAAGTTTCGAGCCACATTGCGGGTCTTCATCAGGGCTTTCAGGCAAGAGTCAGGAAGTCAACTTAACATTTTCCTTGGAAGCAAAGTTTGCGTTTGACACATGCCTGGAATCTCTGGTAAAGACCTGAAATGTGACATTGGACAATAAATAGATTTTCACCAATTTCTCAACTTATTTGACCACCACCCTAACCATCTCATCCTCCATACAATACTTTTATGTTATATAGATAATTCTAGAATGAAACCCTTTTTTTTTTTTTAATAAAGTGGTGGGATAGTATGACAACCTTTAATTTAATCTGGGAATTCTGACCTTAACCATAATTCATCACCACTCAAGAGTAACTAAACTTTCCTTCAGCTAAGTGAATTTTGTTCAAACAGACTCAGGTGTGAAAAGTGTTAAGGTTGTAAAGACGACTAACCGTTTTCAAAAAACGACCTCTTCCAAACATTACAGGTTTACAAATGTCTGACGATCGGCATAATTCAACCGTTTTTTTATTTTATATTTTTTTAAAGAGATGTACTCGATACGGAGTGCCATCAGAACTTTGCTCAAATCTTAAAATGAATCAGATTTTAACCCGCACTATAGCTGAATGCTTGCTCCGGCTGCCCCTGGTGGGACAGGAGCAACCCTCACGTCCTGACGAACTTGTACACAACACCGAACACCATGACCGAAACCAGCATGAGTACGAGGGCTGTGACGATCTTTGCGAAGGCGTTGAGGCCCGAATCCCCCGGATCCAGGGGTCGCTGGTTGGAGTAGGATCTCCTTTTGCCGGCAAGTCCCCGGGCGAGAGCTGGGAAGGCCAAAGACTGGGTGAAGGTGAGTTTGTGAACGCTGCCGGAGAGGCTGTAAGGTCCGACGGATCCCCGTGCGGCAGCGCGGAACAATGCGTACTCCAGATCGAGGGCGTCGAGGAGAGAGTACCTTGCGATGGAGGATCTGCGGCGATCTGGGAGGCGGACGCTCGTCAGCGAGGAAGCGGTTGAAGAAGAAGGCGAAGGGTCCGGCTCATCCAGGCTGGGCGAAGAGGGTCTTCTGCGAGCGTGGTCCGGGTGGAGCAGAGCTGCGCCCAGGCAAGGGCGTTCGGCTGCAGCTGGGCCTCCGCATGGGCTAGCCTGCAACGTGTGTATCGATCTATAATACTATGTCAGAACAAATTGTCCATTTATGTATTCTCAATATGATAATGAATGAATGAAAAGTAATTTTTATTCGGGATCATTTCGTCCCCTAAGAAGAGTACAGCAAACAGAATAAATCCAGATTATCTAGTCAGCTAGTAATTATAAAATTATATAAGTCAAAATAATGGGATATGTAAATAACAAAATGACCGTTTTAACAAATTCAAATTTCAAAGGACTGTAAATATGTTAATTGTATTTAATATTTACCAATGCTTAATAATCCCTTTAGAGCATTCTCTAAGATTTTTAATTCCATTTGACAACTTAAAAAAAAAAACCTCAGTTAAGGTATTATAAGTATTTGTTTCAAAGAAGAAACATGTTATTGTCCTATGAAATTATCAAAAGTTTAGGAGCGCTAAAAAATTCACAGCCGCTGAAGCAAGCAGTGAAATAAAGGGGAACGCGTCCTGGACTAGCGCACTGCGCAGTGTTGATTTGAACAATTTAGCAGTGATGATACGAAGTTGGAAAGAAAGAAGATGGATATTGATGAGGAGGAGATGGGGGCGGGGTAGGCGGGTTGATTAACGCACTTGGATAGTCGGTGCGTTGCCAAGCAGCCGGATAATAGAGTTAAAATAATTATGAGCTCGAATAGGCGAGGTAGAGGTGAAAAAAAAGGATATTGATGAGGTTCTGTAGGAAGCTGCAGAGTCAAATCCGTCGATATTTTCTCTTAAACTAGCCTGGGAGTGTGCTGTTTCAAAGGATACTGTTGGTCATTTACTCTTGATAGGGAAGGTGGAATAGAGCAGTAGACTGGTCCCTCGTGAGCTTACTCACAGCTCACACTTCCCGTCGAACCAAACAAAAGGTTAAGAAACTTCATTGGTTCGAATTCTTGCCTCATCAATCTTATAAAGAAATTCATAAATCTTTTTAGCCTTATCCCATTTTTACTACTAGGCATCCGTAGTTGAAGTTGGGGAGTATGAGAGAGGACACTGAGACATGACGGATACTTGTAGAAAAAGAGTCACGCAAATGTAGGGGTTGTTTATGGATGGATATGGATTTCCTAGGACTTGGGAAATGATAATCCAAATTAATCAAAGATAATCCCTTTATTTTTTATGAAGTTTTGTTTAGGAATAGTAACGGAATATAGTAGGAAAGGAAATTGAGGAAATGTCTTGAACCTTTGAGTATAGCTTTTGTTTTCGTTCCATTCAGGAAATTGTACATCTGATATACCATGATATGGTATATACATAATTAAATGTTTATAAAATGCAAAATGTGAACCTAGAATATTATCTACCGAAATATTTCCTCGGGTCATTCCTTTACCACATGATGAATGAAATAGCATTCTCCCTATATTCACAATCTAATTTAATTTAAATCTTGTTTCAAGTCCACTCACCTGAAACAAGATCACGCCATTCGATCTTTACATTCCTACCCAAACTACTAAAACATATGATCGTTGCTTTCTCTTCCGCTCTGGAATGCTCTACGTACTCATAACTTCATATTTATCCTCATTCAAATCCCTCCTTTTCTAATATAATTTGTCATTCAAAACAGCCATGCCATTGCTACCAAGTTCCAGGTATTGTTTACGGTAGCGATGGATTTTCGGGTAATTTGAGAAACATGATTATTTCAGAATAGGTGTAGATAAAAAATTACTCCTAAGTTTGTTACTGAGTTGTGGAAGTGAATAGGTAGGCTATTCAGGTAAATTAAGGCAGGAATTTATAACGTGCTTGGAACCGATTAGGATGTCCTTAGTTTCTCTGAATTAATTGCAGATTTTGGAGATTATCGGAGAGTAGAAAAATACTGTATATGTTTGTCGATTAGGTCCAAACCAATTCTATCTTGACATGATAAACTCCCCTCCTACTTTATCTCTTAGTTAGCAAAGAAGATAACATTCAAACTTTTTATTGAGTGGAATCAATGAGTAGTTTTAGTAAATCGTACACTAATGGTCCAAATGTTCCCAGACATTGAACTGAAGACACAACCCACCCGGATTACCTGGACGGACTCTATCCCCGAGTCGTTGGGGCCGGCCTGGTCAAAGACGAAGGTGCTTCCTTCAACCGGCTTGGGAGAGTCCTGGCTGGGCCAGACCTGGAGGAGCGGTAGCGATGGTCGCGGTGCCTCGGGGTCAGGGTCCGCGATGGCAGACTGCTTCCGCTCGCCCCACAGCCTTCGCAGGTCCCGCAGGGCTGACATCTAGCTGCAACAAATGTTATCAGTCCATTATTGTCAATAAGTTTTATCATTTTTAAATTATTAAAAAATATTTTGTGCTCTCAGAATCAAAGAAAAAAAAATCTGCCGAATGGATGAGCAACACACGACTTTTACTTACCTCCGTAGTTGAAATTAATGTGAGAACTAAGAAAAAATGGCGTTTAAAATATTTTAAAGAACTTTATTATGTTTCGTTGGAAACAAATTATTATTTTATTACAAAGAAGAAATTTGAAATACAATTCAATGTGCTATCTACGATTCCTTTTCAATGAGTAAATTTATGGACTCATCTCAGGAAAGCTCACTAGGTGATCAGCATATCCTCTTGGCCTGTGGACTGCATAAGAAAGCTCACTAGGTGATCAGCATATCCTCTTGGCCTGTGGACTGCATAAGAAAGCTCACTAGGTGATCAGCATATCCTCTTGGCCTGTGGACTGCATAAGAAAGCTCACTAGGTAATCAGCATATCCTCTTGGCCTGTGGACTGCATAAGAAAGCTCACTAGGTGATCAGCATATCCTCTTGGCCTGTGGACTGCATAAGAAAGCTCACTAGGTGATCAGCATATCCTCTTGGCCTGTAGACTGCATAAGAAAGCTCACTAGGTGATCAGCATATCCTCTTGGCCTGTAGACTGCATAAGAAAGCTCACTAGGTGATCAGCATATCCTCTTGGCCTGTGGACTGCATAAGAAAGCTCACTAGGTAATCAGCATATCCTCTTGGCCTGTGGACTGCATAAGAAAGCTCACTAGGTGATCAGGATATCCTCTTGGCCTGTGGACTGCATAAGAAAGCTCACTAGGTGATCAGGATATCCTCTTGGCCTGTGGACTGCATAAGAAAGCTCACTAGGTGATCAGCATATCCTCTTGGCCTGTGGACTGCATAAGAAAGCTCACTAGGTGATCAGCATATCCTCTTGGCCTGTGGACTGCATAAGAAAGCTCACTAGGTGATCAGCATATCCTCTTGGCCTGTGGACTGCATAAGAAAGCTCACTAGGTGATCAGCATATCCTCTTGGCCTGTGGACTGCATAAGAAAGCTCACTAGGTGATCAGCATATCCTCTTGGCCTGTGGACTGCATAAGAAAGCTCACTAGGTGATCAGCATATCCTCTTGGCCTGTGGACTGCATAAGAAAGCTCACTAGGTGATCAGCATATCCTCTTGGCCTGTGGACTGCATAAGAAAGCTCACTAGGTGATCAGCATATCCTCTTGGCCTGTGGACTGCATAAGAAAGCTCACTAGGTGATCAGCATATCCTCTTGGCCTGTGGACTGCATAAGAAAGCTCACTAGGTGATCAGCATATCCTCTTGGCCTGTGGACTGCATAAGAAAGCTCACTAGGTGATCAGCATATCCTCTTGGCCTGTGGACTGCATAAGAAAGCTCACTAGGTGATCAGCATATCCTCTTGGCCTGTGGACTGCATAAGAAAGCTCACTAGGTGATCAGCATATCCTCTTGGCCTGTGGACTGCATAAGAAAGCTCACTAGGTGATCAGCATATCCTCTTGGCCTGTGGACTGCATAAGGATTGCTAGAGCATTTTAATGTTAGTAGGTTAGTGTTTGGCGGAAGTTATTGTAATGTTTTGTAGCAGCCGCTGAAGTAGTCGGAATGTTCAAGTCGTTATGTACCTTAACGTCATTTGCTACATAGAACGGTGCGTCCTAGTTAAACACAACTGAAAAGACTGTATTCTTCGGATGCTTAATGGCTTAGCAGAGTGCCTCAGTTCTATTCCGTATGTCCAGGTTGGTTTTAAAAAAACTTTCTTAAGAGTAAGTTTGTTGGTTAATGATAATTTAGAACGTCTATCAAGTAACCTAATCGTATGCTAAGTTCTTTACGTTTTAGCCGAACGGTGTTTTCCAGGTCTTTCTTTTGTCCAAGTGGAATACCTAAATACCGAATTTCGTCTGTCGTAGGAATATGAATGTTATTAAAATAAATGGTAGGAGAAATTTTATGGTTCAGAGTGAATACCACATTGATTATATTTATTAAATAATATAACTTATTACGTATAATTATAAATAATAATCAATCATGATAATAATTACAGAACTTTATGCCCTGTTCGTCACTTTACATTACCTTTTACAGCTTTGTATATAAGATCATATTTTTTCCAAAATTTTTAGCTTCCCAACAGTATATGATACAACTGCGTTGCTGTTCTGAAGTTAAAAAAAAAAAAATCTATTAAAACATATGTTTCCTCTTATCTCATTTAGTTGGCCATCGAATTCGTTCAAATTGTATATTTAGCTGTTTTTTATTATTACTAATAAAATCATATGGTTATTGTTTTTAAATGTACAGAATTAAAAGTGCTTTCGTGGAAGATTTATTTAATTTAAAATATCGGAATTTAAGCCCTGTTAGGCTGTTTCAATCACAATAGAATATACATGATATTAGATATCATTAAACTCTACATCGATATAGTGACTTAATCAAAATCGTTAGAGCGGTTTTTGAAAAAAATCGTAAAAAAAAGTTGAAAACGCAGTGCATAAAGTAGCATTTCCGATCAGCCGAGTTGAGTAAAAAAGTTGCTGTTACATATATAACACATGTTTCTATATAAATTCAATTTAATTAATCCCTTAATAGTTTCACGTATTTTTATCTCTAACTGTATTTGAAAATTATTTCATTGATTTTAAACAATTGAGGTAAGTGAAAGTCGTGTGTTGCCCACACCAGGTTTTTTAGGTAAGTCTACGGCATTCAATAATTTTAGGAAAAAGTATTATGGAGAGAGTATTTCAACCGAAAGCAAAATAATAGAAATTTTAAATGGAAATAATTGGAACTCATTATACAGATTTATGATATGTGCTGTAAACTATAGACATTTTTTAATAAAGGAATTCAATTATAATAAATAAATAAACAGAAAATAAGTTGTTACAAATAAGTTGTATTTATATTTTGTTAATTCGTTTTGGGAAACAAGTAGATTATCCCACTATCAATAGTGTATAATATTTATTTATCTTTTTTTGTTTTGTTTTTTAATAATATATATAAATAAACCAACTTTCTGGCAGACGGAATTCCATGACAGTATTTTGTGTTCTCTAGCTACTGTAAAGAAGCATGTATAATTTATTAATAAATCACGTTTATCTATCTATATATACATGCAGCGATTTAAATAAAAAACGTTAGAGCCTTTTTAGAGAAAATCGTAAAAAGGTGCATTGTATAAATTGGCTCTTCTGGTTTGTCGATGTTATTGAATCGTTTTTTTAATATCAATTAAAATACCCATACTTTTCTTTTATAAAATAAATTACAGTACCTTGTGCTATGTATTGTGTACTGAATACGAGGGGTAGTTAGAAGAAATTATTAAATAATTGGAATAAAAAAAAAGTATTAATAATCAATTGCGGGAAAACGGAAGGTACTGAAGCGACCTTGTACAGATACCTGCATTATCTGAGACCTTCGTAGCTGAATGCGGTGAGCTTAATCAGATGTTGGTTACTCAATCTCCTCTTGCATGCCACCTAATACCACAGTGGGATTGGTAAATACGACACCTTAGGAAAGGTATCTAGGTTTAGTACAGTACAGTATATTAATATATAAAATCTGGTGCGCACAACACACGACTTACACTTACCTCGGTAGATAAAATTAATTTTAGAACTATGAAATAGAATTGAAAATATTTTATAGAAAAGTTGGATGGTTTAGATTAAATAATATAAAAATATAAACTTGTTGTGTAAAATAATCACAGAAGTTTATGCTCTGTTCGTCACTTTACATTGCCTTTTACAACTTAAAAAGCAAGATAACATTTTTTATGATCTACAGCTTTCCAACGGTGTATAATATCTATATATTACTATTCTAAGGTTTAAGTTTTTCTTAGACACCTCTCGGAAAGAAACGCAAGGAAGGAGAGCAACTCAAGAGATGGTCAGACGAAATTAAAAAATCTGGTGCGGGCACTTTCACTTACCTCCATTTTTAAAATCAATGAAAGAATTTTCAAATACTGTTAGAGGTAAAAAACTATTAAAGAATTAATTAAATTGAATTTTATTGAAACATGTGTTTTATTAAAAGATCTATTATATTATTAACTCTATTAACTTTTAAAAGCTTGAGTATAATATAATAATTTTTCTAAAATCTTTAGCTTTTCAACGGTATATCATACATGTATATTACTGCTCTTATGTTCAAAAACGAAAAATTGCATTAAAAAATATTTTTTTTCTGTTTTCTTCTTTAGTTGGGTATTGAATTTATTCAATTTATATATTTACCTGTTTTTGCATGGTATAAATTGGCTCTTCTGGTTGACCAACTTTAATAAAAAAGTTGATGTAACATGTTGGGCATATACACTCCTAAAAAATGAAACTTCGGATTCTTACGACTTATCATTTATGAACTAGACTTACCACACACTTTTCTTATCATTAAATATTTTTGTAAGAAATCGATTATTAATTATTCGAAATTGCATTCCATCGAAGAAGAGGTGCTCTTCTGCTACAATTTTTAAGCTAGATTTGCACACACTCAAAGAAAATTTTGCTTTATCTAGACTTATGGGTGTTCGAAACTCCCAAAAAGTGTTTTGTTGAAAACTCGAATCCGTAAACCTTCACGATTGCGACTTGTTCTCTAATTATGTATTAAGCGAAGGTAAATAAAAGCTTTAGAATTGAATTATTATATTAATTAAAAAACAAGTTTAGAGCTATAATTTATTTAAATTGTTTATAACTATCATTCAGGTATATTTCATAAACTAAAATAGGTAAAGTAGAAAGGGATAATAATAGTTCCACCGTGCCTTGATAGCATCAATAATTTCAGAAGCGTATAATCGGCTTGCAATATATCATGATATAAATTTCCCAATCACTGGCGAATGAATTTCCAGATCAGTTCTAATGATAAAACGAAACCGATATCTTGAAATTAGAAATGCTGATTTTTACTTTCACTTACACTATAATACATAAAATATATATATTATGAAGAGAAAGTATTGCGATAGTGAAAATTTTCGAATTCCAGTTTTCAACGGAAATACACGTTATTTCAGGGTCACCTGAGTCCAAATAACAAGTCCCGCAAAAAGGTGTGTGTGTGTGTGTATCCGTCCGCGTGTGTTCCTGTGTTTGCGGTAAGTCCAGCAAACAAACGAACAGTCGTACGAAAATTAAATTTCATATTTAAGACAAATATACGCCCGAGATGTTACAGCAACTTTTTAATCTAAGCTGGTTTCCAGAAAAGCCACTTTATAATATGATTTTCCACCTTTTTACGATTTTCTAAAAACGGCTCAAACGATTTGATTAAACTCGCTATATTGAAATAATATCCCAACGGCTTTAATGTCATGTAGGTTTCAATCTGATTGAAATAGTCTGGTAGGGCGTTAAATACTGATATTTTAAATTTTCTTCTTCTAAAGTTATTATTAAATTTTCATGTGATTAGCATTTCTAAAAAAATAGCTAAATATACAAATTAAACGAATTCGATAACGACTAAAGGAGAACAGAGAATCATATTTTTTAATGCAATTTTATGTCTTTAACATAAGAACAGCGAACCGTATTATATACCGTTAGAAAAAGAAATATTTAAAAAAAAATATAATCTGATACATAAGTTGTAAAAGGTAATATAAAGTGACGAATAGGGAATAAACTTATTACTGATTAAAATTTTAAAAAAGTTATAATATTTAATCTAAATCATATGTTTCGAAAAAAATGAATACACGTTTTGTTAAAATTAACTTATAATATATTTCAAATTTAACATATTTAATAGTTTTTAAATTGATTTTAACAGTAGAGGTATGTGAAAGTCGTGTGATGTCCGCGCCAGATTTTTTATAATAAATATGAAATACAAAATTGAGTATAGATGTGCTAGAAATTATAAATTACAAAACTTTAATTCAGAGGCTTGTATTTTTAAGGAGATGAGATGGAAACACTTTTAGAGGGCACAAGGACATTAACTTCAGTAATTACTTTTCAACTAGAAATAAGGTCGAAGAGAAAGGCTTGTGTATATATATAAAATGATACCGCTATTCTTGGTTTTCGCGAACTCCTACTAAACCCTCAACGGATTTTAATATAGTGTTTACTATATTCAGGGCAATCTTTTTTGAACGGTTTTAAATAAGATACGTCGTAATTACACTGTTCTTTAGAGAGGAAAATCATGTTTTTTGAAATCTAGTCATCTAAAAACTATTCCTGAAATATAAACAGTAATATAGAAAAATAATAGTTGTATAGCGCATGAGTTTGAAAAAAGTTTTCTCTCTCTCTATATATAAAATGATTTTAGAAAAAAAAAAATATTAGGTACCTATAAAAACGTACTTAAGTTTGTTTGTTTATTTATTTAACGTCACTTTATGCTGCTATGGCTAATCGGACGATACTACAGTGGGAGTCCTAAATTTTGCCTATCCAGGTTTTATTAGGATAGGGATCTTTAACGAGTACCTGACATCGCACAGGCTCGGGACCACCTTTTAACGTCCCCTCCGAAGGACGGCGTAACTAAGGATTTTTTACTCCCATTAAAAAATCCTAGGACCACCTGCGGGATTGAACCCGTGACCTTTAGCATGGGAGGCTGTTACGCTAGCCACCCAGCTACAAGTGATCCCAAACGTACTTAAGTTATTAAAATAAATTGTAAGTGGTTGAAAATCCTTAAACTAACATTTGTATTAATTATTTTTACCTTTAGATTATTTCATAAAAACAGATGTTTCAATATAAACTAAATGGAATTTCCATGGAAACTAAATTGAAAATTTATTTTATATATTTCATCTATATATTTATAAAATAAAGTCCCGATTTTCGGTTTCCGCTGACACCTTTTATACAACACTACGGACGTTAATACGGTTTCTACATTGATTTGGGGCATTATTCTCTGAAGGTTTATAAGTACAACAAAGTTTGAACCCACTATGACTATGGCTGCCTAGTGTTCGGTGAATTGTCTGGCGGACTCGAGATGGGACTGGAAAGACTTATGAAATGTTTCATTAGATTAAATTTCGGATTCCTCAGGATCTCCAGCGTCTCCGACAGGTATGCCGAGTCTAAATCGCTCAATCTAGTTTCTCGGCTAAAGTATTTCCTGGCAGTATTCCTATTTCGTACATTCAATACCAAAAATCCATCCTACATTCTTGAACTACTCATTCCTTGTTCATCAGTACATTTGTTCAACACAAAATCCCAGCCCACTAACCTCTCTTTTCCTTCTAATCGATTATCATACTTTAAAAAATCCTTCACTTTGCGAGCCACATCTTTCTGGATCTCCATACCTACCTCTATACGCAAAGCCTATTCTTTAACCTCATTTAAAAACAAATTGTTCTTCATTTATCAGCCATCAATCTTTCAAACGATTGTAAACAGATGGTCATATTATTTTCTATAATGAGGACCACTACAGATATATAAACAACCTTTTTTTTCCGTTTTTTTTTTTTTTTTTTTGTTCTATATGATCTTATGATATTAGTGAGAAGTACAATTATATTAGAGATCACTTGTAGCTGGGTGGCTAGCATAACAGCCTTCTATGCCAAAGGTCACGGGTTCAAACCAGCAGGTGGTCCTAGTTTAATGGCAGTAAAAAATCCTTAGACGTGTCGTCCTTCGGAGGGGGCGTTAAAAGGTGGTCCCGAACCTGTGCGATGTCAGGTACTCGTTAAAGATTACTGTCCTAATAAAACATGGATAGGCAAAATTTAGGACTGCCTCTGTACCATCGTCCGATTAGCCATAGTAGCATAAAGTGACGTTAAATAAATAAAGAAACAATCAATTATATTATCTCTTCATACACATATGTTTATATAATTATAAACACACACACACACACACACACACACACACATAATATATATATATATATATATATATATATATATATATATATATATATATATACGGGCGTAATAATCTAGAAATTTATCGCCCTAAAACACCTTGCCTACCTGCCTATATAATATATTACTATTGTTTTATTCACTTTTATAAATAATGTAAGTGTTAGTCGTATTTATTACTTTTATGATTAATGTAAGTATATCTTAAGTTTTCATTTTTTTATGTTATTGTTTCTGTGCCAGACACAAGACTCTGTTTTTGTACTTTACTGTTACTGTACTGGGGACTGAAGGTTCCAGAATAAAATTTTAATAAAAGAATAAAATTTTCTTTGCCCTCTTCTTTCTTTCTTTCAAAATCTTTTCTTTAGATGGGAAATTAAAATTACCTGAAAGATGACAACACGTGATATATCAAAAGGGGTCATATATATGATTAATAGTATGTACAAGAATCTGAAGTTTTTATTGAAATAACTAAAAAAACCAAAAAAAAAAACCGTTAATAAGTATTTTACAACTCCATGCTTTTATCTTTAGGTTCGGGAAAAATTAATACATTTCTATGACATAACTAGGTCACCAGTAGATTTAACACTCTACATACACATACAAACCCTTTAATATATAACCTTATCAGCAATTTCTGATAGATATCTATCAGAAAGAAAAGTGGACACGCGATGTTTGTTGGAAATGAAATTATGAATGAAACTGACAAGTTGATTATCTTTAAGTGGTTTATTTTGAATAATAGTTTGGGTCAATATTCTGTTAATTATAGCTCTTAACTCAATGTTTAGGTGTTATGATACTGATTACTACAACACTTACTAGACAAATATTCAAAACTCCAGTTTATTACAAAAACAAAACTAATTTACATCTCGGTTATCAGACTATTTGGACATATCGAGCGTTGGGGCACTACTAAGCCATCTAATTCCTCCCGTATCCGATCCTTACAATCCAAAATCCTTCGCGAAATCCTGAATGCCCCTTATTTTGTCACAAATCAACTAGTCCATAATGACCTCAACATCCTATTTGTTGTAGACCTTAGCCCGTGATAGATATAACCTCTTTTCATTCCATACTCCTATGCCACACAAACCACTTGTTGATGATCTTTCTTCCTTAGATGTTCCTGATAACCCGCGAGGTGATTGAAAAAAGGTGTTTTTCATACCTGCAAGGATGAAATATGAAGGAGTAATAGGTGGACCAAGACATGTACTGAATGGATTCCATTAAATATAAAGAGAAACTCAGGGTGCCATATCAAGAGACGGAGAGACGAGTTTACATTTAAGCAATTGGTAGAGGGTGGCCAGTGACCGTGATTGGTGGAACAGGTTATTAGAGACAATTACCAGAGACTTAATATTGAAGGTTTTATTTATTTGTTTGTACAATTTTTTTTTTTTTGCTTACTACAATATACAACAGCTGGACGAATAGCTGTTTAAAAAAATTTATCGTACATTACCTCCGTTCTAAAAATCAATTTCAAGAACTTTTAAATGAAATTAGAGTTGGAAAAAGATTATATAATTGCACTAAGTTTCAATATAAACATATGTTTCATTAAATAATCTATTATATTATTAACTACAAATATCACTTAAAATTAGTTTTATCCACTTTTCTTTCACTCTGCAATAACTTAAACAACTTTCGGTATGAGACAATATTTTTGTGAATTCTTCAGCTTTCCAGCTACAGCTTTCATATGAATTACTATTCTTGTGTTAGGGAAAACAAATTTCCTACAAAGAATTTTTGCTCTCCTCTCCTTTATTTGTTTACCAAATTTGTTCAACTTGTATATTATCCGTTATTCATCAGTGTTAACAAGATTGTTAATTTTTTTCTAATATATAGACATCAAGATACTTTAGAAGAAGAAAATCAAAACGTTCGGCATTTATGCCCTGTAATACCATTTCTATCATAATGAAAACTGCATCAAATTAAACCTCATTTAATTTTACGTCATGGGAGCGGCGTGGTATAGTGGGTAGAGCGCTAGTCTATTTTGTCCAGGTCCTGGGTTCGGCGGAATATTATTTATTCTGTTATTTCAGCCGAGGGGCGACCCTAGGGTATGGAGACCCTCCTGGGGCACACCCAGCATCAATCAAGTGGGTACGTAATGGGGGAAATGGCAGCTTTGAGTGATCTGGGCGGGAATTACCTCATTGCACGGCCGTTGGCCTAGAAACAGTACGAATCTCTACATGTACTGAACCCAAAACTCTTCATGGGTTTTAGTGGTATAGGTTTTTTTTTTAATTTTACATCGATGTAGCGAGATTAATTAAAATGCATGGTTTAAAGTATCTACTTCCGATCAGCTCTCGAGGTATAGTTGTCTTAAATATAAAATTTAAGTTTCGTACGACACATCGTTTTCGTGTTAGACGTACAAATACTTTTACGCGCTACTTGGTTATTTGGACTCGGGAGAATCTATGTCTTGTATTTCCGATAAAATCTCTGGAATTTGAAAATTGTCAATACTTTCTATATATTTCATGTATAAGTATGTAATATATATATAAAGCGAAAAGAGAAGCTTTTGTCATGAAATTGATGAGAAATAATGTATTGTGTTCAACTCTGTTAACATCAAAACATCCTAATACTAAGAAAACTGAAAAGAAATATAATAAATCAGTAAAATAAAATATGAAATAGGCGGAAAAAGTAGACTGGAAAGGCACTTAAGGAAAGATATCGCATTTAGCGTAGCTGGTGGCAATGTTTTAATGAAAAAAGAGGTGATTCCAGGTCTGGAATAATCGCCTTGAATAAAACATTGGCGGCTCAAATTACAGCAAGTCATTTGTTTCTGTTCTTCTTTCTATCGAACCTTTTCCTTTTTTTTATACTGCCCTTTTTTATACACACGTGCCCTCTTTTTTTCCTTTTTTCCCCTTTTCCCTCGTTTTTCATCAAGACCAGGTTGCTAGAAGCTCAAAGGCCGACTAATAAATGTTAGGCTATCCCTGGAATGTTTTCACCTTCAAAGGAAGATCTGGTAAAAAAAAAAAAAAAAAAAAAAACTCTGATCGGTAAATGCTGTTGATTTATTACCACTGACAAATTTAGATGTCCTTAATATTATGGTATGAAAAACGGTTTATTAAATATGTCAGTATTTTTTTTTTTTTTTTAATATAATAATAATAACTTTATTTATTTGTTTTTAGGGCAAACCCCATACAAATAGAGCTGGCTGGCACAGCACAATTAATAAATTTATCACCAGCAAATATACATTATTAATCACAATTCCAATAAGTATTTAAAACAAAAACAACAAAACACATATACAGCAATATGCATAAAGGTGCTGCTATCTTTATGATTAATTTCCCCCAACATATACAATAACAAATTAAATATAAGTTGCTGACTCCCCTAGAGACGTACAATTCAAGTTAAACTTATTGGGTGAATTCTGCGATTCTCTCTCACTTGCAATCAATACCACAAAAACAGTTATTCTTCCATTTCATAAGGGTCATATAAGTAAGAAACAATTAAAACTACCTATTTGCCAAGACAAGGAAATTAAAATAGCACGCTCGGTAAACTACCTTAGGGTCACAATAGCTAAATCATGCAAATTTAACCTGGCTAGCAACAACACAATAGTCAAAGATAACATAGCATTTAGCAAAGTTTTGGAAATCCTTATAAAAAGTAAATCTGATACATGGGACACAAAAAAGCAATTGTACAATTCAATAGTATTGGGCACGTTGTTATATAGCACAGAAGTGTGGGGAATGTATTATGCCGATAAATTGGAGACTATTCAATTAAAATTTTTGAAAAGATTACTCTCAATTCCAAAAAACACACCTAACTCATATGTCAGGATTGAGTCTGGTTTTATACATTTAAAATTTAAAATATTTAAAAAAATGATAAATTGGTGGCAGAAAATTTTAGAAATGGAAAATACCAGACTTCCAAAAATATGTTACAATAGACTTAGAGACCTAGAAACAAATAAAAACGTGCCTTTTAACAGGACCGCAGAAGTTCTTAGGTTACTGATTCTTATAGGTTCAGAGGAAATATGGGCTCTCTATGATCCAGCTGTTTTAAAAAATTCAAAGAGCAAATTGTTTGAGAAAATGGCTAATCATTTATATTCCAGGGATATAGAAGCTATTGAAAATTCCTCTTACAGTAAAATATATCGCTAAATAACCAACTTCCGATTCGGAGAAGAATATTTAAGACTGGCAGGCGAGAAATCACAGAGGATAATAGTGAATGGATTATATTATAAATTTGAACCCAGCATGTCTTGCCCTCTATGTAATACCGATGGTTATGATAATATTCAACATTTTCTAATATCGTGTCCAGTTTTAGATCCAGTCAGAAGATTCTATTTTTTTAAGTATGTTATGAAAAATTTTAATTTAGAAGACTTGTTAACAATTACCACCTATAGGAAGTTGAACGATTTATTTTTGTTTTCAATAAAAGCTTTAATGATAAGAAGTTTTGTTACAAACGACTAGTACAAAATTTATATGCATTTGTCATGTCATTACTTTTTGTTTATATAAAATTGCTATCAAGATACGTATTATTTAAAAAATGTTTGTACGGTTTTCTTGAGTTTATTATTATTTATTTTTTTTTTAAAGTTTCTGTGTTCATTATTTAATCAAGATTTGCATTCTTAGTTATTTTGTTAATAGTTATTTTTTTTCTTATAATGTCGTTTCTAAAGTAGTTAGTTCAACTATTATTTCAATATTTATAATATTTCCTTACTAAATGTAAAAAATGATTCTGTCTAAATGAAATAGAGGCCAAACCTCTTGCTAAAAGATGTAAATCTTAAAAGCAATAAAATATTATTATTATTATTTACTAAATGTTAGTTTCTAGAGACAAAGGACAAATCAATAAAACTATTCCCCAATTAAAGAAACTAGTTGTTCAAGTTTGAACTTATACAAGGTGGCTTATTTATTCACAAATTCGGTGTGCTTTTAGCGTTCATTGGAACACGGCGCTAAATACAGTTTTCGCAACACACAACCGTCTATGCGGGTTAATATGAAATGCGAATGAATGCGTTGGTATTATTATGGTATTGTGAGGCTTACCATATATCCTTTTAGATGAGAAAGATGGTTAACATGGACATTAAATAGAAACACACATTAAAACAAGTGCTATTTTAATTATGTGCCCACGTTTCGGCCTACATTGTGGGCCTTCATGAAGATCATACAATAGTACTAAACGATATTTCCATAAAAGAACCAAACATACGTTATGTTACTGTAAGATACATTTTTTGTTGTTTCCATTTATTTCTTGAATTGAGGAATTTTTCTTTCATTTATTAATGATAAACTGTATCCTACGTTTATTTACTGAGTGAGAAACGTATACTTTTGGTACAGTATTATGTATAGTGTATGATTTTATATACTGTAATAAAATAACTAAATCGTTTAATGGTACAGAAACCTGACAAGCTCAAACTTTTAATAAAATGTTCAGCACATGTCCGATTTTTTTTTAGACATCGGGTTACTATATATGAATGATTTGAGAATGTAACATTTTCGCCTCTACAAAGGAAGGCAATCGTATCTCTATATACATTCATAATTTTAGATAGATTTATTGCTATTTACAACTGTATAATGATATACATCTCATCCATAATTAAAGTAATAAAATGATATAATATACCACCAATACTAAGTGTTGGTAGCTCTTGTGCTATTTAAAGAATTTTCGGGACAAGGGAATCTGAATTAGAAAATGAATAAATTTTAGATCCTAGGCATGGCCAAATTTAGTTCGAACATAGTATTTTCATATTCACGAAACCTCGTAGCAATGATTATAGCGTACCAGTAATAGTAGTCCAGAATCGTTCAGGAATAATCTCGATAAAATATGCATGGCACCGGCGGAAAGGAGTATATTTGTCCCAAAGTCGATCATAGGACAAAATCGATATGGACACGTGTCGTTAGTCTTTGTGAAAAATATTCCTTTTTTTGTTTTATTTTTTATATTTTAGGATTGTTATTGTGTCACTTCATACATTTCAAAATATTTAGTTAATTTAACTAATAAGGGGTCTTTTGGATTTTCAACTAGGTACTTTTTGATTTTTAACAGCTAAGGTTTCTTTGTTTTTAAATGATTTGATTACTTTGTATGATAACAAATATAATAATATAATTTAAACACCTTGATGACGTGTTTAAATGATTTCTATTTCAGTAGGATATTCTTATTTACGTATTATTATGCTATTTTACAGATTACTTAATTTTAGCGTGGCTTGAGCGATATTAGAGCATTTTTCTAAGATTCTTATATTTTTTTCTATAAATGGAGTAAGAAGTAGCGTTAGCACATCCCTAAAAAAACAGCACATGACTTTATTATTTTAATTATTTTGGGCTTTTGCAGGAGCTGTAGGGCAGAACGGAGAGTCATTAGAGAGATAATCTACGAATCTAATCCAAGAAGACCAAGACGTAGATTTAAGGTTTAAATCTTTCAAGGCTGATCTTTTAGATTTGGCATTAGACTTTTGGATTTAGTGGAGGGATATCTTGGCAGTGATCGATTAAGGTTTTTATTAAAAGAATAATCGAAATCATCCCATAATGAAGTATTTTAGTTTATTTTAATCTCTCATTAATGTATAATTAATTCAAGTACCTAAAAATCTTATGTCCAGAGGATTTATAATATTCTTCAAGTCTATAGCTCAAAGCTTATAGGCTTTAATTCCGTTTATGTTTCTTTCACATTGAAATAGTGTGACATGGCTTTAATGCCAAATTTTCATCCTCTAAAATACTTTTACTTGTGTAGACTAGAAAATGTTTACCATTTCACCTATTTAGTATTGAGAAAAAAAAATCTGGTGCGGTCAACACACGACTTTCACTTACCTCCATTTTTAAAATTAATGAAAGAATTTTCAAATACACTTAGAGATAAAAATACGTTAAACTATTAAAAAATTAATTAAATTGAATTTATATAGAAACACGTGTTCTATTAAAAAATCTATTATATTATTATCTAAAATAATCACTTAGTTTTATCTTCTATTCATCACACTCTATTAACTTTTAAAAGCTTGAGAATAAGATAATATTTTTTCTAAAATCTTTAGCTTTCAAACGGTATATTTTACATGTATATTACTGTTCTTATGTTCAAAAACTAAAAATTGCATTAAAAAATATTTTGTTCTGTTTTCTCCTTTAGTTAGGTATCGAATTCATTCAATTTATATATTTAGCTGTTTTTCATCAGTGGTATTAAGATAATATAGTTATTTTTATAGAATCAATTAAATTAAAGGTACTTTAGAGAAGGAAAATTTTAAATATCGACATTTAAGCCCTGTCAAACCATTTAAATCCAAATGAAACCTAAATGATATTAAAACCTATTAAATTATACATCGATATAGCGAGTTTAATCAAAATGTTTTTGAGAAAATCGAAAAAAGGTGTAAAATGCATGGTATAAAGTGGCTTTTCTGGTATGCTCATTTTGATGAAAAAGGTTTTGTAACGTCTCGGGCGTATATTTGTCTTAAATATGAAATTTCAGTTTCATAGGACTTACCGTTTCCGCCCGGGAGTTACCACACACAACACACACGGACCTTTTTGCGGGACTTGGTTTTTTGGACTCAGGGGACCCTAAAATGTGTATTTTCGTTGAAAACTGGAATTCTAAAATTTTCACGATCGCAATACTTTCCCTTACTATATATAGTAAGTGAATGTAAAAATAGGTGAATATAAAATATGATAGAACTTTAACTATCATGGGAAAAACTCCAAATATTTTTTTAGGTACTTTTTTTTCCCTACAAAGAAGATTATAGAAGTATGTATAATGTGTCGTTGGAAAACTCAAAATTTTAGGAGGAACGTTAGCTAACATAAAAATTTGTAGTAGGTAATGCATATTGCTGGAAGGGTTTTATTTTTGTATGTTTCTGTTGTTGTATTATTTTATTTAAAACTAGCTGTGTCACGCAGCTTTGCTCGCGAATATTGCATTTCGTATTAATAAAGTTGTGTTGTGCGCAACAGATTATTTATGCATGTATTCATTTATACATAAAAAACCTTTAGTATTTATTTATAAATTTTAATTATGATTTTGTAACATAAAATAGTATAGCGTAATATTTTATCCCTTGATTTTTAATATTTGTTAATTTTTAAATGTATACAATTTAAATAAAATGAAGAAGTGGAAGACAGTATAGAGGCTGAAGTGACTCTTTAAAATCCGTCGCTGGAAACAATTGGATGAGGATCGCGAGGGATAAAGAAAGGTGTAAGGAGCTGTGGAAGGACATAGCAGACTCCACTTCCCACTAGGTTAGGTCTCCAGAGAAGTTAGAACATCACTCCCAACTAGGGAAGGCTTGTAGGAGACAAAATATGTTTTATTTGTTCGTTAAATATTAGGCCTTTTTACAAAAGAAATTCTTGGATATATTTTTTTAAAACAATTTATTTAATCCAGTCATCGCGACGTTTCAGCCTCTAGGGCCATTATCAAGCTTCTGTAATAAATTAAAGTTTCATTGCATTTATACATTCTCAACAATTCAATTACAACACATAATAAATTATTTTTAATAATTATGTCACCTACCATGCATATCCATCTTAATTATCTTTTCATTTCACCGCTTTTCAGCAGCGTCGTCATAATTTTTTTAAAATATCATTTTTCAGTTTCAGTCGCGCACGAGAACACCTAAAAGGCGGCCGAAAACTGTTAAGTAAATTGGAAAAAATGTTTCTTTTCTTTTTTGAATAAATAGATCCCTTTTTCAATTGATGATGAAAAATAATATGATATTTTTGAATACAGGTTTTTTTTTTTTGAAAAATGATATTTAAAAAAAATTATGACGACGCTGCTGAAAAGCGGTGAAATGAAAAGATAATTAAGATGGATATGCATGGTAGGTGACATAATTATTAAAAATAATTTATTATGTGTTGTAATTGAATGTGTATAAATGCAATGAAACTTTAATTTATTACAGAAGCTTGATAATGGCCCTAGAGGCTGAAACGTCGCGATGACTGGATCAAATAAATTGTTTTAAAAAAATATATCCAAGAATTTCTTTTGTAAAAAGGCCTAATATTTAACGAACAAATATTCAAACAAAAGAACAATTATGACAATGATGAGAAAAATATGTTTTATGTACATATTTGTATTATAATTAACCTAGAAATTGACTGTTATTATTGTGTTTTCTTGCAATGAATGGCTTTATTTATTTATTCATAATTTTTAAATGTAGATTCACAAAATTCTATTTAAGCTTTCATCTGTAAAATTCTTAATAAATATTGAAGAATTTTACTAATTCATGAGAAATTAACAAATTAATTGTTTTTTCTTTAGGACTTTTTTCTGATAATGTTCACTATCAAAGCGAGAATGCAAACTACTTCTGAAGTACAAGGTAGACTTTTTTTTCTTTTAAATTTTCTTAGCTGCATTCAATATTGGTTGCATTAAATAATCTTGGTATGAATATCTTTAGTATTTTCTATCCCGGAACACATAAATTTCGAAGTTAGCGCGACTAAATTGAGATGAATTTAGTAACTTCATATTAAATAGTTGTTACAACTTTTTTTCCGATTACGGGATAGATTTTGTATCGGTAGTTTTCGATAGAAAAAATATACAATAAATAAATAAATAAAATGGTTGTGTATAAACATGAATATTCTTAAATACTTTTCTCTAAAAGCATTCAAGCTGTTGAACGTCTTACGTGCCAATTTATATTCTAAAGTTTTCTTCTCAACTCCATTCAACTTTATCCGTCTTTGCAAAAGTTGCTACAAAATGGCTCCATCAGAGATACGGACTAAGTTTTTATGGAATTATTAAAAAAGTTTGGAATCCATAAACCCGACACTTAAACTAGATACACGATATGAAACTATGAGAAACGGAACTTTGAATGCACTTCTGATGCCTTTCTTTTAGAAATTGTATTTGAAAAAAAAGTGTTTGCTCCTCAAGTGTTTTATCTACATAGGTGCAATTATTATATATAATACTACTAAATTAAATTATGAAATTTTTGATTTTTTACTTTCACTTATCTATATATGAAATATATAATAAGGGAAAGTATTGCGATCGTGAAAATGTTTGAATTACAATTTTCGTCGAAAATACACGTTTTAGGAACTCCTGAGTCGAAGTTCCGAAAAAGGTGTGTGTGGTAAGTCCAACGTAAAAACGATAAGTCGTACGAAACTGAAATATTCACATTTAAGACAATTTTACGCCGGAGATGTTACAGCAACTTTTCATAAAAATCGGTTAACCAGAAGAGCCACTTTATACCATGAATTTGGCACCTTTTACGATTTCCTCAAAAACGGCTCTAACAATTTTGATTAAACTCGCTATAGTGATGTAAAATTTAGTGGAGTTTTATATCACGTAGGTTTCATTCTGATTGAAATAGTTTGACAGGGCTTCAATGCCAATATTTTAAATTTTCTTCCCCTAAACCACCTTTAATTTTGTACATTCTAAATGATAAATCATCTTAATGTTATTGATGAAGGATGGCTTGATATATAATGATAAATTTGATGACCAACTGGAGGAGCATAACTTTTTTTTAATGTAATTTTTGTTTTTTTAATAATAAGAACAATAATACAGATATATAATATACCGTTGGAAAGAGAAAGATTTTAGAAAAAAAAAAACATTATATACACAAAGTTTTAAAAGGTGATATAAAGTGACGAATAGGAAATAAATTTATTAATGATTAACAATTTAATATGGCTATTTCATTTAATCTGAATCAGATGTTTCATAAGAAAATGAATATACATTTTATTAAAATCAACTCAATATATTTTTCAAATTGAAGTATAGTTAATTGTTTTTAAATCGAATTTAACAGTCGAGGTAAGTGAAAGTCGTGTGTTGCCCGCACCAGATATTTTTGCTTTCTTTCCCAATCATCTGAGCCTTGGTCTACTCGAGCATAGATCGCCAGTTTCCTCTGTTTGCCGCTGCTGCCCTCAAATCCCTAAAACCAAGCAATCTACTTGCATCGGCGGTCACACAATCTCGCTAGAGCAAACATAGTCTTCCCACTCGTCCTTCTACGTGGAGGTGCTTCGTTATCCATCATTGCAACATGTCTTACCCAGCGCAGTCTTGCAAGTCCGATGAATTGGATCAGATTCGGGTAATTAAAAAAAGTTCAGACTTTGGCAATTGTCCAACTTGTTTTATTCTGCGACTTTTCTTGGACTCATCAAAAAATAAGATCAACTCATAATGGCATTTGAGTACTGGCCTAATTATTGTCTTGTATATTATTATTTAGGCCAGTCTCGAAGTATTCTATCCACCAAGATGTTTTCGGCGGGAGAAGTAGAAGCGAATTGTTGTGGATTTGGCCCAAAACAGGAACTGTTCCTTTACGAACAACTCCAACTAACTTAAACTAACCCCCTAGTTCCGATCCTCCCTCTATATTTGAATCATGAAAATCCTCAAAGGAGTCCGAAAAAAAAAATCATTTTGAAGTTATTATATTAGGTAGTTCCTCAAATTGACTTCATTGATTTTTGTATAATTTTCGATTTATTAGTTATTAGACTTTGTGTTGAGAATTGGAAAATACTAATCCAGAGTATTACTTCTCTTACATATATATTTGGTTAATATTAAGTTCAGACGCAAGAGGGAGGCTATATTTACATAAATAGGGATTAAGTGATAGTGACTGCTCGGAAGGAGAGTGCTCTGAGTTACGGGAGAGACTGGTCGCCTACTTCGCTGTAAAGAAAAATGCCAAATTAGACCCGATTTGTATCAACTGTTTGCGGGAGAAAGCCCCTCGTAGCCAAGCGAAGCACAAATCAGGTAGTCGAGAGTGCCCTGTGCATTTGAAGTGGTGCAAGGAAATGGTAAACAGGACTTATTATGAATAAGATTAAGGTTCTCCAACTGAACATGGGCCGCCGGAGAGTTGTAGCGGATGAGCTTCGTGCTCTTTCACAACGCTACGACATTATGGCGGTACAGGAACCAACCTGCCGTGGGAACGTGGTCACAGGATTTGGCCTTACGTCGAGAGTTATAGCCCTAAGCAGTGGAGAGAGGAGGCCTAGGTCTGCGATTGTGATTAACAATCCAAATCTCGACGTAATGGATCTGAGGCAATACTCTAAAGCAGATTGTGTTGCATGCTACATCAGGTATGGTAACATCTCATTTACGCTGGTTTCAGCATATCTGGCTAACCCAGGCAACATTGAAGATGACATATCTGCCTTAGAAGCGATCACAACGTGCACGAGGAATGTGATAATATGCTCAGATACCAACTCCTGGAACACGGTCTGGGGATCCAATCGTACAGATAGAAGGGGTGCTAAACTCGGAGAGTTTATCGCAAGAAGCCAGCTCGTCGTGGTGAACGAAGCCACTTCCATCCCCACGTTTTCCGGCGGGATGGGTGAGAGTTGGATTGACGTGACTCTGTCATCTCCGACGCTCGTAGGACACATTTTCGATTGGACCCTCAGATCTGAAACGAGTTCAGACCACAAAGCTCTCGTATTTGACATAGTTCAGGATGAAGAGCGTTCCCACGGTGTTGAAAGCGGTTATGTAACGCGTATAAGCAACTGGGATGCTTTCCGATCGACGCTGGAGGGAAAAATTGTTGATGAAGATTGGGAAGAAGGATATTTTGAGACCGAAGAAGACCTGGATTTCAGAGTGTCCAGAATTACTAATCTTATTCGCGACACTGCAGAGATTTCCCTCCAGCATCGGAAGGTGAGAGCTCGACCTGTCCCATGGTGGACGCCGGCCTTAACCACCATGAAGAGAGAACTCAACAAGGCTCGGCGATCGTATCAGAAGTGTAGGTGTGACGAGAGGCGCATCTCACTTCGTAACGAGTATAAGTATAAAGCCAAAGTATACCGAAACGAGGTGCGTTCACGTAAGCGACGTTCTTGGGATGAGTTCATCTTAAATGAGTCCGCGAAGCATCCTTGGGGCATCCCATATAAAGTGGCCATGGGCAAATTGACCCCTCCGCAAGCTGTGGCAGCCCTAAAACATGGAGATAATCAGGCCGTAACTCTTGAAGATGCGGCAAAAATCTTTATAGAGGCTACTTACCCCAGAGATGAAAGTTCTGAAGATAATGAAGAGGATAACTTCGTGAGACGCACTACGGTATGCCCACCAGGCACGGACTTATACCCTCCATGGGACATATATGATCTCCGTATTGCCGTGGGTAAGCAGAAAGCTGGTCGTGCTCCAGGACTTGATGCTATAGACGCGGCGATCTTGAAAAACAGTTTCCCGTACATAGAAGGTAAGCTACTGAATCTTTTCAATGACTGCCTTGATAGGGGATATTTTCCGAGAAAATGGAAGATCGCCGATCTGAGACTCCTCTACAAGGGAGGGGGTAGGGATGAGCAGGTCCCTAAGTCCTATAGACCCATATGCCTTCTCCCGTTACTGAGCAAGGTCCTGGAGAATCTGATTTTAACCAGCTTAGGACAAGTTCTTGCTAGAGCAAGCCATCCGCGGCAATACGGTTCAACCAAAGGAAAGGGAACCGCAGATGCCCTTCTTCAAGTTCGTGCAGACGCAGCAGTAAAAACGGAGCGATATGTAATGTTACTGCTATTTGACATATCATCCGCCTTTGATAGCGTCTGGTGGCCGTTGGTGCTTCAACAGCTGCATAAGTACGAAGCTCCTAGTAACTTATACGCCCTCGTTAATAGCTACCTTCAAGACAGGTTTGTAAAGGTTCGGGGATGTTTCTATGAAACTGAAGCTTCCATAGAGAGGGGATGTCCTCAAGGATCTGTCCTCGGCCCAGCTTTATGGAAGCTAATATTCAACGAGTTACTGGGAGTGCTTGAGGAGGAGCAGTTCTCTGCCACTGCATACGTTGATGACCTGGCGGTTGTGGTGGCATCTAACAGCAGAGCTGGAATAAAATCAGAAGCTGAAAGGTGCGCCAACCTGGTAGGAAGGTGGTGTCGCTTGAAGAAATTGAAAATGGCCGCAGCAAAAACTCAGACCATCCTTCTAAGAGGTAAAACGGATAGGGCACACCCCATAAACCTTTGCATTGAGGGTACGAGAATACGTCCAAGTGAAGTGGTCACCTATTTAGGAATACGTTTTGGAAAAGGATTCCACATGGCCCCTCACTTGGACTACTTAAGCGATAGGGTTGCCTTAGCTTTGAATGGTCTGAGTAGACTAGGGGGCGCATTCTGGGGCCTTAGATACCCAGCAACAATGACCATTTATAACGGCATGGTGCTGGGTATCCTGAGGTACGCGTCCCCTGCGTGGTTCAAGAACATCACACAGCGGCAGAAGCGCAGGTTAGCGACCATTCAGCGAACGGCTTTGCTATGAATAACGAAGGCCTACCGTACGGTATCGCATGAGGCGGTTCAAATTCTTGCAGCAGGGGTACCTCTCGACCTCCTTCTGCGTGAAGATTCGTTTAAAGATGCCTTCAAGAGGCAAGGCTCAGCAGGTCTCCCGGGAAATATCCAAATGAGGATTGCGGAGGACCCAAGGAAATGGAAGCGTGCTGAGTGGGACCGGCGGTGGGTCACAACCTCAAAAGGTGCTACCTTGAGGAAATTCTTCCCCTCGGTCCGGTCACGATTGGAAGCTAAATGGGTAGTGCCGGATTACTGGGTCTCGCAATTCCTCACTGGGCACGGCGCTTTCCGAAGTAAGTTACACAGTTTTGGGAAAGAAATAGATCCCCTGTGCCCCAGTTGTGAAGTACCGGAGACTGCTGAGCACATAATTGTGGACTGCTACGCCTTCGAAGCACTAAGGGTCAAACTACTAAGGGAATGTGGGCTCTGGGTCCTCACGGAGAGCGATTTCCCTCAGCTGGTGTCCAAGCAGAATTATGGACATTTTCTAGCATTTATTCATGCTTGGAAAACTTCACTTGGTCCATCAGCTTTTAACGTAGGTGGAACAGGACGAGATCGAGGAAGGCCACCTCCGAGAGAAGAAGCAGAAGCTGAAGATATAGTCGTCGAGGAGAGACCAGAGTGAAAAACTGGGAAGAAAAGAAAAAAGAAAAAAATTTTCAAGATTACTACTGGTAGCACTACTGGCTACCGACACCCGTATTGCCATGTGGCAAGGTAGGGAGAAATAAATAAATAAATACTTCGCTGTCGCCATCATCGCTCTCGCCATCATCACCTTGCAATCGTCCTCGTGACCCTAAGTATTCTTCACGTTTCTCAGGATTGTATATATTTTTAATCAATTATGTATGACCCATTTTGATCAATTACATGTTGCTATCTTTCAGATAATTTTTGGAATGTGGTCGTCAACAGTTGAAGGAAATTTTAACTTCTAAGTTAAAACTTCCGGTTCTGAATCGAGCAAACCACCTATAGACGGTGCTTCCTACTAAGGCATTATCACCTTACACGCTGCAAATTTTATAAACCGTCCGTGAAGGAGATTTTCCTTTTCGGATATAAACAAAATCTTTAAATTACAAAAATTATTTTTTTTACTTTTCCATTTTGTGCAAGCATAATATCGCTTAAACATAAGGAATCTCGGTCGAAAACTGATGACAACAAGGACCTTAACTAGTTCTTATAAATAATATTTAATCATGATTTCATAAACAAAAATAGGATAAAATTGAAATATTGGAAAATGCTACCCAATATTTTATTAATGGGTTTGTATATATATTCTTTTGTATTTTTTTACTGTATATAGTTGTAGGATTTTCTTTTGTTTTATCTTGTTATTCCTTATGTATATTTTACAAATTAATTAACTTTGTAGATATGTAAAATAGACTTTCATGAAATGACCTCAGTTTGCTGCTTATTGCTCTAACCCAGCCCTCTCAAGTAACGTGACGTCAACAGCACAATTTCTATTGCTAAAAGGGTATGTACTTTTCATTTAACATCTTGATAGAATAAGGAAAGAAAAAAAATCTGGTGCGCACAATACACGACTTTCACTTAACTCCATTATTTATATCAATTTAAGAATTTTTAAACAGATTTAGTAACGAAAAAAACAAGCGCTACTTTTATTAACCACATGCTATCTCGTCTCTCTAAAACTTCAACGTTCCACCAGAAACTTACTCTTCTTCCTAATCCTCTGGCACAATCCCTATCTAGTACCAACCATCCTTACATCCCTCCTCGTAGGCTGAGGCGGCAGTGGCCGAGAGATCTCTTATAAATATGCAACTGGAGTGCTGGCAATGGCCAACTTCTCCACTCATGCCTGAGAGTGTGTGGCTCTAGCGCCCTCACTCAGTCTCCACTGACTAGACTGGTGACGCGGCTGAGTGAGAGGCGCTGGGAACTCATGGTGTTGTGCCACTCCATCCACTTCTGGGTGTAGGGGTTCGATTCTGAGTTCCCAGGGGCAGTATGTAAATAATGTATATAGGTATGAATGTGGCCAAGATTTTATTTACTTTATATTTTATTTTTATTTTCATTCGTTAGTTAAGTTTCCTTATCTTATTTCATCTTATGTTATTTTATATATATATATATATATATATATATATATATTTTTTTTTTTTTAATTTTTATTATTTATTTATACATTATTATTATTATTACCTTTTTTTTTTTTTTTTTTTTTTTTTTATATTGTTATGACTGTTTTGTTTTGTTTTTACTGTGTACATATGGTATGAATGACTTCTTTTAGCCCTAATACTTATTGCCCAAGATAGTGGCAGATTCTATTATTTCCCAATAAAGCAATATTATTATGAAAAAAAAAGAATCTCTAGCATTCCAAAGGTATATTATACATGTATATTACTGTTTTTAAGTTCAAAAACAAAAAATTGCATTTAAAATATATGTTTGCAGTTTTGTCCTTTAGTTGAACATCGAATTCATTCAACTTATACATTTACCTGTTTTCTTAGCAATGCTATTCAGATAATATGGTCAATTTCATAAAATCTACAAAATTAAAGGTACTTTAGAGAATGAAATATCGGCATTTAAGCTCTGTCAGACAACTTCTATCAGAATAAAACCTACATTATATTAAAACCAGTCCAATTTTACACCGATATAGCTAGTTTAATCAAAATGATGTATAAATAAATGATATAAAGTGGCTCTTCTAGTAAGCTCATTTTGATGTTGCTGTAACATCTCGGGTGTATAGCTGCCTTAAATATGAAATTTATGTTTAACAGGGTCTTTTGTTTTCGCGCTGGACTTACCACACACCAACACAGGGACACACACAGACCTTTTTACGGGACTTGGTCATTTCGACTCGGGGGAACCTAAAACGTCTATTTCCGTTGAAAACTGGAATTAGAAAATTTTCACGATTGCAATATTTCATATATAGGTAAATGAAAGTAAAAACGTGTATTAAGAAATGAGGCTAGGTGATCAATGAGAACTTAATTTATTTCCAACACTCAAACGTGTTTAAAAATTATCTAAATAATATAAATTAATTAACTTTTGGTCACAATATATAAATTGTTCTTTTATATAGTTAATGGTTTAGTTTCCTTTGTAGTAAATCTGTGAAGATATTTCTCAAGATTAAACACTACATATTCCGGAATGGAGCCCTGGCGCGGCTGTGATAAAGGTGATGGATCGTCCACTTGCAGTTACTAAATGGCTCATGTTACTAAGTTTGCTAAAAGATAAATTTCATTATAATTATGTAAGAATAGTCGACTGTATGCAGATATTGTGAAGAAGTTAATTCGGGTTTTAGTAATCAAAACACTTAAGTAGAAACTTAATTTAATATGGCAACGTTTTGGCCTAAATTTAGGCCATCTTAAGGGCGATTGAAGGAGATGGATCACACTAGTAAATAATTTCTACTTAATTATGTGTTTTGATAAATGCATCCCCGACCAAAATTCTCCTTGATTTTTATTTTTATCTTCATAATTATACTTAAATACTTCAACACTTACTAGACAAACGGTCAAACCTTCCTCTTAAATACCAAAGGCTCATCTACATGACTATTATAAGACCAATCTGGACTGACGGAATTGAGCTATAGGACTCTACCAAACCATCTAATTCCTCTCGTATCTAAAATGCATTGTAAAATCCTCAACGCTCCTTACTTTGTCACGAATAAACTCACACATAAAGACCTTAATGTTCCCTATGTTAGTGATTTAGCCCGGACCAGGTATTAATCCTTTCATGACAAACTCCATTCTCACTCTAACCAACTAGTTTCAATCCTTTCTTCTTCTTTAATTCCTGACAATCCTCCGAGGTGCCTGAAAAGGAGTTGGCCCCGGGATCTTCTAGTTTAGAATATTTTTAGAGTGCTTCGAACAGGAAGTTTCTCTACATGTATTTCATGTCATTGTATTATATAACTATTACATTTACCTGATGTATTTTTAAAAAATACAGTTGTTAATAATAATAATAAAAGGCTTACCGAATCCGAAAGTTCGATGCCGATACCACCAAACTTCGCCTGCACAGACTCGTCCAATGTTCGCCGGTCAAGACAAAGCCCCCAAGATCAGCCTTAATACAATCCTCTTATCGACGCTTCGGCCTACCTTTTGGACGCCTACCAGTCGGTTCAGCGAATACCAACTTTCTCGGAATCTGTTCTTCACCGAGCCTAACAATTTACGCGCCCATTTGAGTCTCCGCGATGCGATCAACTCAATTATATTCACAGGGTACAAACTCCGCGATTCCGCGTTGTGCCGCCTTCTAAACTCCCCTGTAATACAGTTGTTAATATCGATAAAAATGTTTTTAAAAAATCTTTTTATAAGAGATAAAACAATAGAAGATTTAACAGATTATTTACATCAATCTAATTATTTAAAACTATATTTTCTTTATTATGAGAATGGTTTTATATATTTAAAAACATCAATAATTAAAATAAAATTATTCAATAACTATTATTATGTATTTTTTGAATTTATATTGTTAAAAATGTATTTTTACTTTCACTCAAACATATAAGAAATGCGCCACTTTGTACCACGTATTTTGCCCATTTTAAAATATTTTCTAAATAACGGCTTTAATTAACCTCACGATATTGATGCAAAATTGGATCCGGCATTGGTGTAGTTTATATTCTAATTAAAATTGTGTGAATGGCACTCAGTAGCGGATTTTTCTTCGCATTCTATCTTATATCTGGAGAAAAGGTGATTAAATTTTCACTGACTGGACTATTTTACTGAAAAAATTTACACCGTTTTATTTTTCTAAATTCATTATTGTTCCATAGATCCCATACTCTTTAATTGCCTTTAGCTAATTTAAATCTTAGAAATGTTAAAACGAATACAAATTCAAAAATTCACAACTCATCTTACATTGTTATGAGCTACAAGTAATATAATATCGGAATTTTGTATTTGAGGAAAACCTAAGCCCCTGAAATTATTAAGAACTAGAAAAAAAGAGGCAACGGGAATGACCACAACTAAATATTTTCCAAATTACCCTTCATTATTCCAAACAATCATAACTCGAAGCAGATCTTACAGCAACATAAGACCTTTGATGGCTGGAGTGGGAATCATAATTTGAGCGGAGATTATCACATACCCTTAATTTATAGTAATTTTACTACCTTATTCACATAAATAAGTACTATTAAATTTATTTCTTCATAGACCCCATTATAGTAAAAGTTTATATGTTTTTCAATAGACGTTACATATTTTAGTATTAAAAAAATCTGGTGAGCGCAACAGTTTACAATTACCTCCGTTCTTAAAATCAATTTTTTTTTTTTTTATTGTAATTTACAACTGTATTAAAGAACACAATAAGTAAATATGAGGAATGAAAAAAAAAAAGTCATGACAATGTTTTGAAAAATATCTACCCAGTAGTACTTCACTAACTATTTTAAGGCGGTAGGTCTCGAGGCCACCTTCTTTTCAATCGCCTCGGAGAGTTATCAGGGATATCTGAGGAAGATAAGTTATGGACAAGTGAGTTTGTGTGGGCAGGGAGTTTAGAATGAAAAGATGTGTATATATCACGGACTATGTCTGCAACAAATGGGATATTTAGGTCATTATGGAGGAGATGGTTTGTGACTAAATAAGGGGCATTCTGGAGTTTGCGAAGGATTTTCTATTGTAAGGATTGCATGCGGGAGAAAGTAGATGGTTTCGTAGAGCCCCAAAGCTCGATTCCATATGTCCAAATAGGTCTGATAATAGTGATGTAAATGAGTTTTTTGAATTTACTGGAAGTTTTGAACGTTTGTCTAGTAAGTGTTGTAGTAATCGGTATCTTCGAGCAGTCTCTTGTCGTTTCAGTCTTGTGCGAGGGTTAAAATCAATTTAAGAATTTTTAAATACAGTTAGAGATTAAAATGAATTGTTAAAAATTATGACATTGAGTTTCAATTGAAACATGTGTTTTATTCAATATTATTAAGTTTGTTTTAGCGGCTTTTGATCACTTTCTGTTAACGTTTACGATTTTGTATATAAGTTTAAAAAAATTCTAAAATCTTTAGCCTTACAACGGAATTTTATACACATATATTAATGTTTTTATGTTCAGAAATACAAAAAGTGCATACAACATATATTTACTCATTTTTCCTTTCATTAGATATCGAACTCTTTTATCTTATATATTTATCAATCTTACATAAATGATACTGTTATTTTTATATAATCTAGAATATTATAGGTACTTTAGAGAAAGAAAATTTAAAATTTCGGCATTTAAACTCTATTAGACTAATTCAATCAAAATGAAACTTAAATGATATTAAAGCCCATTAAAATTTTTCATCGATATAGCGATTTTAATCAAAATAGTTATAGCAGTTTTTGAGAAAATCGTAAAAAGGGGCAAAATGCATGGTATAAAGTGGCTCTTCTGGTATGCTCATTTATATGAAAAAGTCGGACGTATAAATATCTTTAATAAGGAATTTCTGTTTCGTATGACTTGCTTTTGTGCTAGACTTATTAAACACATGCACACATACAGACCTTTTTTCGGGAGTTAGTTTTTTGGACTCAGGAGAACCTAAAATATGTATTTCCGTTGAAAGATGGAATTTAAAAATTTTTTACATCCCCCACTTTCCCTTACTATATACTTCATATAGTAAAATATCACCCTCTTAAGGTATATACAATCAATAGGTTGACAACTATACTAGCGATAAAAAAAAACCGGCGCACCTAGATTTTTGCAAATATCTTTTTGCTAATCTAAAATTAACCTTCCAATTTTTTCTTAGTATTGTATATACTAATATGCTTCTAAAAGACACAAGGAAAATTAAGAAAATCCGACATAATAAAAAAAAAAAAATAGTAATAAAACGAAAAATCATAAAAATAAAATTTACTTCTTTACATTTTATAAACTGAGAGGTACAGTCAGTGCAACATTGCTGAAACGATGAGTTACGTATATATATGGTTTGGGGAGGACTAACCTCTTATTACAAGCGAGGACTAACCTCCAAACATCCACGTGTTCAACTCAATGCTATTTTGTACATTACGGACGCAACTCGATGTCCAGACCTGAATCCTATAGAACAGCTACGGGACAAGAGTTTAAAGAGGTGTGTCCGACGTACTCTACAGGACCTCGGGAAAGTGCTAGTGGAAGAGTGGGAGACCATCCGCTAGAAACGGGTAGCTATCTTCATTTAAAGTATGCCTGGAAGGATTGAAGCAGTCATTAGAGCCAGATAAGGGAATAATTTCCTCCCGGTATTGAGGACGAATTTTTTTGGTATAATTAAAGTTTAAAAATGTAAAGAAGTCAATGTTTATTTTTATGATATTCCGATTTTTCTTAATTTTCCTTGTATCTTTTAAAAGCATATAGTATATACTATGCTAAGAAAATAATTGGGAGGTATATATATATATATATATATATATATATATATATATATATATATATAGAGAGAGAGAGAGAGAGAGAGAGAGAGAGAGAGGAGAGAGAGAGAGAGAGAGAGAGAGAGACAGAGAGAGAGAGAGAGAGAGAGAGAGAGAGAGATTTTATTTACCTTTTAACATATTTACAATTTTACATTTTAATGCTCTGAGACAATGTAGTCTCCTTGAGCAATACAAATAAGTATAATATCATATCAGCCGACAGTTTTTAAAAAACAGTAATTATAAGTAAATGAATAAAAAATGTAATGAACATAAAATGAATAACTGTTGAATTTTAAATTAATTAAATTAAAAAAAATAATCAAATAAAACTTTTCTTTACAAATAAAAATATATAATTATTCTGAAAAACTTAAAATTTCACAAAATTGAAGCTAAAAATATTTACCTATAAAGAAAAATTTTTTAAGAATATCTATAAATAAAAAAGTATTTACTTGTTAATAACTCAAATTATACAAACCAGATAGAAAAAGTTAAGCACAAAATTAATAAGCAACATAAGAATCAATAAAAACAATAATCATTAATAGAAACAAAGTCAGAAAAATGATGAAAATAAGGTAACTATTTGTTGAATCTTAAATTTTTCAAGTATTTCTTTATACCAAATCAAATAAAAATTTTCTTTACAAATAAAAATGCATAAATAATTGTGGAAAAACTAAAACAATTACAAAAAGAAACCATAAATATTTAACTTTAAATAATTTTCTCAAGAATATCCATAAATAAAAAATGTAAATACTTGTGAATAACTTAAATCTTACAAACCAGATAGAAAATTTAGACTCAAAAATTAGTAATCAATATAAGAATCAATAAAAATAATAATCATAAATAGAAACAAAATCAGAGAAATAATTTACATAAAATATTGAAATCTTAAATTATTCAAGTATTCCTTTATACAAACTCAAATAAAACTTTTCTTCACAAATAAAAATACATAAATAATTTTGAAAAATTCAAACTTCACGAAAATTATACTAATAATATATTATAAGAGTATTAAAAGTAAATTAAACAAATACTTGTGAATAACTCGAATTTCACTAAACCATATAGACAATTTTCAAATCAAAATGTAATAATCAACATAAGAATCAATAAAAGTAATAATTAAAAGAAAGTAGAAAAATAGTGAAACATAAAATACAATTTTAATCACCAATCCATCAAAATCACAAATGATTTAAAATATTTAATCTTACAGAACAAAATTAAAAGTCTCCTTTATAAAGAAAAGTACATAAATACTTGTAAACAACTTAAAATTACATAAAAACGAAACTGAAATAAAATTCAATTTTAAACATAAACAGAAAATTTACATGTTATATTCAAATAATAAACCAAAATACAATTTTTAAACACCTTACGGTCTTACTAAAATTATTTTTTGAACAAAATGAAAGTAAAATAAATTAAAACGTGCATAGAATTTTATACCCCCTTACAAAACTAGGCAGAGCCATATTGCTAAAGAAAATTATGGAACCGATAAAAAAAAACTTACAACAAAAGATCAATTTACGATTTAAAAAATTCAGAATAAAGAGTGATAAATAAAAAAAAAAAAAATCAAATTCAATTTACATTAAGAAACTTGAGGCAGAAAGAATATAAATATATATCATTGTATTTACTGTTTAACCAATCAATACTCAATATCGAATTTAATAAAACCAGTGAAAACAAAATAATTGGAAGCCTGTGTCAACGAAATCAATGGTGGGAAAGAGATCAATATTATGAATCTAAAAGTTCTTTGTAGTACCAATTTTTGAAAATCGAAAGGGATTTTGATTCTTTAATGATATGAGGAATTTTATCCCATGAGAGAGAGAGAGAGAGAGAGAGAGAGAGAGAGAGAGAGAGAGAGAGAGAGAGAGAGAGAGTGAGGGAAATCATATTTCCTTTGGTTCTTCAGAAAGTGAAACAATTCCAGTTAAAAATAAGATTTATATCCCCACGAATAGAAAGAACATAAATTAATGGAATAATCCAAGAAGTAGAGCACGTGGTCGAAAAGGGAAGACACCTTCCTGTCAGGAATACAAATAAAGGAGCCTTCAAAGAATGGAATTGATCCTGGAAGAAGGCGAGGGAATTGAGACATTGAAGGAGAGGAAGAGAGACATCCTCCAATCCCGGGCCTTTGTCTATTCAATTCCTTTCAATTCTCTTCAGCTCACTTCATTCATACATCTCGCTACTTCATTGTCATAATTTTGAATCAATAGAATTGTTTTCCTATTTATTAATAAGCGTATTTAAGTTATTTTGCGTGTTTCCGAAAATTCTTTTGCGTGCTTAACGGAAAACTTTCGCTAACACTCCTACCAATCGGATTTTGCGTTTTCAACAAAGCATAAAAAATCAGCAAACCACAAGTGTTACTTTATATCATGCATTTTATAAGCTTTTCTAAAGAGCTTCTTTAACGATTTAAATGAAACTCGTTATATCAGTGTACAATTTAATGTTGTGTGATGTAGTTTTCATTCTGATTGAAATAATCTGTCACGTCTTGAATGCGGATATTTAAAAAAAGAACGTACCTTTTAAACATACCATCTTATCTATTTTTTTCCTCTGGCGCGACAGGCCGTGTAGGCCCTTGATCGCGTGGTTTAATCTCCTGGAAGAATTGACACACCACGTTTCTCAATGAAATTTTGTAGGGCAGGATCATCACTACCTACGCCTATTTTTGTGAGTGGCCACCAGTAGACTGACGGGTCCCACATGTCCATGGGAGAGGCTGTGAGTGAATCCCCATTTAAATACAGGGACTGGGATTCGAATTCACAACCTTAAGCGTGCGAAACTAGCGCTAGCCACTCAACCAAAGGCTCCCCATATCATCTTATTTGCATTTATAAAAAATCTGGTGCGCGCAACAAACAACTTTCGCTTACCTCTGTTGTAAAAATCAATTTAAGAATTTTTAAATACATTTAGGGATAAAAATGAATTGCTAAATAATTAATTAAATTGAATTTCAATAGAAACATAGTGTTTTATTACATAATCTATAATATTTCCATCTACAAGAATTAGTTTTATCAGCTTTTCATTAGCATCCATTAGCTTTTACGATTCCTTGTATTAGATAATATTTTTTCTAAGCTATCCAACGGTATATTATTCATCTACATTACTATTTTTGTGCTCAAAAACACAACAAAAAACATAAAAAAATATGTTTGCACTTTTCTCCTTTAGTTATCAATGCTAACAAGATTATGTTGTATTTTTTATGGAATCTAGAAGATTAAAGATACTTTAGAGGAAGAAAACTTTAAATATCGGCATTGAAGACTGTTTCAATCAGAATGAAATCTACATGATATTAAACTCCAATTAATTTTACTTCGATATAGCCATTTTAATCAAAATCGTTGGACCGTTTTTGATAATATCGTAAAAAGGTGCATAATGCATGGTATGCATTTGCTGTTCTGGTTAGCTGATTTGGATGAAAATTATCACTAACAGCTTGGGCGTATAGCTGTCTGAAATATGAAACTTCTGTTTCATGTGACTTTTCGTTTTTGCGCTGGAGTTACCATACAAAGACAGACACAGACAGACCTTTTTGCGAGAATTTGGACTCAGGTGGCCCTAAAATGGGTATTCCCGTTGAAAACTGGAATTCGAAAATTTCCACGATCGCAATACTTTTCCTTATTATATATTTGATATATAAGTGGGTAAAAGTAAAAACGGCTTAATATAGAATTTAAACGAATATGAAGCAAATATATTTCCTTAGGTCATTTTTTTTTAACAGAATAATATTAATATAGATGTGTAATATACAGTTAAAAATATAAAGATTTAAGAGAAAATCTCATTATATAAAAATGTTTGTAATATATCTAAAAAATAAATTCCAACGAAACTGAATGTAATTCTTTTAGCTTTTTTGAGCTCTAACTTTACTTAAAACTTCTTTAATTGATTTTAATAAACTAGTTAAATAAAATCGTGTGTTACGAGCACCAGATTTTTCGATTAAGTGCCCGCTCGTGTCGAGGATCAGTAAACTAATCGCCCCCGAGGACTGCTGACCACTTCCAATCTCCAGAACCCTGCCCAGGAGATGATCCGCTAACAGTTATTAATGGCCGGAGTTGGGAAGCCATCCATCCAGTCACCAGCACGTAGGTGGGAACCACTTCACTAGAGGGGCCTCGGTCGATATGCAACCATGCCAGTCGATGAGGGTGGATGTCGGCCATTTTATAACCTAGTGGTACTAAAAAGACATTTATTAATTATAAGCTTTACTTTACTAGGTGGACCCATGTGAAAATATAGAAAAAAATAATAAAATTGGATGCTGTTGAACTACTTCACCAGAAAGAAATTCCCAATTGGATCGGTTGCTCAACTTTGCTGAGTTGCCATTAATACACAACATCTTGATTAATCTTTAAAATAATATAAAAAAAAAGGTTGGAGTGGCATTGATATATTTCCTAATAAAAATATTTAGCCATATAAATTATATTGAAATCAGTCTTGGAAAATCAAAAAATCTAGGGTAACCTTAATAATAATAATAATAAATTCTTTATTTATTCTGGAACTAGTCTCTTAAGAATAATATTACAAGAAAACTAAAATAAACACTATAGAGTCTTAGAGCATAAAAAATAACAATACAAATTACAAAAATAATAATACAACCTCTTATAAAAATATTGAAAATTAAACTATAAAATAAGAGATATATGCATTACATTTATTTATTTATTTATTTTTTTTTTGGGGGGGGGGTTAAATAATATACTAATAATATAACATGTGCAGAATATAACATAACATAAAATATAATAAACGTAATTAAGGATATTAGTCATAACCGAGGATGTGGCAATTGGGGTAGTTGTAAAAGTGTCGGGGATTAAGGAGTAGAAAAGAGCTAATCCTAAAACTGTTAATAATTTATAAGTCGTTGGTATCTGTCGAAAAATTAAGCAATGGATATTCAAATTAATAAAATACATTTAGACTGAGGTTTTCAAAATAATCCTTAATCCAGTTGAGGACAAAGATCTGAGCAATACTCTTGCTCAGATCTGATGTATTTAAATATTGACTTCATTTTACTATTTTACCTAGCTGAATGTGTGTATTTAGTGAAAATGTTGGGTGTTCTGAATATATAAGTAGGTAATTTATAATATTTATTTATTTATTTAACTATGAACTATGTAACATTGTTAAATTTTTGCTTTTAATGCCTCCATCTGATTTTAAATTTGTTATTTAATAGTTTTAAATTTTGTTATCTATTGACACCTAATTTATACATTTTTTTAAACCATTCACTTCATTATAGTAATTTTTAATGTAATGGTAATTGCTTAATATACGTTGTAGACTTCTGAAGATGGGAGAATATCCCGAAACGTCATACTGATGAAATAAAAAATTGAGTAATTATGAAAGAATTTATTCAGCCCATAATCAACCTTAATAATTTATTTTATATACAGGCAAGTGAAATCAAACAAAAATAATTAAACGGGGATCAGTATTTTTCAGGTAATCGTTTTTATCATAACGTTATATTACAATGGCTCATGTCTGAAAATAATAAATCTAAATTTAATGGAAGATCAAAGGTCATCCGGTGAAAACGTAAATATACTCCATGTCGGTTATATACTTCAATATTTATACGTCATAAATATGTATATTATTTTCTGAAGTATCACGATTGTTGTTTAAAGATTTTGATAATATATGGATAATATATAAAAATTTATTTTTAACTTCAACTACCCATATATAAATACAGTAAGGGAAGATATTGCTTTATTATCATGGAACCTTTTGATATTTACCATTTAAAAAAGAGAAGGCTATAATGAAATTTAAAGCTACCATTTGTTATTTGAATTGACCAACATTCTAAAGTTGAAATTCGCCGTGCAGCCAAATCGGAGAACCACTCTACTCAAACGGAACTAATTCTACTAAACTATCATTCCTAGAGCTGATGGTGGTACTCAGAAATAAACAACATTCCTTATCATTTTGGTCGGTTTTTCTATGTTGTTTCTTATTTCATGGTAAAGCATAAATATATTAAATGAGTATATCAACTGGAGTTGCGAAATAGGACAACTATTAATTGTAAAGAGTATGAAAAGTATTAGTGAAATAAAAAAATATATATAAAACAAAAAATGCATTTAGACTTCTGATTTATTTATGAATAAGACAAATGTTTACAATAAGATTGGGTAAATTTAAAACCACATTATATTTAAATTATTTTACAAACATATGGAATAGTGAGGGAAATTATTGCGATTGTGAAAATTTTCGAAGTCGAGTTTGGGTGTGTGGTAAGTCTAGGAGGAAAACAAAACGTCTTACGGAACTGAAATTTAAAATTTAAGACAATTATATGCCTGGGATGTTACAATTAAAAAAATAAAACAAAATGAAGAACCGAAAGTCCCTTCTTAACACCATGAACTTTTTTTAAAGAACCCTCAAAAACGGATTAAACGATTTTTATGAAATTTATTATGTTGATGTGAAATGGGGTTTCGATCTTATTTTATTATCAAGCTTGGAACTCAGGTAGGCAGGGCATCTAGCCAGAATGTCTAACAATCTACCTACCAAGAGAAATATGACTGATCCTTTGTATAGTCGTCGAAGAGTTGGTAGACCGAAGCTGCGATGGGCGGATTGTGTGGCCTAAGACGCTAGAAGATATTTGAAGGTCCGAAACTGGATGGCAGCGGCAGAGAACAGAGATGCATGGCGGTTGCTGTTAGAGGAAGCCAAGACTCTTTATGGGTTGTAGAGCTATTAAAAGAGGAAGAAGAAATGGGCTTTACTTTGATGTTCGATTAATACCTGTATTATTGATTTGTATGGACTAACTAGAATATTGAGCCATAAAATTAAGTAATTTACTGAGAAAGAGCAGATTCATTGATTTTGAAACGTTTTTGGGTGGAAAGAGGATAATTTAATAAAATACATTTATTAGATGTGATACAAGACTATACTGTCATGATTCACATTTAGAGATACAACCCATTGGCAGATCTCCAAAAACTATGCTAAACCAGTAGGTTTAGGGGCCATTTTTTTTTCAGAAGGCTCGGAGGATTATCAGGGATTTTAGAGGTAGCAAGGTTTAAAACCAGTGGATTAGAGTGAGAATGGAGTTTGTCATGAAAGGAATGATACCTGGTTATTGCCAAGTAAGCAACATAGGGAACATTTAGGTCTTTATGGTTAAGTTGATTCGTGACAAAATAAGGAGCATTGATGATTTTCCGAAGGATTTTCGATTGTAAGGATTGAAGACGAGAAGAATTTGATAGTTTAGTTGAGCTTTAGAGCTTAGAGCACTACTCCGGTAATTAAATTTAAATTTTTTGTAAGCGATATTTATTTACTTCCAACATTTTACGGTAGTCCTAAAAAAGGGGCCAATAACCTAATGTCACTATGCTGTTTGTTTGTAGTCATAAAGTTGGCCAATGTAGACCTTAATACTGGCTATAAATCTTGTAACACTTGGCGACAGTCCAGGATTGAAAAAGCCAATGGGTCTACGAATGAGAAAAGATCACCACTTAAAATGATATAATGATAGAAACATCCATTTTAGGACTGTATCAACATTTTTTTGTTTTACTGTTAAAATTGTTAGGATCAGAAAATTAATATAAACCTAAAAAATATAATATGAAACGTTCATTTTGTAATTTTGTTTTACTCTCCTTAATATTTTTTAAAACATAAGTCTAAAAGCGATAAAAATCAATGATTGATGTTATATTATGAAAAATGTGTTAAAATTTGTAATTTCAATTCTTCACTCAATACTTTTTTTTTTTTTTTTTTTTTACAAAATTTCATTAATATAACCATCAATATTTACTATTTGTAAGAATAACATTGATCTATGGGGCTCCACTAACCCAATAAAATCCTAAATCAAAATAAATTCTCTCAATGCTGACATTGTTTTCAAGTTAAGATATATGATTGATAAAATAAGCATCGTGATAATAACGTATGTGAATACTCTATACAATTAAGCTCCTTTAATACCGTCCGAAGGGACGAAAACTACTTTGTATAAAGTTAGAAATTTTTTTTATTGCTTACACTCCATTTTTTAATATTTGTCATGATTTAATTCCATTCATAAAGTTCCAGGGATACTTAAGTGTAACGAATGACCAAGTTCTTAGAGGCGGAGAGAATAATTTAACAAAACTGATTTAGAATGGACTGTTTAAAGACAAAAGTTTGAGGCTGAACAATTTGCATTCCCAACGAGCTTCAGTTCCAACTGCCCGTGTAAAGTGTAGATTGATGCTTCTTCACTAGCTTTTGATATGGCTGTCCTCACTGTTACCATTTGTCAATGTTCCTCTGTAGCGGTAGTACTGTATTATATTATACCTATTAATATACTACTTGTGAGTTTAAACATGACGTTAGGCGTTTTGGTAAACAATTACTTTTATTTCAGTTACATAGTATTCGTCTGTTAGAGAAATTGATTTTTTTTTTACAAAGTATAGGGTTGTAAATTAAGTTCACAGCATTTTTCAATATTTCAATTTATTCCTCTCTATGTTTATAAAATCATGTTTACTTGGTCAATAATGTTTACATATTCTAAAAAATCTGGACAACACACGATTTTCACTTACCTCGCCTGTTAAAAACGTTTTAAGAACTATTAAACAAACTTAAATTTTTAATGCTATCAGCCATTGAAGAATGGTGTCAAAACTGGAGAATCAAAATAAATCCTAATAAATCCCATCAAATCACCTTCACTCTACGTCGTAAGCCTATGACTTCCTGCCCCACCGTATCCTTTAACAATATCCTACTTACTCCTGTTGAACAGATTCGGTACTTAGGACTCCACCTCGACAAACGCCTAATATGGAATCCTCATACTAGACTGAAACGACAGGAAACTGCTCGTAGATACAGATTACTACAACACTTACTTGACAAACGTTCAAAACTTCCTACTTACTACAAAAAACTCATTTATATCACAATTATCAGGCCTGTTTGGACCTATGGCATTGAGCTATGGGGGTCTACTAAACCATCGAATTCCTCTCGCATCCAATCCTTGCAGTCCAAAATCCTTCGTAAAATCCTCAATGCTCCGTACTTTGTTACTAATAAAATCGTCCATAAAGACCTAAATATCCCATTAGTTGAAGACTTGGCCCGTTACAGATATACCTCTTTTCATTCCAAACTCCCTGCCCACTCAAACCCGCTTATCCGTGACCTCTCCTCCATATCTATTCCCGACAACCCACCGAGGCGCCTTAAAAGAAGATGGCCAAGAGACCTTCTAACATAAGACATTGGAGTGCTACCAATGGGTAGTTTCTTCTCAGGACTATCATGTGTACTAATCATATATAAAGCCTATTTACTTGTTGTATTTATTTAATACAGTTGTAAATTTCTTTAAATAAATAAATAAAAAAAAAAATTTTAATGCTAATTTAAATAAAAAGTTAATTAAGGTTCTTTGGAAACATATGACTTACATTAAACAACATAGTAATATCAAGCTACTCCTGCATGACACGAAGTAAGTGTTTCTATTAAAAACAATGTCTATAATACTGTGGGGCACATGTGCTCACCCAGCTTGTGTGAGAACCTTACTAAACATTTAATACAACAACAAAAATTCATTAACCATCTATCAAATATCAGTCTGGCCAGAGACAGCAACCAATGAACATCGCTCTTCTGTATCTTTCTCCTGTGCACATTGATCAAATCCAATTGTTATTCATTTTTCTCACTGGCATGGATGAAAAAAAAATAAACAGTCCTAATACTCCTAGACTTCTCCAAGGCCTTTGACTCCTTTAGCCATTCGATCCTTTTTTCCAAATTAAAATTAAAATCCTTTAATCAATGGTTCCAAATTTTCTTTCCGAGCGTTCTCAAGCATTTCTATTCCTAATGAACCCTTATCTTCCTTCCTAACTCTATCCTTAGGTTCAGCTCAAGGTTCGGGTATTTCCCCCATTTATTTCTCTCTCTTTTTATCAATTAAAATAATTGTAAATATTTATTGTAATCATTAATATTATTAGTTTATTTGTATGTGTTTTTGGCAAGTTGTAATCATTATTTTTTTTGTACATGTTTATTTTTTTCAAGGGACCTAGTCCCAGAATAAAGTTCTTTTTTCATTCATTAATTCAAATAAGACCTCATTTTACCTAATGGAAAATAAAATGTTATATGTGTAATTAATTGTGCAGATTGTTAATTAATAGTATAAACTTTTTAAAAAAATCAAAAAATAATACAATATTATTTACATTACAGTAACACAATAGTAACTGTAAAAATATCAACACCACAGCGGTAGCACAAGACTTTTTACAGAGGAATCATAAATTTGAATTAAAAAATAAAAGATTGGAAACCAAATTATAAAAGAAAAATTCTCTCTTTCTCTCTCTCTCTATCTATCTCTCATATATATATGTATATATATATATATATATATATATATATATATTATATATAATATGCAGGATACTACTGACTCTAAAACAGATTTAATACATGTATGCTGATGCAATTAAAAAATTTAAAAAAAACAATCATACCTCAATATAAAATAAATTGTGGAAGAATTGATAAGCTATATATTAATCTTGAAAAATACTGAAATAATGTAATTTTTTGTTCAAGTTCCATTTTCAGAAGTCCTGGGAATTGTAAATTAATGTTGGAAAATGGTGAATCCCAGAGTGGAAGGTCACTGATGCCACATTTGAATATTTGACAAGAAGGTTGACGTCGGCGGGTCAGACCATGTTACAGTGCTCTCTATATGGGACATGAATTTGAAATTAGTCTGGTATATTTTCTTTTGTCTTTGGCATCCATTCAGTTTGTTTTAGATACTCAATTTAAGTGGAATATCAAGAATTAATAAAGCCTTATTCCATAACAATAACATAATTAAATAGTATCGTCCGTGCTTCACACTTATTTAATTTATTTCTCTCCTTACAAACATTTATTTTAATAACATTTTAACATACATATTTTTTAAATGAATTAACAATTGAAATTACAATCTACAACAATTTCTCGGTTTTATGTGGTTTCCATCACTCCCAGTTACATTCAGCTACTTTATATGTTAGCTAATGACCCTTAAAGATTATTTAGCTTTCCAAAAGAAGATCATATATCTCTATATATATTTGTATAATCACTCGCAATTCTAAAATATATATATATATATATATATATATATATATATATATATATATATATATATATGATTTTTTCTCCTTTTTTCCATTTTTTTACTTCAGCTATGAGACACTGTTAGTTATTTCTAAGGAACAAAATTATAGATACTTCAGAAGATGACATTTTGAAAATTTGTCATTAATTAATCAAACTGCTTGACAAACGATCAAAATTATCCGTGAACACCAAAATTACTATTTACAAAGTACTGATCAAACCATTATGGACATATGGAATAGAGCTGTGGGGATCTGCCAAATACTCTAACATCCAATAATTCAGTCTCTTCAATCGAAAATATTACGAAAAATCGTGGATGCACCGTTTTATGTAATCAACGAATTAATTCACAAGGACTTGGACATACTCGCAGTTTCAGACACAGCCACAGAATATTATAAAAGATTTCATGACATACTGACTTACAACATGAACCCATCGGCCCGAACACTTAAATCCTACACCAACCCAACGTCTTTTGAGGCGGTGGCCTAGAGATGCCTTGATTTAACCGACTTTCGGAAGTTATCATATTTGCTTATTGCATTTTTTTTTGCAGATGATAAATAGCAATGGAGAAAAAGCATAAAGCAATTGTAAATACATAAATAAAAATAAATAAATTAAACTGTTTCAGGAAGAATAAAATCTACTCGAGACCAAAGACCTTTGCATCTTGCATACATAACGAGTTTAATACAAATCGCAAACACGTTTATGAGAAACTGCTAAACATCCATAAAATCTGATATAGGAAGCAGCATATTTGGTAAGAATATTTTACTGAAAATACTTCCATAACATATGTAAATTACCAAGCACACTCCCAAAATAATTACAGAAAGAAAAACCCAGCTACAATATTTTGTGGAAATTAGTTATTTAGGACGCTAAAATACGTATTTCTATTGAAAACTCGGATTAGAATTTTTTTAAGATCGGAATATTTCTGTCCTTGTTAAATGCAGATATTTTAAATTTTCTTCTTCTTAAGGACCTTTATTTGTGTTGAATCTATAAAAATAACTTTATTATCTTTTTACCACTGATATATAGGTAAATATATAAATTAAATGAATTCGATACCCAACTAAAGGAAAAAATATATTCTTAATGAATTTTTTTGTTTTTAAACATAAGGACACTAATATACATGGATGATATACCGTTGGAAAGCTTGGGATTTTAGAAAAAATATTATCTCATACACAAGCTTTTAAAAGTTAATAGAGAGTGATGAAAAGCCGAGAAAACTGAGTGATTATTTTAGATAATAATATAATAGATTTTTTAATAAAACACATTTTTCTTAAGACATTCCATTTAATTAATTCTTTAATGGTTTCACTCATTTTTATCTCTAACTGTATTTAAATATTTTTTAATTGCTTCTAAAAAACGGAGGTAAGTGAAAGTGTTGCCAGCACCAGATTTTTTTTTGACATAAGAACAGTAACATACTCGTACATGTATAATATATTGTTGGAAAGCTTTAAAAAGATTTGAAAATAATCGTATATAAAATGTTATCAAAGCTAATGTAAAGTGAAAAAAAGGGCATTATTACTGATGATTATATGTAACAATTTTGATATCGATATATTACTCGTATTCAATCAAAATCATATGATTCCAACGAAACTGAATAAACTTGTAATTTTTTTTATTTATTAATTGATATTTACAACTTTATAGGAAAAAATGCAAGGAAATGTGAAAAAAATGTAACAATTGGCTTGATAGTCTTGTGAAGAAGCTACCCAGCGGTAGCACTTCAATGTTTAAGTCTTTAGCAGGTCTCGAGGCCACAGTCTTTTCAGGCGCCTCCGAGGATTATCAGGAATATATAGAGATGAGAATATACGAACAACCGGGTTAGAGTGGGTTGGTAGTTTGGTATTAGAGGAGGTATATCTAGTTCTGGATAAGTCTGTAACTAACGGAATATTCAGGTCTTTATGGATAGTTTTATGAGTGACAAAATACGGAGCATTTAGGATCTTTCGGATGATTTTGGATTGCAAGGATTGGATGCGGGAGGAATTTGATGGCTTGGTGGATCCCCATAGCTCAATACCATATGTCCAAATAGGTATAATAATGGCTATATAAATTAGTTGTTTGTAGTAGATTGGAAGCTTTGAACGTTTGTCAAGTAAGTGTTTTAACAATCGGTATTTGCGAGGAGTTTCTTGTCTTTTCAGTCTGGTGTGAACTTGTAATTTAAATTTAAGTTGTTTTTTTTAAAACTCTTTAATTAATTTTAACAAGCGAGGTAAGTGAACCTGTGTTGTCCTCACCTGATTTTTATAGATTTTGTTCATTCATATTTACCATCGAAACATAGCCTGTTTTTCAGGGTGCGCCTTTTGAAATGTTTGTATTCATATAGGGTTAAAAGCATATGCAGGGGGGCTTGACATATTTAACTTGCTCAACAAGAAGGCACGATAAAAATCCCTAAGGGCTGGTGATAAATAATAGAGGAACACTTTGCCGATAAAGCATCGCGTGATAGTGGCCGATAAAGTGAAGCTTCTTGCCTCTTACATGCCTTCTAGCTCTATAACCTTTTATCACCAGCCATAGTTTGCTTTGTTAGGGCAACTTCGGGCTAGCATAGTCGGTCTGAGGAAGTTGGGGTGAAAGTCTTTAGCATAACCGTTTTCTATTTACATTACATGGCGGATCAGAAGTCTGAACCAAGTTCAACATGAAATATTGTTGGTTTGTAATTGACAACTGACCGAAAAAAGTATTTTTTAAATAATTAAAACAGGTTTAAAGGAAGATTGCAAATTTTATCAATAAAATAGTTGGTTTCTATTTCTTCCCAATTAAGTTTTTTCGGTAAACTTAACGAGTCAACGTTGATTTTGTAAAACCTAAAATTTTGGAAATAGAAAAAAATAGTTTTAATAGAAAAACAATAGAATCTATGAATATATTATTCGGAACATTCTCTTCTAATTTGTTTATATATTTATTATCATTATATATATATATATATATATATATATATATATATATATATATACAAATTATTTATCATATTTGAAAACATTGAATAGCACAAGAAAGGAATTAGATAAATGCTATTTTAGTATACATGATAGTTGCAAGTGCACAGCAACAAAAGGTTGAGACAATGAATATGTGATAATGAAAAGATAAAATTTAACAGAATTATTCATATCTATATGAGCTTAATAGGAATAATACTATGATAGTAATTGACCTATATTGAGATACAATATGGAAATAAATGTAAGTAGAATTCTGATAATAAACAGATTGTAAATATTTTAAATGATAAATTGATTCTAATTTATTGATAATGTGTCCTTAATATATATATAATATATATATATATATATATATATATATATATATTATATATATATATAAATTGCTTATAATATTTATTGAATTATATTTTAGATAATAATTGAAAATTTGAAGATGAGGTATAAGGTACCTCGAAACGTAATGTAATAATCATGTTTGATATGTTATGATAAATAAATATATAAACAAATTAGAAGAGAATGTTCCGAATAATATATTCATAACTTAAATTACTCTTCTATAATAGTAATTGATATAAAATAGAATCTATATATATATATATATAATATAAATAATTAAAATATATAAATATAACAAATACAATAATTATAAAACAGATTCAAATCACCTTAGTTCTCACTATGCGATGCGGTAGAAAAGTTAAAAGTGTAAGACTTCCATTGTTGACCTATTTTTAATAACAATTCAGTTTGTACCTTTACAGTAAATAGGATGACCCTAATCCATAAGGGGCCAGAGAATATGTGAGGTGGGATGTTTGTTGTTCCCTGTTGGTTATTATTTTTTATTTTTTAAAGACAAATTTCACTAAAAAAAATAAATTGACATTTTTAATAAAAAATGGTTTTTTAACTTATAAACAACTAGGTAAATGAAAAAAATTCTATGTAACATTGTTATGTTGAATGTTTTTAAATTAATATATTAAATAGTTATATTTTGATGTTAGTTATTAATTATTGATTTATTTTAGCGAGTCCTGATGATGGGAAGGCCCTGGAACGTTGACTTGTTAAAGTATACTAAAATAAACTTTTTTTAGGAAGAAATATACACCAACTATAGAATTTTTTTTTTGCTGAGTTTAAATACAGCCATCGAGTCTGCCAAATTAGTATTCGTAGGGATGATTTTGACACGTTAAATAAAAAATTAATAATAATAATAAACATGTAACTACAATATAAAAAATCTGGTGCGAGCAACACGACTTTCACTTATCTTGGTTGATAAATAAATTTAAGAACTAATAAATAGAGTTTAAAAAGATTTAAAGAAATATATTTAGTTCCGTTGGAAATATATATATATTTTTAGATTACATAATAACAATATTAAATTGTTATCTGCAAAATCTTTTAGTTTTATCTACTTTTTATCACTTTATATTACCTTTTACAACTGTTTGTATGATACAATATTTTTTCTAAAATATCTCTCTCTCAAACTTTATATTTTATGCGTATGTTACTGTTCTTATTATATATATATATATATTGCTTATTTCTTTAGCTGATAATCAAATTCGTTCAAGTTGTATATTTTCCCATTCTTCATCAATGTTATTAAGATAATATGATTAATCTTTTGGAATTACAGAGATATCTTTTTGCGGGACGTAGTCATTTGGACTTAGGAAGCTACAAAACGTGTATTTCCGGTGAAAACTGAAATGCGTTGTATGTTTAATAGTGTTTAAGGGCTTAAATAAATTAATGAAATTAATTGGATGGCTTGTTAGAGAGAATAAACGATTAAACGTTTACGGAGAAATATAGAATAAGCATAAAGTGGAATAGATATGGACTTAATAATCTGTAAATCGTTTTGTTTGGAAAAGATATTGGTTGACCGTATTAATGATGCCTTAGGTCTCGCGATCGTCTTCTTTACAGGTACCTTGGAGGACTATCAGGTATCGATGAGAATGTTAGGATAAAACTAGTGGGTTAGAGTTGGAATGGAGTTTTCATGAAAAGAATGGTACCAAGTACAAAAGGTTTGGGCCCAATTAGCAATATATGAAACATTAAAGTCACAGCTCAATTCCGTAAGTCTAAACTGGTGTTACGATAGTCATTTTGATGAGCCTTTTATAGTTAAAGGAATGTTTGTCCTTTCGTCTAGAAAGTGTTGAAGGTTTTACGTTTCAGCCTTGTATGAGGATTAAGTTCAAAGTCTAGTAGACATTTGTTATGATAGATTCCTAGGTTTGATATGTTCGACAGGATCTTGTTGAGTGTTATTAAAGGATTTGTATGTAGGGCACGAAGTCATAGGTTACGAAGAAGGGTAAAGATTATTTGTTAAAATTTATATTAATTCTCTTGTTTTGACATTATACTTCTAATTGTTTGATGTATGTTTGAAGAGTATGGATGGCAATAAATAGATCATCATCGACTGAAAATAGGCAACTGTCATCAGCATATGTAAAAAATAAAGTGTAAAATTTTAAACATTTTTCTATTAATGTTTTACCCTAAGCCTTAAGAAATGATATACGAATGAATGAATATTCTCGAAATACCAGGCAAATTAAGGAAATGTAACATTTAAATAATAAATGAACAATACAAATTAAAAAAACAAACAAAACCAGCCCGAACAAACCAGGTGTCCTCTTCCTGAATTCTTTATTGAAAGGAAGAGCACTAGCAGTCCTGCCAACCACAACTTTCAGCCGTTACTATTTGATGAAGAAAGAGAGGAGGGAGGAGGTTGAGTTTAATGTTGGCAGCACTGGGACCGGCTACTATATAGCTACTGCACTATTGATGACTGACCATTCTCCAAACAGTTAATATGTTAGAATGTCAACACTAACTCTGGATCGGTCGATGAATGTTACTTATTCCCATTTCCCTGTGTATGAAATGAATGAACATTATTGAATGCATAAATAGAATTTTTTTATTTATAGTAATTTACAACTGTACTAAAGAATAAAATAAATAAATGTGTAGTATGAAAATAAAAAGTCATGAAAATGTCTTGAGAAAGAACTACCCACCTTCTTTTCAGTCGCCTTGGAGGGTTATTAGGGATATCTGAGGAAGATAAGTTATGGACAAGTGGGTTTGTATGGGCAGGGAGTTTAGAATGGAAAGAGGAGTATCTATCACGGGCTATGTCTGCAACAATCTGCAACAATGCAACAAAGTCTGGGATGTTTAGGTCATTATGGAGGAGTTGATTAGTGACAAAATAAGGAGCATTCAGGATTTTGGATCGTAAGGACTGGATGCGGGAGGAATTAGATGGTTCCATAGAGATCCAAGTAATTATACTGGAAGTTTTGAACGCTTTAGTAAGTGTAGTAGTATATAGTTGATATCTTCGAGCAGTTTCTTGTCGTTTCAGTCTTGTGTGAGGATTCCGAGTAAGGAACTTGTCAAGATGGAGAACTAGGTATCGGATTTGTTCTACAGAAGTAAGGGTAATGTTATTAAAGGATACTGGGGGGCAGGAAGTCATCGGTTTGCGACGAAGGGTAAAGGTGATTTGGTGGGATTTGTTTGGATTTATTTTAATTCTCCAATTTTGACACCATTCTTCAATGGCTGTGATGTGGGACTGAAGGGTTTGGGATGCAGTAGTTGGATCATTATGGACGGATAAGACACACGTGTCATCAGCATAAGTATTGAGGACAGAGCTAAATAGAATTTAAAATTGATATTTTGTTGAAGTGCAATGGGAGAAAGATATACATAAATATATATACGAGATATAAGAACCAAAAGGGAATATCACTTAATGTTGCATTAGGAAACGATAGAAATAGAACTGATCAATTAATATGCCTTCTTTCTGTAATGGACAAGCGGAATTGAAAATTTGTTTTTTCTATTAGTTTCATTCATTTATTTTATTTTTTCAATATTTTTAATTTCACTTACCTAAGTAAGGAATATAAAGTAAGGGAAAGTATTGCGATCGTGAAAATCTTCGAATTCCAGTTTTCAAAGGAAATATACTTTTTAGGGTTCCCTGAGTCCTAATTACCAAGTCCCACAAAAAGGTGTTTGTGTGTGTGTGTGGTAAGTCCAAGTAAAAACGAAACCTTCTATGAAACTGAAATTTTATATTTATGACACCTATATAAACGAAATGTTACAGCAACTTTTTCATCAAAATCGGCCAACCAGAAGATCCACTTTATATCATGAATTGTTCACCTATTTACGATTTTATCAAAAAACTTCTTTAACGATTTTGATTGAACTCGCTATATCAATGTTGAATTAGACGGCCTTTAATATAATGTAGGTTTCATTCTAATTAAAACTGTCTGACAGGGCTTAAATACCGATGTTTCAAAATTTCTTTATCTAAAGTACCTTTAATTTTGTACATTCCAAAAGGTTAACCATATCATCTTAATGACATTGATGAAGGGTAGTTAAATAAACAAGTTGGACGAATTTGATGATCAATGAAAGAATAAAAAGCCAAAACCATCTTTTTATTTTTTTTTGTTGAATTTTTGTTTTTTTGATAGTAAGAAGATTACTCTTCATGCATAATATACCGTTGGAAAGAGAAATATTAAAAAAAAAACATTTTAAGTTGTAAAAGGTAATATAAAGTAACGAATGGGGAATAAACTTATTATTGGTTAACTATTTAATATAGTTGATATGATTTAATCTGAATCATATCTTTCCAACCAAATTAAATACGCGTTTTATTAAAATCGACTTCAAATACTTTTTAAATTTAAGTATATTTAATAGTTTTTAAATTGATTTTAACAGTCGATCTAAGTGAAAATCGTGTGCTGCCCGTACCAGATTTTTATTATATGTATTTTTATTATTGATTATAATTGTTATTATTTGTTTTAACTAATATTGTTATTTATTATTTTAACTAAAATCATTATTGAATGTTTCAACTAATATCAATTGATAATAATTGATTTTCTAAAATAAGTGCATCTGGTACTGATGACCGTGATGTTTTGTGCCAGTGACAAATAAAAACCAACCAAATCAAGACATATCAGTGGGAGAGCGCTATGTTACTAACCGCGTGAACATCTGCTTTATTCTGTTATTTTTTGGATTGGCTCTAAGGATGAAAATGAATCCGAGGGTTCAACAAATATCTCTAAAACTAATCAGGTTGTGATTACGTAGGGAACAAAATCAGTAAAAACTATTGTCGATGACGCATAAAAAAATAAAAATAAATAAAATTAAAAAGAAAAAAAACATTTCAGGAGCCCAAAACAGGAATTTTATTAAAAAACAAAGAATATTGTTATCAGGACCTTACAGGTAGAGAATGATTACTGAGGTCTCGTATATGTGAATTATAAATTTAAATACAAACGACCAAGCCATCAAATTCCTCCCGCATCCAACCCTTGTAATCCAAAATCCTCCGAAAGATCCTAAATGCTCCTTATTTTGTCACTAATAAAACTATCCATAAAGACCTTAATATTCCGTTAGTTACAGACTTAGCCAGAACTAGATTACCTCTTTTAATTAAAAACTACCAGCCCACTCAAACCCGCTTGTCCGTATCTTCTCCATCTATTCCTGATAGGCGCCTGAAAAGACGGTGGCCTCGAGACCTGCTAAGGACAAACATTGAAGTGCTACCGCTAGGTAGCTTCTTCACAAGACTTTATCTAAGCCGATTGTTTACTTTTTTCACATTTACTTGTTGTATTTTTACCTATACAGTTGTAAATATTAATTAATAAATAAAAAATACAAACGAATATTGATTTTTTAAATTAATTGAGCCCTGATAAAGGCAGTTCGCAGTTCATTTATTTTGGGACGATGTTTGTTTTGTTGTAAGATTTGTCCTAGCCTATTATTAGATTCTTCATTCGGAAAAAAAAAAAAAATCTGTAAGCTGTCATAAATGGTTCAGTACCGTTCTCTTATTAACCAGTTTTTCCGCATACAATATTGTAGGGGAAGGGAGGAGGTAATGATTCAGAAATTTTTCAGGTTGTTGTAAATATCTCAAAAAATGTTCATCGCTTAAACATTGTTAAAAATGAAATTGAATTAACTTAAAATATCTTCAAAAATTGATCATAGAAATGTTTTACTGATAAAAGGTTAAGGATAAATTGAAGGGACAATATATGTCATATATTGGTGGCAAATATTGAAATACAAAAGAAATTGATTAAATCAATTTTATTTAAGCGAAAGAATAAAAAAACAAAGTGTTTTGTTTCATAAAACTCCAAATCAATCTCCTGCCAAAAGTAGTGGAGCAAGATACTACTTGACTTTCATAACCCAAAAGTTTATATATACTTCCAGAGAAGTCCCACCACTGACATTTAACTGAACCCTTTGGTACCAACTGATCGATGTAACAAATCCGACACGAGCTATTAAAAACCAACCAAATAACTTTCAAGAGGGTGGTTAAGAGATTTGCTGAGTTTATCGCTGCCAGAGTATAAGCTGAAAGATCGTAGAAAACTTATTAAGAAGGTGGTAAACCGATTAAATGTTGAAAAGCAGTTTCGTACAATAGTTAAATACAAAATACTAAGTCTAACAAAAGGGTGTATGTACGTAATAGTATTTACAGTAAACATTGCAGTAGTTAGCATGTGTAAATTGCTATATCTACTTGATCTATTAAAAAAAGTTTATAATTAACCTATCCACCCGGGCGCTATGGGACTAGCGTATTGTTATTACAATGACACGTGATGTTATTTATTTATTTTTGTGTGCCAACCTGCAGTGCGAAAAACATCATTCTGCATAAAAACTAAACGAATAAAAAATCTACTTTAGACTGCAGTGCAGTATATGCTGGTGCGTGCAATATCGACTTTTACATACCTCCATTATTTATACCAATTCAAGAGTTTTTAAACAAATGTATAAAATAAAATAAATTGTTAAAGAATTATTTAAATTGGTTTAATAGACAAGCGTTTATTAAATAATCTATTATATTATTATCTACAAAATCAGTTTGTTTTATTGGCTTTTCATCACCCTTCGTTAATTTTTACAATAGTATGTATAAGATAAATATATTTTTTAAATCTTTAGCATTCCAACGTATATTATACATATATATTACACTTCTTAAGTTAAAAAACAAAAATTGGATTAAAAAAAATATTTTTGCAGTTTTCTCGTTTAGTTGGATATCGAATTCGTTCAACTTATATATTTACCTGTTTTTTAGCAATGCTATAAAATGACGATATGGTTAATTTTTCCGAATCTACAAAATAAAAGATACTTTAGAGTAAGAAATTTTGAATTATCGGTATTTAAGTCCTCCAGAATGAAACCTACATGATATTAAGCCCATTCAATTTTACATCGATATAACGATTTAATAAAAATCGTTAGAGCCTCTTTCGAGTAAATCATAAATAGGTAAAATGCATAAAGTGGCTCTTCTGGTAAGCTGATTTTGATGAAAAATTTGCTGTAACCTCGGACGAATAGATGTCTTAAATATGTAATTTCAGTTTTATAGGAATTTTCTTTTAAGCGCGGAAGTTACCAAACACGGACACCACACACAGACCTTTTTGCGGGACTTGGTCATTTGGACTCAGGGACCCTAAAACTGGTATATCCGTTGAAAACTGGAATTCGAAAATTTTCACATGGAAATACTTTCCTTACTATATATTTCATATAGTATATAAATAATAGTTTATATAAAAAGAAAAATAAACAATTGATTCAAATTTTAAATGAAGTTGGAATTTAAAAGGTTAAAGATTGAGTTTCGATGGAAAAATCGTTATAGATTAAATAATGTAGCAATGAAAATGCATATTTAAAATTGCACTTTACCTTTTATCAATCCCCATTACCTTATATAACTTTAAGTATAATATAATGTAGTTTAGCTTATATTTTCTATATAAATTATATATATATATATATATATATGCCATTAGGCTAGGGACAAAAAGATTGAGAAAGTGAAGAATTTTCAATATCTGGCTACACACTTAAATTGAGCATGGCTGGGTGGCGAAGACATAAAGGAAAGATTAAAGTCTGCAGGAAGGTGTTTTCTCTCTCTTAAGAAGGGCTTTGTAGGCAAAAGAGAGGTCTCCAAACATACAAAAATAGTGTATATACAAGACAACTTTCTTACATACACTGACGTATGCCAGCAAATCCTGGGCCCTCATTACTAAACATAAATCCCAAGGCTATGGAGATGCGCTACTTGAGGAAAGTTGAGGATAAGACGAAGGGAGACAAAACAAGAAGCACCACAATAAGATCCAACCTTAATGTGAGATTGGCCGAGGATATTATTGAAGAAAACCAGCTAAGACGGTACGACCAAGTCTCAAGAATGTCGGAGGATCGCGTGGCAAAAGCAACTATGTCGTGAAAGTAGAGGGAAGGAGGCCAATAGGAAGACCTAGAAAGAAATGGGAGGATGGGGTCAGAAAGGCTTGCAGAAAAAGTGATATAGATTGGAGATTAGTGAGAGAAATGGCGCAGAATAGGAATGTCTGGATCAGCCTCTAGAAGTTCCCCCTTCACACTGCTGTGCGGTAGAGAGGAAAGAATCAGAAGAAGAATATATAATAATAATAGGCTTACTGAACCCGAAGGTTCCGCTTACATAAGGTTCGTCCAATGATCATCGTTCAATCCCATGCCCCCAAGATCAGCCTTAACGCAATCCTCCCATCGACGCTTCGGTCTACCTTTCGGACCCCTACCAGTCGGTTCAGCGTTTACCAATATTCTCTTAATCCGTTCCTCACCAACCTCGAAAACTTTACTCGCCCATTTGAGTCTCCGCGGTGCTAGCAACTCAATTATATTCACAGGGTATAAGAATATATATATATAGCTTTCCAACGGTATATTATACATCCGTATTACTGTTCTTATGTTCTCAACATATCAACATAAAGTGTATTGGATTGTTATTTTTTTCGAATCTATAAAATTAAAGGTAATGTAGAGGTAGAAAAATTAAAATATAGGAATTTAAGCTCTGTATTATTATTATTATTATATCAGAAAGAAACCAACACGATATTAATTCCATTAAAATTTTACGAGGATATAGCGCCTTTGAACAAAATCGTTTTGAGCAATCTTCGAGAATAACATAAAAATGCGTAAAATGCTTTGTTTAAAGTAGTTCTTCTGGCTCGTGGATTTTAGTGAAAAAGCTTCCATAAAATCTCAGAGATGTTTAAGATAAACGGTTCTAAAATATGAAATTTCAGTTGTCTACAAATTTTTGTTTTTTAGCTATAATTTAACACACCTTTTTGTGGGACATGGCCATTTAGAATCAAAGAACCTTCAAATATGTTTTTTCGTAAAATAATCGAATTAAAAAATTTTCTTAATTCCAATACTTTCCTCTACTATATATTTCATACATACTTAAATGAAAGTAATAATATAGAGGTAATTAATAAGAAAATGGTATTGATTCAAATGAGTTTTTGAACGGTTTAAGTCTGCTTTGAAAGTGATAATTAGTCCTAAAGTGAAGCAGTGAAAAAAAAAAAAAATCCAACGATAAACGAGTGAGACGCTAAGCCGCTAATAAATCTAGAAGGGCGTGAAGTGGGGACCCCATCCATCTTGTATCAGGTCATTTGTCACTGTAACTGTTCCTTATGTCACCGTTCCTTTGTCCCCATAGTTCCCTTCAATAGTTCAAGACCAAGCCAAAATCCGTTTATCTTCCCGACAAACCAATTAACAGTAGGCAATTAAATAACAATAATCTGAGAGTAAATAAAAATATTACAACACAGGAGTCACGGGAAAGCGAAAAAAAAAATCTTTTAAATAGTAAGATACTAAATAAATAAAAAAAGGTGCGCTCAACACACGACTTTCACTTACCAACGTTTTAAAAATCAATTTAAGGTATTTTAAATACAGTTAGAGATGAAAATAAATTGGTAAAGAATTAATTACATCCAGATTTGAAAGAAATATATGTTTTATTAATACCCTATTATATTATTATCTACGACAATTAGTTATTTATAAGCTATACGATAATCCGTTGTGTATAAGGCATACATCTATATTAATGATTTTACTTTCAAAACAACAAAAATCAGATACAAAATTTTGTTCATATTTTCTCTTTTATTTGGATACCGAATTTGTTCAACTTATACATTTACCCGTTTCTTACACAATATAATGGGGGCAGTTTTTTAGAACGTAAATTAAACTTTAGAGAAAGAAAATTTAAAATAGTGGCATTTAAGCCCAGTCAGATCATTTCAATAAAATCGAAACCTGTCTGAAATTAACGCCCATTAAATTTTAAACTAAAATTGAGGGTTTAATTAAAATCGTTATAGCGGTTTTGGAGAAAATTGTAAAAAGGCTCAAAATTCATAGTATAAAGTAGCTTTTTTTTTTTTTTTTTTTTTTTTTTTTTTTTTTTTTTTTTTTTTTTTTTTTTTTTTTTTTTTTTTTTTTTTTTTATGATGATTCTGATGAAAAAGTTGTAACATCTCGGTCTTATCTTTGTTTCAAATGTGAAATTTTAATTTTGTAAGAATTTTTGTCTTCGTGCAAGACTTATCACACACGGGCTCGCATACAGACACACATACTTTTTTGCGGGACTTAGTCATTTAGACTGACGGGACCCTAAGACATGCATTTCTGTTGAAAAATGAAATTGGAAAATTTTCAAGTAAAATACATTGTAATTTAGCATTTATTAAAACGGGAAAAATAACGTTGGAAAGAGCAAGAATTTAGAAAAGTAAAATAAAAGATTTTATACGCAATAAAATAAATCGTACGAGTTAATATATAGTTGTTGTAAGCCCATTAATCTATGAACATATGTTATTGGTTAAAAGGGAGGTTATAATAGTTAAATGTACAATATCATGAAAGTTATATTCTTCCGTTTAGTACGCAAGGTTTTAGAAACAATATTAAGGTCCGAATCGTAACTAAATTTTTAACATAAATGGTATGTTGTTATAAATCTATAAACTAACATTGTTATTAATTATTTCAGATTTTATAAAAACAGATGTTTCACTGTAAACAAAATGTGATTCCTATAAAAAACTTATTAACATTTAAAGTGTAATTTAAATATTTCATAAGAATGATAAAATAATAATAAACCGAATAAAATAGTAACCGTTCTTCTTTATGTAGTTTATAATACAACATATCAATCAAGTTTTCATTGTATTATAAAAATTAAATTTTCCGTAATCTGCGCTTCACGTTAAAATAGCAAACAAGTTAACTAATTTTGATTTATGTTTTTGATTTCTGCAGATGATTAAATATAATTATCAATAGACGTTATGAATAGACAAATTTTCTTGCTAATCACACTTTTCGTGACGACTAAACTAAAACTCCTAAAGCTATAAACCTTAAATCGGTCAGACACCGTTTTTTTAAAACATTAATGACAGCTCATTGAAATTTTAACCTAGTATATAATCATATGTAGATACATATATTGGTATGTGTAACGAACAATATATAATGCTGAAAATCTAATTGGAAGAATCTGTATAATGTTATTTTATTTAATATATATATATATATATATATATATATATATATATATATATATATTTTTTTTTTTTTTTCAATATATAGATTATATATATATAGTTAATCAACTTTTACAAAATATAAGGTTTTGAGTTACTGAATTACTTCCACTCTCCTTATTCAACTTTATCTTCAGAACTGGTTCTTCGGAAAACTTTCGAAACTGCCAAGCCAGGATCTTAAAGCAACATTCTTATAAATACCTTCTATAATATCTTTATAAAAATATAAGGTATATCACAAAAATATATCGAAAATCACGGGCTATATTCTTTCATGAAGTACTCCACCCTTTTTATTTCCAAAGAGTGCTGTGTCCACGTTTCTCTCCAAAAGTACTACACCAAAATTCACTATTGAAAATAATAAACCAAAAGCATTTTTACTAGACTTATTTATTATTTTATTTCCTTGTCTTTTAATTTTAATTGGAATAATAAAAATAAAAATCCTGATTCAAGAACATTTTTAATTTTTACTTTCACTTACCTATATATGAAATATATAGTAAGGGAAAATATTGCGATCGTGAAAATTTTCGAAATCCAGTTTTCAACGGAAATATACGTTTTAGGCCCCCCTGGGTCCAAATGACCAAGTTCCGCAAAAAGGTCTGTGTGTGTGATAACTCCCGAGTGAAAACGAAAAGTTCTATAACACTGTAATTTCATATTTAAGACAAATATACGTCCGAAATTTTACAGCAACTTTTTCATCAAAATCAGCTAATCAGAAGAGCCACTTTATACTATGCATTTTACACCTACTTCCGATTTTTTCAAAAACGGCTCTAACTATTTTGATTAAACTCGCTATATTGATGTAAAATTGGACGGACTTTATGTCATGAAGGTTTCATTTTGATAAAAATAGTCTGACAGGGGTTAAATGCCGATATTTCAAAATATCTTCCTCTAAAGTACCTTTAATTTTGTAGTTTTTATGAAATTGACCTTATCATTTTGTTAGCATTAAAAAAAAAACCCAGATAAATATATAAGTTGAACGTTTTCGATATTTATCTAAAGGAGAAAATAGCAAACGTATTTTTCTTTTTGCAATTTTTGTGTTTTTGAATTTAAAAACAGTAATATAGATGTATAATATACAGTTGTGAAGTTGAAGATTTTAGAAAAAATATTATATAACACACAAGCATGTAAAAGTTAATGGATTGTGATGAAAAACCGACAAAGTAACTGATTATTTTAGATAATAATGTTCACTTTATACTTCTTTTATTTCTCATTTAACTCTTTTGTAACGCACTGCACTCCGACAAAATTTTAAATTTACATCTTGGAACCCTCTTGCAAGACTGAAACGACAAGAAACTGCTCAACGTTTTAGGCTACTTCAAACTTACTAGACAAACGTTCTAATCTTTCACTTTACCACAAAAGCCTCATCTATATGACTATCATACGGCCTATGTGGGCTTACGGAGTAGAGCTTTGGGGCTCTACTAAACCATCAAATTCTTCCCGTATCTAATCCCTACAATCCAAAATCCTCAATCATCCATACTTTGTAACTAATAAACTGATCCATAAAGCCTTTAATATTCCGGATATTGCTGATTTGGCCCAAACCAGATATCCATATCCCAAACCATGAGAAACTCCATTCCCACTCTAATCCTCTAGTTTCAATCCTTTCTTCCACTTCGTTTCCTGATAATCCTCCGAAGTGCCTGAAAAGGAGATGGCCCCGAGACCTTCTAGTTTATAATATTTTTAGATTCTTCCATTGGGAAGCTTTCTTCATATGTTTCATGCCTTTTTATATTTCACTCAAATTTACTTATATTCCATTATACAGTTATAAATTTTAATAAATAAAAAAATTACATCTTCCCTTTAGAAGTCTCTAAAGTGAGACACATTGGGGGATGAAACAGATAGTTTTAGATAGATTTACTACATAGAAACTCTGTAAGAGCATAATAGTTCGGTCGGAAGCTAGAAAGGAAATGGGAACCGGTTGAGAAGCAGTTATTTATATAGCAGTGATATCCCGTCTCAAAGGCTCAAAGAGCTCCTTAACTCAGCTTCGAAGGCGGGGTAAACAATCATGAATGAACCATTCCCCTCCTCTACTCTCTCTCTCTCTCTCTCTCTCCACTGATATCGATATCTCTTAAAATACCAATGGATTCTTTCCTCTTTGAAGTCGGTATAAGAGAATTTCCTTTCCAACGAAAAATAATTTCCCGAGCATTGGTGTATGTAAGTTAGACGCAGCAGTTACACGATAGTAGAACTTCTCAACTCGAATGTGTACTTTGTTGGAAAGTTTCTTCATTAGCAAGCCCCGCTTTCAGGCAACTCTGATAACTGCTGAAAACAAACGGCCCTTTCCCTAATCTTAGATAACTAACGTTTCCGAGGATGTTAATAATCTCATAATAAGTTGTACAACTTTCTTCTATGATTGATTAGCCATCAACATTTTAATACAATGAAATTAAAAAACTTTTGAGTGATGTGCATACAGTGAGTGCCATAAGTATTCGGGATCCACTATGATTCTGTAATTCACTTCCTTTAACAATTTTTTTTTTTAAAGGAATTTTTAAAGAGTTATTACCCACTTTATAATGTTATAAGGAAAGTATAAAATATATTGTACCAAAACTAATTTTATTTTTAACGTTTTGTTCAATAGTAGAATACGTGGATTCCAAGTTATATTAACGCAGTAATCATATATAAATATCTATTTAGAAATACTTTTAGTATTTTATCTTATTATACTTGGATTTAATTAATTCATTACTCGTTTGTGGTGAAATATTGTTTCACTTAAGCCCTTATTGTTCCTAGAGATCATTCTCATTTTGAAGACCGTATTTCATGATTTTCGTTTATAGTGGTGCCGACAAATATTAAAATATATCTAAACGAAAGAATGGTTATGGGATTTTGAGAATTTATTTTATTTTATTTTTATTTATTTTTAATTATTCCAGGGGAGGGGGGGGGGAGAGGAAGGAGAGGGGGGGAGCGGCGTGGTCTAGTGGATAGAGCACTAGTCTACTGTGCTCCGGGTCCTGGGTTCGAATCACGGTTGTGGCAGAATATTATTTATTCTGTTAATTCAGTCGGGGGGCGACCCTAGGGTATGGAGACCCTCCTGGGGCAGACCCAGCCTCTATAAAGTGGGTACCCAAAATAATTGGGGAAAAACCTGGCGGCTGAGCGTGATTAAGGCCTAATCACCTCATTGCACTGCCGTTGGCCTAGAAACAGTACGAATCTCTATATGTACTGAGCCCAAGACCCTTCATGGGTTGTAGTGGTACAGGTTTTTTTTTTAAATTATGCTTTCCCATTTCGACTTTCGCCATAAGGGATCTGGCAGCCCAGTACCACTCCGATCTGGATGGGGTTTCACCTCTTATGGTGAGAATTATAAGAATTATAATCATGAGAATTTATAGAAAATTGTGATGCAACTTTTATTAAAAAATTATTTATTGATATTTACAACTGTATTTTAAAGAAAATAGACATGAACAAGACATGTAGAGAAGCTACCCATCGGCAGCACTCTAAAAATATTTTAAACTAGAAGGTCTCGAGGCCATCTTATTTTTAGGCGCCTAGAAGATTGTCAGGAATGGAAGAGGAAGCAAAGATTGAAACTAATGGATTAGAGTGGGAGTGGAGATTGTCATGGAAGGATTGATATCTGGTTCAGGCTATATCAGCTATGTACATAAGGAGTATTAAGTTCTTTATGGATGAGTTTGTTTGTGACAAAATAAGTAGCGTTGAGGATTTTTCGAAGAATTTTGGATTTTAAGGATTGAAGACGGGAAGAATTTGATGGTTTAGTGGAGCCCCACAGCTTAATTTCGTGAGTCCACATAGGTCTTATGATGGTCATGTAGATGGGTCTTTTGTAGTTAAGTTGAAGATTAGAGCGTTTGTCTAGTAAGTGTTAAAGTAACCGAAAGCGGCGAGCTGTTTCTTGTCGTTTCAATCTAGTGTGCGTATTCCATGTTAAACGTTTGTCAGGTAGAAGTCCTAGGTAGCGGATCTGTTCCACTTGAACAGGCGGAATATTATCAAAGGATACTGTAGGGCAGGATGTCATAGGTTTACGACGAAGGGTAAAGGTTATTTGGTGGGATTTGTTGAAATTTATTTTAATTCTCCAATTCTGACACCATACCTCAAGGTCTCAGATGTGGGATTGGAGATTTTGAGTTATATGAACTAAATCTGAATAGATGAAGTATTTATTTCCCGAATCAGAGGTCGCGCTTGTTGTAAATTTAATTTATTCGTCATTTTGATTCTACTTTTAATTCTGGCTTTTCATATGGGAAAGTTACAAGAATTCCTATATCAATCATTCCGTCCAAGAACCCAGGATTATCAATCTCTGTCAAAGAAAAACAGTCCTAACAATCACTAGCCGCTCTGGGTGTTTTACTATGATATTATAAATTCTTTATTTGGTTTCTTAAAAACCATTTTTTTTTATAGGAACCGTGTATTTAAGTATGGATCTCATCTGCGAACATTTAATTTCATCAATTTTCTTCTAAAAAAAATGTTTCAAATATTCAGTCTATTCTCTTGCCTGGTGAATGACTTTTGTCGACGTGAACTTCATGTTATCACGTTTTAAACTTCCACAAAAAAAAACTAATATATACCAATAATGGCTTAATACTGTATGGAATACCTTTTAGAAACTCTACAATACCTCCGGCTCCTCCTAAATCTAATTTTCACTGCAAGTTTTATTTTTTTTACGCATCAAATTTCCTTTCCTGTGAAATTCAGTAAATAAATAACACTTTTTTAAAATCATATATCTTTTTTTTTAGTTTATAAAAAAAAATTGTACATATGGAATAAATGGTAGATTTTATCACTAATACACATTTCCATTGATTTTGGCAGATTGTATTATTTCTCAGTGAATAAATGTATGTACTATTAAACATTTTTATAATGACATTATTTTAAAAAAGAGAAAAAAAAAACGCTCGGACTATAAAAAGCAAGTATATTATTTTCCGATCCAGAGACTGGATGATTGCAACGACTATCGGAAAATCTCACTTTAACGTTCGTGATTTAAAGGATTGTAAACTAATTTCATCTCTTCGAATAACAAAATACCCGCATAATTTTTCCTCTTTTATTTAATTTAACCTAAAATTATTGTATGTATTATATATTATATTTTTCTGATCTTATGGGTTAAAGAAATGCTTCAAGAATTCAGCTTCCTTAACTTCAAAAAAAAAAAAAAGTATTTCTAATAATTATAATCTAGGTTGATGTTTTTTTTTGTTTTTTTTAAATAAGAATCTTGGTTATGAAATTGTAAGTTATACTATAAATATATCCGACTTAATGATATTTACTTAAGGGTCATTCCATGCGAATTCATCCATGCTAAATTTTAGGATCACAGATTTTCATGAAAGTTTGCACGATGTATTTATTGATTTATACAGATATGATGTTATGCAACATTTCAGTATTCTATCTTAACTAGTTTTCAATTTACAACCACCCAAAGTTTGACGTTTCCATAACCTCGGAGCTCCCAGAGAAGCTGGATTAATCAAAGAAATAAAATTGTACAATCGTTATTTTTCAACCAAAAATTCAGATTATATGAAGAAAACTATCGTTATTACTGGAATAAATAAATAATTAATCCGAAATGCTTTAATAATTATGAAAAAATATAATGTATAAAAATATAAGAAGTGAAAAACAATACGAATAGTTAAAAAAAAAAAAAAAAAAAAATATATATATATATATATATATATATATATATATATATATATATATATATATATATATATATAAATATCAACCAAAGGCGATCCGTCAATTAAAGAAATTAAAATTTTATAATACCTACTATCATATTAGCTCAACGTGCAAATTTAGCTGTTAACTATCAATGGTAACAAGATAATATAGTTTTTTTTTTTTTATAGAATCTACAGAATTAAAAGTACTTTAGATGAAGAAAATTTAAAATATCGGCATTTAAGCACTGTCATACTATTTCAATCAGAATGAAACTTACATCACATTAAAGCCCATTTAATTTTACATCTATATAGCGAGTTTAGTCAAAATCGTTAGAGCTGTTTTTGAGATAAAGCATAAAAAGGTGCAAAATGCATGGTTTAAAGTAGCACTTCTGGTCAGCCGAATTTATTAAAAATGTTGCTGTAACGTCTCCAGCGTTTTATTTCAGTTTCACACGACTTTTCGTCCCGGAGTTACCACACACACACACACGCACACACAGACCTTTTTGTAGGATTTGGTCATTTTGGCTCAGGGGACCCTAAAACGTGTATTTCCGTTGAAAACTTGAATTCCAAAATTTTCATGATCGCAATACTTTCCCTCACTATATATTTCATATATAGGAAGTGAAAGTAAAAATCTGGTGCGGGCAACACACGACTTTCACTTACCTCGGCTGTTATAATTAATTTAATAACTATTAAATAATCACAAATTTAAAAATGAGTAAGTGAAATTAAAAATTGTTAGGATATCGTTTACTCCAAGATAGCACCATGCTGCAGTACCATGGTATTTATATACCATACTCATACCTATATACAATTCACAAGCATACAGCACGTGAGTGGAGAATCTAGCCAATGCTAGAACTCCAATATACATTTTACAAGAGGTCTCGAGTCCACTGCCGTTTCAACCTTCTAGGAGGATGGTAAGGATGTGTGGAGCTGGATAAAGATTGAGCTAGGGAATTAGGGTGATGGATAAGGTTCTCATGGAATTTAGAGAATTTTAATGGTATAAGTTCTAAAATAAATGGAATATTTAGGTCGCGGTGTAAGGTATGGTTGGATACATAATAAGGAGCATTAACTATTGTTCGGAGGACTTTTGATTGGAAGGATTGAATGCGTTTGATGTTAGAAAATTTGGCTGTCCCCCCCCAGTTCAAGTCCGTAGGTCCAGATAGGTTTCAGTACTGTCTTGTATATTAGCAGTTTGTTCTCGATAGATAATTGGGGGGGTAAATGGGTAGGGCAACAGGAGGACTAGAGAGGGAGATAGGTGCGGGCATCTCCCCCACTCTTTGCGAATTTATCAAGCCATAGTGCCCTACCCACTGCTTGGTAAACCTCCAGTCCTCCCTATCCCTACCAACGCCTACTGTCACCTCCTCGTGGTGCCCCCGGGGAGTCCGATGGGACTCGCGGACGACAGAGGCGGGGGTGTGTCACTCTGGTGACTACCCTATTAAGACACCCAAGCCAGGTGGAGGGCGCTCGAGCTGAGGCTGAATGGCAGGGGGTGTATAAAAATACACTGTTTCTTATCGACCCACTTGGGGCACCTGGCACACCCCATTTCAACTAAATGCCCGCTGCAGGGAGAGGGGGTTGTACCTGCAGTGTAATTACCCCCGTACTCGTGGGAACCAAAATGTCACAACTAATCAAAAACTTTTCAGATAGCGAGGAGGAGGTGGAGGCGAAGGAGTTATTGGAGATGATGGCCGTGGAGGATTCTTCATCATCCTCATATGGCCGGTCGGGGACTCAACTGGACCCGTCGACTGCCAGCGTGCAGCAAGATGATGACGAAACCAGGAGCTCGTTAGCGACGCTCATGGACGAGGTAAGAGATCTCTCTGTTGCATCGGAGGGTGAACGGAGCTTGGGTGGGCCCATTGAGAGAACCCCCAAGCCCCAGGAGGTGAAGAAGCCCTCCGGTGCTCAGAGAAGAAAATTTAAGAAATTGAGAGAGCAAGAGAGAGCTCAAACTGGGAATGATGCTGGACCTTCGGGACTCTCGGATGACCGGAGTAAAGCTGTTTCTGGAACGAGCTCTGAGAAAAGACCTAGAACCTCACCCGGAACCTCTGCGCCTATGGCAAAGAGGGCCAGGAGTGCGGCCCCTAATGTTATTTCATACGCTCTAGCTGCCGGAGGGAGTAAGGTAGCTATCATTCCCACTCGATACCCAGCTGATCAGCTCACCTGGGAGCAGAGTGAGGATGTTAAGAAACAGCTGATCGGCTTTGTCGATCAGCTAGAGGAAGGTGGCACCCAGGCTGAGTTTAGTGGGTTCAGCTTTAAGATGGGCGGCTGTGTGGTGGTTTGCGACAATCAGGAATCTAGAGACTGGTTGTCGGAAATCATAAAAAATATTAAACTTAGTGGGGGCCTAGCGCTCCGCATTGGTGACTTTGAGGAGCTCAAAAAGCCGGTCAGAGTCGGTGGCTTTTTCCCTGAGGAAAAGCTCACAGAGCAAACTTTCTGTAGGCGTATACGCATACAGAACTCTAGAATCCCTGAGGTGAACAGATGGTCACTAATGGGTGTAAAGGAGGAGAGGCACGGATTCTTCGCCCTGATGAGAATCCCGGAGTCTAGCCTTAGGTTCTTGGAAGAGCGAAACTGGCTGGTGACCTTTGGGATGGGCAAGGTCCAACTCAGGTTGCTGGAGAAGAAGAGGCCACCAAAACCTGCAAAGGAAATGGCTAACAAGGTCTCATCTGTTGCCAGGGATGAGGGCAGGAAGACGGAGCCTGGTCATGACGGAGGAGCACCGCTCTCGATGAAGGAGAAAACTGCTTTGGTTTGCGGGGGTGGCCCTGTGGTGGGAGCTGGGGGGCCTGCCGATCCGGGTGTCTCTAATGTAAGAACCGGTGAAGGCACGGCGTCTCGGCTTCCATCTGGGGATGCCTCCTTGGCGGGATCCGGTGGGCCTGCCGATCCGGGTCCCTCTGCGGAGGGCCCCGGGGAAGGCACGGTCGGCCGGCGCCCGTCTGGAACTGGCTCTTCGGCGGGGTTCGGGGGGCGTGTTGATCCAGGTACCTCCACTGGGAGGACTGGTGAAGGCATGGCTCCTCGGCGACCGTACGGGGTTGGCACCTTGGTTGGATCCGGGGGGCCCGCTGATCCGGGTACCTCTGGGAGGACCGGTGATGGCGGCGTCCCTCGGCGCCCGCCGGGGTGTGACCCCCGCAAGACCAAAAAGCAGTAATGGTGTTGCGGTTGATGTAGATCAACCTGCATCACTGCATTGCGGCATGTGGTGCCCTACAGCAGTATGTAAGAGGTAAGAATATTGATATTATTCTAATACAAGAACCTTACCTTTTCAAAGACAGTGTAAAGGGGCTGGAGATGCGGGGTTACAGTGTAATAGCTGTACCCATGCGCTCCAGGACCTGTATACTGTACAAAAACAACCTAAAGATATTGTGGCAATTACCCTTGTGGCAATTCTGTTGCAGGGATCTGACAGCAGCAAAAGTGACCCTCCTTGAGGGTAATAACAGAAGGGAGATCACAGTTTGCGCCGTGTACCTTCCTTATGAAGAGGACATCCCCACTGAGGCTCTCAGAAGGCTAGTTGCCGGGATGGAAGGCGAAGGCGCCCTGATAGCATCATTGGACGCCAACGCTCACCACAGACTCTGGGGCAGTACAAATAACAACCAGAGAGGTGAGTCTCTATTAGAGTTTATCTTAAGCAATGATCTTGAAATCCACAACAAGGGCAATACTGCCACATTTGTCAACAAAAATAGATCAGAGGTCATTGACATAACACTAAGCACTAATTGTGCGAACGATTTCATTAAGGACTGGCATGTCTCTCTTGAGGAGTCATGTTCAGATCACAAATATATCAGATTTGACATAGATGTCAACGACATGTTTGAGACGGTGTACAGGAACCCCAAACTCACTGACTGGGGTTCCTACTGCACCCAACTCGAACAAGAAATAAGACAGTGTCCTAAATCAATTAGAGACAAATGGCAACTGGACTGCCTTAATGTATCACTTACTGAGGCAATAATGAAATCCTACACTGATAATAATAGAGTGTGTACTGTCAAGTCCAACAGGAAAGTTACCTGGTGGAATAGTGAACTTGGCAAGCTGAGAGCTTCTACTAGGAAACTCTTCAATAAAGCCAAAAGTACAGGTAGTTGGAATGCCTATAAGCAAGCACTGACCGACTACAATAAAGCCATTAGGAAAGCTAAGAGAGGGGCATGGAGGAATTTTTGCAACGACATCAATGACACATCCTCTACTTTTAGAGTAAATAGAATCCTATCCAAGAGGCCGGGCCAGGGAGCTATGGGTGCCATCAGTGCGGAAGGGGGCCATACCGATTCAGAGATTGGCACCCTGAAGGCACTTGCTAGAGCACACTTCCCTGGCTGCGAGCTGATGGATGAGGAGCCAAACAATCCCACCTCGGAAAAAAATACTATTAATTCAGATAGGTGGGCAGAAGCTAACAGAATAGTCAATTCTGGGAGACTAGAATGGGCAGTTAAATCATTTGCCCCATTCAAATCAGCCAGCACTGATGGAATTTTTCCAGCTCTACTTCAAAAGGGCTTTGAGGTGCTGCGACCCCACCTCCTTGTTTTACTGAGAGGTAGTTTAGCACTTAACCACATACCTGATAGGTGGAATGTGGCTAAAGTACGATATATACCTAAACCTGGGAAGGCCTCCTATGACCATCCCAAGGCGTATAGGCCTATATGTCTGACATCTTTCCTATTGAAGACACTGGAAAAGATTATTGACAGACATATTAGAGACAATATACTGGCTGATAAACCACTACATAGTGCTCAATATGCTTATCAGCCTGGCAAATCCTGTGAGACTGCCTTACACTTCCTGGTCTCCAGGATTGAGAAAACTCTGATTAACAAAGATATTGTGGCAGGCATCTTTGTTGACATAGAGGGTGCCTTTGACCGAACTCCTTATGACACTATGGCATTAGCCTTAGAAAGGAGAGGAGTGGGAGGATTAATCTCCGGATGGATTAATGCCATGCTGGAGGGAAGGATGCTCACATCCGAACTGGGACACTCCAGATTGTGGATTAGACCGAGAGGAGGATGTCCGCAAGGGGGCGTGCTATCTCCACTTCTGTGGTGTCTGGTCGTCGACTCGTTGCTGACAATCCTGAGTAATGCAGGTTTCTATGCACAGGGATACGCTGATGATATCGCTGTGCTAATTGAAGGCAAGTTTCCGGAAACCATATCGGATCTGCTCAAAACAACCATGAAACTTCTTAGGGAATGGTGTCAGACGAATGGTCTAAGCATCAACCCTCAGAAGGTCAATCTCTGTATCTTCACTAACAAAAGAAATATAACCATCAGACCACCCCACCTTGGTGAGGCTGAGGTCAATATCTGTAGTGAAGTTAAACATCTAGGAATTACTCTTGATAGTAAATTAAAATGGAACAGCCACATTGATAAAACCTGTACAAGGGCACTTAAGTGCCTCTTTGCATGTAAAGGGGCTGTTGGAAAAACATGGGGCCTCAAACCGAATGTGGTCCTCTGGATATATAAAACAGTTATAAGACCGATGGTCCTATATGCAGCTGTTGTGTGGTGGCATAAGGCAAATACATGTAAATCCTTGCTGCAGCTTGGGAAGCTGCAAAGACTGGCATGCCTTATGACAACCGGAGCTATGAGTACAACCCCGACTGCTGCAATGGAAGTTTTACTCAACCTAACACCATTACACATAGCAGTAGAAACTCAAGCACTTAACACAGCCTATAGGCTCTCTAAGTTAGGAACAAGATCCAGCTCTTTGGTTTACCGGGGCCATGGCAACTTGTTCAGAAGGATTGATGAAGATTCGGTGCTTGCCATGCATTCCGATCTTCAAGTAAAGAAATACAAGGACACACTTTACTGTGCAATGATTAACAGGACTGACTCGCACAAACCGTGCAATGGAGTCAACTGTTATACAGATGGATCCATGACAGAGCTAGGCTCAGGTGCTGGAATATGGAGAATGGATAAACCTGAGGAAGGGTTGTCCATTTCTCTTGGTAAGCATACCTCAGTCTTCCAGGCTGAAGTAATGGCTATCAATATCTGTGCTCAAACCTTAATTTCAGAAGGGATGAGAGACAGACAGATAACTATCCATACCGATAGTCAAGCTGCTATTGGAGCTTTGGGTAGTTATATAACACGGTCCAAACTAGTAGAGGAATGCAAAAACAATCTAAATATGCTTTCCCTGCTAAATAAAGTCCGGGTATATTGGGTGCCTGGTCACTCAGGCATCTTAGGGAATGAGAGGGCTGATAGCCTCGCGAGGAGGGGTTCTGCCCAGCTACCCCCCACACCTGAACCTGTGTGTGGAATTAGCCTCAGCAAAGCCAAAGGACTGATTAAGGCTGCTGCTGATAATAGATCCAGGCAATACTGGAGGGATATCGACAAGCAGCATCACTCCAAGATGTTTCTGGATGGACCCTGCAAAGAGAGAAGTCATATTCTACTCTCTATGGACAGGACAACCCTAAGGAGGGTAACAGGACTATATACTGGACACTGTCAACTTAATAAGCATCTCCACAATATGGGTTTGGTGGCTTCACCGACTTGCAGAATCTGCAAGAAGGAGGATGAAACTGCATTTCATTTGATATGCAGTTGCCCAGAGATTGCTAGGACACGGTTTTACCATTTTGGTGTCGACCATATCCCTGATCCCAAGTTGCGTGAACTGATTAACCCCCACAGGTTAGTCAGATTCACCAAGGCGTTAGCCCTGTATTAACAGTATATTGGACGGCGCACAATAAGCCTAAATTGGCTGCAGTGCATTGGATTAGCCGGCAAAAAAAAAAAAAAAAAAAAAAACGTCTCCAGCGTTTTATTTCAGTTTCACACGACTTTTCGTCCCGGAGTTACCACACACACACAGACCTTTTTGTAGGATTTGGTCATTTTGGCTCAGGGGACCCTAAAACGTGTATTTCCGTTGAAAACTTGAATTCCAAAATTTTCATGATCGCAATACTTTCCCTCACTATATATTTCATATATAGGAAGTGAAAGTAAAAATCTGGTGCGGGCAACACACGACTTTCACTTACCTCGGATGTTATAATTAATTTAATAACTATTAAATAATCACAAATTTAAAAATGAGTAAGTGAAATTAAAAATTGTTAGGATATCGTTTACTCCAAGATAGCACCATGCTGCAGTACCATGGTATTTATATACCATACTCATACCTATATACAATTCACAAGCATACAGCACGTGAGTGGAGAATCTAGCCAATGCTAGAACTCCAATATACATTTTACAAGAGGTCTCGAGTCCACTGCCGTTTCAACCTTCTAGGAGGATGGTAAGGATGTGTGGAGCTGGATAAAGATTGAGCTAGGGAATTAGGGTGATGGATAAGGTTCTCATGGAATTTAGAGAATTTTAATGGTATAAGTTCTAAAATAAATGGAATATTTAGGTCGCGGTGTAAGGTATGGTTGGATGCATAATAAGGAGCATTAACTATTGTTCGGAGGACTTTTGATTGGAAGGATTGAATGCGTTTGATGTTAGAAAATTTGGCTGTCCCCCCCAGTTCAAGTCCGTAGGTCCAGATAGGTTTCAGTACTGTCTTGTATATTAGCAGTTTGTTCTCGATAGATAATTTAGAATTTCTGTTCAGTAGTCTGTATAATTGTCCAAATCGTCGATTAAGTTCTTGTCGTTTAAGTCTAGTATGCGGGTTCCAAATTAGTCTTTTGTCCAGAAGGAAGCCAAGATGCCGGACTGTGTCGGAGAAAGGAAGCGGAACGGAGTTAAAGAGAACTGGAGGGCAGGATTGTCTTCGAAGGGTAAAGGTGACATGTTTGCATTTGGATTGATTGACTTAGATTCTCCAGTTGTTACACCAGTCTTCAATTTGAGAAAGGTGTGTCCACCTGGCTTTAGTAATTTTATTTATACACCTGTGATATTAATGATTTAGGTCTTAATTAATAGCGTTTCAATTAATAATAATTATTTTTTGATATTATTATACCACTTTTAATTTAATTTAATTTCTTTTAAATATTTTGTGACACAGTTTATAGTAGACACAGTCCTATATCATGTAGAATTGTGACGTTGATTTCCAATAGGCACTATATTCACTCTAGAAAATTTTACTGGTAATGAAAAAATCTCTCATTACTACATTCTGAAAAAAAAATGTATTTAATTTCTTTCGCATTAAAATTTAAAATTGTTTTTTCACTAATAAATATTAATAAAGTTATGGAATAAAATGTTTTAGTATGATTTAGAACGAAATTAAACTTTTAATTAGTACCATTAGGAAATTACGAGAATACAAATGACTAAATGACGAGAATAAATATCTGTAAAAATATCAGTTTCGTAAAAAATGTTCTTTAGTGCCTTTTGGAAATCAACGTCTCCATTATATATAATAGTTTGATAAGAGGAAACTTGATTTTTAATGTGTTTTTTTTTTATTATTATAAAGGATTGCGAAGAAATATGTGAGGCTTAATTTTTTTAAAAGTATGCATATATAAATGTTCATAGATATAGAAGATCCAAAACAAAAAAGAAAAGTTTTTGTTGATACGTAATTTGAAAATATAACGAAGCTTATGTTTATTTTAGTCTTTAAAATACCTAACAGCAAACAACAGAAACAGTCGACAGTTTGCCAATTAAGACATCCACAAGAGAGGCAAAAAATAAAATAAATAAATAACAATTTATAGCACATCTCATATCAGCAGTGTTGTTGTGTGTAGATTTTTCAAAGTCATGTTCTGCCTCTTACTTTTACGTTTTTAATAGCTAAAAAACCTAAAGTTTTTTCCCCTTGTTTTAGATTTATCTCCCAATTCAAGAATATCACAAAATTTCTCTATACATATAAAAATATATGTTTGTTCTTATATGTATAAAAAAAAAATGTTCTAACAAAATAAAAATGATTTATTCCTTACCAAGATCCTAACACCTTGCGCCCATCAGGTTTGTATGAATATCATTGGTCCTTGCTTTAACCTGTGAAAATAAGAATAAAATATTTTTAAAAATAAAAAATTCAAATGATGTTATAACTAAAACTTAAAATAATTGTATTTTTTATTCAGCTGCCCTGAAATCGGACAAAGATGCCTCTACGGCTTCTCAGACACTCCAAGAACACGAATGACATAGCTTGCAGGACCGAAAAATGAAAAATAAAAATAAATGAATCAAAGAGCCTGTTCGTCACATTTTCTCTAAGACATGACTCCTGTCCTAGGTCTTTTTCGATAATATTCCAATACCAGTTTCCGACACAGTACGTTATTTAGGCCTTTACCTTGACAAACGATTGATATGGACATACAATCTCAAACGAAAAAGAAAATAACTGAATCAACGATATGGAATTCTTTCGGGCTTACTAGACAAACGTTAAAAATTATCACTGACAAACAGATTAGCTAATTATAAAGCACTGATAAAACCTATTTGGACTTATGGCATAGAGTTATGGGGAACAGCTAAAAAAAAAAGTCAAACATAAAAATTATCGAATGATTTAAAAAAAAAAAATTACTCAGGACAATTGTAAATTTTGCCCCTTTTATGTATTTAACGAGACACTACCCACTGACCTTGACATTAAATTCGTCATTGCAACTGTAATTCATCACTACAATACATTTTACGACAGACTGACCCTAAATTCAAAACCTATCCACTTATAAACCTTTGTGATCCGCCCTGAAGACTATCGAGGCGCCGCAGAATGGGCAAAATCAACAATTTAGGTGGACAAAAGTCAAGTCAAAATTTTGGAATTTTACAGTGCTTCACCTTTTTATTATTAGTTGGCAAGACCCCTAATACTAATATTTTCCGCCATACCGTGTTTACAAATGAATAGTAAATGAGTTGATTCACTACTGTTCGAACAAGTGCCTCAAATCGGCAGTGGGATTATCTTTATTCGATGGTCATTTATTGTGTTCAAGGTTTATTGAGAGCAAAATATTTTCGCTTTTATTGAAACAATGGACATTGCTGAGACATTTAAGACATTATATTTCCAAACTCGTAATTGAATATACATTGCAATCTCACCTGTAGAGTTAATTTAGCAATTTGTAAATGTATGCCCCTATACAATAACGAAAAACTATACTACACCCAAGATACCCCCAGGATTTGTTTCATCTTCTAGTATTTAAATATTACTAAGAATTTTGGCGATTGTTTGCGTTTTGGGTGATACATAATTTTTTTCAGACACAACACTCCGAATCAAATGTTTTACAATCTATAACTTGATGAGTTTGGGAGCCCGTGGCTGAGTGGCTAGCGCGCTAGTTTCTCATGCTACAGGTTGTGAGTTCGAATCCCAGTCCCGACGGGGCTTTTATAAGGATGTAAAAAAATGTGAAGTCACTCACAATCTCTCCCCCGAGTATGCGAGGCCCGTCAGCCAAATGGTGGCCACTCAGAAAATTAGGGGTTGTGATAAACCTACACTAAAAATTGCATCGTGAATGTCACCGCGAGGCCCCCAAGGTCTACACGGCCTGTCGCGCCACTGGAAGAAGAAGAACTTAATGAGTTTCCTAAATGATATAAAATACATCTATTAGCAACTCAAGATTATTTGTATTATTTTTACCGTATTTTGGGACTTCAAATGTAAAATGCAGGGAAGTTTTAGTTTTAGCAAATAAACTTGATGTTTGACCACTGTGCGCTCAACAATCGTGTCAAAATTATTAAAATTAATTAGTTTTTATAATTTTTAGTTATAATTTTTTTCCGTAGTCTGTGGCCCCAAAGGTCCAACTAAATCGGTCATATTTTCCACTGTGCGGCGGTCAAGAGACCTGATATACTGATATTAATTTGTTTTTCATTAATTATTATATAGTATTTTATGTATTTTTGCTTTTCTATGTCATTTTCTGGCATATTTTCTTATTACATAAGCAGATAGAAAATCTCATTTTCATGTCAAAGATCCTATGAATAAATAAATAATAATTATAATAGTTAAATTCATAATAAGGAAGATTTATTAAATAAAATAACTTTATGTAAATATATGATTATAGGTTAATAGAATCTTTAATAATGGGTCTTAGAAGCGCAGAAAGGGCTTGAAATTGCTTGAAGAAGCGGGAACTATCTGACTTAGCTGGCTCATTGCATTTAATCAGGGCAGTTTGCCAATTCATTGCACACCTAGCCTTGAGCCATATCTTACCTTATTTGCATTTAAAGTTTTTATTTCCTGTCGAGCACTAGGAATTTCATTAGAGTCTCTGCATGTAACTGGGGAATATAACTGAATTCACAGCTAATACTTAATTAATTTTAATTTATTCAGAGATATCTAGGGTAAGCGAGAAAGAAAAAGAAAAAGATATTATAAGGAAACTGACCTAGAATTCTTTTTTATTTTCTTATCATCCAACTTTATTTACAAAAAAATAAACACATAAGCATTCTATGTGTATGCAGTAATAATGATATATAAAGCTTAAGCCGCGTATTGCCCGTTGGCACAGAGTGGAGGTACGGAGTACCCCTGAGTAATGATTGTGATACCTCTTAAACAAACAATTGATCTAGAAAGTAAAATGCCTTTGATTGTATTATTCTTAAAATAATTTTTGATAACGAGAGGAACCCGAATGTGTCTCACCGGTTTTTATTTATTTATTTTTTACTTTCATTTACTATATATAGTAAGGGAAAGTATTGCGATCGTGAAAATTTTGAAATACACGTTTTAGGGTCCCCTGAGTCCAAATAACCAAGTCCCGCAAAAAGGTCTGTGTGTGTGTGTGTGTGGTAACTCCCGGGCGGAAACGGTAAGTCCTATGAAACTGAAATTTCATATTTAAGACAACTATACGCCCAAGACGTGACAAAACTTTTTTCATCAAAATGAGCTTACCAGAAGAGGCACTTTATACCATGCATTTTTCACCTTTTTTCGATTTTCTCGAAAACGGTTCCGACGATTTTGATTAAACTCGCTATATCGATGTAAAATTTAATGGGCTTTAATATCATGTAGGTTTTATTTGGATAAAAATGGTCTGACAGGGCTTAAATGCCGATATTTTAAATTTTCTTCTTCTAAAGTACCTTTAATTTTGTAGATTTAATAATAATAACTAGATTATCTTGTTGACGCTGATGAAAAACAGGTAAATATATAAATTGAATAAATTCGATACCCAACTAAAGGAGAAAACAGAAAAAATATTTTTTAATGCAATTTTTCGTTTTTGAACATAAGAGCAGTTATATACATGTATGATATACCGTTGAAAAGCTAAAGATTTTAGAAAAAATGTCATCTCATACACAAGCTTTTAAAAGTTAATAGAGAGTGATGAAATGAACATAAAACTATCTGATTATTTTAGATAATAATATAATAGATTTTTTAATGAAACACATGTTTCTATAGAAATTTAATTTGAATAATTCCTTAATAGCTTCAGTATTTTTATTTCTAACTGTATTTGAAAATTCTTTCATTGATTTTAAAAATCGAGGTAAGTGAAAGTCACACCAGATTTTTTTAAAGGTAAAACCAGACATTAAACCATTAGACTTTTCAAAATATTAGAGCCAACGCTCAACAGGAGTCGCAACAAAAATCAGAAAGTTTGTGTTTCATGCTCCTAAAAAATAATATTATCTGAGCCCACTTTTGAATAAACCTTATTAAATTAATAAACCTGTCTTGACGAGATTATTTATATTTTTATGGTTATTGCCAGCATAAATTCAAAATATTTTAATGGATTTAAAAAAAAAATAATTTGAATTGAACTAAGGTAATTTTGGTACCAAACTTATTTTTCCACCTTTACTAGAAACAGATGTATTAAATAAAATGTATATTCCGCACACAAAATTTCCGAATTTTTATGCGGCTCCTGGTGGGAATTGGTCCCTAATACTTTGCAAAGTCTAATGGTTTAATGTCTAGTTAAAAAAAAAAAAAAAAATCATTAAAATCGGTGAGACAAATTTGAGATCCTCTCCTTGTAAGTGATGTATTTTATTTTTATTATTTATTCAAATTTACAACTGAATTGGATAATATATCTTGTCATTAAGCTGTAAAATAAAATGCATGATGATTAAGTGTCTATTAGCAACACTCTAGAATGCAGTCTAAACCAGAAAGTCTCGAGACCATCTTCTTTTCAGACCAAGGTGGATTGTCGGGAACAGATGAGGAAATAAGGATTGAAACTAGTGGATTAGAGAAGTAGTGCAGTTTATCATGAAGGAAAAGAAGTGTTCAGCATTTCGAAATCATTCCCAGCTTTCTTGATCTGTGTTAGTATAGTAGTCTTCTTTGTGCATGGATAGTCAAACATTCGTTTCGTTAATTTATGTTTGTTCATTCTATATAGATGTATGATTTTATAAACATAATTTTTGTTGTTTTTTTAAAAATACATTTAGGGCCATTGGCAACTGTATTAAATAAATGTTTTTACACGTAATTAATGTATAAATTAAGTAAATTTGAGTAGCATTATAAAAAAACATGATACAAAAGTAGAGAAACACTAAAGTGGATATTTTAAACTAAGTCTCGAGGCCATCTTCTTTTCAGACGCCTCTGAGAATTATTATGAATGGAAGAGGATGCTAGAATAGATACTAGTAGGTTAGAGACGGAACGGAAGTAACGATACCTAGTTTGGACTAAATCAGCAACATACAGAACATAAACTTCTTTGTGGATGAGAGTTTGTTAGTGACAAAGTAAGGAGCATTGAAGATTTTACGGAGGACTTTGGATTGTAAGGATTGAAAACGGGAAGTATTTGGTGGTTTAATGGAGCCCCAAAGCTCAACTCTGTACGTCCAGATTGATCTTATGATGGTCATGTATATGAGCCTTTTATAATTAAATAGTAGGTTCTAGCGCCTGTCCAGAAAGTGTTGAAGTAAAAAACACGAGGAGTTTCTTGCCATTTCAATATTGTGTGCGGATTCCATATAGAACATTTGTCAAACAGGAGCACCGGGTAGTAAAACAGTTCAACCGAGACAAGCGGAATATTATTACAAAACACTGTAAGTGATTACAGTACGGTACGACAATGAGTGAAGGTAATCTGATGAGATTTGTTAGAATTGATTTTTGTGCTCTGCAGGATTGAAGATTTTGAGAGGCAATATTATGATTTATTAACTGATAACACACAAGTGTCATCGGCATTGGTGATTGTTTTAACATTAGACCACGAGATTTACAAGAAAAATACACCTCTAATTTATATTAATATTGTTTGTTTGCTTATTGATTTAACGTTTCTTTATACTACTGTGGCCAATCGGACGATATGAGTCTTTACTTCTTTTCTATGCAGGTTTAATTAGGAGAATGGTCTTTGACGAGTACCTGACATTACACGGGCTGTGGACCATTTATTTACGTACCTTCCGAAAAATAGCAGAATCAAGGGTTTTTTACTGCCGTTAACAATATCCTCGGGCTATTTATCTACGATAGTCAGGATCACTTGCAGGAAAAGACACAAAGGATGTCTTAAAAGAAGTGGTTTTATGAGAGGAAATGAGTAGGTTTAAGGACTGGGATCTTGTGTTGATAGAGTGGACATAGGAGGATGGGGTGAACTTGTTGTTGATATACAAGGGTTCTTTGGTTCTGAAGGATTAATAAAGGTAGATTCCTAGGAAGTATTGCCGTAGATATAACGGGTAGAGCCACTTCAACTCGGCTACCAAGAGGAAACATTGAAATACCTGTGAGTTACGAGAGTAACTCGTCGAGCACATGTGGAGGAGCGGCCTGTACCAACACGAAGTGTTATGACCAGATACACCGCCCGCCGTGCTAAAGGAGATGACAAGGGACCTCCACTACCTTGCGCTGGCCCAAACCCACTCCTTTGCAGGCTAAGGTCGTCTCGACCCAGTCACCACCGCCACTACGTCAACAGCACGGCATCCGAAGGTCCGTGCCACCACCGAGTACAAGTACTGCCGCCCGTAGTACCATTTTTGGCCGAAGCCCCGAAGCCTAGAATGGTCGCAAGCCCTAAAGGATTCCCCGAAAGGAATCTCTCCTACGGTTTCGGGTAACGGTAGTGAATGATAGAGAGGATCATCCACATAACGGCCCGCGGTCTCCGTACCGGTACCAAGAGGAGACATGAGAGCGCCTGGGAATTCCAAAGATAAATCTAATGAAGCAGTTTAGTCTCTTCAGCTTCATCCCAAGTGTCTGTGACAGTCCGCACAACACCAGGCAGTCATAATCGAAGTAGGGGAAGGTAAGAGAGGAAACTAGGAGCTGGCGGGTTTTAATGGGTATTAGATCTCGTAGCCTAAGGAACTGCTTAAGGATGGCAATGGTTTTTTTTTGTTTTTTTTGGAAATTTGGGAATATGATTATTCCAAGAGAGGTTTTGGTCGAGGAATACTCCTAGGTTTCTAACAGGTGTATGGAAGGTGATGGATCTATGGTTGAGGTAAAGTAAGGGGTGGCCGGAGTGAAAGTTGAGATGTTTTTGGAACCCATGAGAATGGCTTTGATTGAATCTACCCTACGTTTTGGACAATTCTTGGGCCAATGTCTTCTTGTAGTTTTTTGACCATCTTGGGCATCTCGGTGGGATGGAAGGAAAGATCTATATTACTGTTTTTCATGTTATAAAACAAAACAATTACTTAATAAATAGTTTTGCTCTTTTTTCCTTTAGTTTACTGCCGAAGTTGCCATTTCTTTTTATCTTGATATGTGGGCCCCAAGTCATGTAAAATTTTAATAGCTTTTTTTTAAACTACCTTTCTATTATTGCTTTATTGTTTCAAACATAGGTTCATATTATTACCAAAAGCTTCCCCACTTTGACTACTTATGTAATTAGCCCTATTTCCACAAATAATAGAAAACTAATTTCCAAGATGGAATCTATTAAGTGATTATTGATTTACTCCTGCCCTTTCTCAAGGGAACTAATGAATTGGTTATTGCGCTCAATTAGACGGTAAAGGAAATAGTATTTATAGTTTTTAAATAATTTTAAGAACTTTTAACTAAAGTTAGAATCGTAAATAGTTTAAAGCATATTATCTACAACAATCGCTTAGGTTTATCTGCTTTTCATTAATTCCTATTACATTAATAACTTTTTGTTTTCTAAAATTAGTAGCCTTCCAGCTGCAAATCACACATCTACATTCCTGTTCTTATGTATAAACAACGCTGCCAATTATTACACAATGGTTTATTATTTCCAAATAACAATATTAGGGTATAACTAAACAGTTATATATAAACTATAACATATATTTATAGTATATAAACATATAGCTCAGCTAATTGTTAACCAATTTCAATGATTCTTTTTTTATTTTGTCGAACATTTAATAATCAAATGACAAAACAATAAATACAAATAAATAAATAAATTGTTGGTATTTATTTATTAATTTTTTGTATTCGTTGTTTTTATCTTAAGGGCAAAATTATGGTTATTATCGAAGCTGATGGTTATTATCGTCCTTACAACTCACAACCTTAAAAAAAAATAATAAAACGATTTACCAAAATGAAGATAGCAGAAAAAATTTAAGAAAAGAAAATAACGAACAAAATACTAAAACAAATAAATAATACAATAACATAGACAAATAATAAAAAAATATAAATGAAATAAATAATAATAATAAAAGTAAATAACTAATAATAATAAATAAAAGATAAAATAAAATATGAGAGATACACTTTATTCATAAATAAACAATAATAATAATTATTAATAAATAAATAACACAAATAATTAATAAAAAAAAACAAATAAAATAAAATAAAGAATAATAATAATGTAAAAATAAATAATAAGACCAAAAATTAAATTGACAGGTACCCTAAAATATGTATTGAATGATAATGAAGACAGATTAAAAATGTTATTAAGCTAGATAAAAAAAATTAAATATTACAGCCGAATCTAGCGAACTACAGTTGTCAATGATCCTATAGGGTAGAGACAAATAACAAAATGAGGAAAAAAAAATTAGGTTAAACTGTATAATGAAGAAAAAAAAAGATATATATATATATATATATATATATATATATATATATATATATATATATATAAAATAAAAACCATCAAAGCCAAAGTCCGGGGAAATCTTCCGACGATCCCACCAGCACAAGAACACGACTGGTTTTTTCAAGCAGATCAGGGTCGACATGGATTCAGCAGGACTGAAGGATTCAGACTGTGGGGATAGAGAGACCTACAGAAGTTCACTGAACAATATAAAGATCTTCGTAGCCAAAGAACGCCAAAAAAGGGATTATGCGTGGTCGGAGGAAAGAAAGCGCAAACATGCGGAGCTCATGAGGGAAGTATGGAAGAGAAGGAAGTCGAGGAAGCAAACCTGAGCATGATATTCGCGTGGTCTTTAAGGCCTTTTCGCGCCCAAAAAAAAAAAAAAAGAAAAGTTGAGTTATATTTGCTGAAACAATCGAATATTCATTATAAATTTAATGGTACTGTTGATAGTTGCTTCATTATCGCTCAAACCCTCTGAGACCTGGATATGACATTTGACATTTTTTTTAATCGTTATTCGGATTCTACGCATCTTGAAATTTTGAGGGGAGGTAATTTTTTTTGTTTTTGTTTTGGTCGATTAAAAAGGTTCATTATTGAAAATAATAAACCAACAGCATCTATACAGGACTCCGTTACCATTTCCTTTTTTTTTTAAATAGATTTTCATTCAAATGAAATCTCCTGATTCCAGAACACCTTACATTTTATCTTTATTATAGATAATAACCGAGTTATCAGGGAATCGCATCTCTTATAAGTTGTAGCTTTACTATATAAGATGATTTTTTTTTTATTTGCTCTTTGTTCGTCGCGTTGTCTTCTTTTCGATTTTTCTCCAACTTCAATAATTTTTTTTTTTTTTTTTATCAACAACAATTTTTATTCAGTAAAATTACAATCTGTCCCACTTTGGACATTAATAGTATTGCTGAAAGATATCATACATACTACATTCATACAATATTTACACAGCATAAAATTACAATAAAATATATACACAATAATGAATTAAAACAATAAAGTCAAGAATTCACTTATACCTATATACACATACACACACTCATACATACATCACATTGAGTGGAGAATCTAGCCAGTGCTAGAACTCCAATATATTTACAAAAGGTCGCGGGGCCACTGTCGTTTCAACCTTCTAGGTGGGTTGTATGGATGAGTGGAGCTGGATAGGGATTGAGCTAGAGGATTAGGATGATGAATGAGGCTCTGGTGGAATTTAGAAAATTTGGATGGGATTAGGTCTGAAATAAATGGAACATTAAGGTCGAGGTGCAAGGTATAGTTGGAGACATAATAAGGAGCATTTACTATTGTACGGAGGACTTTGGATTGAAAGGATTGAATGCGTTTGATGTTAGTACGTTTAGCTGTCCCCCACAGTTCAAGTCCGTAGGTCCAGATGGGCTTCAGTATTGTCTTGTAGATTAATAATTTGTTGTCAACTGTAAGTTCAGATTTTCTGTTGAGTAGTCGGTATAACTGTCCGAATCGTCGGTTGAGTTCTTGTCTTTTAAGTCTTGTATGTGGGTTCCAAGTCAATCTTTTGTCTAACAGTAAGCCAAGATACCGGACTGTATCTGAGAGAGGAATTGGTAATGAGTTGAAATAAACTGGCGGACAGGATTTTCGTCTAAGAGTAAAGGTTATGTGTTTACATTTGGCTTCGTTTACCTTTACACGCCAGTTATTACACCAGTGTTCGATAAGGAAAAGGTGTCTCTGAAGGTTTAAGGATGCTGTTTCAGGATTGGAACTGGATGATAGGATGGCGGTATCGTCTGCAAAAGTTGCCAGAAAGGTATCAGGATGTGTAGGAATATCAGCAGTGTAAAGGATGTAGAGGACGGGTCCCAAGGAACACCGGCCTCAACGGGATAAAGGTTAGAAAATTCTACACCACAGCGAACTCGGAAGGAACGGTTTGAGAGATAGGATCTGAGAATTAGGTATAGAGACTGGGGTAAATGGGTTTTCAGCTTGAAGAGTAATCCAGTGTGCCATACCCGGTCAAAAGCTTGCGCAATGTCCAGAAACGCACCAGAACAATACTCTTTGCATTCAAGAGCTGAGGAAATATGGTCTACAACTCGGAGCCCCTGTTGAACTGTGGAATGCTGAGGACGGAATCCAAACTGATGGGAAGGAAGATTTTGAGATTCTAATATGGGTAGGATACGTTTAAGAAGAAGCCTTTCGAAGATTTTTGAGAGGATGGGGGGAAGACTAATAGGCCTGTAGGATGAAGTGTTGATGGAAGGTTTGCCTGTTTTTAGAAAAAGAATGATAGTGGAATGTTTCCATAACAGAGGAAAATAGGTGGTGCGTAGGATGCAGTTGTAAATATAAGTAAGGAATATAATAGCTTTCTGCGGAAGTTGTCGGAGGATCTGGGGAGTAAGGAGATCGTGTCCAGGAGATTTACGGAGGGTCAGTTTTTGGAGAAGATATGTGACCTCAGAGGGGTTAATAGCTTTAGGAGGTAGGGAAAGTGGAATTGGTGACATAAGAAAGTCTTGCACTGTTTCGGTGTGATTGATGTGGGATTCCGGGTGAGGAGTGAATACTTTGGAGAGGTGTGTGGCGAATTCCTCGGCTTTATCTTCATCAGACGCAGCCCAGGAGTCATCACCACGTCGGAGAGGATGGGAAACTTGATGGTATTTTAGGATCTTTTTCGTGACATTCCACAGGGAATTATCACGAGCTGATAGAGAGGAGAGGTAGGAATTAAAGGACTGGGAACGGAAGGTCGCCAACTCCCTCTTCAATTGTCTACAATAGAAGTTATAGGAGCGGCGATCTGTTGGGTGTCGGGTGCGCTGCCATAATGATCTTGCTCGGCGTTTGGTGTGGATGAGGTCTATTATATGTTGTGGAAAATGATTTTGGTCAGGATTTATATTGGAGTGTTTAGGAGAGGAAGCAGTCCAGACAGCTTGTTGGATGGCGGTGGTAAAGGAATAGACGGAATTATCTAGGTCATCTGGGGTTTTGAGGGTTACTCTGAGATCAATATTATCGGTCAGGATTTGGCGGAAAAGGTTCCAGTTGACAGGGCCTCGGATGAATGATGGTGGAATGGGTTTTGGAATTGGAGTGAGAGATACTTTTAGGATCAGTGGACTATGGTCTGAGGATAGTTCATCAAGGCGAGTTACAGAAAAGTTGAGGGAGCCTAATCCGCTGTGGATAAAGAAGTCGAGGATGTCAGGATTGCGGTTAGGATCGGTTGGCCAGTAGGTAGGGGAGTCAGGAGGCAGGATATTAAAATTTCGGGAGTTGAGTGCAGACAGCAAATTTCGTCCCCGAGAATTCGTGGTTCTGGAACCCCACTGCTGATGCTTGGCGTTTAAGTCTGCACCCAGAATGAAACGATTTCCTAAGGAATCCAGGAAGGATACAAATTCGGAATTGGAAATGGAATGTTTAGGAGGGCAATATGCAGATGTGAGGGTTACCGGAAAGGAAAAAGTCTTGATTACTATGGCTGTAGCTTGTAGGAAATCATAGGTGGGAAGTGGGAGTAAATGATGAGAGAGGGATTGGTGGACAATGATAGCAGAACCGGCATGGGCTTTGCCGTCTGGGTGGTCAGTACGGTATGTCATGTATTGCGGTATTTTGAAGTTCTGTTTAGTGGTTAGTCTTGTTTCAGTTATAAGTGCAACATCGATTGTTTTGTCTTGTAACAACGCTGTCAGTTCGTCAGTATGATTTCTAATACCATTCGCATTCCAAAGGAGAATGGATAAGGAGTTAGGTGAAGTCATTTAAGGATTTTTCAAGGCAGGGATTAGATTTGATACTAGATTTGTAAGGAGTGATATAAGCGGCATAACCAGAGATTTGATTTCGGAGATGAACGATGTCATTATACTGGTAAGATCTGTGGCGTTTGATGGTGGAGGGATATGAGAAATTTGATGTTGAGGAGTTTTTTGAAGGTCAGGTAAACTTTGAGGGATAGATTGTTGTACAATAGATTGAGAATGTTGAGGAAAATGTTGTTCCGGCAGGGCCTCGACTTCATGACTCTGGTTCCCACCTCCAAGCAAGTGGGCAAATGACAAGTTAGAATTTACAAGTTTAGATGGTTCTCTTCTGCTTCTGATTGGTGTAGCTGTTTCATTCGGATCCTGAGGTTTTTGGTATCTGGTTCTGAGTTTCTTGTAGATTTCACATCCCTTGTAGTTAGCCGGGTGGTCCTTGAGGCACAGAGCACATACAGCGGGTGTTGATCTTGATCTTGTACATTCTTCTGATTTATGCTGTTCACCGCATTTCACTCAGCGTGGTATGTGATGGCAATAACTTTTGGTATGACCATATGCCTGACAGTTATGACACTGAACTATTTCTTTCTTTATGTAAGGTTTTTCAACTTTTACACGGGTATAGTACAGTCTACTGAGGTCATAGATTTTTTCGACTCCTGCTGATGGTTCCAAGTCCACGAAGAATAGAGGCAGTGGACTTTTATCTTTTAGTACGTTGGTGACTTGCCTCACTTGGAATCCTAATTCGGTCAGTTCTTCTTTGATAGCTTCAACGGGTGTTGAGGAATGTAGGTTTCTGATTACGACCCTTAATGCTCTCTCCTGGCGCAGCTGATAAGTATGAAAGTCAGCTTTGGTCTCAGTCGGATATTTTACAATCTTTCTGTAGGTTTCAGCAGTAGTCGGAGATATTTTAGTATCATTGGTTCTACTTATACAATAATAACTATTAGGATCAGTTACTTTGTTTAAATGCGCACACATCAGTTTAAAATTTTTAATATTTTTAACAAATATCGGTGGAGGTAGTGGTTCCCTGGGTATAGGAGAAGATTCCATGGTTTCTTTTTCATTTTGGAGGATCTGAAATGAATTCGGTGTAAAAAACGGGGATTCATCAGTTATTCCTTGTGATGATGTGCTGGGCTGTGGTTCAGATCCTAATGAGGTAGCTGACGCGGTCGCTGGTGGAATCATTTTTTTATTTTGTTCACGGCGGGGTCTCTGTTTTGTGGGAGACGAGTTTGAACCTGCAGATCTAGATCTTTTACTTGCAGACTTTGAGGACATGACTTGATGAAAATATCTCATTGATTAAGAAAATAATAATAATAATAAATAAATGATGAGATAAGAATTAAAGATAAGTAAAAGAAAAGCAAGCCCGAGCTTGCCGAGCTAGCGGCAATCAGCTGATCAGTGACCCTCCTTTCACTTTTTCGTGATATTACAAAGTAAATTATAACTTTGCTTACCGAAATTTCTCCAATATTCACTGCCGTAGTATTCCTGAGGTCTAGTGATATTCTCCAGACTGAATTCAAGCGAATTCCTACTGAAAAGAGCAAAAATCTGAGAGACGATGTAACGTATGACTGTTATCATCGAGCGCATCAGCTGATTTTTCAACTTCAATAATAACCGATTTTTGTAATTACACCTATTGTAATTTGTCAATGGAATATACATATGTTTTTTTTTTGTTTATCGCGTTTTACTGATTATAAAAATCTGTACATACTTTTCTATATCGTCAAAAATAATTGAGTTTTGAGCGTATTTATGTGTAAAATTTCATTTTTTTTTTTTTATATATATTTACATATTTGGCATTTTTAATTACATGAAAATCCAAGCCGTGCGGAGGACCATTGCCAGTCTCAGACAATCTATTATTTATCCTCAATATAAAGGAAGACGGAATTGAGGATCGATTCCTGTAGGGAGAGAAACGTGAGGAAACTCTAGACTAGGATAAGATGAGCTTGGGAATAATTCAATAGGGGTTAGCTACAAGCGGAGCCGGTAACTGGGTTTGAAATCATATTTAACTATCTCCTGTATAAGGCGCATTCAGGGTATTTTGTACACTGGAGAGGGATCTATGGCAGGTAGAGGTCTATTCTGATATGGAATGCTATTTATACTAGTATATCGGGTAGGTGCACACTGAATTATATAATTTACCACCTGCAATGCACTTAACAATTGAGTTGTGTTCCAAAAGGTACTATATCCATTCTGAGAAATTAGAGAGGGGGAAACGAAAAAATCTCTCATTATTGTACCTATATATGGAATATACAGTAAGGGAGTATTGCGATCGTGAAAATTTTGGAATTCAAGTTTTCAACGGAAATACACGTTTCAGGGTCCCCTGAGTCCAAATGACCAAGTCCCGAAGAAAGGTGTGTGTGTGGTAAGTCCAGTGCGAAAACTAAATGTCCTATAAAATCGTTATAGGAAAAAAAAAACGAGAAAGTAGTAAAAAGTTGAAGAATGCAAGGTATAAAGTAGATCTTTCAGCCAGCCGATTTTGAAGAAAAAGTTGCTGTAACATCTCGGGCCTATAGTTGTCTCAAATATGAAATTTCAGTTTAATACGTTTAATTTTTGTTGTTGCGCGAGAATTACCACAAACACACGGACACGCAGACAAACAAATACCTTTTTGTGGGACTTTGTTATTTAGACTCAAGGGGCCCTAAAACGTGTATTTCCGTTAAAAATTGGAGTCTGAAAAGTTTCACTAACGCAATACTTTCCCTTAATATATATTTCATATATAGGAAAGTTAAAGTAAAAACATCTGCTTTTTACAATGCACGTTGAAAATGGATATATACAATAATTAGTGTTCTTTCATAACGTTATCACAAAACATATTTACTTTATTTTTCAAAAAGTAAGATTAAAATTAATCTCCAGAGTACCCATGTGACGATTTTCACAAAAAGAAGATCGTCCGTTACAAAAAAAACATTGTTATGGATGGAGACGTAATCTACTGGGCCCAGTCCATATATTATTTAGGACCAGAAAATCATTAACGTTCACAAAAAATATATATAACGAATGCAATAGAGCCAAAAATATTATCAGCAAAATGAACCCATATTTTAATAGGTACTCAAAATTATCCCCAAAAACAAATTATTCTATATTAAACTTGAATCCGTTCCATAGTGACATATTCTGCCCCGGTCTGGAGTAACACTTTTGATTTTAATTACCGGAAATGGAATCGGTTTAAAACACATGCATGAGAATCGTAAATTATCATGCTCGTTACACACGAATACAAACTATGTTAACGGATTCACAACTCCCGTCGATTAAAAGCTATACGAACTCGCTGGCACAATTTTTTTTTCTTTTACTTCTACTTTTTACAACCTACTCTATGAAAGAAAAGTTGATTACGACAAGAACCCTCTAATACGATGCAGACATAAACGTACTAAACACGTATTAATAGATTAATTCTGAAAAGTAATAAAAAAAATTATCTAAGTTTAATATAACTAACTATTAACTAACTCTGCTTGTACATAATACTAATATAACATGAAATTGGTGGAGTAGCCCATGTAAAAAATATAAATAAACAAATCAGAGCCTTGTGGCCACTTGTAAACTTATGAAAAATAAAAAATATTAATCTAATTTTTTTTTTTTAATTTAAACATATTTATTAATATATACAACTATATTACTATATACAACATGTAAATGTGGTGGACATAGTAAACTGGCATGAAATACATGAAGAGATGCCACCTATTAGCAGCCCTCTAAAAATATTTTAAACTAGAAGGTCTCGGGGCCATCTCCTTTTAAGACGCCTCGGAGGATTATCAGGAATCGAAGAGGGTGATAGGATAGAAACTAGTGGATTAAAGTGGAAATGAAGTTTTTCATGGAATGATTGATATCTGGTTCGGGCTAATTCAGTAACATATAGAATATTAAGGTCTTTATGGATAAGCTTATTCGTGACAAAGTAAGGAGCGTTAAGGATTTTACGAAGGATTTTTTTGGATTGTAAAGATTGGATACGAGATGAATTCGATAGTTTAGTAGAGCCCCATAGCTCTACTCCGTAAGTCCACATCAGTCTTATGATAGTACTTTAGATAAGTCTTTTGTAATTAAGCGGAAGGTTGGAGCGTTTGTCCAGTAAGTGTTGAAGTAGCTGAAAACGTTGGGCAGTTTCTTGTCGTTTCAATCTTGTATGGGGATTCCAAGTCAGACGTTTGTCAAGGTGGAGTCCTACGTATTGAATCTGTTCAACAGGGGCTAGTGGAGTGTCATCAAAAGATACTGTAGGGCAGGAAGTCATTGGTTTACGACGAAGGGTAAAGGTTATTTGGTGGGATTCGTTAGAATTAATTTTAATCCTCTAAATCTGGCACCATATTTCAAGGTCTCGGATGTGGGATTGAAGAGTGTTGGAGGCAGTAAATGGATCATTATCTACTGATGGCACATACGTGTCAAAGAAAGTGTTAGGATGGGTTGGGATATCAGCTATATAGACTGTATAAAGAACGGGTCCTAGGATGCTGCCTTGAGGAACACCAGCAGATTGAGAAAAAATGGAGGAATAGGAACTGAGGTGATTTATTTGGAAAGATCTATTTGCAAGGTAGAACTGTATAATAAGAAAATAAATAGGAGGGAGAAATAGACGGAGCTTGTATAGCAATCCCGGGTGCCAGACTCGGCCAAAGGCCTGTTCCACATCGAGAAAGGTTCCCGTGCAGTACAATCCGCGAAAATAGAAATAAATCTAACCACAAAAATTATGGAATGAAATGTTTTAGTATGCTTCGAAACGAAATTAAATGTGTAATTAGTACTTGTAGAAAAATAATTTTATTTTTAATCCACGTTCTTAAATGACGTGTTCATAAGATAAAATCATATAGAAGATTTTGATAGATCTAAATGATGAGAATACAAATATGTGAAAATACCAATCTCGTAAAAAATGTCCTTAAGTATCTTAGAAATCAACGTCACAATTCTTGATAGGTGGGGTCATAAGTAGACCATCCAAATCAATCCTTACAAACCCGATGAAATCATCTCCACTCTTAGTCGACAACCTTTTATAACTTGACTGTCCTATTGCATTCTATAGCAATATTCTGCTTATCCCAAATAAATAAAATTCCGTCTTGTCAAACGAATTAAAAAACCGCTGGAATATAAAAAACAACAGCTTTTGACGGATTTTAAATTATCCGATCCTTTATTCCGAAAGGATCTTTATTGGTTCTCATATCCGTAACTGTAAAACCTTCCAACCATTCCATTAATTCAATTTCCTAAAAATTCTGCATAGACACATTATTAAATTAGGCTATTGAAAAGAAAGTTGCCACGGGCCTACTAATAAAATAAACGTTGAAGTGCTACCGCTTGGTAGCTTCTTTGCAACACTATTCCACGCCCATATTTGTTATTTAGCACTTTTACTTAATGTATTTACTGTAACTACAGTTGAAAAAAATCAATTGCATAAATAAATAAAATAGTTGTTATGTATAAAAATCAAAATTGGCATCCTTATCGAGAATCTACCTAAATAAAAACCTGTTAGCCTCACATATCATCATCCGCGGAGCACTCGATCAATGGCTAATTGGTGGCCGGCCAGATTTGACACCCGTCGTTGGAAATGACGAAACTGGGAAACCCTCCATCCGGCCTGTCAGTAATTGATGAAGGAAACTTCGAAATTTACAGCTTTCAAAAACTGGTGTAACTTCTTTTCACTCCATGTCATTTTTTACAGTTTCTTTTTAGCTTTTTTTTTTTTTTTTATATCTTCACCCATTTACAATCTCAAACAACAATAAAGGAATATGCCGGAGGGAGTTTAGGTTTTTTTTATTGTTTTTTCTGACTGATTCTAAAAATCTATACACATTTTGTCTTCTCTATCTTCAAAAATAACTGAATTGTGGGGTAAGTCATCATTATCATAATCATACCCTCTTCTATTGATGTTCGGTGTGAAGGTCCTGCACCAACTAATTATTACACAACGTTACACTACTAATCTGTGGGGTAAGTATAGAGAAAATTTCTTTTTTTTATGTTTTATAATTAATTTCGGTGTCTAGATAAAACCTTTTATTATTATTTAAACCTTCTGTTATGATTCATGGCTGTTGATTACAAAAGTATCTTGTAATTGATTAAACAAAAAAAAAACCGCTGCAAATTATTACACAATGGTTTATTATTTCCAAATAACAATATTGGGGTATAACTGTTTATATAGCTATTGATAGGCAATTAAATAATATGATAAGCAATAATTCAAAGAATCATATTATATCACTACCGCTAATTTCAAAACGCAATATCTATGATAGTTTTTAACCAATTTCAATGACTTGTTTTTCATTTGGTCGAAAAGTTAATTCTCTATCCAATGGCATCAAAAGAAAAAAAAATGGTATTTATTTTTTTAATTAATTAGAAGAAACTGATGTTTTTTTTTATTAGTTACTTTATTTTTTATAATTCGTTACTTGAATATACATATAATTTTTTGTTTGTTTATCGCGCTTTACTCATTCTAAAACTCTATACATACTTTTCTCTATCGTCAAAACTGAATTATTGAATTAAATCACTTTTAATCGGCCGCAATTTTAAGACTAACCAGCTGATATCAACGTCTAGGTGTTAGGATCATCGTTGCATGGACTAGTATTTTTGTGGGGAATTGAAAAAAATAGTCCAGTAGTTTCGGAGAAATGCCGCGGACGATGGACGCCGGACAAACGGATTTCTTTTTTATTCGTTATTCTAATTCTACGCATCTTGAAACGTAAGCTCTCAAATTGTTTTTCTTTGGTCGATTACAAAGGTTCACTATTGAAAATAATAAACCAATATTATATTATTCACACTATGAATAGCTTTTTTCTTTCACTTACTATATATAGTAAGGAGAAGTATCGCGATCGTGAAAATTTTCGAATTCCAGTTTTCAACGGAAATACACGTTTTAGGATCCCCTGAGTCCAAATAACCAAGTCCCACAAAAAGGTCTGTGTGTGTGTGTGTGTGTGGTAACTCCCGGGCTGAAACGGTAAGTCCTATGAAACTGAAATTTCATATTTAAGACAAATATGCGCCCGAGACGTTACAAAACTTTTTTCATCAAAATGAGCTTACCAGAAGATCCACTTTATACCATGGATTTAGCATTTTTTTTTCGATTTTCTCGAAAATGGTTCCGACGATTTTGATTAAACTTGCTATTTCGATGTAGAATTTGATGGGCTCTAATATCATGTAGTCTTCATTCTGATTAAAATGGTCTGACAGGGCTTAAATGCCGATATTTTTCCCTGTAAAGTACCTTTAATTTTGTAGATTTTGTAAAAATAAATATATTATCTTGTCACCACCGATGAAAAACACATAAATATATAAATTGAACGAATTCAATATCTAACTAAAAGAGAAAACTGAAAAAATATTTTTTTAATGCATTTTTTTTATTTTGAACATAGCAACAGTAATATACACGTATAATATACCGCTGGAAAGCTAAAGCTTTTAGAATAAATATTATTTAATGAACAAACTTGAAAAAGTTAATAAAGAGTGATGAAAAGCCGATAAATCTGATTATTTTAGATAATAATATAATAGATTTTTTAATAAAACACATGTTTCTATATAAATTCAATTAAATTATTTCTTTAATGGTTTCACGTATTTTAATCTCTAACTGTATTAGAAAATCCTTTCATTGATTTTAAAAATGGAGGTAAGTGAAAGTCGTGTGTTGCCCGCACCAGATTTTTAAAAGTGTAATGTCGCATTATAAAACGTTGAATTTTTTCTAAGTTTGGATTATTCCATTATTCAAATGATTGAAATATTACAGGGCAAGATGTTATCTATTCAATTGCTCAAATGCTCGTTCAGGTTAAACGGGGCGCTATGATTGGTTGAAATCGAGAGCCAATGGCATTCAGGCTCGCTGGTGCTCAATATTTAGGTCCTATAGGTTCCTACCTCATGGTCAGCCATACAAAGCTATAGCTTCCATTTAACTTTTATTATCGGAGCTCTCGAAAAGCTCTTATCTAAAAAAAATTAAATTTTCAAAAACATTTTCACTTCGGGTTAAATAGTAATACATTTTCTAAAATATTGCTAATACTTTAGAGGGGTCTGTATAAAGAGCGAGGGATCGTGTAGCGTAATCGATAGCACTTACTCGAGAGTAATTTGCATTTAACATAGCTACGTACTTAATGGAATAAAACATGAAACCCGACTGTTTTCAATCCGATGGCAATGTGGAAGCAAATTCAAATGGTTTAGAAATACATTCTGACGACCGTTATGGTATATCAGTAAATATGTTAGCACTTTATGACGTTATCGACAGTAAAACAGGCTTTGATTACCGCTCAGTAATATTGAATATAAATGGAACTAGCTGTTGCCCATGACTTTGTCCGCGTCAATTTCTGTTATGATCGGGATTTAGAATTAATTTTTCTTGGGTTCTACAATTTGTGTTATATTCCGAAACTTCTCTAAACGCTTCTCCGCTAAGCCACTGGGCGCCATGTCCTCTCTCACACACTCTCTATCCAAGTTTTGCGGCTTCTTCTGCTAGGAATACTTCATCATTTTATATGGCCACTGCGTATCGTCCATCCTCATGACATGGCCGTAGCACATGATCCATTCTATGATATTTAATTTAAGATGTTAAGCTCAGCCCCTACTTTTTTCTAATTTCCACATTTGGGATTCTTTGCAGCCTGGATATGCCGCAGGCTCGTCTACATAAGTACATCTCCAGAGCCAACAATCTCCTTTTAGACGATTTTAGCACTGTCCATGTTTTTTGCCCCTTATACTGTGGCCCCTAAGAGGAAGGAATAGTAAATATTTTTATTCGTAAGAAGCGACACCTCTTAGAACCAGAGAACACCATTCATGATACCTATGATCCTTCAACTACTTTCTATTTTATTTTCGATATCTTTTGCCATATTTTGCATAAAGATGTTTTCTCTGTGGGATTTTTAAAATAATATATTTTTAAGTGCATGATCGGTATTTTTAGTTTTTTTTTCTTTTGGCAGAAGAACATACTGATTTTCTCCGCAATCTGATCTTGACAACGCGACATATAGTTGACTGTGTAAAAACCATTATTGATGTAAATCGGTTCCTACATGTTCAAATGTTTGCCTCAGTGATTTATTAATAGCTACTGCAAAATATAACAACGGGAAATTGAATAATTTTAAAATTAAAAGGTAAATAATTTAGAATTATTGGGATGCGAGGTTAATTCCCGTCGTTTTTTTTCCCCTCATTTCCCACTGGTTCTTCGCTCCTATTGGTTGAAATAGACAATCCAACAAAAAAAAAGAAGAATTTTCCAAGTCGAACTAGTAGTTCCTGAGATAAGCGCGTTCAAAAAAACAAGCTAACTCTTTAGCTTTATAATAATAGTATTTAAAGAGAAAAAAAAAAAGTATAGATTTGAGATAATCTATTTATTTACAAGTTTTATCCTTTTGGAATGCAACATTGCAATATTTCTGTGTTGGTTTATACCGTTTGCGTTTCAGAGTGTAAGAGTCCTGGAGTCCGCAGTCAACCGATAATTGGCCTTGTCCAAAGTGTGAGGCTTGTGTTACCTGTGACAGGTTTGTGGAACGGGGTTGGACTTCTAACTCAGTTGATGGCTGATTATTAATCGGAGGCTGGGTGATGCCGTTGTACACTGGTGGGAAACACCAAATCATTTAACATTTTAGTATTGTGGCCAGACTGCTGGCCGTGCGAAAAAAAGGTTAAATGTTGAACCCCATTATATTTTTTTATTTGGAACCCTATAACGTCGCATTTGACGTCGTAAATTGATTCCACACCCTATTTCCAGCAACTTTTACTTAGGACACTTTTTTTGATAGGACCAACCGTATAAAAGGATCACGGAGTTTTTGGGCAAGCCAAACCTTCCTCTCGTTTTCCATACAAGAGGAGTAGGTATCATTTAATTGACAATAAAAAAACATGGACGAAAACCATACAAATTTTTATTAAAAATATGATAATTAGTTACTTTTACTAATTATATTTGTACATAATTATGTATTACAAAAAAAAATAATTATCTATAGGTAAGTATATTGGCTTAGTAAAATATTTTAAAAAAAAAATAGAAAAAAATAATTTGTTAACAAATTTACAGCATCAGGTGATAATTTATTTGTATGAGTCAGGATAATTAAAGGTAATTATATACGTTTATACGTTCATAAAAGTATAAGCCAACTTTTAAAACAAAGAAACTGGAATTTATAGGGACAACTTTTGAAAAAAAAGCAAGAGATAAAAGGAAAAAATTAAAAAAAAAATTCTCGTAAACCACGAACCCGCAGGTAATTATTAATGGAAAGTAAACTATAAACCTTCTAGTTAATTTCTGCGGTGGTAGATTTCTGGGCGATTTTGAGTACTTTTCGTTATGAATGTTTTAATTTTTTTTTTTTTTATGTTTTTGATTAATAAAAACTTTAAGAATCTATAAAAGTTGAATCTGTATAAACATAAATTATGATAATAAAGTTAAGTTATCGAAATAAAGATGATTCATTAATTTTGGTTCATCAAAATAGTTGGAGTATTTTTTATTTTTTTTTTATATGGACATTTTTCATGGACGGTCGTTTTAATTAGATATCTTAGGTGGAAATTTTTAATAAAAAAAAAACTGAAGTTTTACAATGATAATAGAAACTAAGAAGAACATCTTTACCAAAAAAATATGGGGAAATTTTAAATTTCAGATATTGGTCCTATGTCCGCCGAAGCCATAGCCTCGCCCTTTGATGATATTCTTGCAGACATTTTTCTCGTTGCCTGCTTCTGTTGTTACGATTTCATTCTTATTAGAACTGGTGGAGGCTTTCGAGGTAATTTTAAACATTAAAGCTTCAATTTTGAATGGTAATGAACTTGATATAATCGAATATTTTTGTTTTTTTCTTCTTATACGCTAAATGAAACAAAGAAATAAAAAAAATTCTCCTAGTTCTCGGTTCGTAGTTTTAAGAACTAAGAGATCACTACCAGAATATAATTTTTAATTATATCAAATTTTAAGCATCAACATTGTCAGATTACATGAAGCAGAATAATTTTCATGGAAAACAGCGGGGTCGCAAATCAACAGTGGTTGATATAATGGTTCATAGTTTTGAAAATGAATATCATAATTATTTTTTTTTTATGATTCAGCATTTTTTAAAAACATGCGGTTATGTTTCATTTTTGAAAACATTTTTCTTATTGATTGATGCAATATCTATGATAACGACTTTATCTATAATGATTAGACGTCAAATTTTATTATTCGTATTTATTTTGAGGGAGAAAGGGAAAATGTAGGAGAATATATATATATATATATATATATATATATATATATATATATATATATATATATATATATATATATAGAGAGAGAGAGAGAGAGAGAGAGAGACAGGGAGTGTGTGAGAGAGGAATTGCCGCGATGTGAAGTATTGGTCTTAGGGATGACCTAGACCTCTCTATTTACACTTCGATCCTCTAGACCTTCAATACTCTCATGAATGAATTTTTAAAACCGGTCGAAGGTACGAAATAACTCTCAGAAATTTACTCCCATGTGCTCTGAATTTTAACAGATATAGAAGTTCATAAACTGCTTCAAATAAGTTCATTCATGATTTATATTTTTTCATCAACCTATCTTGACAGTAGCCTGCTACATCTTGAAGGTAGAAAAAAGGTTTGATGTCAAATTAATGTTTTTGTAAGCCGAATAATAAAAAAATAAAAAAAAAAATACATCAAAATATTCAAGTTTTAATGAAAATATACACAATTTCGTCAGAACAGTACTTTTAATTAGGTTTCATAAAAACTATGCTCAGATTAAGATCCCTTTTTAGGAGTGAGGGACACAGATTTTAAATAACCTTATTAAAAGTACTGTTTTGACGAGAATATTTATATTTGTAGGGTTATTACCAAGCATAAAACTTATATATTTTAATGGACGACTTTACTTTTTTTTAACTACATATGAAATACATCGTAAGGGAAAGTATTGCTATCGTATAAAATTATCGAATTCTAGTTTTCAACGAAATACACTTTTTAGGGTTCCCTGAGTCCAAATGACCAAGTCCCGCCAAAATGTCTGTGTGTATGTGTGTGTATCAGTGTGTCCGCGTGTTTGTAGTAATTCCAGCACGAAAACGAAAAGTTGTATGAAACTGAAATTTCATATTTAAGACAATCATACGCCCGAGGCGTTACAGCACTTTTTTTAGTAAAATCGACTGACCGGAATGGCTACTTTATACCATGTATTTTGCAATTTTTTACGATTTTCCGGCTATAAACATTAAATTTTGATTAAACTCGCTATATAGATTTAAAATTTAATGTGCTTTAATATCATGTAGGTTTCACCCTGATTGAAATAGTCGTACAGGGCCTGAACGCCGATATTTCAATATTTCTTTCTATAAAGTACCTTCAATTTTGTTTTCTCTAAAGTACCTTTAATTTTGTAGTTTTTTTTTTTTTTTAAATTGATTATATCATCTGATTAGCGAATCTAAAAAAACAGGTAAAGTTGAAATATCGAACTATTTTAACTTTAGGAGATAACTGCAAACATTTTTTTTAAATCCAATTTTTTCTGCTTGTCCTTCCACAAGTGGGGGGACAAGCCCCGTCCAGGGTTCCCGAGCTGATTGTAAATATTGTACATAGGTATGAATGTGACATGTTTGTTTATTTATTTGGTAACTTCAATTATTTGTATTTATTTTGTCTATAAATTTTGTTATTGTATACGTTTATTTATTTTAATTTTATTTTATGTAATTTGACTTTATTTTTGTTTATATTGTGGGTATTGTATGAGTGAGATCCTGTAGCACTATTATTGTTGTCTATTGTGACAAATTGTAATAAATACGAATAAAAAAAAAAAATATATCCAATTTTATGTTTTTGAACATATGAACAGTAATATACATAGGTAATATACCGTTCGAATGTTAAAGATTTTAGAAAAAATATTATCTTACAAATACTATTGTAAAAGTTAACGGAGAGTGATGAAAAGCCGATAAAACAAACTGATTTTCGTATATAATAGTATAAAGGATTATTTAATAAAAACACATGTTTCTTTTAAAATCCAATGTAAATAATTATTTAACAAAATTATTTTCGTTTCTAAATTTGTTTAAAAGTTCCTAAGTTGTACTATGTTTGGTGGCACAGAGGGTAATAAAGTGATTCACTTAGAATATACATTTATTTATAAAATAACACTTATTAAAACACATTATTATTACACATATTATTATACATAAAAACTTGGTACAGTGAGGCATAGTTATCATCGAGAATACTGAGGTTATATTTACCACATAATATAACATTGATGTACCTTAGGGCATATCTGCATAATTGTTCCCTGCTCTACCCCCAACTTCCTCCGTCCGTGCTGGACTTCCGATTCTCTTGCCGTCCGGGCTCAGACTCCCCTGGTCCTCCTCTATCCCTGCACTAGCAGTGGAGGGGTCTATTTTTCGTATAGCCCTTCTAAGAAACGTTTTTGCTCATAGCCCGGAAACTGTCCTATTTGAGATTATTCTAAATTATTTCTCTTCCTCCCAGTATTCTCGATACATAGTAGTGGCTTTAAATAACGGAGGCAAGTGAAAGTCGTGTTTTGCGCGCACCAGATTTTTTAAAAATTATTCCACTTTGAAATAAAGTAATTTTGACACCATTTTTCACACGGGTACTGCTCGATTATTTCACGTAAATCCTAGTGAGCGTTGGCCCCTAATATTTTGCAAGGTCAAATGGTTTCATGTATATTTTTGCCTTTAAAAAATCATCGATATCAATGAGACGCATTTCGGATCCTCTCCTGGTTAATATAAATCACTATACTTAGATATCCATAAAAATACTTCCAAACATATCGGTGGATGAACCCTGGAATATCTCGGTGAATAACTTATCTGGCAGAATGTTGACCGGGACAACTCACTTATGGAAATGCTTGCCTACATCATCGTCCAGCTTCACAAGTTACTCGACGTATATCGAAAGAACCATTTGGGTTCAAGATCTTTCCAAAGTCATTTTTGTGTTTAAGAAACATTCTCAATCTAACAGTCCGAAATCTTAGATGTGTGTGATTTAGTGTCAAATATAATATTTTGTATTCATTTTCTGCATTGAGTCAAAATCTAGCATATTTTATACTCCCTTTTTAATCATATATGAAATACAGGGGTCTCACAAATGATTCGTCACATTGTGATAGCTGATACTTGACCTTATATAGAAAAAAAATTCATGCAACACAGTCCGATTTTTTTCAATAACCGTTGACAATGAGACTATAGGTTTTAGGATTTTTTTTTATTTTTCATGAGGTCTCGTATCGCCTCCCACAATATGACTAGATATTTATGATAAACATATTAAGCCCATAGTTTTTCTTTTTGGTTCTATTATTTTCACTTACCTATATATGAAATATATAGTGAGAGAAATTATTGCGATCGTGAAAATTTTCAAATTCTAGTTTCCGACGGAACTGGATGATAGGATGGCGGTGTCTATCATCCAGTTCCGTTCCCGAAACAGCATCCTTAATCCTGCAAAGACACCTTTGTCTTATCGAAGACTGGTGTAATGCTTGGCGCATTAAGGTGAACGAAGCCAAATGCAAACACGTAACTTTCACTCTTCGACGAAACTCCTGTCCGCCAGTTTACTTCAATTCCATTCCAATTCCTCCTTCTGATACAGTCCGCTGTCTTGGCTTACTACTTGACAAAAGACTAACGTGGAACCCACATATAAGACTTAAACGAAAAGAACTCAACAGACGATTCGGACAGTTATACAGACTATTAAACAGAAAATCTGAACTTACAGTTGAAAACAAATTATTAATTTATAAGACAATACTGAAACCCATCTGGACCTACGGACTTGAACTGTGGGGGACACCTAAACGTTCTAACATCAAACGCATTCAATCCTTTCAATCCAAAGTCCTGCGAATAATAGTAAATGCTCCTTATTATGTATCCAACTATACCTTGCACCACGACCTTAATGTTCCATTTATTACAGACGTAATTCCATCCAAATTTTCCAAATTCTACCAGAACCTCATTCATCATCCTAATCCTCTAGCACGATCCCTATCCAGCTCCACTCATCCATACAACCCACCTAGAAGGTTGAAACGGCAGTGGCCCCGAGACATATTGTAAAACATCTATTCTGGAGTTCTGACACTGGTCAGATTCTCCTCTCATGTGCGGTGTGATTGTGGCTGTGGCGCCCTCACTTAGCTTTCGCTGGCTCTCACCAGTGATGCGGCTGAGAGGGAGGCGCTGGGATCCTTTGTACTCTGCTTGTCCTTCCACAAGTGGGGGGGACAAGCCCCGTCCGGTGTTTCCTAGCTGAATGTAAATATTGTACATAAGTATGAATGTGACATTTTTTGTTTATTTATTTATTAACTTCATTTATTTTGTCTACAAATTTTGTTATTGTATACGTTTATTTATTTTGATTTTATTTAATTTAATTTGACTTTCCTTTTGTTTATATTGTAAATATTGTATGAATGAGATCCTATAGCACTATTATTATTGTCCATTATGACAAATTGTAATATATAGGAATAAAAAAAAAAAAAAAAAAAAAAAAAAAAAAAAAAAAAAAAAAAAAAAAAAAAAAAAAAAAAAAAAAAAAAAAAAAAAAAAAAAAAAAACGTTTCCTACGGAAATAAACATTTTAGGGTCCCCTGGGTCCGAATAACCAAGTATTTTTTAAAACTAAAATCGGCTGATAGGAAATGCTACTTTAAACGATGTATTTAGCACTTTTTTTTTTTTTTAATTTTCTTAAAAATAGCTGTAACGATTTTGATTTTAAGCTTGTTATATTGATGTAAAAATGAATGGGCTTTTATATCATGTATGTTTGATTCTGAAATAGTCTGACACGTGCTGATATTTTAAGATTTCTTTCTCTAATATATCTCTTGAAGGTTCCAAAAACTTGTTGTTTTTTCAGAACTGATAAAAAACAGGTAAATATGTAAATTGAACGAATCTGACGAACAACCAAAGAAGAAAAGAGCAAATATATTTTTGTATATAATTTTTAGTATTTTAGACATAAAAATAGTAATATAAAAGTAAATTTCACGTCAGAAAGCTAAGGATTTTAGAAAGAAATATTATCTTCTATAAGGTTAAAAATTTGTAAAAGATGTCGGAGAGTGATGAAAAGGGAATAAAGCTAACTGGTTGTTATAGAAAATAATATAATAGATCATTTAATAAAACACAGGTTTATATTGAAATTCAAAGTAATCAGTGCTTTTAACTTTTTAATCTCGATCTGTATACATTTATATTATTGTTCTTGGGTTCAAAAACACGCATTGAAAAAATATTTTTTAACTCTTGTTTATCAAATTCGCTCAACATACATATTTCACCGTTATTTATTACTTCAAGACAACAAGACAAAATGACTATTTTTTTTAAATGTGAAAAATTAAAGGTACTTTAGAGGAAGAAATTTTGAAACATCGGATTTAAGCCCTGTAAGATTATTTCTATTAGAATGAAACCTCCACGATATTAAAGCCCGTTAAATTTTAAATGGAAATAGCGAATTTAATTAAAATAGTTTTTGAGAATATTGTAAATAAATGCAAAATGCTTGGTAAAAAGTGGCTCTTCTGTTTCGCTGATTTTGATGAAAAAGTTGCTTTAACCTCTCGGGCGTATAGTTGTCTTTAATATAAAATACAATTTCAGTTTCATGCGATTTTTTGTTTTTGGGCTGGGCTTACCAAACACACACACATACAGACTTTTTTCGGGACTTGGTTATTTGGACTCAGGTGACCCTAAAACGTGGAAGTAAATATAATGAAATAACTATGGCATACCTGCGTGGCCAATATATATATAATATATATATATATATATATATATATATTTATATAATATATATATATATATAATAATTTAGTATAGAAGATAGGTTACTGGCGGCTTTTACCGACCTTCCGTGACTACGGTTCGCAGAGTTGGCTTCGACGATCTTGTCTTTCGTGACCGAAGACAAACAGTCGAAAGAACGAGGGTGATGTTTTAGTAAAACTATTAATATCATTATCACGGAGGGTTCTAGAGGGGCTTATAACTTGTGCCAATTTACATTAGAGATAATACCCTTGCCAAAATATTATCTTAATTTAATGGGAAACATTTTCTACAATAATTTGTTTAAATTATGATTCTATACTTGCTGCTAATAAAAAAATTAAATGTTTTACTTTTAATTATCTATATGTGAAATATATATGTTAGGAAAAAATTATAAATTAATAAAAATCTAATTCACGAAAGATTCACAGGGAAAACATGTTTTCGGGTCCGCACAGTAAAAATAACCAAGTCTCGTTAAAACGTTCAGTGGTAATGTGTATTTGGAAAATCTAGCTCAAAAACATATTATTCATAATTAAGACAAATATATGTCTAAAATATTACAATTATTTCTTTAACGAAATCGATGAACTAAAAGAACTATTTATACAATTCATTTTGCACCTTTTTACTATTATCTCAAACCTCAATATGTATCTCTTTTGGCATCTTGAAAAGTAACTATTTATGATCCGTTAAGTCTGAAGAAAATATATCCGTAAAAGAAAGCGTTTGTTAGTAGTACTGACTATTTAAAAATTATAGAGCTTTTGAAAATTAATCATTGTTGTTGATTCGGATAAATCAGCCAATCTATCTTGTTACCATTTATAATACACGTGTAAAAGTCCAAGTTGAAAGTAATTTTTTAGCTATTTCATCAAGGTAATTTGATAACCAACTAAAGCATGAAATATTTTTTAAAGCATTTTTTTTAAACACGAGTATAATAATATATATAGTTAGGTGACATACCGTTGTAAAGCTGAAGAATTTAGAAAATTTGTATTTTATAAATAAACTTGTATAAGATCATAAAGAGTGATGAAAATCAGATAAAACTAAATGATTTTTGACGACATTGATTTCGGTTGATATTTTTTTAATCTGAAACCTTTGTTTCAATACAAAATAAATGCAAATCCTTGGCTTTTTGAGCTTTAACATGATTTTAAAAGAAGATGGCTCGAGACCTTCTTGTTAGATGACTACTAGAGTGCTGCCAATGGGCAGTCTCTCTTCATGTTTTTCATCTATTTTATCTTTACTAGCATATTTACTAGTAGTATTACAAAACACAGTTGTAAAATATTAAACATAAAAAAAAAGCTTGAAAGCTTTTCAAGTGATTTCAAAAAGTCGTTTGTTCCACGCACAAGATTTTGTTGTTTAATAACTCAATGCCGACTTAATATAATCTGATAATTTTCGTAGCATATTAAACTATTACCAAGGTCTAATTATACCATATAACACCTAAGTAGAAGGGACTTCAAACTAACTTACTTAATTGTTCTTGGCTCAGTCGAGTTCGGTTGATACATTCTTTTTTACTTTCACTAGCCTATATATGAAGGGATCACTTGTTGCTGGGTGGTTAGCATAACAGCCTCCTATGCCAAAGGTCACGAGTTCAAACCTGCAGATGGTCCTAGGATTTTTTAATGGGAGTAAAAAATCCTTAGTTATGCCGTCCTTCGGAAGGGACGTGAAAAGGTACTCGTTAAAGATCCCTATCCTAATAAATCCTGGATAGGTAAAATTTAGGACTCCCATTGTAGCATCTTCCGATTAGCCGTAGTAGCATAAAGTGACGTTAAATAAATAAACAAAACCTATATATGAAATATATAGTAAGGGAAAGTATTGCGATCGTAAAAATTTTCGAATTCCAGTTTTCACTGAAAATACACGTTTTAGGGTTCTCTGAGTCCAAATAACCTAGTCTTGCAAAAAGGTCTGTGCGTGTGTCCGTGTTTGGTAACTCTTGGGTAAAAACGTAAAGTCCTATGAAACTGAAATTTCATATTTAAGATAACTATACGCCCGAGATGTTACAGAAACATTTTCATCAAAAGCAGATGACCAGAAGAGCCACTTTAAACCATGAATTTTTCACATTTTTTCGATTTTCTCATTACGACTTTTTACGACTAAACTCAATTTATCGATGTAAAATTTTATGGGGTTTAATCTAAGTTTAGTTAAGTTTTAGTTTAGTATTAGTAGATAAGTTTCATTCTGATTGAAATAGCCCGACAGGGCTTAGATGCCGATATTTGATATTTTATACCTCTATAGTACCTTTAAATTTGTAAATACTAAAAAAATAGCAATATAATTTCGTTATCAACGATAAAAAAAAGAAGTAAATATGTAAGTTGAACGAATTCGATATCTAACTAAAGTAGAAAACTGAGAAAATATTTTTTTAAGACAATTTTTCGTTTTTTTAACATAAGAACAGTAATATATCCATATCTATAATATACCGTTGGAAAGCTAAAGATTAAAGAAAAAATATCTTATACGCAAGCTTGTAAACGTTAATAAAGAGTGATGAAAAACCGATAAAACAAACTGTTTTTTTATTTGTTTATATATAATAATATAATTGATATTTTAATAAACACATGTTTCTATACAAATTCAATTCAATTAATTCTTTATTAGTTTTACCCATTTTTATCTCTAACTGCATCTGAAAATTGTTTAATCAATTTTAACAATGGTGGTAAGTGAAAGTCGTGTGTTGCCCGCACCAGATTTTTATAAAGAGAATTTTTGTTTTTTTATTTTATTCCTACTGTTCTGAAGAACGTGTATGGATTTTATGTTATAGTATCAGGAGGGAAATAAAAAGAAAACAAGAATGTAGAAAACACGTGGATCTCGCTTATACCAGGAATGTGAAAACCCTTTTAAGTTCTCTAGAGTGAGATATTGGGAAACTGCAAAAAAATATTGGAAAATGTTCTATCTCGTATACTTTTGTATTCAGTTACTCCTCGTTTACGATTTTAGGAAATTTGAATATGCACGTGTATTTTTTTCCTTTTGAACTATTCTTGGTATTGTTTCATTTTTAATTCCACATGTCAGGATTAAAAGAAAGAGTTGACAAATTGATTGAACGTATTCGACTCGTTTTTGTCCAATTGTAAAAAAAAAATAATTAAATATAAATAGATTATATACAAATGCAAATTTATTAAAAAGCATAACTCCATAGTACGTAAACAATAATCCTTCATACTGACTGAAAAGAGCTAACACTAAAAACGTTTTATTTACCTATTTACACCAAACGACCGATAAACGAAATGGTGGCCAAACTGGTTAAAGTGGTGCCGGAAAAAATATATATATAGCTGATTTATAGAAGTAGTTCAAACATAGGAAATAGTTAATATCTAAAAACATTATATTTACTATCGAATACCATCACCGCTTTGGTAGTTTATGGCGTTAGATTATAATAAGAGCGGAAAAGGCTTTTCTATGTCTCAATCCCTTTTTAAATCATTTTCCTGATGATATTAATATTTTTCTAACTTCTTCCAACAACGTATTTTTCATTTTATGTTTGAGTCCCATGATGGAAGTATCAAAAATTAGTTAATAGGTCTTTTTTATTTATTTGATTATTTTTTTTTATGGAACTTAAAAATTAAGACGTGATAAACTTCTAATAATTTGTATTGTATGAACAGAATAATTTATAGGGAAATAATGGCAATATCTGCAACAACTGTTTTCCGTCCAGTGAATAATAGTTAGACTTTTTTTTTTTCACAATATTTCGAACCTAACATTCTCTGAAAGCATAGGACTAGCCGTCAAGTAGATATCACACTATACAGTAAAAGCATTATCATGTGTAGGAAACACATATTTCCGCTAAATTATCTATCTCATATAAACCAGTTTATTTTTAAGAGGATTATAAATATAATATATGTGTATAATTAATATTATCTTATCTTTATTGAATTATATTGTATTATATGTTTCATTAATTAATATGTCTATTTTAAACTAAATTATTACGACATTTAATTGTATATTTTTTTTAATTACTGTTTCTGTTAGTTCATTACTAACTAGACAGACGCTCTTATTGTTCTACTTAATTAGAATTTACGTGATCACCAGAAGGTCTGTCTGGACGTATGGAGTTGAGCTTAGGATCTCCAATAAATTATCGATATAATCCTTTTCAATCCAATCCAAAATCCTTACTGCTCCTTACTCAGTCAAGAATTAAATTATCCATAAAGGTCCTAATGTCTTATATGTTTCCGATTTAGTCCAAACCATTTCCCACTTATCATGGCAAACTCTATTCCAACTTCAATTAACTAGTTTCAATTCTAGTTTTATCTACAATTCCTGATAATCTTTCGAGGCTTCTGAAAAGAAATTGGCCACGAGATCTTCTTACCTAATATTCAACTTGGTACTCTACTGTTGCATAGAAATACCAGTGACGCGGCTCAGAGAGAGGCACTGGGATCTCTTGGATTCTGCTTTTCCCTCCATTTGTGGAGAGAAAGGCCTAGCCCGGGAATTCTTCGGCAGATTGTAAATATTTTGTGTATGATCTTTGTACTTATTTTAATTATTGGTTCTTGTTTTTTTTCTTCTGTAAATATATATGAATTTTATTTTTATGACTCAAATGGGCGAGTAAAGTTGTTGGGCTCGATGACGAGCGGATTCCGAGAAAGTTGGTATTTGCTGATCCGACTGGTAGGCATCCGAAAGGTAGGCCGAAGCGTTGATGGGAGGATTGCGTTAAGGCTGATCTCGGGAGCTTGGGCTTGAATGGTGAACATTGGACGAGTCTGTGTAGGCGAAATTCGGTGGTATCGGCATCAAACCTTCGGGTTCGCTGAGCCTATTATTATTATTTTATTTTTATGTGATTCGAATTTATCATTGTTTGTTGTGAATACTATATGAATTTAATCTCATATCACTATTACTATTGTTCATTTTGAAACAGATTGTAATATATCTCAATTAAAAAATAAAAATAATAACAAAAAAAAATAGTGTCATAGTTACTTCACACCTTGTTTCAAGTCATTTTATGTTCGCTAATATTTACGTGATTAATTAATAAATAAAGATGCTGCAATAAATTAATGAAGAAATTGAAAAATATTTTTTTGATCCTGATATCTAGTTAATAACCATTATTTCTTCAATGCCCTATGCACTATATAGACGTTTAAAACATATTTTAAGGTTTGAACAATGATATTAAATTATTGATCACTCCCTCTTTAATCTTTCTAAAACTGGACACCTCTGGGCTGTTTGATAGACGGCGCTTAATACAGTTTTACAGCACACAACTGTTATGTTGGTTTGATATGAGCAGCACATTTAAGGCGTTAACTACATCATAAGTGTAAATATCTGAAGTATAGTATTTCCGGCTCAACCTCGAAAGAACTTCTATAAAGTTTTTAAAAGTTAAAATTAAATAAATAACAAACTTATATGAATCATTTTAAATATGCAAGAACTGGTCATAAACACGTGATATTTATTTTAAATTTAAGATTGTAAACATTGATTGACAGGTGTGAATACAAAATTTAAAGATATAAAAAAAGTTTTATTAAACCAGCATAATAGTTTTACAAGTAAAAAAAATAATGATGTTAAATTTATTGAAACCTTTCGTGTTGTTATGTATGTGGCAACTTACACTTAATAAAAGTGAGACATATAGGTTAATAAGGTATGATGTTGAAATATTCAGTTGTAACTGAATTATCTTTTTTTTTTATTATTTATCTTTCTTTTATACTTTTTATTTCCTTCCATCGTCCTCTTTGCAGTTCATTTTGGAGTGACAAACTTTATTTATTTATTGGAAGGAATTAGTCCGGGTGGCGGTCATTGAATGAAACAACTAAATAGTTCCAACTATTTATTGTTTGCCAACGTTCCGACCCCTCTTTGTGGGTCATCCATCAGTCATCCAAGTTTCCATTCACCCGCCATGCGCCCTGATGATGACCCACAAAGGAGGGTTGAAACGTTGGCAAACAATAAATAGTTGAAACTATTTAGTTGTTTCATTTAATGACCGCGACCCGGACTAATTCCTTCCAGTAATACTCAATGGTCAACTAATTACATCGACAATTTATTTATTTATTGTTTATTTATTTATTTTTTACTTCATTACTATGTACACTTTACTGACACATGTCTGATTTGTTATTTTATTTTTGTAAGATTTTACATATTTTCCAACTTAACGTACAGAAATAATCACTTAATATAGCTCCATTTAATTTTTATGATTTTCTAATGATTGATTTCTTCATTACTACCGCTTTTCTTTGTATTCAAAAGTTTGTTATTAAAATTAAATTAGTTGAAGTTTAACTAAATTATGGATTTGATAGCCTTGGAATTTCACTTCTTTAGACACATAAATAATTAATTATAGTAAAAATAATTCACTGTCTAAGTCTTTGAAGTACGGCTAAATGTTATGCAGAAAGTAAATTATCATTGAGTGTTTTTTTACTGCTCATCTCTCTCCCAACCGTAATTTTTGAAATACGTTAACTTTATATCTTATTTTGTAGCACATCCTGTGTCTATTAAATAGGTTAATATACTTTTAAAAAAAGATCTGCAATTGAGCATAATCCTAATATGGATTTCTGAATAGTTTCTTTTAGTTTTAATTGCATTAATGAAGTGTAACTTAAAGAATTATATAAAAATCGCAGTAACAGCGTAAACCAATAAGCAAGGTTAACGTTAGAAACCAATCAAAGATTAAAAACATGTAATTCCTAATTTCTTCAATGTTGTTATTTGAATCTAAGAGAAGGTTCGATAATTCATAAATAAAATCTCAGCCATGAATGCGAAATAATCAGCTCTTTGATTCAATACTGCGTGAAAACATATTCAGCACGCGAGCTGTGCGTGAAGTGTTCCAGGCACGGCATCTCAAGTTGTTTGGCCACGTGACATAATTGAAGATGATTGGAAAGGTCAAGTAGGACTATAAACTTACTTCAACAAAGCAAAACCAAATTACAGGATATTGTTAGCGTTAATATTACAAAAGTTTCATTAGGTACTTCAGTAGGTAGGCTGAGATATGATCCAGTAGTAATAGTAAATTTGTAAATTATAATTCCAACCCTGATGAAGAACTACAATCTAGACCGAAACGTCGGATCATAGATGTAATAAGTTTTCCTTATTATTGTGATAGGAACTCATCTATCAACAGAAAACAAACTATTAATTTACAAGACTATTCTTAAATCCATTTTTACCTACGGACTTCAACTGTGGGGAACAACAAAAATTTCGAATATCAAATGTATCCAATCCATTTAGTCTAAAGTCCTTATAACAATAGTCGATGCCCCCCCCCATATTATGACACTAACATGACCTTGCACCATGAGCTGAATATCCCATTTGTTCTTGATCTAATCGCATCCAAATTCTCAATCATCCATCAGAAGCTCAATCACCTCTCCAATCCCTTGGCAAACTTAATATTTAGTTCCAATAATCCCTATGACCCTTCTCGTAGGTTGAAGCGGCAGTGGCCCAGAGATCTCTTGTAAATATTTTTAAGATTTGTCCTCGGCACACCGAAGAGGTCTCATGTGACCCATTTATACAGCGAGTTAAAGTGGCTCCCTCTATCTGCAGACAATATTTCCTAGGATCATACCTTTACCAAACCATCCACTCCCAGCTACCTCCCTATATCCACAGTCTTCTGCAATTTAAATCGTCAATCCACTCCCTCGAAACAAGATCACGCCATTCTGACCTTTATATTCCTATCCATAGAACAAAAACTTTTGATCATTCCTTTCTTGTCCGCTCTACTACTCTCTGGAATTCCTTACCTACTCATATCTGCCATGCTTCATCCCAACCATCATTCAAGTCTCAGCTGTTCCAGTACCTACTGTCATCCCAAACAGACGCTGAACTACAAGCCTGATATTTCAAATCAAATTTTAATTCATACAGAAAATTTATTATTTATTGTTTATATTAAACTCAGTTAATGAATATGTTATTATCAACCAGTTTCAATTTTTTATTTTATTCAACACTTTATCTATAACATGTTATGTATATTACTCTTTTATTTTTATTTACTCTTTTATATACTTTAATCCATTTTTTTCTAATATCATTGTAAATAAAAATAAATTATAATCCTTTGGTCTTTTGGCCAGACACATCGTATATCTTAATTGTACATATCAATTGTTCTTAAGGGACCCTGTTTCAGAATAATAAAAAAAATTTCTATTCTATTCTATTTTAAATATGCCATTAGAGTGCTGGCAATGGCCAGCTTTTTCACCCATGCCTGAGAGTCTGTGGTTCTAGCGCCCTCACTCATTATCCACTGGCTTATTATACCGGTAACGCGACTGATTGAGATGCGATGGGATCTCCTGGCATCCACTAATGGGCGTTGGGGTTTGATTGGAAAATTACAGAGGCAGTATACAAATATTGTATATATGTATGAATGTGGCCAATATTATTATTATTTTATTTTTATCTTTATTTAGGATTATTCATTCTTCTTTGTAATTTTTTATTTTATTTTTATTTCCTGTACATATGGAATGAATGACTTCATATTGCACTAATAATTATCGTCCAAGACTGTAGCAGATTGTATTATTTCTAAATAAAACAATTTATTTAATTTAATTTATACCCAACTTAATTTTCCATCAAAAAAATTATAATAGTTGAAGTGACTTTAAATATTGTTCACCATTACAGATCTATAAAAGTCAATATGCCTGTGCACTACTCAAAATAATGCTTAAACCACTAAACCACTTTATAAGAAGAAAAATAAACGAGGAAAGAACTAACTTTATAATGTTGTTTGGGGCACTTGGGGTGATGAAGTGGTGGGGTAGACATTGGCTAGACGGTGTAAACAGAGCTGAAGAAAAACAAAACTTCGAACTTCTTAGGGTCATGTGTTCAACAAATGAACAAACTTCACTACATTTATCGTGATATAATATACCTGAGGTGTCGGATTTGATTCAAACTGAGAAAAAAAAACTTTGGTGCGCGCAACACATGACTTCCACTTATCTCCGATATTAAAACCAATTTAAGAATTATCACATTCAGGTAAAGATGAAATATATATAAAAGTGAAAGTAATAAGATTAAGGAATTAATTAAATGTAGTTTTGACAAAAACATGTGTTTTATTAAATCTGTGGCGGTCGTGAAAAACTGGATAACTCGAGTTATATCAAAAATGAGTGAACTCCACGTATCGCTCCCTCAGATCGTCTTCCACGTCGTTTTTTGATTAAAGAAATTTCTTGGTGGAAGAAATTTCAGGTGGAAATAAAGCTGTATGTTATAACTCTATTTGGGTCACTCACCTGTAAAATGAAAGATTTTGACTTAACCACTTATTCACGACCGCCCCAGAAATAATGTATTACATTTTTATCTGTAACAATCAGCTAGTTGTATCAGATTTCCATCTCTCTCGAATAAAATAATTTTTTTTTGTAAAATCTTGAACGGTATATAATACATCGATATTTTTATTTATTTATTTATTTTTTAAAATTTATTTAGAAATAATACAATCTGCCACAATCTTGGAGTATTAATGCTTTAAGAAGTCATTCATTCCTTATGTACACTAAATAAAGAAATAAAAATAAATGAATAAAAATACATAGAAATAAAAAAAATAAAAAGGAGAATAAATAACCCTAAATAAAGATAAAAATAAAATAAAAGAAATAAATAATAATAATCTTGATCACATTCATACACATATATACAATATTTACATACTTCCCCAGGGAACTCCGAATCAAACCCCGACGCTAGGAGATCCCAGCGCCTCTCAGTCAGTCGCGTCATCGGTCTAATAAGCCAGTGGAGACTGAGAGAGGGCGCTAGAGCCACAGACTCTCAGTTACATCGATATTAAAGTTCTTATGTCTAAAAACACAAATATTTAAAAAAAATTCTAATTTTTTTTATTAGGTTGGATTTCGAATATGTTTAAATTATAATTATATACCTACCCGTTTTTTATCAATGCTATTTGTTTTTATTATTTTTTTTTTCTAGCACCTCATTTTCCTTCCAGTACCTCACCTTACTGTAGCTTGAGGTTTCTCCTTTTTCTGCATATTTGCATTATAAGGAGTCTTCTCTCTGCATGTGAATTTTTTGATGACTTACATTTTTATGTAATAGATCCAGCGATGGGGCTCCCCTTTTAGTTTGCTAAAATTATGATATGGAGAGTTTTATATAATAAAAAAATATATAGGTACTTTACGGGAAGAAAATTCAAATTATCGGCATTTGATTCCTTTTCAGACTATTTAAATCAGTATGAAAATTTTATAATTTTAGAACCCGTTAAATTCTACTTCATCAAACCGAGTTTTATCAAAATATTTAAAGTTTTTTTGAAAAGCTCGTAAAAAAATGCAAAATGCATGGTATAAAATTCCGATCGCAATACTTGCTTTTACTATATAGTTCATATATAGGAAAGTGCCTATGCCGTTCGAATAAAAATCAACATACAATAATGCTTTAATTGGATAGTTTCCCCTTAAATAAACCTAAAGGCTTTATTCAGGTCACTGCAAGCTCAATAAACATACGTATAATTAATGTGTAGATTCCATCAAATTATTAATGAATCATATCGCCAGATGGTGCTATTGCCTGGTGGTGTTGAGCATCGACCGCTTTGTGGACCCCGAGCAATCCCAGCTTATCAATCAAATTAGCCTCCTTATATTTGTAGAATCTGCCAAAGTCGTGTTATATTTTGGCGAATAAAATATTTCGCTCATCAGAATTTTCTAAGCGCAGAGGTATAGCATAGCATTTTTACTTTCACTATGAAATATATACTAAGATAAAGTATTGCGATCGTGAAAATTTTCTAATTCAAGTTTTCAACCGCTCTTAAACGAAAAGTCCTATGAAAATGAAATGTCATATTTAAGACAACTATACGCCCGAGATGTTACAGAAAGATTTTCATTAAAATCAGCTAACCAGAAGAGCCACTTTAAACTCTGCATTTTGCACCTTTTTACGATTTTCTCAAAAACGGCTCTAACCGGTTTGACTAAACTCTATATATCGATGTAAAAGTTGATTGGCTTTAATATGATGTAGTTTTAGTTCTGATTAAAATACTCTGACAGGGTTTAAATGCCGATATTTTAAATTTTCTTCCTCTAAAAGACCTTTAATTTTGTAGATACTAAAAAAATAACGACATAATCTTGTTATCAACGATTAATAAGAGGTAAATATGTAAGTTGAACGAATTATATTCCTAAGTAAAGGAGAAGACTGCCGCGGTGAGGGGAGGGGCCTTTATAAGGACGCAATTAAGTGGGGATTCACTTATAGTCTCTCCCCCGGTTTGTGAGACCCATCAGACAAAATATGCCACGTATAAAATTAGGTGTAGGGAGTGATGACCCTACTCTACAAAATGCATCGGGAAACGTGAGTGTAATCTCCCAGGAAATTTCACCACGAGGTCCAGGGCCTGCTCGGTCTGTCGTGCCACTGGAAGAAGAAGAATCATCCTGTCAGCTTTAATAAAAACAAGTGAATATATAATTGAATCTAAAATTCATCTAAAGAAGAAAAGAGCAAAACAATATTTTTCATGCAAATTTTGTGTCTTTGAACATTAGAGCATTAGTTTTGTTGTATACCGGTGGAAAGCTAAAGATGTAGGTTTCATTCTGATTGAAATAGTCTGACAGGGCTTAAATGTCAATATTTCAAATTTTCTCCCACCAAAGTATCTTTAATTTTTTAAATACTAAAAAAAAACAATATAATCTTGTTATAAAAAATAAAAATAAAAACAGGTAAACATATAAGTTGAACGAATTCGACATCTAAGTAAAGGAGAAGACTGCCAAAATATTTTTCAAATGAAAATTTTCATTTTAGAACATAAGAACAATCATATAGACGTATAATATATCGTTGGAAAGCCAAAGATTTCAGAAAAAAATATTATCTTATACACAAGATTGTAAAAGTTAATAAAGAGTGATGAAAAGCCGATAAACTAATTGATAATTATTTCAGATAATAAAATAATATTTTTTTGAATAAAACACATGTTTCTATAGGCATTATAATTAATTAATTCTTTACTAGTTTCATTCATTTTTAACTCTAACTTTATATGAAAATTCTTTAATCGAAATTAAAACGGCGGTAGGTGAAAGTCGTGTGTTTCCAACATCAGATTTTTTTTTTATTTTCACAAGAATTCACAAGTGGTCTCAAGCCTCAGAATTTATACATTTTGTGGTATAGCACCAATTACATGTTACTCAAAGTCGTATGTATAAGCGGAACTAAAGGTAATGATAGCCTAATTTAGTTTTAGACGATAGGGAAAAAAAAAACCTACACAAAAAAAAAAAGATTTAAAGTGTAACCAAAACAATTTTTGAAAACAAAACAAATTATAACATACACTAAATAAAGGAAGGTAATCAACATAAAAAATAACAAACTGATGGTTTTATGCATATATGCGAAACCAATAAAAAAATTATATTAAATTAAATTATATATTACCCAATCAATGAAGTAATATGTGTTTCGTACGTTTGTATGTGTAACGTTTTAAAGTGGTCCTGTCACAGTCACGTATTTTTCAAATGATCGGGTTGTAGCCGTGGGAAGTAACAGTAAAGAGTTTTTGTGGCACAGCGCTTTATTTGGGTTCTTAGTATGTTAAAATGTAAGACCTCTAATTTTGAGAGAAAGGGGGTTAATTTATTTCGCTTGTTACAAAGGTTCATTATTTTCTATAAAAAACCAAAAGCATTTATACACTATTTATTGAAATAATAATAGTTATTATAAAAGTGGCCTACACTGTGCCAGGTACAATGCTAAATACCTCCACCAAAACTCTATATTCTTGAAATGTCCTAGTTCGGGAAATGGAAATTAAGAAAAAGAATCCCATGCTCTAGGAGTTTATTTCAATCCCAGAAACATTGAATAACTAAAATTTAATGTTGAGGCTGGCAGATGGTCCCTGGATTTTAGATGGTCCCTGAAGGGAATGGCAGTTCTGTAGCGGTAGCTTCACGCGCTACTTAAGTCACCGGCCGAATATAAGTACATTCTATATTTAATAATATTGTATATTGTAACTCATTTATGCCATTGTAAATATTTTTATCGATGTTACTGATTTATGAGAATAAATAAACCGTTCTAGGTAATATGACCTAGGGCTCAAGACACTCATCTGGTAGACAAGCTCTCACCATCATTGTATATATAATGTAGCCTATCTTTATTTCATATCCTTCCTCTATCCTCTCTCTTTATTTTATATCTTACCCTACATAGGATGAGGTGCATGGCTTCTACCCATGTGCACCTATGAGGAGTCCTACCCGCTGCTGTTGAGCTTCTACCTCACGGGGCATTTCCTTCCTGACCAGTCCCCTTTCCTAATTGCTAGGTGTGGGTTCACCCCCTATCTGGCAGGGTAACCTTACGCTTGGTCCTGCGGTACGTGCTTCCACCACGGTGGGCACTGACCTTCATCTTACTCTCTTCCTAACATTAACACACCTTGTTGATACCTTCTCTGACCCTATACCATCCATAATAATAACCATCCTTTGATAGTTCCTTTGTAAATGGGACGTTCAGTGGGAACGTAAAGTGTTGGTCTAGAACATCTGCTAAGTCAGGTGCTCGTCCTATATATACTGGATAGATAAAATTTAGAACTTTAATATAAAATTATGATAATGACATTAATATAAAATGACGTTAAATGAATATAAATAACCTAAAATTTATACTTACATAAGAAGGTATTTATTTAAATACTCATAAAGATATCAAATATGATCATTATCTTATGCGATACATCTGTTCTTAAGCTCATTATTTTCTAAATTTATATAAAACGACCAATTTTAAGGTTGTGATTGTGCAGTAGCAGGCACCTGTCAGTAAACAACAAATCGATTAAAAGTTAATAGCCTATAAAATCATATAAACTTCATTATGATTGAAGTAGTATGACAGGTCCTAAATGCCGATATTCTAAATATTCTTCCTGTTTTTTTTTTTTAATAATTTGAAAATATTAACATATCATATAACTTACGTGGAGTGGAGCGCGTAGTCTCATTTAATCGTTGTAAGTTCGAATCGCGGTAGGGGGGGGCCTTTATAAGGACGCATTAAAGTGGGGATTCACTTATAGTCTCTCCCCCGGTTTGTGAGACCCATCAGACAAATATGCCACGTATAAAAATTAGGTGTAGGGAGTGATGACCCAACTCTACAAAATGCATCGGGAAACGTGAGTGTAATCTCCAGGAAATTTCACCACGAGGTCCAGGGCCTGCTCGGTCTGTCGTGCCATGGAAGAAGAAGAATCATCTGTCAGCTTTAATAAAAACAAGTGAATATATATTGAATCAAAATTCATCTAAAGAAGAAAAGAGCAAAACATATTTTTCATGCAAATTTTGTGTCTTTGAACATTAGAGCATTAGTTTTGTTGTATACCGGTGGAAAGCTAAAGATGTAGTTTCATTCTGATTGATTGGTTTCATTTCCACCCAAAGTATCTTTAATTTTTTAATACTAAAAAAAAAACAATATAATCTTGTTATAAAATAATAAAAAAAAACAGTAAAATATAAGTTGAACGAATTCGACATCTAACTAAAAGGAGAAAACTGCCAAAATATTTTTTAAATGTAATTTTTCGTTTTTGAACATAAAAACAGTAATATAATATAAACTGTTTATGTATAATAATATATATTACCGTTGGAAAGCTAAAGATTTTAGGGAAAATATTATCATATACACAAAACTATAAAAGTTAACAGAGAGTGATGGAAAACCAATAAAACTAACAGATTGTCGTAGATAATAATATAATTGATTGTAACAACGGACTTAAGTGAAGTCATGTGCTGCGCGAAGCATTTTTAAAAAATATAATTCATAACTGTTTCGGGTTCCCGAAAAGGGAAACTGATGTTGACCGTGCTGTCACCTGACGGCCTGTCAAAGAAGCAGAGCACCCCTAGAGGCCGGAAAAGAAAACTGAGTGGTTGCAGGTCTTGGCTGGATGAGCCACAGTTTTTCTCTAGTTCTTCTATTCTTTTTTTTACCACCATGGAGTAGAAGAAATTAAGAAGACACACCATGGACGAAGAGGAGGAGAAGAGGATAGAAAGTGTAATATCACAATTTCAAAGCGTGAGACAGCATCTTAACCATCTCAAATGTCAACCACTTAGGTTAAAATCACATGTGATATACTTTTCAATAGTTTAATTTACTAACATACTAACCACAGTATCAATTCTGGCCGACCCAATTGTACAGATTTCTTTTCTTTTAATATAAGTAATTTTTCCAGTATTCAGTGTTTCATTTTATCTAGGTCAAGCCTTCATTTACTCAGTTCTTTATATTTTCATAATTTGTACTATTCAAAAATGATTGATCATTTTGACATTTAGTTGGAGATGATTACACTAAACACAATTTTTTTTTTTTTTTTAAATAACAAATATTTTCTTTTTAAGTCTCCGACGTGTGACAGATTAGGAGTCTTACTATCAAAATAAACAGAAACAGGATGTATTGAGATAATGAAAATTTTTGCTCGTTAAGTTGATTTAAAGAGATTTTATGGATCATGTAGGTTAAAATTAGTGTTGGAGAGAGAGAAGAGAGAGAGAGAGAGAGAGAGAGAGAGAGAGAGGAGGAAATGGTAGCGAACGATCATAGTAATTACAAGCTGCCTCGCCTCCGAGCCCCGTTGGCCTGCTGGAGCCAATTAGCACACTCCAGGAAGGCTGACCACTCTAAAAAAAAAAAAAAGTTGAGGTACTTTGACTCTTTTACCTCCACTTTTGAAGTTACCACCTGAGGAGAGATTACTCTCTCTTTGTCAGGGGCTTTTAACTATAATTTTCTCCGTTTTGTCTTATATGTGCAAATCTGACGCAATAGAAATAGCTGGACCTCGTAAATAAAATGTTTATCTATAGATATCTACTCAAATATCTAACTTATTAATCTGGTGCTGACACACACAGGTCTTTCACTTACCTCGGTTATTAACATCAACAATATAACAATCATCAATATAAGCAACAAACGATAAAACTAAATAAAAATGTTACCTGCAACAATCAGTTTATTTATATTTTCATTTTTACTTTCACTTACCTATATATGAAATATATAGTAAGGGAAAGTATTGCGATCGTGAAAATTTTCGATTTCCAGTTTTCAACGGAAATACACATTTTAGGATCTCTTTAGTACAAATAACCAAGTCCTGCAAAAAGGTCTGTCTGTGTGTCTGTGTGTGTGTGTGTGTGTGTGTGTGTGTGTTTGTGTGGTAACTCCCGAGCGTAAACGATAAGTCCTGTGAAACTGAAATTTCGTATTTAAGACATACGCCCGAGATGTTACAAAATCTTGTTCATCAAAATCAGCTGATCGAAAGATGTACTTTATGCACCTTTTTCGATTTTCTCAATTTTTTATAATATGCATATTATATACTGATTATTTTAGATAATAATAGATTATTTAACAAAACACCTGTTTCTATCAAAATTAAATGTAAATAATTTATTTTCGCTTCTAAATTTGTTTAAAAATTCTTAAATTGATATAAATAACGGAGGTAAGTGCAAGTCGTGTGTTGCATTTTTTTAAAGAAATACTATGCATGGATCAATCAGAGATGGGCTATATTTTTTTCCTATAGACAAATAAAAACTCACCCTAAATAATTTACATAACGTATTAGCATATAATTTCTATACAAATATGCTATATGAATTAGGCTTTCTATCATTTCTGACCATGAGACCATTGAAAGTAGCCATTGATCCTCGAAATATCCGAGGTATAGAGGAACCAATTGGACGAAATCCCCTGGATAGAGATCTGGGACAATATTGACAAAACAACTGCTCAACCACTGCAAAGGTCTTCCTGCCTCTGTCAGCAGATCCCGTCTTTTTCTCCTAATGTTTCTCGAAATTGCAGTTTCTGTATTTCAAAAAGCTTTCCTTATTTTTTTCAACAACAACAATTTTTATTGAGTAAAATTACAATCTGTCCCAATTTGGACATTAATAGTAGTGCTGAAAGATATCACACATACTACATTCATACATATTCCTTATTTTACATTTAAAATATTGATTTTTATCTGTCATAGAATAATTGTAGTTAGCTCTATTTCATATGAAATATTTTTTTCTAAAAAAATGATGTGAATTTGAAAATTAGTTATTTTATCCAGGTCCTTTTTATGTATGGCAATTACCAGTGAGCCACTGCGCTCTGGTGCAGTTGGATGTGGTGTCATTTATGACATAAAATGCACTTTTTAACCGATTTAGAGTTTATGGCAGTAAACGAGAATCGCAAGATTAAAAGATACTTACATTTAAAAGGATGAAATAAGTAAAAAAGTAACAAAAAAATGATTCCTTATAATATTAGAAATATTATACTGACTGTCTAAAAAAAAAAAAAAAAAAAAATACATTTAGGCTGCCAGTTATTTTTTGTCACCAAATGATGACTATAAAATTAACCACTTTAATCAACACATGATACTCAGTTTTGTAGGAGCACTGCACGATATGTGCACGCTATGTGTTTTGAATTGTCCTGATTCACTCATTTTTTTTTTTTTTTCCCCAACAGATTAAAAACTATCAGGTTGTAAAGTAAGTTTGTAGGATTTTCACTGGTGATTAAAAAAACAAAAACTTCAGATAATTGTAAATATGTTTAATCAATTATATATGATCTATCTTTAAGGTATTTTTTAAATTTTTTTCTACCAGAACATTTGATAGACAACCCGTTTTGCGTTTTCCAAGTCAAAATTTCTAGTTTTTAACAGAGGAAACCACTTACAGACTTTGCTTTGTCCTAAGGAATCATCGCCATACACACTTCAAATTTTGTCAACCTTCTGAAACGGATTTTTCTTTTCGGAAATAAAAAATCATTGAATGACGAACATGAATATTTTTCTCTTCCATTTGAGCAATCACTTAGATCCCGAAATTGCATCTACAGGCCTCCAAACCCACCTTTCTCAAATTGAAGACTGGTGTAACAACTGTAGAATCAAAGTCAGTCAATCCAAATGCAGACATGTCACCTTTACCCTTCGAAGACAATCCTGCCCTTCAGTTCTCTTTAACTCCGTTCCGCTTCCTTTCTCCGACACAGTCCGGTATCTTGGCTTCCTTCTGGACAAAAGACTAACTTGGAACCCGCATGCTAGACTTAAACGACAAGAACTTAATCGACGATTTGGACAATTATACAGACTACTGAACAGAAATTCTAAATTATCTATCGAGAACAAACAATATACAAGACAGTACTGAAACCTATCTGGACCTACGGACTTGAACTGTGGGGGACAGCCAAATTTTCTAACATCAAACGCATTCAATCCTTCCAATCAAAAGTCCTCCGAACAATAGTTAATGCTCCTTATTATGTATCCAACCATACCTTACACCGCGACCTAAATATTCCATTTATTTTAGACCTTATACCATTAAAATTCTCTAAATTCCATCAGAACCTTATCCATCACCCTAATCCCCTAGCTCAATCCTTATCCAGCTCCACACATCCTTACCATTCTCCTAGAAGGTTGAAACGGCAGTGGCCTCGAGACCTCTTGTAAAATGTATATTGGAGTTCTAGCATTGGCTAGGTATGAGTGACTTTTGTATATATTTTTATTGATTTTGTTTTGTATTTATTAATATTGTATTGTTATTATTATATAAATTAATTGTTGTGTATATATCGTGTGAATGCAGTATGAATGTTGTACTTTATCCCTATTAAAAATGTCCTAAATTGGACAGATTGTAATATTAATCAATAAAGAATTGTTTCTAAAAAAAAAAAAAAAAAAAATGAGCAATGAAAGTACCATTTAGAGATAAGGAATCTTGGTCTTAACTGATACATAAAAGCTTCTTAACTAATTATTTCTCTGAATATGTAAACATCATTGACCAAGTAAACATGGTTTTTGTATACTCAGAGAGAATTAAATTAAAATATTGAAAAAAGCTCCAAAATTATTTTAGTACACATTATATCTGTGGCGCTCGTGAATAGTGGTTAAATCAAAATCTTTCATTTTACAGGTGAGTGACTTAATGTTTTAAGTAATACCAAAATAGAGTTATTAAATACAGCTTTCTTTCTACCTAAAATTTCTTTTACTAAAAAATTTCTTTAACCAATTTAACACGACGTAGGAGAAGGTCTGAGGGAGCGATGCGTGAAGTTAACTGATTTTTTATATTACTCGAGCTATATAGTTTTTCACGACCGCCACAAATTCATCAGTATGATTTCTGGGAATCCTGTCGATTTCACGGAGTCGGTTGGTATATGGTAAAATTAAGAATAACTTTAAATTATTTTTTATTTATTTTAAATTCACTTCTTATAAATTAAACTGATGTGGAGGATGTGAGAGGGAGATAAACACATATTTCGGAGGAAAGCACCAGTTAAATTTCCCTACCCAAGGCTCATCAACAATACTCGTTCAATATTCACCATTTAACCAACTTGCTAATGAAAAGAAAACAAGTATATTGGATAACTAGATGATTTTAATTGGATGGAAATACGGGAGGTGGATCTTAGGGGAAAAATACTGAATAATGTAAATATCATGTTTAAATACATTCGTTAAGGTTTTCTGAGCAAAAAAAAAAGACTCACCAAGGAACACAGGTAATTAAGGTACGTTTTAAATGATCTTTTTCTTTTATATACATAAAATATATATTACATACTATATAAATGTATTGTAATACTAATAAATTAGAATAAGTTATATCGGTTCTAAGTATAACAAAAAACTAAATATTAATTTAAAAAGAAATCTAGTGGGCTCAACACACGACTTACCTCGGATGTTAAAAGCAATTTAAGAATTATTAAATACAGTTAGAGATGAAAATAAATTGTTAAGAAATTGTAAAATAACGATATGGTTATTTTTATAGAATTCACAAAATTAAAGGTACATTAGAGGAATAAAATTTGCCGTCCTTCACCAATATAATCAAGATGATATGATTAATCTTTTCGAATGTACAAAATTGAAGGTAGTTTGGAGGAAAAAAAAATTAAAATATCGGCATTTAAGCCCTGTCAGACTGTTTCATTTATAATGGAACCTACATGATATTAAAGCCTAAATTATACAGCGATATAGCGAGTTTGATCAAAATCGTTAGAGCCGTTTTTGTGAAAATCGTAAAAATAAGTAAAACGCATGGTACAAAGTGGCTCTTCTGTTGTAAAACGTGCTGTAACATCTCGGGCGTAAATTTGTCTTAGAAATAGAAATAGAAAATAATCTTTATTCTGGGACATAGTCCCTTAAGAACAACAAATATGTACAATTAAAGTATACAGTGTATCTGGCCAAAAGACCAAGTGATCATGATTAATTCTTATTTACAATGGTGTAAGAAGTAATAAAATAAAAAAAGGAATATATCTATACAATAAAACAAAAGAGTAAAATAAATAAACTTCTTCAGATGCATACTTTTGCTGAACAAAACTAAATTTAAAAAGATTAATAAATTAAGTAAGGTATGATCAATAAATAATATTTCCTTTTTACATTCAAAATCTGATTTTTGATATAAAACCTTATTGCTGTTGAGCGTCATTTTGGGAATACAGGAGGTATTGGAACAGTTGGAACTTGAATGATGATAGAGATGAAGCATGGCGGATATGAGTAGGTAGGGAATTCCAGAGATTTGCAGAGCGGACAAGAAAGGAATGATCAAAAGTTGTTGTTCTATGGGTAGGAATGTAAAGGTCAGAATGACGGGACCTTGTTTCGAGGGAGTGGATTGACGATTAAAATTGTAGAAGACTGTGGATATAAGGAGGGAGCTTGGTGTTAATGGTTTGGTAAAGGAATGATCCTAGGAAATATTGTCTACGAATTGGAGCGAGGAACCACTTTAACTCGCCGTATAAATGGGTCACATGAGACCGCTTCGGAGTGTTGAGGACAAATCTTAAAAATATGTTCATAATTCGCTTTAGCCTGTCCTCAAGCACTGTCGGGAGGCCACCATATACTAAGCAGCAATAGTCAAAGTGGGGGAAAACAAGTGAGGAAATAAGGAGGTTACGGATGGATAGTGGAAGAAGATGACGGGAACGATGAAAGTATTTGAGAGTACTTATTGTTCTGCGTGAAATTTGGGCAATATGGGGTTTCCATGAAAGGGTTTGGTCAATGGTAATACCCAGGTTTTTGATTGAGGAGGTATAGGTGATTGGATAATGATTTAGGGTTAGATTCGGAAATTTATTGTTGGATCTAAGGAGGGAACTGGAACCTATAACAATGGGTTGAGTTTTCATAGCATTCAACCTTCGTTTATTGAGGGTTGCCCTGGCACAGATTCTATCCAAGTCTTCCTGAATTTTGGCAAATGCTACTACTGACTCAGAAGGAGAGAAGGATAGGTAGATCTGAAAGTCATCAGCGTATAGATGGTGGGAGCAGTGATGGATGGAATTGGGAAGATCATTGATATAGATATTAAAAAGGAGAGGAGATATGCTTGAGCCCTGGGCCACACCTGCCGAAAGGGCAAGAAAGGAAGACAGAGGATTGTTAGGAATAGTGACAGCTTGAGTCCTATTTGAGAGAAATGATCGAAACCAGCGAATAGTGCTGTTGGAAAAAGATAAAGACTGTAATTTGGAAAAAAGGATAGGGTGATCAAGGGAGTCAAAAGCTTTAGAAAAGTCTAGAAGTATTAGTGCTGTCAGTTTCTTTTCGTCCATGGTGGTATGTATGTCGCTGGTCTTAAATATTAAATTTTAGTTTGTACTACTTTTTGTCTACATGCTAGAAATATACATATACATTTTTGCTGGACTTGGACATTTGGTCTCAAGGGACCCTAAGACTTGTATTTCCGTTGAAACATGAAATTAGAAAATTTCCACGATCGCGATACTTTCCGTTACTATATATTCCATTTATAGGTAAGTGAAAGTTAAAAACTTTATTTACAATATTTCAATATTTACAGAACGCAGAATACTGGCATGGAGCCTTAAAGTTGGCCTTCTGATAAATTCTTACTAACAGAACAAAAGTTATATTTAATACATCAAAACAAAAAAGAAAATTAAATATATACGTTATTTATAAATCAGGGTGCGATAATGAGTTTTATATTTCTCATAGAACGAACAAAATATAATAATCGCTCATTTTTTATAATTTAATTTATGTTTATTAATTCATTATTGTTAAATTATCTCTTAGTTACATGCCTAACAATATGTATTTTTCAAAGGTAGAATTGAGAAATATTATAATCTTGTTTAGATTATCTTAATTTCAATGCGATTTTCGTATGAAAAATTATTTTATAAACAACTACTGAAAAAATATAATAATAAACTGACGAAACAAGCATGAATTTATAAGTAACTAAAGATGGAAAAAAATTTAAAAATAAATTTTGGAAGTAATAAAAAAAAATTAACACGAGTTAAATAAGTTCCTAAAAAACCTTTGATGTGATTATTCGTATTAACCTTTGATCTTTTTATTTATGTACATATACAGCAACGAAATCATCCAGTAAAAGGAGAAATCAAATTATATCAAAATCGGAAGAAGCAAGAGCAGGAGTAGTCAAATATATGCGTTTGACCCCCTGTTGGTTTAACTAACTCAAACTAGGCCCTGAAGAGCAAAGATGACAAGGTGAAAATTAACTGATTGATTTTGGTTTAACCTTGGTTTACGATATAATTCAGACTTCAGGACGTATATCAATGCATATTGAGAATCCACAAATTTATGTCAATCTATTCATACTTTTTTTTTTATAACCATATAATGCTTAGTTGTCGATTTTAAAAGGAAAAATCATTAATTCATGTAAAAAGAAATGTTCGTTTTCGTGCTAGACTTACCACACAAAGACCTTTTGGGACGAATTGGTTATTTGGACACTGGGGAACCTAAAAGACGTATTTCTGTTAAAAACTGGGATTCGAAAATTTTCACGATCGTAAAAAGGTGTAAACTGCATGGTATAAAGTGGCTCTTCTGGTTTGCTGATTTCGACGAAAAAGTTGCTGTTACGCTCTTGAACTTTTCAGATTTATACAACTTAAATAGGCTGAAGTAAACCAATGTTTCTAATGTATATGTGTGTGTGTGTGTGTGTGTGTGTGTGCGCGTGTGTGTGTATATATATATATATATATAATCTGCCCTATCTTCCCGAAAAGAGGAATATATTTATTTATTTATTTTAAGAAATAATTTCTTGATAAATTAAGAGCGTTATTCTTCTCAATTCAACCATTCAATGTTTATTTAATTTAGTAGGACTGAGACCATCGAATTATCACCCGCCTCATAGCATACGCAGGAATAGATAGAAATGAGAGGTTACGAACAAGTTGATTTAAGTGTACTGGTATTTTGGAATTAGGGGGACTATATTTATTGGGTTGTCCGCAAAATAATGCAGGCTTTTGGTTTAAAAAAAAAAATTAACTCTTTTATTTAATCAAAATAGTTTCTACAACTATTCCTTCGGAATAGAATTTCCCATTTTCAGAGCCGATAAATTTCGAAAAAAACTTTTTTTATTCCCCTTTGTTTATCAGGTTTTCTCGAAATCAGTAGTCGAGGTATCTAAAAAAAAAAAACAATCTTGTTCCGTAGTCTTGAGATCCAGAGAGTAGCAGAATTTTATACAATCTACAAAAATTTGCGTGACGTCCCACGTGAGACATTGCCTGTATGCGCCAAAGTGTCCCCTCCCCATTGACTTTTTATTTATTTTTATTTATTGAGATATATTAAAATTTGTTACAAAATGACCAATAATAATAATGATATGAGACCACATTCATACTATATATACAGAAAATAATAATATTAGTCAAATTACATAAAATAGAAAATAAATAATTTCATATATATACAATAAAATAATAGTAAATAAAAAACAAAATAAATCAAAACAACAACCTATAATTGAGATAATTAAAATTTCCATTGACTAAAGATGAATCCACTAAGGTATTTCCTGATTAATTTGCTTTTCATTACTTTTTATACTAAACAATTTGGCACTGATAGTTTTCCATAATTCAAGAAGCTATAGTTATAAACCCAAATTAAGACCACAAACAGTATTTTTCTTTTCTTCTTTTTTTTTTTTTTTTTGATGATATGGGACATTTTCGTTTTCGTGTTAGACTTAACTTACACCTCCCCCCTCCCACACACAGGCCGTTTTGCGGTACTTGGTTTTAGGAGATCCTAAGAAGTGTATTTCTAGTGAAAACTAGATTTTGAATATTTTCAAGATCGCAAAAATTTTACTTTTCCTAACTATATATAGTTAATGAATGAATGGTAAATGAAATTAAAAAAAAAAAAAGTAATATTACGGTAAGATATTACACATATAATATGTTAAACAAATTTAGAATTTTTTTTTTCAATACGTTGAGAGAGCTCAGGTGTACCGCAAGTTTTCATCTCTCTTGGCTCTCGGTGCGTATCAACTTTTCATACTTTTCTTTATGGCTTGCATCGGAGCGGAAAATAAACTTTGAGAAAGAAGATGAATATACACCCGGAGGTATAACTCCTCTCTTTCCTCTTCTCTCTCTCTCTCTCTCTCTCTCTCTCTCTCTCTCTCTCTCCTCTCTCTCTCCTCTCTCTCTCTCTCTCTCTCTCTCTCTCTCTCTCTCTCTCTCCCCCCTAAACTTTTTATTATCACTTTCAAGAATATTTTATATAATATACTCGTATTTTAAGGTTATTTGCTTATAGGAAATTCATTTCAGCGGAAATGAGGTGGAACCTATTTTTCAATGAATATTCACTGAATAAACAATATTTCTTTTAAAATGTCAAGATGAAATAAAGATTCTCAATCTGCTGCTACTACACTCTCTTCTATCTATAATAAAATAAAATCGACAATAAAAATTAGACATAAACTGAATATATACATACCTACTTAAACCCATATGGACTTACGCCTCACAGATTTATGGTTTAGTAAAAAAATCGAACATTTCAATAAAAAATTTCAAGACCCATATCGGCAACTCCCAGGTACATAACAAAACTGTACATACGGACAATAACCAACAGTTGACGAACACATACGAACTCCTATATTCGCGTTGTCATAGCAAACTACACGGACACGACAATATACTTTAAAGGACATGTCATTAACAGAAATGCCTGTTGGATGAAGGCTGAAAAGAATCTGGATGAGAGACCTCCTCTGCTAAATTAGAGCCTAGGAAGGGGTGCTGCTGGGCACTTACCTTCGCCATGCCTATCATGACCGCTGCTTATGTTTCTACAGCATATTTGCTTATAGCCACTTTTTGCTTTTGACATGTGCGAATAACTGTAAGCGAATTTCGTATTATTTTTTTAATTCCTTTTTTTATATCACTTAGAGGACTTTTTTTTACAACTATCAAGTTTAAAACTATTTACTATTTTAAAAAAGCTAATTAAATGCATTTGAAAGATTTAATTTAGTTTCCATTACAATCTCATTTAGTATACAGTGAAGGATCTGTTTTAATGAAAAATTTTTAAATTTGAAAAAATAATAACAATGTTAGTTTATAGATTTAAAACAACTAACCATTTATGTTATGTTAACTAAGTTTTGTTAACTTAGTTACAGCTCGGTACGTAATATTGTTTCTAAAATCTTGTGTACTAAATATAATAATATAACTTGCACGATCCTGTACATTTAACTATTATAACCTTCCTCTTTACCAATAACATAAGTTTATGAGCTAGCGACAACTTTATATTAACTTGTATGACCTTAGTTTCAATTTTTAATATTTAAAAAAATAATAATAAATATATAGATTCAATTATAAAGACTATATCACACCTAAATAAATTCTTTGGAACAATCTCTTCTTTTTAAATATTCTTTATTAATTTCTCAAAATTGTTATTAGTTCTAAATTTAATTTTCTTCTTGCATCTCACATATGGTGTTCCACTCCCATATTAATAATTTTTAGATGTGATATAATGGAAGTGAAACACCATATGGGAAGTGCAAGAAGAAAATTAAATTTAGAACTAATAACAATTGTAGAAATTCTGAAAATGAGGCATATAAACCTCGAAACGTTAATGTAATATTGAGGATTTAATAAAGAATATTTTAAAAAGAAGATATTGTTCCGACGCATTTATATATAATTATATATATATATATATATATATATATATATATATATGCACTACTGTGCACTGTGTTACTGTTTGTTATTGTACTTTTATTGAATTGCCGCAGGTGAATTCCTTTTCAAGACACGGGCTCTCCTTAGTGGAATAGTGACTTCTACTTGCACTGCAAAATGCATTTATTTTTATTTAAATAAAGAAGTTAATAAAAAAAAAAATAAAAATAAAAAAAATAAATAAATAAAATAAAAACTGCGCTGGCCAATATACTGTGTGATTGTGGACTAGTTTAAGTTTGTTTTCGTGCTTTGTCGGAAATCAATGTTTCTTGGAATTCACTAGATAGCTATCGAATATTTGAAAAGCAGTCGCACGGAAGAGAAGAAATCGCATATATATAGAGAGAGAGTAGGATGGACGTCAATTCAAAAGGAAGAATATTCACTTGCAACACACGAAACAGTATATTCTATGTTCCTTTACGAAAAATGCAGGGGAGCGGCGTGGTCTAGTGGATAGAGCGCTAGTCTGCTGTGCTCCGGGTCCTAGGTACGAATCCCGGCTGTGGCAGAATATTATTTATTCTGTTAATTCAGTCGGGGGTGACCCTAGGGTATGGAGATCCTTCTGGGGCAGACTCAGCCTCTATAAAGTGGGTACCCAAAATAATGGGGGAAAAACTTGGCGGCTGAGCGTGATTGAGGCCTAATCACCTCATTGCAGTGCCGTTGGCCTAGAAACAGTACAAATCTCTATATGTACTGAGCCCAAGACCCTTTATGGGTTGTAGTGGTACATGTTTTTTTTATTTTATTTTTTTTTATTTCACGAAAAATGTTAAGTTTTTTAATTGAATTTTTTTTATAAATTATTTTTTCTTGACCATTATTTATTTTATATATACCGACTGAAAATACTATACTCTCTTTTTTAAAAATCATCAAAATTAAAAATTAGATAGAAACTGAATCATACACATCCTTCTTAAGCCAATATGGACTTACGCTTCGCAGATTTTTGGTTCAGCAAAAAAGACTCACATACAAAAACTGCAATCATTTCAATCCAAAATTTTAAGACTGATAACGACAGCTCCTTGGTACGTAAACAACAGAACCCTACATACGGACTTACAGCAACCAACAGTTGACCAAGATATACGAACACTCTATTCTCGATTTCACTTTAAACTTAACGGACACGACAATAGACTGATTAACATGTCAGTTTGCTGAAATCCCGGTCAGAAGAAGGCTAAAACGAAGCTGCCTGAGGGACCTCCTCAGCTAGATTAAAGCCTTGGAAGGGGTGCTGCTGGGCACTTTACTTCCCCATGCCTATCATGTCTGATCTTACTTTTGTCCGACACATTTGCTGATTGTCAGACATCTTCTGACAGGTGTAAATAAAGATATAAAGAAAAAAAATATATACCTTCAATTCAATAAAACTAACTTTTAAGTTATATAAGGTCAACCACATAAAGTCATCGAATAAAGAATAAATAAGAAAAATATATTATTAGTTATCATATTTCGTTCTATAACTACAAATAAAAGAAACTTTTAGTATTTATTATTATATAGTAATATCTTATTATATGCCAATATAAATGTAGTTTTATTATTTGAGGAGGAGGAGATAGAATAGCGAAAAATAAGGATGCCTTTGACACAAATGCCCCTCGACAGGGCAAGGAGTTTCCTCCTGTCACCTGTTGATATCCTATTTTCTGCCTACCACTACAAAGGTCCTTATAGCCATTTATGCTGTATTTTGGTATGATAATATAATAAGGAAAAGGATGTTCCTTTTGAAGGCAAAAATATACAGTATTTTTTAGTTCAGGAGTTGATTTTTTTTTTTAAAGTAGTTAAGATGGAGAAGATGCTAAGCAATGCGGCCATTAAAATCTTTCATTGATGTTTAAAAAAATCTCAGTCTTACTGATTGAGAGTCTGTCGCTTTGGTAGTTTCAATTTATTGAAACAAAAAGTGCAATTAGCAAGACAATATGTTGATTTTATAACTTCTATTCACTATTATATTTAACCATCGGCAAAAATAAAAAACATAAAACAAAAGTATATGTTTGTTATGATAAACTTGAGGAAGCACAGATAACGGAAAATTTAATTTTTCCTTCTAAAGAAAATTTGCTTGCTATGTATGTATTGACATACTACGAAAATAACAACGGTGCATGTTTTATACGGTTTATTAGTCAATTCAAATGAACTATTTAAATTACATTTTAGAAGCTAAATTAAGTTCCTAAAGGAATCCTAATTAGCTCACATTAAAACTTTCAACGTTTTCATGAAATAGTATTAAATTTGTAAAAAGATAATAACAATGTTAGTTTATCTATCTAAAAATTTATATATATAAAAATCTCGTGTCACAATGTTTGTTCGCGATAAACTCTGAAATTACTGAACAGACTTTGATCAAACTTCGTAATTACCTGTTATTTGGTCCAACTTAAATGATAGGATAGTTTTTATTACTATTCTAAATGGTTGAAAAATATATTTTTCTAAAACGTAAAACAAAATTTGCTTAACTGTGGCAACACTGGTTAAACATGGTAACCTTCCCATATATTCACATATGTGATTATTAATTCAAATATAAGTGTGTGTTGATTGTTTCTATGCTTTCTTATTTATAAAATATACATCCACATTATAGTTTCCAGTTATAATAAAATACATATTACTATACGTTTCCAGAAAAATTATAAGTACTGATTAGAATGACTGCAAAGGAGTTATGATGATATACAACGGTTATGTTTGAAAGATAAAACGATGTTATTGAATAATTTGGATGTTGCTACTTGTTACTGTATATATTTATATTCCTTGAAAATGTATACGTCTTATAATAATGGAATAGCTATTGACCGTTTTGACTAGATGGTAAGGAAGTTGGTTGAGGGCGCAGCTACCAAGAAAACACACCAGTAAGGGAAAATAAAGGAAGTGTTTTTTATTGGTAGTTTCTTTGTTACCACATCACCAAACAACAGCTCCATCATATGCGTTTTATAGTTACCACTCATAAACGCATTTATGCAAATTTAAATAAAGACAAAATGAAATATTCGCGAGCAAAGTCGCAGGTTACAGCTAGTAGATTTATAATAGCTTACCATTTATGATAACAACTTAGTTACGATTCGGTACATAATATTGTTTCTAAAAGCATGCGTACTAAACGGAAGAATATAGCTTGCATGAACCTGTAAATTTAATTATTAACCTTATATAACCGTCCATCTTTAACAGAGTAACATATTTTCATAAGTTTATGGGCATATAACAACTTTGTATTAAAACGTACGATTTATTTTACTGCATATTAACTTTTCAAAAATCTTACTCTTTCAAACACTATATTATACGTCTATATTACTACCTATATTTAAAAAAAAAAAAAATATATATATATATATATATATATATATATATATATATATATATATATATAATATAAGAAAAGAAGAAGAAGAGATATGTATCACGAACAACTCTTTCTTCTCAAAATGCGTAACCGCTTGGTTATTGCTTTCTGTCCCTCTATAATTAAAGTTTACAGAGATATACATATAAAATAAGTATATACATATAAATAAATGTAGTAAGAGACGAAAAAATATGTATTTCTAAAAATTGAGAAGACGTAAAGATGTGAAGACAAAGCTTCAGGGAAAACCAGTTGATCCTGCTTAGCTGTGACATGGGGCTTAGACAGGCTTAGCTTGGGCTGACTTCGTCCTTCTCCAGCATACATATGTTAATAATCCTGACATTTATATACACCATGTGTGTGTATATATATATACACATATGTATGTAAAGCTTATTTGATAATATAATAACAGAAATTGTATAGATTTCTTAAAAAAACTATATCAATTGTCGTACAAAGGTCACCTGTGGTGTAGTTGCGATATGTATATATTGTATGCTCATAATAATAATAATAATAATAATAATTTTTATCAAGAATATTTGAGGGATTACCTGTGGCGTAGTAGATATAATAATAATAATAATAATAATAATAATAATAATAATAGGCTTAGCGAACCCGAAGGTTCGATGCCGATACCACCAAATTCCGCCTACACAGAATCGTCCAATGCTCACCATTCAAGCCCAAGCTCCCGAGATCAGCCTTAACGCAATCCTCCCATCTCCGCTTCGGCCTACCTTTCGGACGCCTACCAGTCGGTTCAGCGAATACCAACTTTCTCGGAATCCGTTCCTCACTAAGCCCAACAACTTTACGCGCCCATTTGAGTCTCCGCGATGCTATCAACTCAATTATATTCACAGGGTACAAACTCCGCAATTCCGCGTTGTGCAACCTTCTAAACTCCCCAGTGGCCTCATCTCTCTTCGGACCAAATATTTTACGCAGTACCTTATTCTCGAAAACCTTAAGCCGTTGTTCATCCTTTAAAGTAAGCGGCCACGTTTCACATCCGTAAAGAACCGTTGGAAGAATAATAGTTTTATAAATTCTAATCTTTAAGTTTTTAGATAGAAGCCGCGATCTTATTAACTTAGCAACTGAATAATAACACGCATTTCCCACCTTTAATCGGGACTTTATTTCTTCCTGGATTTCATTTTTTCTAGTTATAATTGAACCTAAATACTTGAATTTCTCTACGTGTTCAAAAGTATGACCTGATACATCAATATCACCAAGATCGACACCGTTTCTGCTACTAATCATATACTTCGTTTTATCGGTATTTAATTCGAGTCCTATTTCTTTACCGGTTTTTATTAACACACTTGTATTTAGTTGTATGGTTTCCGTGTCTTCACCTATCAGTACCAGATCATCGGCATACCCCAAAACCGGAATCTTGTCACCCATATTTAAGCCTTTCTCGGTACACATCACCTTTTCTATGACATATTCTAAAGCTATATTAAATAACACAGGTGAAAGGGAGTCACCCTGTTTCAAACCCGATCGCACCTCAAATCTCTCGGAGTAATTATGACCGATTCTAACTTTATGGAATGTTTCCGACAAACACATCTCTACTAGGTTTACTAACTTTCTAGGTATTCCCTGTTCAATCATGATGTTATATAGCTTCTGACGGTCTATTGAATCATAAGCCTTTTTAAAATCGATATAAAGTTGATGGACTACACCGTTGTATTCCAATTTTTTCTCTAATATTTGACGTAAGGAAAATATTTGGTCTATAGTCGAGCGATTCCGCCTAAAACCACATTGGTAATCTCCGATAATTTCCTCAGCGTATTCCGTGATTCGACTAGTTAGAATTGACGAGAATATTTTATAGCATACTGGGAGAAGAGAGATCCCACGATAGTTGTTACAATCCGACCTCGGTCCTTTTTTGTGAATCGGAATAAGTATTGATTCTTTCCATTCTTCTGGCATTTTTCAGTTTCCCAGATCTTTTTAACTAAAAAATGTATTTTGGAAACGCCCGCTTCTCCACACGCCTTGATTAATTCACTCGTGATATTATCATTTCCTGCGGCCTTATAACGTTTTAATTTTCCTATCGCCATTTCGACTTCCTCTTTACTCGGTGCGTCTATCCATGGTTCAGCGCTCTGATATTCAGAGAGAGGAGATTGATTATTATTTTCCGTATTTAAGATGCCGTCAAAGTGTTGTTTAAATTTATTTAATATCTCAGAAGGATCCGCAATTATATTGTTATTTGCATCTTTAACCGCATTCAATAGAGGTTCAAATCTTTTACGCGATTTGTTTATACCTTTGTACAGATATAATAATAATAAGAATAAATTATTTATTTATTCTAGGACAAGTCCCTTTTGAATAATTTTACAAAAATAACTTTAGTGTCCTTGAGTACAAAAATAAATCAAACATAAAATAATAGAAATATAAGACAAATGTGAACAATAGTAATAAATTAAAAGGTAGCTTCTAATAATAATATTCTTATTGGACAGATTGTAATATTGTTCAATAAAGAATTGTTTCTAAAAAAAAAAAAAAAAAAAAAAATAATAATATTTCTAATATTAATATAAAAAGTGCACAAAAAAAACTGGACGAAAGATAAAACAGAAACATATGTGCATATATACAAAGTTTTAATTAAAAGGGCTTTACTGTATAGATAGAAAATTCATGAAATAAAAAAAATCGTTTCTTTATGTTTTTATTTAACTAATTTAAATTTAATTTGCAAATCTATTCAGGGTTCTTCAAAAATTGAATAGAGAAGACGTGAACGAATAGACAGTATTTGAAGGTCTGAAGAGTATGTCGATTATATGAAGGAATGGAATTCCACACGAAAGGGGAGCGGGTTAGGAAGGATCTGTCGAAAGCTGCGGTTCCATGAGGGGCCATGTACTGGTCTGGAGGCCGCGATATTATAACAACCGTCTGTGCCCAAGGTGGTCGGTTCAAACCTGCATGTTGCCCGAAGGACAAAAAATCCTTAGTTACGGCGTTCTTCGGAGGAAACGTAAAAATGTGGTCCCGATCCTGTGCGATGTCGTTCAAGGTCCCTATCCAAGCTAAACCTAGATAGGAAAAATTTAAGACTCCCACTGTAACGTTGTCCGATCAAAATAAAAAAAACGTATAAAACGTTTAAATTAATCTTTGAAAGAAAAACTTAAATTAAAAAAAAATACATAATAAAGTACTTAAGAATGAATAATTTACTGACTTGAGTCTAAGAAATCGATTCGGAAATATTTCGCGTGTATATAGTTGAAGAAAGAGGGACCTTACATATTCTGTAATCCTACTTTTATGAATATTTAACAGGGTCGGATATATCACTCCTGAATAACAACCCTAATTTATTCTTTTTGAATTATTCATGCGAGTAAACATTCTTCTATTTTCTTAATTTTTGTTTTTTTACTACGTTGCAAATAAATAAAATAAAAAACATTTATCGATCCCTTTCATCTTATACCTTCCTCTAAATTTCATATAAAACATTTCGTCTGTTTCGATCAGAATTTAAAACAAATTAAGAAACGAAAATAAATTGTTTAAGAATTATTTACTTTAGATTTTAATAGAAAAATGTGTTTTATTAAATAGTCTTTAATATTATTACCTACGAAAATCAGTTTATTTTATCGGCTATTCATCATCCTTCATTAAATTTTACAATAGTATCTATAAGATAATATTTATCCTAAAATATTTAGCATTCCAACGGTATATTATACATGTATATTACTGTTCTTAATTTCAAAAATAGGATATTGCATTAAAATTTTTTTTGTAATTATCTCCTTTAGTTGGATGTCGAATTAGTTCAACTTATATATTTACCTGTTTTACAATAATGATAATCAGATGATATATTCAATTTCATAAAAACTACAAAATTAAAGGTACATTAGGGACAGAAAATCGTAAATAGGTACAAAACGGATGGTATAAAGTGGCTCTTCTGGTTAGCTGTTTTTGATGAAAAAAGTTGCCGTAACATCCCGGGTGTATAGTTGTCGTAAATATGAAATTTATGTTTCATAGGACTTTTCTTTTTCGCGTTGGACTTACCACACACACACTCACAGACCTTTTTGCGAGACTTGGTCATTTGGATTCAGGGGACCCTAAAACGTGTATTTCCGTTGAAAACTGGAATTTGAAAATTCTCACGATCACAATACTTTCCCTTACTTTATATTTCATAATAAAGCTTTTCGTTTTATGTAACGTATTTTGTGTTGTCACTATTTATTGCCTTATCTCGACCATTGTTATAACTTAAAGAAAGGTCCCTTTAGAAATCACGCTTTGCCCAAGCTCAGGAACATTGGCTACCCTGGTTTACAGATCTGGATTACATAATTTTACATTAAACTGCCACAGAAGTGACAGAACTTGAATGCTTATGCTTTCTATGGTCACCTCCCACATTAGGTTCGGTCATTGTTAATGTTATTATTCTACCTTTAGACAACACACCCATCATCACAAGTTTCTGAGAAACACAAAGAGACAAAAGTCTCCTGCAATCCTATCCTTTATTTATTTCAATCCTTAAAGCCTCTGTGACTTTGTACACAGAATTAGGAATATATAATTAGAATATGAAATATAATAAGATAGTCAGAGTTGATCATTATATGTTAGTAAGTCTTCCTTATGCTTTATATTTTATAATTTTTGAAGAAATAAAATCTCTTTTAATTTATTACAGTTGAGTGTTCGTTAATTGGCATATACGTTCCTAATATTCAAATTTCAGTTAATGTTTTCTAGCTATACTGACCACGTATGAACCAGACACTGAACTTTTTGTGAGATCGGGTTATTTAGACTAAGGGAAACTATTTTTATTATTTTTCTTATGGCACACTACTAATGTACGTTTAAATATACACAAATTATTTAGTTTACATAATTTTCATTTATAATTTAAGCAATAAATATTTCATAAAAAAATATAAATAAAAAATAACACTGTTCGAAAAATATCTAACGAAAGGAAATAGTAATAGTAGAAATAAAAATAGTAGACATAATGTTAATTACACAGTTAAACAATTAAAGCATAAAAACATATTACGACTATAATTTGGCCTATATGAGCTTTGGGGCACTACTAAACCATCAAATTCTTCCCGTATCCAATCTATACAATCCAAAATTCTTCGTAAAATCCTTAATGCTCCTTACTTTGTAACTAATAAACTAATCCACAAAGACCTTAATATTCCGTATGTTGCTGATTTGGCCTAAACCAGATATCATTCCTTCATGACAAACTCCAATCCCACTCTTATCCTCTAATTTCAATCCTTTCTTTCACTTAAATTCCTGGTAATCCTCCGAGGCGTCTCAAAAGAAGTTGGCATCGAGACATTCTAGTTAAAATATTTTTAGAGTGCTGCCGCTGGGTAGCTTTTCTACACTTCTTGTTTATGCCTCTTTTCTTGATGTGTTGTAAAATACAGTTGTAAATATCAAAAAATAAAAAAAAGATATTACAAAGTCTAAACTGCCTTCCTACAATCTAATGTGAATTGATCGATGTATATTTTGTTTGCGACATTTATAATATATTTTTTAAATTTGGTCATTACTCTCTGTTCTGTTCCTGGTCATTTAATATTACGGTTCTAATATTACGTTCTGAACCAGTTTTTCTCTACGTGGTGTGGACATTTGTCATCTTGTAGTATATTAAAGTATTTTTAGAATTATCTGTTACCTTGTAGTTACTGCTTAGTATGTTTTTGCAGCTGTAGTGTGTGATAAAGGGAACAGATCTATAAAGGATTGGAGACTTGAGCGAAGCAGTCCAGGAACGGTTCCATTTGACTATTGTGCCCTTCCTGATCTCCCCTTTGATGTAAGATATAGGAACCTTACAATACATACATACTATTATGTTTTGAGGATACTGTGGGTAGTTCATTATTAAATAATTTTAATATTAATCAAGGAAATATTAATAATTCTTTTTCGGCAAAACATCAAAAGGCGTTTATCTCCATGGGGCCCCCAGCGATCCCAGGGGCACTCCCCATTTCAGCTCCTATCTTCCTTTGTCTGATAGAAGGTTGGAATTTTCCAAATAAGGGTATTTTTGGAAAGAAGAAGGAGTGAGGTGACGAGAGTGCGATTTTAGAACCAGAGGAAGTCATACAAGTTCCAGCTACGAGAGTTGAAGCCCAGAAAGAGGTCAGTCGAGTTCCATCCACAAGAAGCGGAGAAGTCCGTCGGGAGTAAGAGAGCAGCTGGAGGATGAAGCCTAGAAGGGGCGCCTAAGATTAATTTCACCAAGTTTTTGTAAGGTATTTCTTTACTGTAATATTGTATGGCAAGGTAAACGGTAATGTTCCTCAGTATTCTCTGGCATGGTGTAAATAGCTTGTATATGTTTAAGTTAATTTAAATAATAATGTCATTTATTGAAATCTGTCTAATTTAATCTTACCCTGCATGCCACCTACTGGGATCGGTAAACACGATACCTTTCGAAAGGAAATCCAAATGTTTCATTAAATATAGTTTATATATTGATTAAATATATCAATTGATATAGTTTTTGAAAGTACCTCTGCCTTAGAAAAGTAGCTGGTCAAAAACATAGAAATACATACATATATATATTAGGTCAGGGAAAGTAATAATTTATAAGGTTATATTATTTCATGATTTAATAAGGCGCGAATGGAATTCGCATGAGAAAAAATATATGTTTTTGCTTTAAAAAGAAAAATGAATGATTATTTCTTTAAAATAGTCTTTAAACTATTCCTCTGGAATGGAATTTCTCATGTTTAGAATCAATAAACTTTAAAAACGCGGTTTTAATTCCCCTTGGTCCATTACGTTTTTTATCACGTAAGTAGTTGTCCAGGTGTCGAAAAAAAATGTTAATCAGTTGGATTGAGATCCAGAGAGTAGGGTGGATGTGGCGTAGTTCCATATCCAAGCTACAACAGTTTTTGGGACGGCACACGTGAAACATTGTGTTTCATGCGAAAAAATGCATCCCTTTTATTGACAAAAGATGAATTCACTACTGCCAATTTCTGATGCTTTTCATTCATTGGGTTACTATAAATTTTGACATTGATGGCCTTTCCAGAATTTAAGAAGCTACTGTGTATCAACACGTTAAGCCCACCAAACAGTAACATTTTTTTTATGATTTGGAGGCTTTGGAAAATTTTGTGCTGCTTTTCCTTTATCGAGCCAATGCCCAGAAAGTCTGCAGTTATGTTTACATTTTAGGCTAGCAAAAGTAATAGTTTATAAGGTTATATTATTTCATTATATAATGAAATGTGAATGGGATTTGTTTTCGTTAATGATTAAAAACAAACCTGCGGGCAACACGACTTTCACTTACCTCCGTTCTTAAAATCAATATAAGAATTTTCAAATTAATTTAAAGATACAAATAAATTAATAAATAATTAATTATTCTAAATTCAATGGAAACATGTGTTTTATTAAATAATCTACTATAATTTTATTTACAACAATCAGTCAGTTTTATCGGCTTTTCACCAATCTCCATTAACCTTTAAAATTCCGTGTATTAGATAATATTTTTCCTAAAATCTTTAGCTATCCAACGGTATATTATGCATTTATATTACTATTCTTGTGTTCGAAAACACAAAAATTGCAAAAAAAAAAAAAAAAAAATGTTTGTACTTTTCTCCTTTAGTTATTTATCAAATTCGCTCAACTTGCATATTTACTCGTCATCCATCAATGCTAATAAAATGATGTTCTAAATTAGTTGAAATCTACAAAATTAAAGAAAATTTAAAATATCGGCATTTAAGCCCTGTCAGACTATTGCAGCCAAAAGGAAACCTATATCATATTAAAGCCAATTAAATTTTACTTCGATATAAACAGTTTAATAGAAATCGTTATAGTCGTTTTGAGAATATCGTAAAAAGTTGCAAATTGCATGGTATAAAGTGACCCTTCTGGTTATTCGATTATGATAAAAAATAGGGTTTGTCGGTTTTTAAAAACCGTTTTTTCGGAGAAAATTATGAAATAAGAAAACTGGTTTTACAGTAGAAAATATCGGTTTTCAATGTATGAATAGCATTAAAAAAAAAAGGCTTTAAAAATGATTAAGCCTAGTTCGGTTGCAAGTGAGAGGATATTTTTTATTTCGGGTAATTTTGTAAATAAACTAAAAAAAAAAGCTAAATAGAAAATCGATAGACGTCCTCTGTTTTCTGAAATCATATTTCATTAAACAAAAAGTAAATAGAATGTCTAAATTTGTATTGAAATTGCCCTGAATAGAAAATAGTCGGTCCTTTGCTTAATTGTCTTTAAAACTAAAATTGATTTTAATAAGTATGTATACATAACCTTTATTTACTCTTGTCTTTCGGCTTTGATTATTATTTACATTATATAATGCACAGTTATATATTTTCTAATTGCTTTATTTATTCGAACCCTTTGCTGAATAACTCGTTTCACTATTCTAAAAATATTTACATCCTTATAGTTGAAATTATGCATAAACAACGAATAATTGTTTTTAAACTTATTTAATCCTGGTCAACTATTATTTCTTTGTTCTACTAAATTGCATAAAAAATCAATAAAATTGAACATTAATAATTTAAGTAAAAACTGCTTTTAATCACTCTATGTTTTCTGTTAAAATTTTTTGTTCGAATTACAGGATTTTCGAGTAAACTTTTTTCTTTTTTTTTTAATAAAAATTCGAAACCAGTTTTCTGGGAAAACTACTATTTGAAAACCGGTTTTCTAAAATTTCGGTTTTTGTATAAACCCTAATGAAAAAGTTTCTGTAACATCTCGGGCGTAGAGTTGTCATAAATATAAAATTTCACTTTTATAGGACTTTTCATTTTCGCCCGGGATTTACGACACACACACACGTATTTTTTTGCGGAACTTGGTTACTTGGACTCAAGGGACCCTAAAACATGTATTTCCTTTGAAAACTGGAACTCGAAAATTTTCACGATCGCAATACTTTTCTTGCTATATATTTCATGTATATAGGTAAGTGAAATTAATATAAATTTTTAATCATTGTGAACCATTAGCTTTGTACTGGTATAAAACCGAGACATTGTTCCCTAAAATAAAAAATCTCATATTGGCTTAGTGGGGGCATTAAAAGCGAAGGGTGAGATGAAGCGAAGTAATGAACCCAACTCTGGAACATAGTGTGCCATCATTAAGCTGTTATGGCCGCACCACTTCCCTCCTCATGGTCTCTGCCAGCTTTATTAGCTTCTAGAACTTTATGAAATCACAAAGTTATAAATAATTTTAGGTTTCATTTAAAATTCTGTAGGCATTACTGAGTCCCACACGACCTTGCTACCTTCTGAGATCCTTTCAAGGTTAATTTTATGGTGTATTTTTTTATTTATTGTTGGATGAGGCAAACCACTAAGAGATAAAGTCAATTATAAGGTATAGGATAGATTTTTAGCTATTAGATTTGTTACTATTTAGAATTCTTAGTTGACCATCATTAGTTTAAAAATCTGGTGCGGGCAACACTCGACTTTCACTTACTTTTGCTATTAAAATAAATTTAAGAACTATTACATAAACTTAAAATTTATGAAAACAATTCTAAAATAATTTAAATACAAATCTATTCAGTTTTGTTGGATTTAGATTAAATTATATTCTTATATCAAAATTCTTACGTATAATAATCAATAATAGGTTTATGCTCTATTCGTCACTTAACATCACCTTTTACAAATGTGTGTATTAGATGATGTTTTTTTTAAAATCTTCCTCTGCAAACGGTATATTATACGTCTATATTACTGTTTTTAATATATAAAAAACAAAAATTACATTAAAAGAATATTCTTCTCTTTCATCATTTAGTATGTCATCAAATTCGTTCAGCTTGTATATTAAGCCGTCATTTGTCAATGCTGAAAAGATGATATGTTTAAATTTTTAGGATGTACAAAATTAAAGGTACTTTACGGAGAAAGAAAAAAAAAAATACGCCATTTAAGCCCTGTCAGATTATTTCAATCCGTTTTTGAGTAAATATCAAAAAGGTGCAAATGCAAAGTATAAAGTACCATTTCCGGTCAGCTGATTGTAGAGAAAAAATTGCTGGAACATCTCAGACGTATAGTTGTCTCAAATATGAAATTACATTTTCTTAATCCTTTTTGTTTTCGTGTTGGGCCTATCACAAACACACGGACACACAGGCACACGGGCACACAGACCTTTTTTCGGGACTTGGTTATTTGGACTCAAGGAACCTTAAAACGTGTATTTCCGTTGAAAATTAACTTCGAATATTTTCAGGATCGCAATACCTTCCCTTAATATATATTCATATACAGTTAAGTGAAAGTAAAATATTCAATGGAAATTAATAATAATAAATACTGCCGAGGATGGTAATTGATATTTAGAGAAAGTATCATGCAAGGCCTCGACAGTGCGTATTCAAACTGTTAAAGAGTAAGAAGGAGGTCGGTGCCCGCCGAGGTAGAAGCTCAGTGGCTACGTGGGGACCTAGGTTACCCTGCCAGGTAGCGAGTGCTAGGCGAGTCCGCGCATACCGCTTAGCGATAGGACGGAATACCCTAAGAAGCACTAATACCTCTAGAAGTTCTCGGTAGCGGAGAGGACACCTTAAAGTAAGGCAAGTGTAGACGCCAAGCACAGTCCTACGAGGAGAATGGAGAAAAAATAAGGAAAAAACGTAAACGAAGGTTGGAAATAAACATTTACCACTACTAATAATACAGATATTCTGGCGTAGGATGACCTTATCTGGAAGAAGCCGGATGGTAAGCTAAATAGCTGAACTAATTCCTGAGGTTCCAATACCACGATGTACTGATAGTGTATGCTTCTATACCAGACTATTGTCTTGGTCCTGAGTCAATATATCTCGTCTGGTTTATTTATTATTATAAAAGAGCCCGTCTAAATATTTTTACAATGGTACTAACTAAGTTACAATATAAGAATATTATTAAATGGTATATCTTCTTATACCCGGCCATTGACTTAAGTAGGCGTCGCTAGTGCTACCTGGGAGCGAGCGCGTGAACCCGCTGAAAAAAAAAGATAAAATAAAAAACTAAATGATCATGTTATATAAAAACTAACAAGTGTAACATACACATCATGAAAGCAAGTTTTTAAATATATGAAATCCATTTTAAGAAGCTAAACATTATTTATGATAAAAAATTAAAAAAATGGAATTGAATATTTATACGTTAAAAGTTTGTGAGAGCGTATGATAATTCACTATCAACAAATCATACAAATTTTCACCTACCTTTTCCTCACATTTTAGCGCAGCTTTCAAAAGATTGCAAGCTTGAAGCAGCTAGTTACGAAAAAAAAAAATGCGTGAGAGCGACACTTTTTTACAACATTTAGAAGCTAGTAATTTTTTAAGGCACAATAAAAATGTGTTGTTTTTTTTTTGTTTTTACATTTCAGTGTAAATAACAGACTTACAAAAGAGGCGTGAGGCAGCCCGTAGACGCTTTAGCCGTACTAGACTAACGGAAGACTATCAAGCTTTCAGGGCACTCTGCAATCTGACTCAGACAACTATCAGACAAGCAAGATCTAACTACTTTCACGAAACTCTCTCCTCTGCTCCCGATCCAAAGTCAAAATGGCAACTCCTTCGCCAACTGTCTCTTTGCAAATCCTCTTCCTCGCCATCCTATCAAGCCTCACCAGATGAATTAAATATATACTTTTCATCTTCCTCCTCTGATAACCATTCTCCACATTCTTCTGACTTTTCTTCAGTTACATCATTTAATCCAGATAGTTTTTTTTTCTCCGATATTTCACCAACTGACCTTATCTTCTCTTTAATGAAATCCCATACCAATTCCATAGGATTTGATGGAATACCCGTCAAATTATTAAAACTATGCCTTCCCGAAATACTACCAGTTCTTCTATTCATATATAATTTTTCCCTCCAAAATTCTATATTTCCAACTACTTGGAAAAAAGCAATAATCCATCCTATTAATAAAACCTCTAATCCTATATCCCCTAAAGGCTACCGCCCAATTTCCATCCTATCTAACCATTCCAAGCCTTTAGAAAGAATAGTCCAATCCCAATTATCTAATTACCTTGAAAAATCTAAACTTCTTGATCCTCTCCAATCCGGTTTCCGACCTGGTTTTTCCACACAATCCGCTCTCCTCAAAATCACTAGCGACATACATACTGCTATGGATGAAAAGAAACCGACCGTACTAATACTTCTAGACTTTTCAAAAGCTTTTGACTCCATGGACCACTCCATCCTTTACTCCAAACTTCAATCCCTATCCTTTTCCAACAGCACTATCCGTTGGTTTCACTCATTTCTTTCTGATAGAACCCAAGCCGTCAATATTCCTAATCAACCTCTATCTTCCTTTCTTACCCTTTCGGCAGGTGTGGCCCAGGGTTCAAGTATATCTCCTCTCCGTTTTAATTCCTACATCAATGACCTTCCCAACTCTATCCATCATTGCTCCTACCATTTGCACGCTGATGATTTCCAGATCTACTTATCCTTCTCCCCCTCCGAGACATCAGCAGCATTTATGAAGATTCAGGAGGACCTGGATAGAATCAGCGCCTGGGGAAATCTGAATAAACTTAAGCTAAATACTATGAAGACGCAAGCAATAGTAATAGGTTCCAAATCCCTTATCAAATCTAATACCAACTTCCCAAGTCTAATCCTCAGTAATTACCCAATTACCTTCAGTTCCTCTCTAAAAAACCTAGGTATCACAATCGACCAATCCCTCTCCTGGAAACCCCATATTGCCCAAATCTCCCGAAGAACAATAAGTACCCTTAAATTTTTCCATCGCTCCCGTCATCTTCTCTCACTATCCACTCGTAAGCTCCTCGTTTTCGCACTCATTTTCCCCCACTTTGACTATTGTTGTGTGGCATATGACGGCCTCCCGACTGTGCTTGAAGACAGACTAAAGCGCATTATGAACATTTTCTTAAGATTTGTCTTCCGCACTTCAAGGAGATCTCATGTTACCCACTTATACGGTGAGTTAAGGTGGCTCCTTCCCTCCACCCGCAGACAATATTTCCTTGGGTCATACCTTTATCAAACTATCAACTCCCAGCGTCCATCCTACATCCACAGTCTCCTTCAATTTAAATCCTCAGTCCACTTACTGGAAACTAGATCCCGACATTCTGACCTTTATGCTCCAACCACAGAACCAAGACTTTTGATCGTTCCTTTATTGTCCGCTCTACTGCACTCTGGAATCCCCTACCGAACCATATCCGCCATGCCACTTCTTTATCCTCATTCAAATCCCAACTTTCCCTTTACCTACTGTCATCCCAAACAGACGATCAGCAAATATGATATGTCAATTCCATCTAGAAGTCTACTTTGAATGAAAGACGATTTTTGTTTACCGCCCAAATTTTAATTTGATTTTGTTAAAATTAGATTTTATTTTCTCAGAAGACAATATTTAGAAGATATTATATATATTACATATATTTTATTTTTTTTGAAGTAATTTGTTTGTTTTTTATGTATAGCTTTTCTACTCATTGTTAATAATTGTATTTGTAAATAATTTGTGTAATTAATAAGTACTCATGTTTATTTTGTCTGTTGGCCAGACATATTATATATTTCTATTGTACATAACTATTATTCTTAGGGGACCTAGTCCCAGAATAAAATTTTTTTTCTATTCTATTCTATTCTAAATATCCCAAAAACTGAATTTTTGCCACGTTAAAAAACAAAAGTATAAAAAACCTAATATGTTCACAACATTGAGATTTTAACAGCTATTCGGGCAATGTATAAGCTAAATGAGAACAAATATTTTTTTGTATTTTATATCTGCAAAAGTATCAGAATTATAGAGATTTTCCCAACACCTGTTTTAAACAATAAGTGATGATGCCATGGAGTTCATCCACTCAAGCCACAGAGAGTAAGTCGTCATAGCTCGGTTGGGATGGACTATACAAACTTGACCCATCTACTTTATGTTACTAAGTAGCTCAATACATATTTTTTGCCGGACTTGAAATGGCTGGGAAACTAAAACTATTGGCGAGAAAAATGTTTTATCCGAGGTTTTTAAATCAGAAAAGAATAAAGAAATTTTGAGCAGCGTGGCTGAACGATTTCGAATGTATCGACCTAAATATAAATCTGATAGTATAAGAGTATTGCTTTTTTCATCAATACATATTAAATAATTATTTTAACCTGTGCAGCCATAATAAAGATGCAAATGACACAAGCATTTATATATATATATATATATATATATATATAATATATATATATATATTGGGTTGTGTCACATGAAATGTCCGATTTCAAGGTAAAGGATTTTTATAAAAATACGATAAGAAAACAAGATAATTTTATTCGAAGTATTTACCATCTTTTTTTACACATTTTTCCCAACGTGACACCAACTTTTTTATCCCCTAACTGAAAAACTCTGAGCTTTGAAGTGAAACAAAATCTGAAAACGCACTTTTCACTTGATCATCATTTTTAAAAAGTTTCCTTGGACGAAGTTGTCTAAATTCCTGAACAGGTGGTAATCTGTTGGAGACAAGTCGGGAGAATATGGTGGGTGCGGAAGAACATCGTAGCCCAGTTCTTTCAATTTTTGCACGGTATGTTTTGAAACATGGGGTCTAGCGTTGTCGTGTAAGAGTATAGGACCCTTCCGATTTACCAATCCAGGTTGTTTTTTTAATAATTTTGTGTGCACTTGGTCAATTTCATTGCAGTACGTTGTAGATAGAAAAATGAATAATGAATTATCCCAGCCATGGACCACCATACTGTAACCATAAATGTTTTGGGATGAAACACAGGTCTCAGGGCGTTTCAACTGCTGCCGCTCAGTGAGATCATGAGGTAACCATGTATCGAGCTTTTTTACTTTCCCAGTACACTTTAAATGTCTGGAAACGGTAGATGCAGTTGCATTTAGTTGTGCTGAGAATCCTTTAACTGTTTAGTAGGGGTTTCCTTCTACTGTATGTTTGAGGACATCGTTGTCTATTACGGACGGAGTTCTTCCTCAGGACAAGTTTTCCAAGTCGGTATCTCCAGCTGAAAACTTAGCAAACCAACGGCGAATGGTCCGTTCATTAACACTCCCTTCCCTAAACGCTTTGCGAATATTTCTAGCGGCCTCAACTGCTGAATGGCCGAGTTTAAAATAGTACAAAAATATTACGCGAAAATCGCGTGTTTCCATGTTCATATTTGGAGGTAAACTAAAAAGTGGGTAATTGATTGGGAAGCTAATGTTTATAACACAAAGGTAGAGGATTAGTAACTGTTTACTTTAAATATGTAAACATTCGGAAGAAAACAACAGAGACCTGCAAAATCCTTTATGTATTTTAGAAACTATAAAAACGGACATTTCATGTGAAACAACCCGATATATATATATATATATATATATACGATAGGCTGGTTAAGTCTGTCTTTTTTCTATGACTCTGTATTCAGAATAAAACATGTTTTATGAAGAGTGTTTTTGTCCTGAAAAAGACAATTTGAGACAAAGATCTTTGGATATTGGAAGGACGTCTGTTACCCTTGTGCTCTTTTTCTCTCTTACCTCTCTCGTGGTAAGAATAAGAGAATATTCTGAACATTGAGGTCGATATGTGGAGTTTTTCATTTTATATTCGTAAGTACATTTATTTTTATATCTTATTACTACGATATCATGCGGACTAAATATCAAAAAAATAAAAATAAATAATTAGGATTTAATTCAAATTATATTTATATCTCGGCTCAGATATCAGTCACATATTTAAGTAAATGTATTAAAATTGTATTTATCTCTTATGAATAAACCTCGAGTTCTTTTTAGACAAAACTAGAGCAGATTCATGAAAAGTGACATACTTAATACCTGATTCAATAAATATTTTTTTTAATGTTTTATTAATATCATAAAATTTTATAAATTAGAGGAGATAGAATTTTAATACATACTTATTAATGCAACTATAATCGAGAACTCAAAATATATTTTATAAATAAAAAGTACGACCATTCCTACCTACAAAACATTTCGCCATGCTTTTTCTCTTAAGCTTTAAACGCCTCTTGTCCCAAACTGGCGTAAACCAAATCTGATATCTCAATTCAACTGTCGATCTTTGAGTGCATTAAATGATTATTATATCGTCCAAAATTAAGTTTTGTCCATTAATTCAATTTTTATTATTTAGTTTTTTCGCTTACTGTGTAGTGTGTTACTGTTTCTTTATATTTTTTAATATTATTTAAGTACTATATAATTCAATTTAGGATTGGCGTGCCTTTATTTTATATCTTGTATATATGCATATGAAGTCCTTATTGCTTATTGGTTTAGTCAATTGCTGCTTCTTACTGTAAATTTTGTTACTGTTTGTTATTGTGCTTCTATTCAATTGTCGCAGGTGAACTCCTTTTCCACACCCGGGCTTGTCTTAGTGAGATAGTGACTTCTACTTGCAATGTAAACATGTCAGTAATTTGATTTAAATAAAGATCCTATTAAAAAAAAAAAAAAAAAAAAATTCTTTACCATCATTAGCTTTCATCAGATTTTTTTTTTACCACTTCTTTTTCTTTTTTTAATTATAAATAATTATTGATTTTGTATCTATTCCTGCCAGGCATATTTGCATTATCTAAAATAATTGTTCAGGTTCCTTGTTGTTAATGGACTTATAGCTATTTACTAAAGATAAACTTAAATTCTAAATAAAATAGTGAATGGATCAAACTATTTCTAAAATGTTACATATAATAAATAACTCACCGTCAGTTATTTATTATATTATAAATAATTGACGGTGTTAAATTTTTTTAAAATGTTTAAACACAATTAACATTGTATTGATGCAATACAGTAATTAACTTTATAAATTACTATAACACATGATAACATTTTGTGCAGAAAATACCAGTTAGTAGCACTCCTAGGTGTAGTTTAAGTTAGAAGGTTCCTTGGCCATCTTCTTTTCAGTTACCTCGAAATATTGTTGATAATATATAACGATGAAAGGTTACTCACGAAAGGACGGGTTTTATGTGGGGTGTAATCGGAAGAGTTTTATGAGAGTTCCGTTTTGTTCCCAGTATTTAACTTATATTCCTACGTTTTATCGAATTTATTCCAACGCCCAAAAAACAAAAGAAAAAAAAGTGTTTTCTTCCCAGATATAGGTTTATAATAACTTAAAAACTTACCATTCCGAAACGAAATGACGGATGGTGATGTCGAGGATCATATAAATAATAATTATCAGATTAGATGCTCATCATTAAATATTTTAATGAAGTAACGTAGTTGAAATTATCTTTTTTTAAATATTTAACTAAAAAAAGTTAATCCCCAACATCCATTGGATTAAGAAGATGGTGGGAGATGTTGAAAAGGTTTAAAAAAGATGCTAATTAGAAGAAAGAAGATTAAGGTCAGAAGTTTACTCAAGGCAAGAATGAATTAAGTTTTCTTAGCAGACAACAGACGCAGTCGAACGCTTTTTCATCATCTAATTACTGTACCGCTCATTCTTTACTTTTGACTAGGGAACAAAAACGAAATGTTTTTAATGTTATTTTTAAATGGTGCCACGTAATAGAGAGTTGTTCCAATTTACTTGTCCTAGTATTAAATTCATTTTTTTTTTTTTCAATGTCTGTTCATGTTTTAGTTTGTTTTGTTTTTTTATCCTAATATATTTATTAGTTTATTTAATATATGACTCTGTATATATAGTATGAATGTGGTCTCATATCAATATTATTATTGTTGATTTTGTAACAAATTGTAATATATCTCAATGAAAAAAAATTTAATATATGTATTAATTTATTTATTTATCCTAATAGGTTTTTTTTAATTTTTTGACGTCCTGGTAATTAGAAAAATATCATAATTACTTTATGATTGTTAAATCAATAATTTGACACTCTGGATAAAATTTTTTTTTTTTTTTTTTAAACATATTTATTGATATTTACAACTGTATTAAATAAAAATACATCTAGTAAATGTGATGGTAATATACAAAACTGTCATGAAAAACATGTAGAGACACTACCCAGTGGCAGCACTCTAAAAATATTTTAAACTAGAAGGTCCCGGGGCCATTTCCTTTTTAGGCGCCTCGGAGGATTATCCGGAATTGAAGAGGAAGAAAGGATTGAAACTAGTGGGTTAGAGTGAGAATGGAGTTTGTCATGAAAGGATTGATACCTGGTCCGGGCCAAATCAGTAACATAGGGAACATTAAGGTCTTTATGGATAAGTTTATTCGTGACAAAGTAAGGAGCGTTGAGGATTTTACGAAGGATTTTGGATTGTAAGGATTGGATGCGGGAAGAATTTGATGGTTTAGTAGAGCCCCAAAGCTCTACTCCGTAAGTCCAGATTGGTCTTATAATAGTCATGTAGATGAGCCTTTTGTAGTTTAGAGGAAGGTTTGATCGTTTGTCTAGTAAGTGTTGAAGTAGCCTAAAGCGGCGAGCAGTTTCTTGTCGTTTTAGTCGTGTATGTGGATTCCAAGTTAGGCGTTTGTCAAGAAGAAGTCCTAGGTATCGGATCTGTTCAACAGGAACTAGTTGAGTGTTATTAAAGGATACTTTAGGGCAGGAAGTCAAAGGTTTACGGCGAAGGGTAAAGGTTATTTGATGGGACTTGTTGGAATTTATTTTTATTCTCCAGTTCTGACACCATACTTCTAGGTCTTTGATGTGGGCTTGAAGGGTATTTGAAGCAACAAATGGATCTTTATGAACTGATAACACGCAGGTGTCATCAGCATAGGTAGAATCTAGATAAAATAGAAACTGTTGTACTTACTTGAATAGTTTAGTTAATTATCTTCTAAATCTGAAAAAAAAAAAAAAAAAAATTAATTATCTTTATCCGTATCACTTGAAAATATAAAAATACTAGATACATAAAAAAATAATAGAAATAGAAAAATACTTGAAGCAATACACATAACCAAAAATAACAATAAAACAGTTAATTTTAAAACAGACATTAAAAATCTAGGCACTCATTACGCGGACATAATTAATAATATAAAAATTTAAGAAAAATAGAACAATAAAATGGTAAACAACAAAATAAGTAATAACATCGAAATAGAAATAGAAACACACTCAAGAATTTGATCAATGTATCAATATTAAAGTACAAAGTTTACAAAGGAAAAACAGTGAGCCAATAGTCAACCTTACATGCTGATGCAGCTGTCTGCCAAAGAATATTAGGATATACAGATAAAAAAAGGGTAATTTGAATTTAAATTTATATTATGAAAAAAGAAATTTATTTAAATGTAACTAAAAGCAAAATGTGTGTGTGTTTTTTTTTTTTTAATTTAGTCTTGAAAATGGGGAAAAGGCCCCGAAACGTTGACTACCATTTATGACAATTTATGAATCAATGACAATAAAAAATATTTGGAAAAAAAATGTGCTATTTTAATATGAATTAATTAATGGATTTAGATGGCAATATATATGCATTTCAACATTTTAAGTAATATACATTGTTTGTTGCAATAGTTAATGAAATCAATAATAGGAATCTTTTTTTTAAATTTATTTATGCTTTGATATACACGTTACCATAAGAATAATCAATGTATATTACTTATTATTTTTTGGAGACTAAATGCTCCTATTTTTTTTTCATTTTTTTTTTTTTTTTCACTCCTGGCAGAAGTTATCTGACTTGATGGGGATGAAGATAGGAAGTGCTCAGCTTCACCCCTTCCTAGGATTAATAGCTAAGGAGGTCTTTCATCTAGTTTCTCTTCAACCTTATTTTAATAGCCATTTCAACTATAGACATGTCATTTATGAGGCTATTGTCGTGTCCGTGCAGTTTACTGTGAAAACTCGAATAGAGAGCTTATATGTGTTGGTCAACTGTCGTTTGTTGAAAGTCCAAATGTAGGGTTTATTGTTTACGTACAGTATTAAAGAACTGTCGTCATCAGTTAAAATTTACATGAGTCGAAATTTATTGAAATTATGGCAGTTCGTGTATTATTACTTTCACTTACTATATATAGTAAGGGGAAGTATTGCGATCGTGAAAATTTTCGAATTCCAGTTTTCATCGGAAATACACGTTTTAGGGTCTCCTGAGTCCAAATAACCAAGTCCCGCAAAAAGGTCTGTGTGTGTGTGTGTGTGTGTGTGTGTGTGTTTGTGTGTCTGTGTGTGTGTGTGTGTGGTGTGTGTGGTAACTCCCGGGCGGAAACGGTAAGTCCTATGAAACTGAAATTCCATATTTAAGACAACTATACGCCCGAGACGTGACAAAACTTTTTTCATCAAAATGAGCTTACCAGAAGAGGCACTTTATACCATGCATTTTGCACCTTTTTTCAATTTTCTCGAAAACGGTTCCAACGATTTTGATTAAACTCGCTATATCGATGTAAAAATTAATGGGCTTTAATAACATGTAGGTTTTATTTGGATAAAAATGGTCTGACAGGGCTTAAATGCAGATATTTTAAATTGTCTTCTTCTAAAGTACCTTTAATTTTGTAGATTCAATAATAATAACTAGATTATCTTGTTAACGCTGTTGAAAAACCGGTAAATATATAAATTGAATAAATTCGATACCCAACTAAAGGAGAAAACAGAAAAAATATTTTTTTAATGCAATTTTTCGTTTTTGAACATAAGAGCAGTAATATACATGTATGACATACCGTTGGAAAGCTAAAGATTTTAGAAAAAATATCATCTCATTCAGAAGATTTTAAAAGTTAATAGAGAGTGATGAAATGAACATAAAACTAACTGATTATTTTAGATAATAATATAATAGATTTTTTAATGAAACACATGTTTTTATAGAAATTTAATTTAATTAATTCCTTAATAGTTTCACGTATTTTTATCTTTAACTGTATTTGAAAATTCTTTCATTGATTTTAAAAATGGAGGTAAGTGAAAGTCGTGTGTTGCCCGCACCAGATTTTGTGTTTTTTGTGCTGAACGATAAATCTGTGAAGTGTAAGCCCATCAGTGTTTAAGGAGGTATGTGTATGTATTCAGTTTTTTCTAGGTTTTATTTTTGATGATTTGGATAAAAGAGAGTACTAATTAGCAGCTTGGTGCAGGGGAGCTTTTAGCTAGGCATTGATCCTCCGCTTTCTCGCCCTGAACCGAGAAATTCCTTTATAGCCTTTAAAGGCGAGGTATTAGTACACAAAAAAAAAAAAAATGTTCCAACTGAAGTTCTCGTTTTAATTTACTTATCTTCACACAAGACTGAAACTACAAGAAACTGCTCGAAGACACCGATTAATACTAACACTTACTAAACAAATGTTCAAAAATTCCAGAATATTACAAAAGACTCATTTACATCACTATTATCAGACCTATTTGGACATAGGGAATCGAGCTTTGGGTTTCTACTAAACCATCCAATCCTTACAATCCAAAATCCTTCGCAAAATCCTGAATGTCCCTTATTTTGTCACAAATCAACTCCGTCATAATGAACTAAACATAACATTTGCTGCAGACATAGCCCGTGATAAAAACACCTCTTTTCTTTCCAAATTCTCTGTCCACACAAAATACTTTCAGTCGCTGGTTGAGAATCTTTCTTTTCATCTTGACTTGTGGGCTCCATGTCATCATTCGATGGAGTGTGAGTCCTTACGAATGTACACATTTGGTCTGAGGAATTAAATTAAAATCATTTTTTGTGAAAAAAGTTAACTCGAATTTTACAGAATACTAGGACGTTGACCTTCCTATGAGAAGTTTTTTTTTTTAATTATTCAAGGAAAATATGCTTAAGTGGAAAGTGGAAATCCATGGTTTTTATTAAACACTAAATGGTATCCGGGGTCACCGGTGTAGTGGCTTTCATATCAGCTTAATATACCCAAGTCGCGGGTTCAAACCACTAGTGTCTTAAACATGTGGAAAATTATTGCTTTCACGAGCGGTATCTAGTAAATGTTTTGGTAACTAAGTGCCCAATCTTGTCCCCTTTTAAAATTAGGACCACTCCACACAGTGAGAGAAGAGGTAGGTGAAAATTCGTGAGAGTTAGGTATTGTGAGAGTTGACGAAAGTAGTGGCAGAGGAGAAAGGCATATTTAAAAAAAAAAAATGGATAATAACATGAAATATTACTTTAAAAAAAAATCCTCTGATATTATTAACTAGTATTTAAAAAAAAAATGTAACATACTCGTCATGAAAATTTTTTTTTTTTTAAATTCAGAAACTCCGTTTTAAGAAATCAATTATTATTTATAATAGAGATATGGCAACTGTTAGCTCATGGACTCAATCTGAAAAGGAGATTTTCGAAAGGATTTTCCGACCTATCTAAAAGGGAACTCATCTCTGAGATGAAACAAGATTGTGGAGTGATTAGGCCACGCTCAGTTCTGGACGATTAGATGGAGGAAGTAATCATATGATGGAATTAGAGGATATCATTGAGAATTATCTTTAAAGGTTACATCGGAGAACATGAATAACCTGCCTTGGATGATTGGATAAAATTTGTATAAAACCAAACAGAAAATATTTTATTCCATTTTGTCTTATCTATATTTATAAATGAAGGTACAGTTTCAACTACTGTTCTGGTCATTACTGTAAATAAAAAATCTGGTGCGCCCAACACACAACTTACTCTTACCTCCGCTGTTCAAATAAATTTAAGAATTTTCAAATAAAGTTAGAAAGTAATAAAAATTAAGTGAATTGAGTTTCAATAGAAACATGTATTTTATTAAATAACCTATTATATTATTATCTAAAGCAGTCAGTTAGAAGGTATATAATTCTTTAAAATGTTTTCAACTCTATTTCATAGTTCTTAAATTATTTTTATCAACCGATTTAAGTGAAAGTCGTGTGTTGTACACACCAGATTTTTTAATAATTATATTCAGTTTTGTTGGCAACATATGTTTTAGATCAAATATATCACAATCCAAAATTGTTATTTATAATAATGACATAAGTTAATGCCTTATTCGTAACTTTACATTGCCTTCCACAAATTTGTATATAAGATAATATAATAGACAATAATTGATAATAATTTCTATTAAACATTTCTATATCAAACCCACAGAAATCTGTACCATATGTAATATAAATACCTATGAAACCCTCTATTATTTAATTTCAGTGTGCCAAATTCACTCCTCCATAGGAAACTACTACATACCATACTTGAACAATATTCCAGAAAATCAGTTCCCGACAAGATTTATAATAGAAGACCATACAAAATTAAATCAAATTTATTGGTATATAATTAATTGCCTGAAACTGAGATCGTTCATTATCAAAGAATGAAATCAAAATGCTTACATACAAAATTTACATAATGCAGTAAACATAAACAATAATATACAAACAATACTATATCCCCAATGTTTTGATGTATATAAGTCGATGATAAATTCATAAACAATTCTATTATACCGAAAGTGAATATTAAATTAATAGAAATAGTAACAAAAGTAACCAGTCTAGCTGAACGTACTCAATGTAGTGTAAAATTGTAATCTAAAAAGCCTTAAACAGATGTATTTTTACATATTTATTTTATTTTTTTAAACAGATGTATTATTTTATATATACTTTTTAATTTATCTCTACCATTCGAAAAAAATGTTAATTTATCTTTCTCAATATATGTATATAATTTACAACATGTATTGTAAATAGGTAAGGCAGGCTCTATTTGTATGGGGAAAACGCCAAATACAAATACATTTTATTCTATAACGTATTTTCAAATCTAACTTTAGTTCCATTTTTTAAATTTATTTCACTATGGGAGGTAATTAAAAGTCGTGTGTTGTGCCCACCAGATTTTTTTTCTAAATATATCTAATCGTAATTATTAGTCACACATGACAACAAATTTTCTCGGATCCATGAGTCAACCTTTGGCACTTTTCCGATATATTTCGTAGGACGTGTATAGAGATGTGACGCAAGTTCTCTGAATGTTTTATGTGGGCTTTCTTCAAGAGCTTCCTTAAGAAGTTCGACATCGATTGAAGCTGGAGGCCGCCTGCTGCGTAGATTCCAAGCGTCGCATAGCCTCAAGAAAAGTTCGAGAACCAAAGTCGGATCGTCCTTTTATTTGAACCACGTTTACGATAAGCTTGGACAATTTTCATTGCTATATGAGCAGAGGGATAACTAAAACCTATCTCATCAAAATAAATTGTTTGAAACTCAAAGGGTTCTTTTTTCGTCAACACATTCACGCCGAGGCGAAAGTCTACGGTTTTTCGCGTGAGGCGGGACTGCCTTAGACACTTACGCTGTTGGGAGTTCCAACGTGTTTAATGCCAGATCAAAACAGTTCCAAGCTTCCAGCGCGTTAAAGCGAGATGGTAACATTTTTGACAGACACATATGACTTGAAAGGGTAATTATTATAATACTTAAAAAAAAGATTCTTATTAAAAATGATTCTTATATTATTATGATTATATATTAAATCATTATATGATATTATAGAAATAAAAACGTGAAAAGAAATCACGCACAGCTAAATAAAATTCTTAAAGAAGAGTAATCAAATGAAATTAACCTATTTATTTCCGTATCCATATTATCTTTTTTTTAAAAGGACAAAAATTAACTGCCTTTCAAGTTATACCTACAGGCTGAAATCTGAGGTAAAGAAAAAAAAACAACACAAATTACACGAATTGTAAAATATTACTAAACACACACAAGAATGTTAGCCAACATACAACTCGTATACAGGTCTAAAGATGTTTAATTCTCAATACTATTCAATATTGGTTACTAATATAGTTGTGGAGCTCTGCGCATTCGCATGAGTATAGCGGTCATCTTTCAAGTCGGCTCTTGGATTTCTTGCTTTTTCAGTTGGATATCACTTCAGAACAGTCTTGAAAACATCACCAGGCTTCAGGACAACAACAACAGTAAATATTGGAGCAAACAACGGTAAGTTGGGTTACAATTTACACTGTAAAGTGAATGCTGAGTCACCTCTTCCCCCCATATCTGGTTATTATTTAATTATTTTCCTTACATGAAATGCGATATTATCATCAAGTAATGTCTTCCAAAGCTTCAACTAAAAGATCTAGATCAAGTGGTTCAATCCCGTCTTCTACGAAACAAAGACCCCGCCGTGATACTAATAAAAGATTACAAGCAACCTCTTCAGGTACTAATTCAGAATCTGAACCACAACCTGGCACATTGTCACAAGGGATGACTGACGAATCGCCGTTTTACACCGTTTACGTTACCAACTGTACCCTACACCACGACCTTAAAATTTCGTTTATTTTAGACCTGGTACCATCCAAATTTTCCAAATTTCATCAGAGCCTTAGTCATCATCCTAACCCTCTAGCGCAATCCCTATCCAGTATCACCCATCCCTACAATCCTCCTCGAAGATTAAAACGGCAATGGCCGCGAGACGTATTGTAAATGTTTAAATTGGAGTTCTGACACTGGTCAGATCCTCCACTCATGTGATGTATGTTTGTGGCCATTGTGCCCTAGTTCGGCATCCACTGAGTCACACCAGTGACGCGGCTGAGACCGAGGGTCTAGGATCTCTTGGATTCCGCTTTTTCCTCCACAAGTGGAGGGAATAGCCCAGTCTGGGGTACCTATAGCACTTGTATATTTTGTATATAGTTATGTTTGTTTGTATGATGTTTGTTTATTTGCAAACATTTATTAATCTCAATTATAGTTTAATGTTTTGATTTGTTTTGTTTTTATATTTACTATTATTTAATCCTATATATATCATTTATTTGTAATTATCTCAATTATAGGCTGTTGTTTGTTTTCTTATTTTGTCTTATATCACTATTACTAATGTTTCATATAGAAACAAATTGTAATATATCTCAATAAAAATTTATATATATATATATTATATATATATAATATATATATATATATATATATATATATAGTTGTAAAATAACGTAAAATACGGATAAATTAAAGTTAATCTACTTCGGATTAGAATAATTAATAAGCTTTAACTTATATTTGCAATTGATTATCATTTTATGGGAGAAGTTAGTTGAGGGTGCAATCAAATGAACACACAATTAAGTATAAACTTAATTTAATGGTGCCGACGTTCCGGGCTAAATTCCGGGCTTGGCCTTCTTCAGGACGATTGAAGGAGTGAGTGTCACAACAATTATAGGCCTTCAATCGCCAGAAGAAGGCCTATAATTTAGGCCGAAGCGTCAGCAATCATTAAATTAAGTTTATACTTAATTGTGAGTTCATTTGCCTGCACTCTCAACTAACTTCTCCATATATACATACAGTCAACCATTCTCACTTCACGATTATTATTTTAAATTAATCTTTGCTAATTGTATGTATATACTTTGATAAACAAAAAAAAAGTATGCTTCTTTTAATTATTAATACTTAAGATAGCTTAACAAGGATGAAACGTTGTTTAATACACCAATTTAACAATAGAAATAAAATTTTAAGATAACATGATGGGGTAAAGTACAATCTATTTTACAATTCATATATTTATTTATTTTATTTTTAAGAAAACTAAATATAATTTTTAAGATTTGTTGAAATCGAAGCCGATCCATGAAGTGCTGAGTAACATGGAGTAGGATCGTTGGAAACTTTTGTGTAAGTCTTAACTTTCTGACTGAACAAACCCTTATTGGTAAAGTTTCTCTACCCTTAAAAGTTGCCAGACAATCAGAAATATACTTCGATGAAAGTGTGGCATCTATCCGAATGCTATCAATAGCATTTAATTTGTAATATTTTCTTTTTCTTTGCAAAAAATCTGGTGCGCGACTTTTACTTAATCCTGTTTTTTTTAATAAATTTAAGAACATTTAAATAAATTTAGAGATGAAAAAAGGTAATAAATTACATTGAGTTATAATAGAAACATGTGTTTCATTAAATAATCTATTCTATTATTGTCTGCAACAATCAGTTAGCTATTCGTCACTCTCCATTAATTTTGCAACTTTATATATAATAACATCATATTTTTTTAAAAAATCCTTAGCTTCCAACGGTATATTAAACGTCTATTTTACCGTTCCTATTACGAAAAAACAAAAATTAAATGAACAAAATTTTCCTTATTTTTCCTTATTAGTTGGTTATCAAATTCGTTCGGATAGTTTATTTAGCCGTTCTTAATAAATTCTAATTAAAAAGATATAATTAAAATTGTCATATCTACAAAATTAAAGGTATTTTAGGAGAAGACTATTTTAATTCTTTTTTTCAAGCCTATAATTATTATATTGCTCATTTATCTGTTGTTTTTTTTTTGTAAAGTTGTAAATATACAATATAATGTTTCTTTCTACTAATGGATATAATTAATTGACCGTTGAGAATTACAGGAAGGAATTAGTCCAGTTGCCGGTCAATAAAAGAAACAATTAATAATTTTAAGCTATTTAACTGTTTCTTCCTAATGTTTATTTCTGGCCATTCAGATTAAAAAAAAAAAAAAGTCAGGTACACACGACTTTCACTTACCTCGTATAGTATAATTAATTCAAGAACTATTAAATAAAGATAAAATTAAATATATTTTAAAGAATTACATTAAATTTCGTTGGAAATATATGTTTTAGATTAATTAATGTAACAATATAAAATTATTATGTTTGTTTGTTTATTTAACGTCACTTTACGCTACAATGGCTCTATTCGAACAATGCTACAGTGAGAGTCCTAAATTTTGTCTATCCAGGTTTTATTTGGATAGGGATCTTTAACGAGTACCTGACATCGCACAAGCTCGGGACCACTTTTTTACGTCCCCTCCGAAAGATTGTTATGTAAAATCATCACAGAGGTGCATGCCTTATTCGTCATTTTACATTATCTATTACAACTTTGTAAACCAGATAATATATTTTCTAAAATTTTTAGTTTTCTAACTGTATATTATAGATATATTTTACCATTCTTAGGTTTAGAAAAAAAATATTTTTTTTCTTTACTCTATTTTTAGGTATCGAATTCGTTCAATTTATATATTTATCCGTTTTTTATCAATACTAACAAGGTGATATGGTTAATTTTAGTTTATTATTTTCAACAATCTACCTTTGTAATCGACAAAAAAAAAAAAAAAAATTACCCCTGCTTAAAATTTGAGAGCTTTCGTTTCAAGATGCGTAGAATCCGAAGGAATTTTTTATAAGGAATAAAAAAACTCCGTTTGTCCGCTGCATTTCTCCGAAACTACTAAACAACGACAAAGCGATGAATAAAGAGCAAACAAAAAAAAAAAAAAAAAAAAAAACTTAGATGTAAACCCGATATAGAGAGTGATTCTCTATACTCGTATTATGATGATAAGATAAATAAGGTGTCTAGATCGAAATTTCAGTGAATATTGATAAAATCGAAGAAGAAAGAAATAGTACGATCTGTATAAATGCTTGGTTTATTATTTTCAATAATAATAAATCATATATGTTCAATAAAAATCGGAAAAATAAAAAATTACCTGCACAAAATTGAGATCTACGTTTCAAGATGCGTAGAATCGAATATAACGAATTAAAAAATCCGTCATTTTTTATTAATTAATTTCCTAATTAATGATAAATAAATACCATACATTTTGTTCAAAATGAAATAAGAAAATGAAATTAGTTAAAAAATAGCTGAGATATTGCGTTTGAAATCAGCGGTAGTGATATAATGTTATCCGTTCGAATTATTGCTATTCATATTACTTAATTAATACCTACATAAAAGTTATACCCTAATATTTTTTGGAAATAATAAAACCATTGTGTAAAATTGCAGCGGATTTTGATTAGATTAAAGTACTTGAGGAAAAAAATTTATAACATTGACATTTAGCCGATTAAAACTAATTCATCAGAAAGACTATAACGAGTTTAACTTAAATTATTTTTGAGAAATATAACATTGCAAAATGATTATACAGACTACTCTTTGGTTGGCCAGAATTTGATTGAAAAAGTTCTCGTCTCAGCATTTATGCTCCATAAAATGAATTTCAGCTTATAACAGCTTATGGATTTTTGAGCTTAAAATGAATTTCAAGAAAATTGTCTATAATCCCCAATACTTTCCTCATTTAACTATATATAAATATTCAGAATTATAATAATATTTATATATATATATATATATATATATATATATATATATATTAGAGAGAGAGAGAGAGAGAGAGAGAGAGAGAGAGAGAAGTGTAAAAAATCTGGTGCGGGCAACACACGACTTTTACTTACCTGGACTATTAAAATAAATTTAAAAGCTATTAAATATACTTCGATTTGAAAAATATTTTTAGTTGATTTTAATAAATACGTGTATTCATTTTCGTTCAATCTGAATCATGTGATTTAGATTGAATAATATACCTATAAACCATTGTTAATCAATATTAACTCTATTCTCCATTAGTCGCTTTATATTACATTTTACAACTTTGTGTATCATATAATATTTGTTCTAAAATATTCTTTCCAACGGTATATCATAAGTCTATATTACTCTTCTTAATATCAAAAAACCAAAAATTACATAACGAAATAGTTTTGTTCTTTTATCCTTTCGTAGAACATCAGATTCGTCCAACTTGTCTATATAGCCGTCCTTTATCAATGTCATTAAGATGATATTTCATAAAAACTACAAATTTAAAGCTACTTTAGAAGAAGACATTTTTAAATATCGGCATTTAAGCCCTGTCAGACTATTTCAATCAGAATTAAACCTACATGATATTAAAGCCCGTCCAATTTTACACCGATATAGCGAGTTTAATCATAATCGATAGAGCCGTTTTTAAGAAAATCGTAAAAAGTTGCAAATGCATTGCATAAAGTGGTTCTTCTGGTTAGCTGTTGTTTGTGAAACCGTTGCCGCAACATCTCGGTCGTATAATTGTCTTAAATATGAAATTTCAGTTTCATAGAACGTTTTGTTTTCGCGATGGACTTACCAAACACACAGACTTAACAAAAATTACAGTGATCTCAGTACTTTTCGATAACTTTCTTTTTTATATTGACATGCGGACATTTATATTCTTAAATTTCAATTTTACATTTGTTTTTGCTGTTTTCCGAAGGTCATCAGATCGCAAGAAGGTAGTTGTGAAGTGACAACGTTTCGAAACAGTTTAGCGTATTGGTAATGTATTCCATCTACCACACTGCGACATTGAACTGTCACCTGTTCAGTCCTTGGCGGTTAGCACTAGTTTATCGCTTCTCTGTTCTGCGGCACGATTTTTAGTTCGCAGTATAGTCTCTAAGTCTAGTAGTCTTATTTTATTGATATCTATAATAATATTAGACAAACAAATGATGTTTTGCATTTGAGATTTCTATACTAAGAAAAAAAGTAAGAAGAAAAATTACCTTTTTGAAAAATCTGCTTTCATGCAATGATCCTTTATTTCATTTTTGACTTAATCTATAAATTAACTTACTGAATATTTAGTGGTTAGCTAATTTATTAAAAGAAGTCTATACCTCTACATCCCATGAAGAGTCTTAGGCTCATTTTCATCTCTAACTGATTTCGTCAATGGAGGTAATTAAATGTCGTGTGTTTCGTGCACCAATATTACAAAATAATATGCTAAAAAAATTCGTACAATATTACACAATTCTTTATTATTTCAATTTAATAACGTTGCAATTTGCACCATACCTTATTGATTTTACATTCTTTATTCTATTATATTCTTCAAAAAAAGAACCAACTTATCTTTTAGACGAGATGTGTTCAGGAAAAGTTTTAGGAGTAACTAAAGAAAGGCGACCTGATTAAAATTTACATTATTGAAAAATGTAATCACGCAAGATGTTACAAAAAAAAAAAAAAAAAAAAAAAAAAAAAAAAAAAAAAAAAAAAAAAAAAAAAAAAAAAAAAAAAAACGCTATATCTCATGCAATACTAATCAGAATTAATTTTAATTATTTTACTTTTTTGGGAATTTAATTAACTATGGAATAGTTATAGCCAAAATAACATAAACTTTCCTTATTCGTGATTAAACTGGATGAAGTTTTGAAAAAATAAATTTTATATGAAATGGTTTAATACATTGCTTCACAGATTAAAAAAAAAAATCGATATTTTGATTCTTAGTATCTTGAAATGTAAAAATGTTACATAATAAGAATAATTATTATAATGTGTTTTACTGATTAAATTGACATACATAAATTTCCTATACACACACACCCCTTTATCTATATTTATTGCACACTATGCATAGACTATAGTCCATCTGCAGATTAGCGAGCTTTAACAAAATATTCTTTACAAATATTATATTAATAATAATTACAACATAAAACTAACTGAACATTTTTCCCCCCATTTTTCTCCATTTCTTTAAATATTGAATTCTGATATAAGTATATATCTATATTTCCAGGCCCTTACATAATAATTATACAATGCTACCCAATTTTACCGTTTAGATAACTTATTATTCCTGTTTGGACAATACTGCCCCGCCAAGCCAACGCATCATTATTTCTGATAACTCAGAGCAGACTCCTACATAATGGTACATATCCTCTATGTCTTTACTATTACATAAATACAATAATTTAGTTCTTCCGCCCTTATAACATTACAATTAATGTACAGAAGTTGTCCTCTTATTTTGATTATCGATTTGATGAGTCACAGGCCGTATCTATCAGATATATAACTGTTCTCCCCTAAATCACAATTTAATTCTTTATACAGTTGATGGTGAATAGATTTGTTGACTTTACCAGTAAATAATTTCTAAAGTCTTCTCTTATATATTCCATTAACCCTTTAAAACATTGCTTCTTTCCATCAACTAAATAATCACTATTTTACCAGTTATATCTCCGACACAAAGACCGGAAATCATCACACCACCATATATTACTTTTAATAATTTACTCTGCCAAAATCTTAGTCAGTCTATGGATGGGTAACATCAATACTTTTTGAATATATTGAATTTTTAAGTGCTAGGTAAACAAAAATATAGGGTCAATATTAGTTTCCAAATATATAACATAGTGCGGTGTACACTGCGGAAGTGAAAACAATTTTCTAAAATAATAGGCTGATAATTTCTCTATTCTATCAAAACGCCTAAAACCCCAAACCTGGGCTGCATAACATAAAATAGCTCGGGAGGCAGCGTTATATACAGATAGCTTAGATGAGAACGGTAATTTATTATTAATTAAAAATGTTATATATTTGGCTCTATTTTAAAAGCAATTATGGTGAGTTACGCTTTCCTATTTTATTTTGAACGATCTGTAAACTGATTCATATGAATTTTTCCAGTAGCTATATATACAACATCAATTAACTGGAGTATATCATCCCACATAAATTATCATAAAGGCATAATATTTTTATTTTTCGTTCTCAGGCATATGAGAATCTCATATGGAATGTCCGTTTTCATAGAAAGGAATTAAAAAAAATAATATTATTCAGTAAAAGAACTGAATGAAATCAAAACAGTTTTATTTAAAATATACATCCTTATTTTTTTCCTATTTGTTCTAATCTGTTGTCAATTCTTTTTAATCCAGGAACTTAAAATTCAGTCAGGCGATGAAATAAGGTAAATCTGATAATCATTTTTCAAATGTTTAATCTTTAAAGAAGTTGTCCAAATTTTTGAAGAGATGGAAATCCGCAGAAGATAAACCTTGTGAATTAGGTGAGAATAGAAAGACTTTATAACACAGCTCTTTTAGTACGTTCACGATCAGTTGTGCAACATGAAATATAGGGTTGTTCTGTAAAATTATAGTTCTTTTTCGTTTGAACAATCAGAGTGTGTTTTTGAGAACTTTTTTGTGCAATTTATTAATATTGCTAATGTAAAAAATTGATGTAATGGTTTCACACATGGGTAAAAAAGAGAAATGAATCATTCCTAGATCAAATATAATCAATAAATTGTACTTCCTTAAAAAAATCGTTAGGTCACGTCCCGGGTTTAAACCCACTTTTTTCTATTTTTAAACTGTTTATTTATGAGTTACTAAATGATTTTTCTATCATTTCTATTTGTTCATTTTTGTTATACTACTCTAAGGTTCTCTCTTCTGTTTCTAACATGTGATAAATAACAAGTGATAAATCTTCCTTAGATAAATCTAGAATTATTAATTTTTATTACGGTAAAATCAATGTTAGATGTATTTAAGAAAAAAAAAATGTATTTATTATAAGTCTCTTTAGGGTATTACAAAATACAATAATGTTAGATTACTGTCTTAGAGAAAAAGAAAAAAAAAAGAAATATACAATTAATAATATTAAGTAAAAAAAAAAAAACATGACAAAAAACATAAAAAAATCAATATGTAGCTTCGAAAACTAATGGCTCTAAAAATATTTAAAAAAAATATAAATCTTGATTAAAACGTAAAAAAAAAAAATATTATCATGTATTATTTTACTTTTATTATTTTAATTATTTTCATGATAATAATTTAATATAACTTCTTCATACAATTAGCATTTTAATCGGATATAAAGAAAAAATCCTAAAATATATACGAATATACTACTAACACAATGAATATAAAATAATTTTGATAAAAATGAAGAGCTGAGTAGTTCTTTCTCAAGACATTTTCACATTTTTTCATCCTGCATATGTACTCATTGTGTTGTATAATAAAGTTGTAAATTACATTAAATAAATAAAACAAATTTGATGAAATTGTAGGGAGCTATACAGGGCAATTGGTTCAAACTCTCGCTTAAATGCAGCGCTAGTATCGCCTAATCATAAAGCTGTAACTTGTTAATCATTATAATTAATATTTTTATGTTATTTTCTTTTATAATAATTAATAAAATTTGAAACAAACAGCTGATGTTAACGTATTTATAAATTTGTAGGGACATTAGAACCAAATATATTTCCTTTAAAAGATTAAATTTTTCACTATTCATATCTTTTATGGATGTAAACTATAAATCAAAACTTAGGTATTAGCATAAATAGGGAGGCATACCATAAGACGAGGAAGCCAAAGACCTTATGTAGGTACAGTATTATATGCTTATATCTTTCTATTTTTACCTTATTAAACAAAATGGTGAAGAATAATTAAATCAAAGGCCAAAAAAAAAAAAAAAAAAAAAAAAGACCTCTAAGTCAATTATAGGACAATTTTGTTTCTTTTGAAGAACGCCGCTGTTGAAACAGGATTTCCCTCCAGGGAGTCGGAAATTTAATCTAGAAAACAACGCCATTATCCCTAGGGATTTCCCCAAACCTGTTTACATTTTCTGACTGAAAAACACACAAATCCCATTTGTGACAGAGAAGTGGGAAGTTATCTATCGACCGGTCATCACCGGCATTCAGCCCAGATGAGATACGAGTATATCCTTGTTTATTTCCTTTATTTTCGAAATTAGCGAAAAATGCAACGTCTGTTGGTTTATCAAATAAAAGGTTTGATGAAGAAAAGAGGTTTCATGAAAACGAAACCATAAATATCCATAAATACTTAGAGTATTCAACCCTGGTGAAGACTCACAATCTTATCATCAGAGACCATTATAACCATGAGAGTTCATACTTGGCCTTAAAAACTTCGAAGTCGCAACTCGACTTTGGCAGAGTGAAGTTTATTACGTGGCAGCATCAATCATTGAATGTTGGCCTTCCCCCTCTTGTCAAGAAAAGGTTGTTTACCAGAACTATAATCTGCCAGTTTGGTATAATTCGAGTAGGAAAGGATAAGAAGCATCTCAAAAAAAAAAAAAAGAAAACTGTATTTGTATTTGAAACGTTGGTGTCAAAGAGAATATTTATTTTTTTTAATCATTCATCGACCACCACCCGAACTATTACCTCATTCATTATAAATAAACGGTCAACCATTGATTAAATAATATGTGTATATATATATATATATATATATATATATATATATATATAAACTTTAATTTCTCTCTCTCTATATATATATATATATGAAATGCATGGTAATGGAGAGTGTTACTGTGTTGAAAAATTTCAAAGTCGCGTTTTCAAAGGAACTTATTGGCTGCATTTTTGGAATTTCCTTAGACCTTTGACCGAGTTTGGCACCTGGGATTTCATTATAAACTCTGTAAATTCCTTCCTCTAACATATTTTCTCATCATTCAATCCTACCTTACTTCAAATTAAATCACAGTAGTTCCTATTCATCCCTTTTTACTGCGGCTGCTGTTCCTCAAGGCAGTATCCTCGGACCCACCCTTTACACAATCTATACAGCTGATATCTCCATCTATGCTAACACTTCCCTTTCTACGTATTCTGATGGCACTTGTGTATAACAGTACATAATGATCTCATTACTGCATCCCATATCCTTCAATCCCACATTAAATAACTTGAACAATAGTTTAAATAAATTACAACACACCTCTGTCCTTTAATTTCCTTCAATAACATACCGCCTGTAACCGTTGCACTGATCCGATACCTAGGACTCCATCTAGACAAACATCTTCCTTGGAACCCTCATAGAAGACTGAAACGACAAGGGACTGCTCGAAGTTTTCGGCTATTTTAACACATACTAGACAAAAGTTCTAATCTTTCACAACAAACTACTAACGGCCCATTGACATGACTATCATTAAGTCCAATCTGGACTTAAGGAATTGAGCTATAGAGCTCTATTAAAAAATCAAATTCCTCCCGTATCCAATCCCTACAATTCAAAACCCTTCGTTTAATCCTTAATTCCCCTTACTTTCTCACGAATAAACTCATCCATAAAGACCTTGCTGATTTGTTCCGAACCAGATACCATTTTATCTATGACAAAACTAATTCCCACTATAACCCACTAGATTCAATCCCTGCTTCTTCTTTTATTGCCGATAATCTTCCGACGCGCCTGAAAAGAAGATGGCCGTGAAACCTTCTTGTTTAGAGTATGAATCAGAGTGCTGCCAATAGGTAGCATCTCTACAAGACTGCTTCATGTCATTTTTCTGTTGACATATTTACTGGTTGTGGTATGTAATACAGTTGTAAATGTCAATAAAAAAAAGAAAAAAAAAAGTGCCGCGATAATGTCTGTCATAAGTTTATCTTAAAAAATAGAATTTAGAAAAAATGAAACTTCATGTTTAAGACCAATACTAACCACCTTATATGGAGATGTGAAGAATCAGAACATAAATATAAAGAAAAGAAAAAAAAAATTAGGTTTAGTGATGACCTTTAAAGCAAGTTGTCATGCTTTTAAGATTTTTACGATTATTAGGTGATTATTCAATTTATTTGAATGAGTTTCTCAGTTTTAACGAAAATAGCTTGATTTATCCTAATTGTTTCATTTATAACCCCATTATAATTCGTTATTATTCATTACTTTAGTGTAGTAAAAACAATAAGGAATATTGTATTTTAAAACATGCATTAAAAAATATGCGATTTTCAATATAAATAATAAGAAAATATTTCGAAGAAAACAACGCTCTCAAAAACTTCAGAGAACTCAGTCGAGTAACTTAGTCGCTTAGAGACTTTATTTGAAAACTAGTTGAGACGAAGTAATGGGGCCATAAGCAGCTGGGTATGAATATTCATTTGAGAATAATTTACCCAGCATTTTCACATTTGCAACAAAAAAAGAAAAAAAAAAAAAGCTTTTAGCACCTGCTTCTGCTACTACTGAAGTTGGAAAACACTTGGGAGCCGTGAAGTACAAATTATACTACACGCCTAACTGGAAAATTTATTGCGGTTTCGAGTTCGTACAACTTTCGATGACACATATGAATGTGATATTTCTTCAAGTTTTGAGACAAACAGATTTATAGAGATTAGGGCATTTCAAATAACAGAGGAAGTATTTTCGAACTAAAGAATTAGAAATATACGAGAGTGGAAGTGTAAAATCTGACAGCGTCCTTATTTAGTTTCCGCTGACCACATACCAGTGACGCTGCTGAGAGGGGAGGCACTGGGATCCCTTGGCTTCTGCTTTTCCTTCTACAAGCGTAGAAGAGAGGGAAAGGGACGAATTCCGTCCAGGGTTTTCCAGAAAATTGAAATATTGTATATGTTGGAGTGTGTCCGTTTATTTCTTAACGTTGTATTTATTATTTTATTATTTTATACATTTATATGAGTTTACAATTGTATATTTTGTAAATATTGCATGAATGCAATCATATGGAATTATCATTATCGTCCATTTGAAATGAATTGTAACATATCTAAATAAAAATTGTAATTTTAAAAAATATGGTGCACTCAACACACGACTTTCTCGTTGTTCGTTTGTTTAAATCAATTTAAGAACTTTTATAAAAATTTAGAGTTCAAAAATGCTTAATGAATAACATTGTGTTTCGATAGAAATTTATTATCTGCAACAATCACCTAGTTAAATCCGTTTTTCATCACTATCAATTACCTTATACAACTTAACAGAGTTATAACAATAAAATAGGTTTTTTAACAATAAAATCTATTTTTTTCCTAAAATATATTATATTACACGGTACCCATGGTATAATATACCGTTCATACCGAATAATATATTGCTATATTGCTGAAATTATGTTGTCAAAATTATATATATATATATATATATATATATATATATATATTATAATATATATATATATATAATATTATTTCTATTACTTTCTGTTCCTAATAAAATTCGTTCAAATTATAAATATATTTTTTGTTTACTAATTGGTTGTGGCTAATTGTACGATGCTACAATGGGTGTCCTAAATTTTGTCAATACAGTTTTGTTTTTTTTTTAATATTTATTTATTGAAATTTACAACTGTATAACAAGTAATACAACAAGTAAATTTGAATGAAATATAAAAAAGCATGAAACACGTGTAGAGAAGCTTCCCAATGGAAGCACTCTAAACATATTCTAAACTAGAAGATCTTGGGGCCATCTCTTTTCAGACGCCTCGGAGGATTGTCAGGATTGTAGAGGAAGAAAGGATTGAAACGAAATGATTAGAGGGGAATGGAGTTTTTCATGGAAAGATTGATACCTCGTACGGGCCAAATAGGCAACATATGAGACATTAAGGTCTTTATGGATGAGTTTGTTGGTGACAAAGTAAGGAGTATTGAGGATTTTACGAAGGATGTTGGACTGTAGGATAGGGTACGAGAAGGATTCGATGGTTTAGTAGAGCCCCAGAGCTCAACTCCGTAAATCCATATCGGCCTTATGATAGTCATGTAGATGAGTCTTTTGTAGTTAAGTGGAAGGTTAGAACGTTTGTCGAAAACTTCGTGCAGCTTCTTGTCGTTTCAGTGTTGTATGAGGGTTCCAAGTAAGGCGTTTGTCAAGGTGCAGTCCTAGATATCGGATCTATTCAACCGTGACAAGAGGAGTATTTTTGAAGGAGACAGTAGGGCAGGATGTCATAGGTTTACAACGAAGGGTAAAGGTAATTTGGTTGGATTTGTTGTAATTTATTTTAATTCTCCAGTTCTCACCATACTTCAAGGTCTCTGATGTGGGATTGGAGAGTTTGAGAGGCAATAGTTGGATCGGTATTGACTGACAACACACAAGTGTTATCAGCATAGGTAGAAAGGAAGGTGATAGGATGGGTTGGGATATCAGCTGTATAAACCGTGTAAAGGATGGGTCCTAGGATACTACCTTAAGGGACACCAGCAGACTGACTAAAAATGGATGAATATGAATTATTATGATTGATTTTAATGACCTGCCAGGGAGGTAGGACTGGATAGAATACAGGTTTAATTATGATTTTTAAAGAGAACATGACATCGCACAGGCTCAGGAATACCATTTTATGTAACCTCCAAAGGAAGGCATAATCAACGATTTTTTTACTGCCTTAAAAATCCTAGGGCCATCTGCTGGATTTGAACCAGCTACCTTGCGTATAGAAGACTGTTATGCAAGCCACTACGCCACATTTGACCTTGTATTGTATTGCTTCAAGTCGTGTAATATGTCATTGAGCTATTATTGTAATTAATACTAGTTTACAATAGTTGTTGAACTAGTTTAGTTGTAGCTAATCTTGGATCTTTTGTAGCTAGACGCAAGGAGTGGAGGAGAGAGAGTAGAGTTACCTGAAGAGGACCAAAGGTTAATTAGAGTCTTTGATGTTCAGTCACCTCGGCTTGCCTTTCATCCCCCACCTTCTGACCTTATATTTTTTATTTTATTTTTCCGCTAAATTACTTTTCAAGTATAAAAATAATAATTTTGTAGTATGAAGGTTCAATCATCGATCCAGATTGAAGCTACTCTGAAACCTCTCAACTCGGACAGATCCGAAGATTTGTCTGTACAGGGTTGGGTATGTTATCTAGGATTGTGCAAGTGCCATTTTTTGTTTTTTTATTTTCTTTAATACAAATATATATCTAAAAAAATGTTATTAATTATTTGGGATTTCCAATCTCATAAATCATTTATGTTTAGTATTATAATTGCGAAATATGGATTCAAACGTTCGTAAAAGTGTCAGTGTTTTTAAAGAACTGCATTAAGCTTCTTATACTTCCTTTATATATATGCAGTGGTTCTTTGTTCAAAGACAAAAACAAAATAGATCATCTTGAACAAATAAAAAAGTATTCGCATTCTTTCCACTTCGAAGGTAAATCTACGCTTTCTTTTTAGAATGAGGAGTGGAAAGTAAGATACCCAGAAATCCTAGTGCTTCTCTCTCTTTTACTTAATAATAAAATAAAATCTGGTGCGTGCACCACACAATCTTCACTTATACGCACTTGAAATCAAGATTAAAAAAATACTAATAGAGGTTACGCCATGTTCGCCACTGTATGTTTCTTCTAAATGCAATTTCGCACGTAAGATAATTTTTGTTCTAGAATCATTGGCATTTCTAACTGGGAATTTTAAATCTCTATCATTAAAACATAATTTTATTTATTTACTTATATGCTATTGAATTTCACAACTGTATGCAACATAAATACAACAAGTAAGAGTGCTGAAACATAATAAAGGGCGTGAAAAGGCTTGTAAAGAAACTACCCAGCGGTAGAACTTCGATGTTTATTTAAAAAGTAGTTCCCGAGGACATTTTATTTTCAATCGCCTCGGAGGATTGTCTGGAATATGTTATATGCAATAGGTTGCGGACAGAAGAGTTTATGTGTGTTAGGAGTATAGAATTTATCTGAAGTGTGACGTCACAAAATTGTTAGAGCTTCGATATAAAGCTCTGCCGCATCCGCCCTACTATCCGGACCTCTAATCTTAGGATTATCATTTTATTTTCTCGCTATATTACTTCAAAGTATAAAAATAATTTCATAGTTTGTAAGATGAATTATTGATCCTACAGTTGATGCTACTCTGAAACCTTTTAACTTCGACAGATCCAAAGAATTTGGCTGTTGTGTGGTTGGGATGTTATCTGTTATTTTGCGAGTATTTATTTAAAAAAATATAACTGCATCTAAAACAACTTTATTAGTTATCAATAGATTATTTTCAATCACATAGATCATTTACGTTTTCTAATTAATGACAATTTTGTGATGGCCTGGAACACTGCTTACTTGAGAAAAAATTTAATGGTCTAAAGGAATTAGAAAACACGTTTTTGGAGCTTAGCAATTCTGGAGATGGGAGATATTATTCCGAGAGAGAGGATTAACTGTCAAAATTTTTTCAGAAATGTATGGTGGAGACTATTCTAAATAAACAAAACATTAGTAAATCTTTCTTTTTTTTAGCTGGTTGAAATCGAATCCTGCATTAGTTTATAGACAAACCAATACAAACATATGACATGCAAGCACGTTCTGCCAACAATAGGAAGTTGACCAAGAGTAAATATACCCTAAAATAATTTACTGCAGAAATATTTGTTTTCCTATCACGAAGAAATAACGTTCTCCTATATGATATAACTGGGGCGGAAATTAAAGGCAGCTGAAACAACTAAATGTGGGATAACATATTTCAAGTGGGGCCTGGGTGCGGGCAAGTGGAAGGAGTCTTAACCACTAGCGGGCTTCTCAACTCCTTGATAAAATATTAGGAGGGTGTTTCTCATTTTTGGCAACCTAGATTTTATATTAATTTAAGATTTACACATATTATTTTGTGGTATGTCAGTTAAAATAGAAGTTTAATCATAGTTACTTTGATACAATGAAAACAAAATTAAAAAAATCCTCTAACACTATATTCCATGAAGGTTCTGTATTTCTGATTCCGTTCCAACGATAGCACTTAACTGCCATAATTTTTATACGATTTTCAAGTACCAAATTTATAGAGGGTTGATGTTAGTAATATCAAAAGTGTTATTTGGAACTGAAATACATTTCATAAAATATTTTGAGGTGCAATTATTTATTTAACGTCACTTTATGCGACCGTCGCTGATCGGACTATGGTACGGTGGGAGTCCTAAATTTTGGTTTAATTAGGATAGGGACCTTTAACGAGTACCTGACATCGGGACCACCTTTTTACATCCCTTCCGAATGAAGGCAAACTAAGAGATATTTTACTCCCATTAAAAAATCCTAGGACCACCTGCGGGTTTGAATCCGTGACTTTTAGCATATTAGGCTGTTATGCTAGTCATCCTGCTACAGGTGATTCCAATGATTTCTTTTGGTTTATTATTATTATTTTTTTTTTTAATTTGAGGTCTTATTTTCCAAGATACTTATAACCCGAATATCAAATAATTGGGGTTACCTGTATAGTGGCTAGCATAGCCTTCTATTATCAGGTAGCGGCTTCAAACAGGCAGGTGGACCTAGATTTTTTTTAACGGGAGTAAACAATCCTTATTTCAGCTTTCCTTCAGATGGAACGCAAAAAGGTGGCCTCGGTGCTATGCGATGTCAGATACTCGTTAAAGATCCCTATCCAAATTAAACTTGGGTAGGAAAAATTTAGGAATCCCCTAGTAGCTTTGCCCGATTAGCCATTGCAGGATAAAGTAACGCTAAATTAATAAAATAACAACGAATAAAGAAAAATCAGTCTGTTCATTGTACAAGTTTATGGATATTAATTTGTTTTCGTTAACCCACGGATTTTTGATATTACACCGCAATTAATTATGAAAATGAAAAAAAAAACCTTTATATGTTCCTATAATTTAGTTATTATTTAAGATATAAAAAAATATGTATAGTTTTAGAAACAATCCGACTGTCCACCATGCTCGTGCATATAAATGGTGGAGAATTAAAAAACACTACAAAAAATAAAATAAAATGAAATAATCATTCTAAATCGGGTAAGAAGTAGCAAAGATATGGCGTTTTGAAGTTTGCATTTATTATCGTATTTTAATATAATTTAACAGTGTAGCTGATTCGTCTTTCTTAAGCTCTGTGATTGATTTAGCGCAATACATATACGTTAATTGCCTCAACAGCTATATCAATAGTTATACTGTATCAATGCAGAACTGCATGAATTTAATAGGGAAGCCAGCATTATTAAACTAGTAAAGCTTGGACGAATTCGCTGAGTTGGTCTTGTTTCCCGAATGGGCGGAGAGGAAATCCCAGAACGTCTCCTAAAAGGAAAGCGATACCAAGAAAGATACAGAGGACGACCAAGACTCAAATGGATTGTGTGACCCAGGATACCAAAGTCTTCAGAGAACCAGGGAAGATCAGATAGAAGCAGCACAAAACCTAACGCGTGCCGAAAGCTTAATGAGGAAGCCAGGGTCCACATCGGTCTTTTGCGCCACTAATGTATGTAATTATTTGAAGTAATTTCCAAATTTATGTGTTGTAATATGAGATTTATTGTATTCAAAACTGCTAAATAATTTATGATTAACTAGCCTAAATATTAGGATTATAAAAATAAAAAATACATTGATTAGTTAATATGTCCTTTATGAGTGGACGCGGAGATAACGAATTACCTAAACAGGCAAGCTGCAGTGAAATTTCACTTTTATGTGTTGCGAAATTTATATGTAAACCTACAGCCTATGAATAGAGTTATACATAAAGGAATTTGTACTGTTTCTAGACATTTGTCCATTAAATAAGGTGATTAGGTCAATACAACGCTCAGCCATCATGTTTTGTTTTTTTTGGTACCCACTTTAGGGTTGCACCATGTGTAAAATAAGGTATGAATAGTTACACTCCGATATCCGGGTTGGAACCTGTAAGAAGAGAAATCCAGTTCGTTATTCACAGATATATATTTAACAACGCGTCCTTCAAGCAAATGAAATAATGATTAAATATTCGTATTGTATTAATTTAGTAAATTCCTACCCAAGAAAACCTCAAGTAGCCTGTTCTGTTATGTTCTGCTGAGTTTCGTTTTAAGATGTATGTTCTTTGCAAATATTATATAAAATGAATATTTCCAGGTAAATATAGTTTTAATTAATTTAATATAGTTTTTAATTAGGCTTTTTATTATGTTGCCCTATAAGAAGTAAATTTAATATAGTCCTTTCTTATATTTTCATTAATCCCAGCGAACATAAAGCTGGAGCGTCAAGAGTATTATTTACTATAAAACAAGAGAGACGTTGAAATAGCTTTTGAATTAGACTGGTTCAAGTTTATGACGGTAAAATGGAATTATATTCCTACAGTTTACTAATTCAGTTTTTCAATTTATTTAAACTGATTTACTTATCAAATAAGCACAAGATTCGCTCGAATAATTCGGAGTTTTATACTAGATGTATTGTCATCAGCAGTATTTATTTTATTTTATTTTTTTTATCTTTTAATAATCAAAAATAAAGTATATATCACGGCTCAGCATGTATCGAACAATAAGCCATAAAAAAAGAGTTTATTCCATTTTGTTTCACTGTATTATCTTCTAAATTCAATTCTTATTTAAGTTAATAGTTTTCTAGAATATTTAGCTTTCATTAGTGCATTGTGCATCCCTTTTATTGAAAAAAAATAAAAATAAAAATATGTGTATGTAAGACCGCACGTCATAAGTGAAAAGTTCATTCTAATCGTAATTAATCCCCCAACAACTTCCGCGTCGACACCACAGGGTTAAGAACGAATTAACAAAGCTCCTCAGGAAAAAAAAAATCACCTGTTTTGACGAGGTCTACTGCATTGATACGGACGGATGAGTTAGGTACGCAGACATCGTTGCATTCCCGAAGAACGGAACTACTGCAATGATCCTGGACCCTACCGTTCGATAAGAGACCAATGACCTCGATGAAGCAGGTGGAGTGGCAAGGGAGAAGAGATCCATCTACGAGAAATGCACCCCTTTCCTAAAAGAAAAGTTTCACGAGACATTTGGCAAGTGACAGTTCTCCGTTTGAGATCTATGGTTTGGGTCTCGCGGAGCGATCCCTGAAAGCACAAGGAAATTTTTGGAAGACCTGGGTATCGATATAAGAGATATAGCGGTGTTAGCAGAAAACGTGATTTTGGACTCCCTGAGGATTATCTACCATCACCTGTATGGCAATCAAATGGTGAATGTGATTATATTTCGATCGTGTAATGTGCACACCAAAGGTTTTTAATTTACAATATAATGGTAGAGAGAAATAAAGTAATGTAAACAGCTAAAAGAGAAACTAAAAAAAAATTTGAAAATATTATAAATTTGTATTAGAATAGGGAAAAAAAAAATTGAAAATTTATGTGAAATATGTCCAAAGGATTGATAAAGTATGCTGTGTTAAGTATGCAACCCGATGTATTTGGGCAGCATTGCCAAATAAATAAAGCATTTCTCTCTATTATGAATTATGTAGTATTATTATGGATTCGATTAGCAGCATTAATAAGAAACAAATCAGAAATTAAAGTTTTTTCTTTTAATTCTATACAAATTAAATTATTTATTTTCGTTTTCGTGTTCTACATAGGATAAAATGTTTTTGAAAAAAAACGCCATCAATTGTAGTTCCGTATTTTGTTGTACTTTCATTTCTATTATTTGACATCTAAATCCTCATTTGATCTTAAGATAATCAATTAAAGGCTTTGATGCTTCTTGTAAAAAGTCTATATTGAAATCTCAACTTAAGATTATGAGTAATTTATCTAAGTTTCGATTAAGCAAAACAGACCTGCTATTTTACATATATGTAAATTTTCACGGATAAATTCAATTATTTTCTTTACATTTTCATTAGGTAAATAATGTGTTTGTTTGTGTATGCTTAATGGCGTAAAATTCTGATGTCTTCAACGCCTATAAATTCTATCAAATTAAATATATTTAGTAAAGAGGAATTATATTTTAGCATAAATAAAATAATAAATAAGAGCAGTACTAATTATAATGATGTAAACGATGCTTTTTCCTTTAGCTGGTTATCAGATTGATAAATATTATATATTCCCTCTTTCTTTATCGAGTTTAATCCGAATAGATAGATGCAACTTTATGAAACTGGTGCAAAGTCGCAATCATCGTATTGAGTAGTACTTTAATTTTGGAGAAAATGTTGCTGTACCATCTCAGGCATGCAATTATCTTAAACAGAAATTTAATGTATATATATATATATATATATATATATATATATATATATATATATATATATACACATAAATCTCGCGTTACGATGTTTGTGATACCCCTTCGATGGCTGTACCGATTTCAATGAAATTTGGTATACATATTTAGTAGGTATAAGAATCGGTCGAAAATAGTGTTTATAAATACTTTTTTGGGCATAAAAAAATACTTATCGCCCCATCATTTCTCCCTTCTCCCTCCAACCTCGCATTTATAATCGCAAGTTTTGTATTTTTGTATGAACAATATTCAAAGAATTTCAATGTCTTTGAAAAAAATTCACTTACCTCGGCTGTTAAAATCAATTTAAGATCAATTAAAAAAACCTAAAGTTGGAAAAGTTTTTAGTCGATTTTAATAAAGCGTGTATGCAGTTTCGTTTAAAACATATGACATAGATTAAATAATATAATATTGTTATGTTTAATAAATTAAAAAAAAAAAAAATGAAATCCTATTCGCCACTTTACATCACCTTTTACAAATTTGTGCATAAGATAATATTTTTTTTTTTTTAAATCTTTAGCTTTCCAACGGTATGTGTCATCGCCGGTTTTCATTTAAGACATTTGGAATACATTGAATTGAGAACATAGAAGTAAAAAGTTCGACAATTCAAATAATATTTATGACGTGATGTAAAGTGTTATTTTAAACAAAACAGGATTGATAATGTATGAATTTTCATAAACTACAATTCAGTTCCTACAGCCCAATTATGTAAATAGGTGTAATCTAACAGGATATTATTGTTATTAGTTTGTGATAAAGTGCTCTGTTTAGTTAGCCTACCTGGCAGTATTGCCTATTGAGCAACATAATGTTAGTTATGCCATTCATTAGTATTGCAACGGTATCAAGCAAAACTACTATAGAATAATGAACTGAATGCGTAAGTCGTATCTTTGCATTTTGATTATTTGACATTGAAGTGTTCAAGAGCTGAATAATAAATCAAACATAAATATTTTTCTAAATAAATGGAAGCAATTTTATAATATAAATATTATGAAAGCAATATGTTCAGAACAACTTAGGAAAGGTGGAAAACGCGCTTTAGGACTTACGGAACAAGTTTTTACTTCTTAAAGATTAGAATATTCTCTCCTACAACGAACGACAAGGAAAGTTTAGGGAAGTAGGATCGAAGGAAAAGGTTTAAGAATACTGTTTGATTTCTAGTTTACAGAAACTTTTTACGATCAACTACTCAATGACTTTGGAGGTAGAGTAGGCGCGGTTGTAGTGTTTCACCAAAAAAAAAACTAATAGCTCTCCATGCCGGAAATTTCAACGACATATAATGCTGAAGTATCAGCTGTAAATTGTGGAGTACTATTAATAAACCCTAAAATTGTACGACGTGTGGTGATTTTTTCAGATTCGGAGTCTGCTATCACTGCACAACACTTTTAACCAAAACTGGTGGGTAATTAATACATTAGAGAAACTCAAATCATTAGCAATGGCTGAGTGTTTGAATCATGTTGTGATTGTCAAGCCATATCGGTGTTAAATGTAATGAGCTAGCCAATAGTGTTGCTGATAGAGCTATTACCGAGGGGGAGTTGATCAACACCCAATGAAGTGTTAAAGTGATCTTCTTGATCGAAAAAAAGAGGTAGGAACAGATCTGGATGTCTAGGAGACAATAAACTTAAAATAGTCGAGCCCTGTGTTCGCAGGAAAACCCCAGCTGATATTCAGCTGAAGGAAGAAGTAGTGCTGGCTCGAATGAGAATCGGACATACATGCCTTACCCATTATTACCACTTGTGGTGTTCGGGTGAGGTGCCGGAAGGCCGATGGGTGTCCAGCGGTGATTATTAATAAACAGGCCGATTTTGACACCTTTGTCTGAGGTTTGTTTTCAAGTTACAGACTTATTTTCATACATTTATGTTATTTCCTTAAAGAAGACTTATTTTATTTTTTTTTCTCTTTATATCTTTATTTACACCTGTCAGAAGATGTCTGACAATCAGCATATGTGTTGGACAAAAGTAAGATCAGACATGGCCCCTTCCAAGGCTGAATCTTCTTAAACTAAAGGTGTAAGTGTAAATATAACATGTAGTGAATTATCATGGTTAATTTTGAACTTCCATTTCTTACACCAATTTTTGTATGTTATCCAAATGTTGTGATGTCATACTGGTGTGTATAGGGTCTGTGTTTCTCGTAATGACTATAGTATCGTCAGCATATGTCGCAGTTAAGATGTTTTGGTCGTTTGGTAAGTCATATGTGTATATTAAGTAGAGAAGAGGGGCAAGGATAGATCCTTGGGGAACACCTGCAGAGATTGGTTTTAGTAATGTGGTCTCAGAACCCTATCGGACAAAGAAGAAGCGGTCGTAGAGAAAAAGAAGATTGTAAAACTAAATTATATGTGATTGGAAGAATAAGTTTTAGCTTAAAAAGAAGATCCTGGTGCCATACTCTATCAAAAGCCTGAGTAACATCCAAAAATACTCCAGATGCGTACTGTTTTAGTTCAAGTGCAGTAGTAATAAATTCGGTAACTCTGTGATGCTGTTATTTTGTGGAATGAAAAGAGCTAAATCCGAATTTTTTTTTTTTTTTTTTTTTTTTTTTAGATTTTTAAAAGGTATTAATGATATTTTGTTGTTATTTATCATTACAATTTTTTTCATAGTTTTATATTTACATTCATAATTCAGTAATTTAACAATTGTTTTCTATATACTTTAACTCCTTTCATTTTATTTTATTTTTTTGGAAACCTCACTCTAAATTTACGTTATCAATTTGAACATCCATTGCTTCATTTTTGACAAATACCAACGACTTATGAATTATTAATATTTTTAGGATTAGCTCTATTCTATTCCTTAATCCCCGACCCTTATCCAACTATCCTAATGGACAACTCTACGGTTATGACTAATATCCTTACTTACTTTTATATTATTTAATGTTATGTTGTATTTTGCACATATTATATTATTAGTGTATTATTTAACCCCAAAAATAAATAAATAAATATAAATTTATTTTTTATCGAAATTGTATATAGTAATTTGTATTGTTTTTTTTTAAACTCTAAGACTCTAAAGTGTTTAATTTACTTTCCTTGTGATATTATTCTTAAGGAACTAGTTCCAGAATAAATAAATAATTTATTATTATTATTTAATGGAAGCAAAAGCACCCGCCTTAATGTGTCACATGAAGGGTCCCACTTATCATTAAAAATAATTCTAAACATTATGTCTATGAAAATTAACGAATAAAAAATAATCTCTGAAAATAAACTCGAATAATAAAAAAAACATGTACCTGTAGACTCCATGAAGGGTCTCATCTTCAGTACTTATAGATAGACATTCGTACCTGTTTCACGGCCAACGACCATCCAAGGAGGTGATTAGACCTAAAAGTAAGATTCCTAGAAATCCCTGTACCTCCCTCTCATTTACTGAATAATGAAAAAAAAAAAAACTTTCAATTACCTTTCTTCTTGAAATCAAGTTTTTAAAAAACCTAATTGAGTTTATTAGATGAGGAAGATGGTTGGGGGTGCGGTCATAAATTAAAAACACACATTTAAAATAAATGTTATTTTAATTATGTGCCGACGTTTCGGCCTACAATGTGGGCCTTCATCAGGGCTAAAAAAATTCGTTATTACCTTATCATCATTCGTCATCCGTTATTACTTTAAATCTTTTAATCTTTACCTCGTCACTATTTCTTACAATTTATCAAATACTCATAAGTAATAACTCAAGTACTCTCAAGTAATAACTTTTGGCTATTTTTTAACAATCGAATCAGTAAACATAACCTAGCTTCTTGGAATTTTCCTAACGGACATTCTAGTTCTCATATTTTCCGTTCCACGCAATGAGCGTTTTTTAAACTGGGAAACATCACTCCTGCAGGCAACGCCTTCACGTAGTCACGTATGTATTTTTTTCTTATTGATAAGGATCTTTTTTCATCGCCATCTCTTTCTCCCCCTTTCCATACTCATATCTTTCTCCGTTACATACCCTCACATATAATTATTAGTTTAATATTACATTATTTTAAAATTTAAATTATTTTTTATTCATACTGTTTCTCTTTTGTAATGACTATATTTTTTTATATATTACCTATACTCTTAACTATGTTTTTAATATATTACCGTCATATATCAACTCAAAATTGTTAATATTTAAAATTTTAATTGTTCACATATTTTTCCTTTATCATTTTTTTCATTTACTTAGTCTCTCTTTATATATTCTCATTACAATATTATCATCTCAATTATGTTTACTTCCGTACTTTATAACTATCATCTTAATTTTGTTTATTTCCATACTTTATAACTGTCACCTTATTTCCATACTTTATAATTGTCATCTTATTATCATTTTACATTTAATATTATTTATGTTCCCATAATTTATTACTGTCGTATTATTATTATATACCTAACGCATTATTAAGTCTATAATTACATTGGTTGTTATCTTGTTTCTTTTAGCCCTGATGAAGGCCCACATTGTAGGCCGAAACGTCGGCACATAATTAAAATAACATTTATTTTAAATGTGTGTTTTTAATTTATGACCGCACCCCCAACCATCTTCCTCATCTAATTTCTCAACGGTCAACAAAACTCCATCATTATAATTGAGTTTATGACATTTTTGCCACTGTATTATCTTCTAAATACAATTTCGTATGTAAGTTAACTTTTTTCTAAAATATTTAGCTATCGAACGGTACATTTACACATCTCTATCAATAAAAAAAATAAATAAAAAAAATACCGTAATAAAGGGTCTCGGGGGTCTCAGTGCTTATATATATATGTGTGTGTGTGTGTTAGTGTATGTAGACCCTTCTGAGGCCAACCCAGTCTCTATTATTAGGCCTAAATCACGCTCGCCGGACAGGTCCCTAATTTTGGGGGTAATAGATGTATAATAATAGAGGCTGGGTTGGCCCCAGAAGGGTCTCCATACCACATAGGAGCTCCACAGCTGAAATGTAAGAATTAATAATTGTCTTAGCCGGGATCGGAACCTGGGTTCCGGAGAATAGTAGCCTAATGCTCAATCATTTTTCTAAAACTTAAAAATATTTCTCTTCTTACTAACGGGAGTTGTAAGAAGGGTTGCAAATGACATCTGTGTAGGGGAAGGAAAGAACAAAAATAAAATTCGTTGAACTCGAATAGTTATTTAATTTTTTTTTATCAATTTTGACAACATAGGAATGGAATTATTTTTAAAGAATGGCTCTTATATGATATTAAAGCTCATTAATTTAGACGTTAGAGCGGTTCTTAAGAAAATAGTGAAAAGGTGCAAAATGCGTTGTATGAAGTGGCTCGCTTTTGGTTAGCTGATTTTGATGAAAAACTTGCTGTAGCACTTCAGGCGTATAGTTGTCTTAAATATGAAATTTAAGTTTTGTATGACTTTTCATTTTCATGCTAGACTTACCAGACGCGGGCAAACACACACTTAACTTTCTTCAAATATCAACCATTCATCCATCTCCTTGAATATGAATCTACCATGCCTTTATAAGTTGGACTATTATTCTCTTTTATTGGATATATGAAATTGTTTAATTTTATTTTCATAATTCTTACTTATTTTTCACCGTTTTAGTATATGTTTTATTACTTTCACCAAACTGTATACCTGACCAAATGGATATTCCGGTTAGCCGATTTTGATGAAAAAGCCCTACACCTGAAGTATAGTGTTAAATATGTTTCAGTTTCTTACGACTTTTCGTTTTCGTTAATGGAAGTTGTAACGCGACTTGATTATTTGGACTCAATAGACTCTAAAACGGGTATTTCCGTTGAAAACTGTAATTCGAAAATTTTCACGATCGCAATACTTTCCAAATAGAGTAAACTGATAATATTCATATCAATGTAATGTCAATATTACCTTTGTTATAATTGAATTCAATATAATAGAACTGTGGACTTAATATATTTTCACTCGGAACAAAAGGAAAAAAAAAAAAGATTATGAAGGGGTTATATTTTGTTAATTTTTAGAGTTATATCTATATATAAACTAGATAAAACCATTCTGACCTTTACATTCCTACCCATAGAACTAAATCTTTTATATCCGCTCTGCATCTTTCTGGAATTCTCTAAAACAAAAAATAAAGATTTATTTGAAAACAAAAATGGAATAATGTAAATTTATATTACAAATAAAAGTGTTTTTCTCTGTTTCATTCAACTTTCAATAACGGGTATTATTTCCTCTTGCTTGGATTACTGTCTTGAGCCTTGTAGGCATATTTCTAATAAGGTTGGCTACAACTTCTTGCGGGATTTCCTCTCATGCTTCTACTGAAGAAGTTCTTAGCTTCTGTAAGTTTTCAAGAGGGTTAATTCTTCTTCTCACACCTCTGCCAAGCTCATCACAAAGATGTTCAATAGGTACGAGCTAACCGTCACGAAGTCTGAATTCGTGTATCATTAAGATATTTCTGAACACAGTTTGCAGTGGGGTCGAGCATTGTCATGCATACAAATAAAATTTTCTCCAATAAATGGAGCAAAAGGTATAACATACTGTTCAAGGATCTCTGTTATGTACAAAGCTCCATTTGGGAAAGGTCTATTGAAGACATGGAGTTCTCTACCTAATCATATTCACCATGATTCTTCCCTTCTCTCAATCAAATCCCATCTTTTCCAACACCTTCTAGTATATCAAATAGACGCACACTAAATGTAAAATTGTTAATCCACTACTTTTAATTGTTAATCCACTAAAATTGTTAGTCCTACTTTCAACGTAAGACAATTTTTTATTTTCTTTTTATTAAAAACCTAGATTTATGGATGAATTAATTTATTTGAAAATGATTCAGCTTTATTATTCCATAGTAGTTTGTTTTTTTTGGTTTATTTATATTCCATATATTTTTTATATATCTATATAAATAGGTAATTAATTTTATTTATTATTTTTTTTTTTTACACATTTGTACATAAAAATTAATTTCATTGGTTTCTCGGCCAGACATGTATATACTGAAGTTTGTATTTACTATACGAAGTTTTTATTCTTAAGGGACATAGTCCCAGAATAAAGTTATTATTATTATTATTATAAATCAAATTTAGATGAAAGGTCCAACTTTTTAAATATAGATTATTCGATCAAAGACAAAAAGGGAAACACGCGCCATTTCACGCGATATTAAATCTGAATATATTATTCTATTGATAGCGCATTCGATGGATTATATTGAATAGATAACTCGATTATGATGGTGTTACATGCAAGCGTATAAAATGGAAATCGCGTCTTTATGGATAAAAAAATAATAAAAGAGACGATATATTTTACATACAGTCATAAAATGAAATAAACTTAACGATCGACCCTTTACTTTATTTATATTTTCGTTTTGTTCCATCGAGGTAATTGTTTTCTAACAAGTAAAGAAGAGCGATAATAAACTTCTAAGAAAGTTTCTAGAAATCCATTATCAATGATGTAATCGCGAAATGAAATTTAACTTCCATCTTTAGTTTCTAATTCCGCAAGAAAATCTTCGCCTCTGTCCTAAAAAGGACTAAATGGAAATTCGTAATAATTAACTTTGTAACGGAAGACTTTGAAGTCTAGATCTTTCTGGCTTAGAGACAAAGCTCACGCTTTAAAAGACTTACTCCACTTCGGGCGGGATAATATTATTATCCCTTGTTCAAAATATGTTTTGTTTTAGAACGAATATTCATGATCGATCGGATCTGTCTCTGATGGCCCCATTAGTTCTAAGCTCTATATTTACATAGGACCCTAAATTTTATCTATTTAATTTTATTTATGTTTGTAAGCCATTCGAAAAGTAACTTCACTTGAAGATATAAGAAAAAATCTGGTGCGCGCAACACACGGCTTTAACTACGTCGTAATTACGTCTGTCTTTCATTACAGATTCTACTATATTATCTATAATAATCACTTAGTTTTATCCGCTTTGTATCACTCTCTGTTAGCTTATACAACTTTGTGCATAAGATATTTTTACTTTCACTTACCTGTATATGGAATATAAAGTAAGGGAAAGTAGTGCAAACGTGTAAATTTTCGAATTCCAGTTTTAAACGGAAATACACGTTTTAGGGTCCCCTGAGTCCGAATGACCACGTCTCGCAAAAAGGTATGTGTATGTGTATTTGTGTGTGTATGGTAAGTCTAGAGCAAGCGTGTGGTAAAGTGAAAAGTCGTACGAAACAGAAATTTTATATTTAAGACCACTATACACTCGAGATGTTACAGCAACATTTTTATCAAAATCGGTAAACCAGAAGAACCACTTTATATTATGAATTTTGCACCTTTTTCCGATTCTCTCAAAAACGGCTTTAACGATTTTAATTAAACTCGCTAAGTTGATGTAAAATTTTATGACTTTAATATCAAGTAGTTTTATTCTGATTAAAATAGTCTGACAGGCTTAAATGCCGATATTTTAATTTTTCTTTCACTAAAGTACTTTTAATTTTGTAGTTTTTATAAAACTGACTATATCATCTGATAAACACTGTTAAAAAACATCTTAATATATAAGTTGAACGAATTTATGACCAACTAAAGGATGAAAGAGCAAAACTATTTTTTAAATGTAATTATGGTTTTTTAATAATAAGAACAGTTATATAAAAGTGTAAAATGCCGTTGGAAAGAAAAAGATTTTAGAAAGAACATTTTGTTATACAGAAAGCTTTAAAAGGTGATATAAAGTGACAAATAGGGAATAAACTTATTACTGATCAACAATTTAATATATTATTTAATATAAATCATATGTTTCCTACGAAAATGAATACACATTTTATTAAAATGAACTAAAAATATTTTTTTTAAATTAATGTCGTATGTTACCCGCACTAATCACCAATATTAAACAATTAATTCCTGGGTCAGGTCTTAAGTCTTGTCACTTTACCAATGCAGGTTTGTTATATTATTATTGTTGTTATATTATTATTGTTATCTATATTTATTATACATGTATTCAGAGCAGGATTAGTTTCCAACAATATTTTGTTTATTTTGCGAATCATCTTGGTTTTCATTTTTTTACATAATAATATTCTATCGTAGTTACCGATGTTTTTCTATCCAAGTTCGCGTCCTTGCGTGTGGATGCAGAGCCCCGTATTACATAGATGTATTGTCTGAAGATAGAGCTTACGAAAGATGTTCTGTCGGCCAAGGTGAATCATCTGTTGTTTTGCCGGCACAAGGCCACGTAATTGCAGCCGGGAAAATGATTTACTGTTCTGGAAACCGACATTGATGGACTATAAACAAAGAGGTGATACCGAAGGTGATACGTACTTATAGGATCGGCGCAGGTTCCGCAGTAGCACAGTTGGAGTCATGAAGTCGACAATCGCTGTAGTATTCTGCCTCGTCCTAGTGGTAGGCTTGGTGAGTAGCCTCATTCTTAATTACCTCTATTAATCTGCGATTTTTTTGAATTCGGTTTAATGTTATAATAACGTAGTCTACGGCGCACAGTGGAAAAAAAAATATGACCGAAGATATTTAGGTGGAAAAAATTCTGAAACTTGTCCATATTAACCTTTAGGGTCCCAGACGACAAAAAAAAAAAATGAAAAACAATTATAAAAAATAATTTTATTTTTTGACTCGATTTGCGAGCGCACTTTGGTCAAAGATCAAATTTATTTGCTAAAATCTAAAATATCCCTATATTTTACGTTTGAAGTCCCAGAATACGGGAAAAATAATACAAAAAATCTAATTATAGCTCGGAGTTGCTGAAACCTGCTAATAGATGTATTTTATATTATTTCTCTAAAGAGTTTCCTTCAAATTATAGATTGTAAAACTTTTGATTTGGAGTGCTCTGTATAAAAAAAAATATGTATCACCTAAATCGAAAAAAAATCGCAAAAATTCCTAAAAACATATCCTTGGGGTAACTTGGGGCTTATATAGTTTATCGTTATTGAGTAGGGGCTTACATTTACAAATTGCTAAATTATCTCTAAAGGTAGATTTCAATGTATATTCAATGACGAATTTAGAAATATAATGTCTTACCTGTCTCAGAAATGTCCATTATTAAATAAAAGCAAAAAGATATTGCACTAAATAACAAATTACAATAAATGACCATCGAATAAAAATAATCCCACTGCCGGTAATTAGGGACTTGTGAGAACAGGAATGATTTACAAATTTACTATTTGTAAACACGGTATGGCGGGAAATATTAGTATTAAGGGGTTTGCCAACTAATAATAAAAAGGTGAAGCACTAAAAAATTCCAAACTTTTGACTTGACTTTTGTCCACCTAAGTCGGTGATTTTGCCCTCTGTGCAACGTTAAGGCCTTAATCCTACTCATTCCTTCCTGTAGTGCTACTTTCTTTAAGAGATCCTTCGTCATTCGCACATCCTATTTTTGTAATTCCATACCCGTGTCTATTCGTACATAGAAAAAACTTCCTTTTAACAGCAAATAATCATCCATATCCTTGAATGAATCTTCCGTGCCCATTTAATTAGGCCTATTTCTCTCTTTATTATTCTTTAATAATAATAATATAGAAACTTTATTTTAGAACTATGTCCCTTAAGAATAACAAAAATGTACGGTAGATACTAATATTTATGTCTGGCCAAGAAAACAATAAAATTAAATTATATTTACAAGTATGCAAAAAGAAAAAAAAAGAAATAAACATACTAAGACTTGTATACATTTATGTACAAAAAATATAGATAATAAACAAAAAAAAAATTACAGGTGGAATAATCAGGAATCAGTCTTTTTCTAAATATTTTTATTCTTTATATAGTCTTCTTATAGATAAAGACTGACTCCTGATTATTCCACATATAATTTTTTTTTTTTTTTTGTGTTTATTATCCATATTTTTCTACATAAATGTATATAAGTCTTAGTATGCTTATTTCTTCGACTATACATCCTCAATATATAAAAAAAAAATATATATATATATATATATATATATATATATATATATATATATATATATATATTCTTTATGGATATGTGTGCGTGCCCCTTGTCTGCATAAATATGTATATAAAAGTGTTCATACATTGCAGAAACGTTTAATCAGACAATTTCATTTTCAATAAACACCATAAGAAATGTTTCTTTTATATATATATATTATATATATATATATATATATATATATATATATATATATATTCGTTTTAATTGATAACTTTGACTTACCAATTTATGTATTATTCGCAAAACACCCCTGCTTTGCTTGGATACAATTTGATTTGGTGTTAATTATGTTTAAAAATGAACCGTTTTGAGAATTGCGAGATTAATTTATATATAGATAGTGAAGAGAAAAAGACATTTAAGAGCAGGGAATATTCAATACTAACTTTCATGTATATTCTTACATTTAAAAAGGAAAAAAAATATTTAAAAAAAAAAAAGATGCCTTCTTACACCAGAAAGGATAAACTGTATATAGAAACAAAAGCAAAACAAAAAAAAAACATAATTAACAAAAGTTCCTATTTTATTTTTTTTAAAATATATAATATTGTTGTTTCACATGAAATGTCCGTTTTTATGGTTTCTGAAATACATAAAGGATATTGCAGGTCTCTGTTGTTTTCTTTTGAATGTTTACACATTTAATGTAAACAGTTACTAACCCTCTACCTTTGTATTATTAACATAAGCTTCCCAATCAATTACCCACTTTATAGTATACCTCCAATTATGAACATGGAAACACGCGATTTTCGAGTAATATTTTTGTACGAGTTTAAACTCGACCATTCAGCAGCTGAGGCCGCTAGAAATATTTGCAAGGCGTTTGGGGATGGGAGTGTTAATGAACGGACCGTTCGACGTTGGTTTGCTAAGTTTTCAGCTGAGGATACCGACTTGGAAAACTTGCCCCGAGGAAGACCTCCGTCCGTAATTGACAACGATGTCCTCAAACATACAGTTAAAGGAAACCCCTACCAAACAGTTAAAGGACACTCAGCACAACTAAATGCAAATGCATCTACCGTTTCCAGACATTTAAAGTGTATTCGGAAAGTAAAAAAGCTTGATACATGGTGGGTACCTCATGATCTTACTGAGCGGCAGCAAGACCCAATATTCCAAAACATACCGTGCAAAAATTGAAAGAACTGGGCTACGAAGTTCTTCCGCACCCACCATATTCTCCCAACTTGTCTCCAACAGATTTCCACCTGTTCTGGAATTTAGACAACTTCGTCAAAGGAAAACGTTTTGAAAATGATGATCAAGTAAAAAGTGCGTTTTCAGATTTTGTTTCACTTCAAAGCTCAGAGTATTTCAGTTCGGGGATAAAAAAGTTGGTGTTATGTTGTTTACCTTGAAAACGGACATTTAATGTGACACAACCCAACATTTTTTTCAAACGAACTATTCAATTACATATATATATATATATATATATATACTAAAATTTAACTTTGTATATATATATATATATATATATATATATATATGTGTGTGTGTGTGTATATACAAAGTTAAATTTTGTTTTCATGAAATTCCCATTCAGTTTAAAATGAAATACCTGTTTTTCCTGAAATAATATTTAAAGTAGAATTTGTTTGTCTCCCTTCTCCTTTCACGCGTCAAAAGCTATCTTCAATTATTAATAACATTGTCAGTTTATGGATTTATAACAACTTTCTACTAATTTAAAAAACTTATGTACGATTTGGTTAGTAATATTTTTTCTATGATCTTGAATACTTTTCCGAAGAATATTACATGTACAGTACTGTAAGATGACAACACTGAATCACCATAACCTCTCTCATTACAATATTACGTTACAATATAAGTTTATAGGCTATTGCATATTAATATTCCTTAAACTTTCAAGAATAATTTTTTGATCGCTTCATTATTATAAATTAAATTTTTCCTTGTGTTAAGCTTTTGTGTTAATTTGTATAGGTTTACGGTAAGATTAACTAATGTGTAATACATAAAACTTCCTTATGAGTTGTTTTTTTCAAATATTCTTATATGTAGCGAATAAATGTTTTTATTTGATACAAGATCTTAATTGTTTTTGTTCAAATTTACAATAATATACCAGTGGAAGTAGGTATACGTATAATAATCAATGTGTTTAAGCTTTTATTAAAATATAATCGTCACAACTTTTTTTGTAACATAAATCAGGAAAAAAAATCTTCTTTAGTTTTCAGAAATAAGACAACATGATGAGATTAAGATGATCTTGCTTTCATGTGGTTAGAAATTTAATTATCATTCTAACGACAACTTATAATTTGTATGTATACTTTTTTAGATATTCGAAAAAATACATCTTAAAAGGTTTTAGACATTTTTTTTTTTTAACTACTTATAAGACGAATTCTCCTATACTAACTTTATTGAACATCTTGACAATAGATTCTGCTTCAAAACCAGTGTTATTCTTGAGAAACCGCGATGACAACATAAGTTAGTAAATCATAACTCGCTTTTATAAATACAATTCTCTATTTTCAAAGAATTTGCGATGCTATTTTCTGTATAGCGTAAAATGGCGACTTTCCGTATCTGACAAACAGTAAGCAGGATAAGAGTTTCATCAATTTCAACTTTTCAATAAAGTAGGTCACTACTAACTATTATTTCTAATGATATATAACGATAATTTCCCGTCTTTAACCTTGTTTTTATATCCTTAAGTTTAAGGCACTCTATAGCTACTTGCTAAACAAGTTTTAATATTATTTGACTACGACTTTACTTAAAAACTTGCAATACACCACAGCTGACCGTCTTTAAATAAAACCTCAATAATAGGAGCTGGTAGGATATTTAGAAAGTAATTAGATGCAGTCAAACCGATGATTTGTAAAAGTATGTGCATTTTTTTTTTTGTATATCTGTACAGAGGTACAGTTAGACATTAAGAGACAACAGACAACCCATCAACAGACAACAGAGGTACAGTAGAGACATCCCATTAAGGGTCTTTGTATCAGTACATATAGAAAATCGTAATGTTTCTATGCCAACGGCTATGTAAAAGACCGTTTAGATGAGTTAATCAGACTTGGAAAATTGGGAAGTGGGTGAACTTCGATTCTGATGTTCTGAAAAGTTCTGTGTGTGTGTATGTGGGTCTGAGTGTTTGTGAGTGGTAACTCCCGAGGCCTATGAAAAGTCCTATGAAACTGAAATTTGATATTTAAGACAACTATACGTCCGAGATGTTACAAAAACTTTTTCATCAAAATCGGCTAACCAGCAGAGACACTTTATACCATGCATATTGCACCTTTTTATGATTTTCTCAAAAACGGTTCAGACAATTTTGATCAAACTCGCTATATTGAAGTAAAATCTGATGGGCTTAAATATCATGTAGGTTTAATTCTGATTGAAATAATCTGACAGGGCTTAAAAGCCGACATTTTAAATTTTCTTCATCTCAAGTACCTTTAATTTTGTAGATTCTAAAAACTAACCGTATCAACTTGTTATCATTAATAAAAAACAGGTAAATACATAAGGTGAACGAATTCGATATTCAACTAAAAGAGGAAAGTGCAAAAATATTTCTTTAATGCAAATTTTTGTTTTTGAACATGTGAACAGTAATAGAAATGCATAATATAGCTTTGGAAATCTAAAGATTAAAAAAAACAAAACATTATCTTATACAAAAAAAAATGTAAAAGTTAATATAAAGTGACGAATATTAATTAACAATTTAATATAGTTCTTTTAATAATCTAAATCATATGATCCAATGAAAATGAATAAACGTTTTATTGGATAGTTTTTAATTTGATTTGTTCTTACTATCGATAAATTGTCTTGTTTGACTAATAGTATTCCTTAACAAAATAATTTATATAAGTTGCAAGATTTTATCAACAATACATGTCATTTAGTGTTTTTTAAACATCAAATAACTACAATTTTAATGATAAAAAAATAAATCGATTGCTTTTCATTTATTGAATATAAGGCTTTCAGTAGCTCCTCTGGTTTGTTTATTCAAACTTTAACATTTTTCTTGGTGGAAATTTATTATTTAAAACCTCAATGTGAACTAAGATAATTTAAAAATCGATAATACGGATAACTAGAATGATGATAGTTCAGGTGTGGTCGGAACCTTGAGACTTCTCGGCGCATCACGAACTATCTAATAGTTCTTCTCTTACACTTTTTATTTATTTTTTTACTTCATTTATATTCATTATTGTTTTTCTTTTACTGTTACTACCTGTCATTATGGTGTAGTGAAAATATTTATTATAATCCTGGATCCCGTATAATTTCATTCTTCTGATGAGCAAAGAAGCCATTGAATCCTCGATCACATAAACTGAAACAAAGTTGTTTTGCACTGTTGCCTTTTATCGAACCTGCCTTTGTGAAATACGTTAATATCTAATAAATGCATGTGGTGGATGGGTGATGAATTTTACTTTGCCAAAGAGAGAAATCAGTTTTTGACATAACAAAGGTGTATAACAAAGCTGTTTTGTTAAATCATAAAATATTACCACATTTTCTGCTTGTGTTATAGAAAGAATCATAATATCCCCAACAATAATAGTCGACTATAGCTTTGTAACCTCTAGAAATATTAGATTCAAAATCTTTGTATCAATTAACAATTTGTAAACAAACAAAGTTGTGGTTATCGATACAAAACTTAGGGGTTCAGTAGATGTTTAGAATTCGTCTCTGTTCGGATCAGAATAAAACGATAATAGTAATTATTTGTTGTCGTTAAAAATCTATCGAGTCATACGTTACTTCGTCTCTCAGATTTTTGCTCTTTTCAGTAGGAATTCGCTTGAGTTCAGTCTGGAAAACATCACTAGACTTCAAGAAAACCACAGCAGTGAATATTGGAGAAATATCGGTAAGCAAAGTTATAATTTACTTTGTACAATCGCGAAAAGTGAAAGGAGGGTCACTGATCAGCTGATCGCCGCTAGCTCGGCAAGCTCGGGCTTGCTTTTCTTTAACTTATCTTTCTTTTATTATTCTTCCTTCTCATTCTCATTTCATTATTTATCTATTATTATTATTATTTTTTTTTTATTATTATTTTTTTTTTAATTTTATTTATTTTATATTTTTTAATAAATGAGATATTTTCATCAAGTTATGTCCTCAAAAGCTACTAGTAAAAGATCTAGATCTGCAGGTTCAAAGTCTTCACCTACAAAACAGAGACCCCGCCGTGAAAATAATAAAAAAATGATTCCACCAGCGACCGCTTCAGCTACCTCTTTAGGATCTGAACCACAGCCCAGCACATCATCACAAGGAATGACTGATGAATCGCCGTTTTTTTTACACCGAACCCATTTCAGATCCTCCAAAATCAAAATGAAAAAGAATCCATGGAATCATCTCCTATACCCAGAGAACCACAACCTCCACCAATTTTTGTTAAAAATATTAAAAATTTTCATCTACTTTGTGCGCATTTAAACAAATTAACCGATCCTAATAGTTATTCTTGTATAAGTAGAACCAGTGATACTAAAATATCCCCGACTACCGCCGAAAGCTACAGAAAAATAGTAAAATATCTGAGTGAGACCAAAGCTGATTTTCATACCTATCAGTTGCGCCAGGAGAGAGCTTTAAGGGTTGTGATTAGAAACCTACACCCTTCGACACCAGTTACAGCTATCAAAGAAGAACTGACGGAGATAGGCTATAAAGTGAGGCAAGTCACCTATGTCCTAAAAGATAAAATTCCAATGCCTCTATTCTTCGTGGACTTGGAACCATCAGCAGGAGTTGAAAAAGTTTACGACCTCAATAGATTGTACTATACTAGTGTAAGAGTTGAGAAACCTTACACTAAGAAAGAAATAGTGCAGTGCCATAATTGTCAGGCATATGGTCATACGAGAACTTACTGCCACCACACACCACGCTGTGTGAAATGCGGTGAGCAACATAAATCAGAAGAATGCACAAGATCAAGATCAACACCCGCTGTATGTGCTCTGTGCCTGGAGGACCACCCGGCTAACTACAAGGGATGTCAAATCTACAAGAACCTCAAAAGCAGATACCAAAAACCTCAGAATCAGGATGAAACAGCTGAACCGATCAGAAGCAGAAGACAACCTTCAAAAACAATTGATTCCAATGTAACATTTGCCCATCTACTTGGAGGTGGGAACCAGAACAAAGAGGCCCTGCCGGAACAACGCATACTTCAAAATCCTGAACCCCTTCCACAACCACATATTCCTCAAAATTTAACCAACCATCAAAAACCTCATCCGAATCAAATTTCTCATATTCCTCCTCCATCAAATGTCACAGACCTTACAAGTTTGATGACATCCTTCATCACTGAAATCAAATCCCTTGTTATGCCGCTAATATCACTACTTACTAATCTCGTATCAAATTTAATCCCATCCTTAAAAAATCCTTAAATGACTACACCTAACTCCTTATCCATTCTCCTTTGGAATGCGAATGGTGTTAGAAATCACACTGACGAACTTACAGTTTTATTGCAAGACAAAAACGTTGATGTAGCACTTATTACTGAAACTAGACTAACCACTAAACAGTTCTTTAAAATACCTCAATACGTAACATACCGTACGGACCACCCAGACGGAAAAGCCCATGCCGGTACTGCTGTCATTGTGCACCAGTCCCTCTCCCACCACATACTCCCAGTCCCCTCCTATGATTTCCTACAATGCACCGCCATAGTAATCAAGACTTTTTCTTTTCCGATCACCCTCGCATCAGCGTACTGCCCTCCTAAACATTCCATTTCCAACATTCTATTCGAATCCTTCCTCAATTCCTTAGGAAACCACTTCATTCTGGGTGCAGACATGAATGCTAAGAACCAACAATGGGGTTCCAGGTCCACGAATTGTCGTGGGCGGAATTTACAGTCTGCACTCAACTCTAGACGTTTCAACCTCCTGCCTCCTGATTCCCCTACCTACTGGCCAACTGATCCTAACCGTAATCCTGACATCCTTGACTTCTTCATCCACAACGGGTTAGGCTCCCTAAACATGTCGGTGACTCGCCTTGATGAACTGTCCTCTGACCATAGTCCATTGCTCCTTAAAGTATCCCTAATTCCTATTCCTAAACCCACCCCACCGTTATTTATCAGAGGACCAGTAAACTGGGACCTTTTTCGCCAAATCCTGACCAGTGATATTGACCTCGGAGTGAAACTCAAAACTCCAGATGACCTTGACGATGCCGTAAACTCCTTCACCATCGCTATTCAACAAGCTGTTTGGACTGCCTCCTCTCCCAAGCACTCCCAGATAAGTCATAACCAAAATCATTTACCACAACACCTCATAGACCTCATCCGCACCAAACGACGATCCAGATCCTTATGGCAACGCACCCGTCACCCCACAGATCGCCGCTCCTATAACTTTTATTGTAGACAATTAAAGAGGGAGCTGGCGACCTTCCGTTCCCAATCCTTTAGTTCCTTCCTGTCTTCTCTTCAGCTTGTGACAATTCCCTGTGGAATGTCACCAAGAAAATCCTAAAATCCCACCATATTTCCCATCCCCTCCGTCGTAGTAATGGCTCCTGGGCTGCGTCTGATGAAGACAAAGCCGAGGAACTTGCCAAATACGTTTCCGAAGTCTTCACACCTCATCCAGAATCCCATCCAAACCACACTGCAGTGGTGGAAGAGTTCCTCCAGTCTCCAATCCCGCTTTCATTACCTCCTAAAGCAGTTAATCCCTCCGAAAACTAATCAAATATCTTCTCCGAAAACTTGCACTCCGTAAATCTCCTGGATACGATCTCCTCACTCCTCAGATTCTCAGACAGCTTCCATCTAAAGCCGTTATATTTCTTACATATATTTACAACTCCATTCTACGCACTACTCATTTTCCTCTCTTATGGAAACATTCCACTATAATTCTCTTCCTAAAACCAGGTAAACCTCCTAACACAACGACATCATATAGACCTATCAGCCTACTCCCAATCCTTTCAAAAATCTTTGAAAAAATCCTCCTCAAACGAATATAACCTTTATTAGAATCCCACACTATTCCTTTTCATCAGTTTGGATTCCGTTCCCAACATTCAACCGTTCAGCAAGGGCTCCGAGTCGTTGACCATATTTCCTCTGCCCTTGAGAACAGGGAGTACTGCTCGGGTGCATTTCTGGACTTTAAGCTCAAAAACCATTTACCCCAATCCCTATACCTAGTCCTCCGATCCTATCTATCAAACCGCTCCTTCCGAGTTCGCTGTGGTGCAGAATATTCCAATTATTATCCAGTCGAATCCGGTGTTCCTCAGGGCAGTGTCCTTGGTCCTTTCCTCTACAATATATACACGGCTGATATTCCTCTTTGCCCTAATACCTTCCTAGCAACGTACGCTGATGACACAGCTATCCTATCCTCTCACTTAGATCCCGAAATTGCATCTATAGGCCTCCAAACGCACCTTTCTCAAATTGAAGACTGGTGTAACAACTGGAGAATCAAAGTTAATCAATCCAAAAGCAAACATGTCACCTTTACCCTTCGAAGACAATCCTGCCCTCCAGTTCTCTTTAACTCCGTTCCGCTTCCTTTCTCCGACACAGTCCGGTATCTTGGCTTCCTTCTGGACAAAAGACTAACTTGGAACCCGCATACTAGACTTAAACGACAAGAACTTAATCGACGATTTGGACAACTATACAGACTACTGAACAGAAATTCTAAATTATCTATCGAGAACAAACTGCTAATATACAAGACTGTACTGAAACCTATCTGGACCTACGGACTTGAACTGTGGGGGACAGCCAAATTTTCTAACATCAAACGCATTCAATCCTTCCAATCAAAAGTCCTCCGAACAATAGCTAATGCTCCTTATTATGTATCCAACCATACCTTACACCACGACCTAAATATTCCATTTATTTTAGACCTTATACCATTAAAATTCTCTAAATTCCATCAGAACCTTACCCATCACCCTAATCCCCTAGCTCAATCCTTATCCAGCTCCACACATCCTTACCATCCTCCTAGAAGGTTGAAACGGCAGTGCCCTCGAGACCTCTTGTAAAATGTATATTGGAGTTCTAGCATTGGCTAGATTCTCCACTCACGTGCTGTATGCTTGTGAATTGTATATAGGTATGAGTGACTTTTGTATATATTTTATTGATTTTGTTTTGTATATATGTATATTGTATTATTATTATATAAATTTATTGTTTTGTATATATCGTGTGAATGTAGTATGAATGTTGTACTTCATCACTATTAAAAATGTCCTAAATTGGACAGATTGTAATATTGCTCAATAAAGAATTGTTAGAATTCAAAAAAATCTATCAATAAATAATTTAACTTAATACCTCTAGAAATATTAGATTCAAAATCTTTGTATCAATTTACAATTTTTAAACAAACAAAGTTGTGGTTATCGATACAAAACTTAGGGGTTCAGTAGAAAAAGTTATAATCTACACATTAATCTTCATATTTTATTGAATATAAAATATCTCTAAACCACATTTTTAAAGTTATGGGAAAGTATTGCGATTGTAAAAATTTTCGGATTTGAGTTTTCAATGAAAATACACGGTTTAGGGTCCTCTGAGTGGAAATGGCGAACCCCGTAAAAAGGTCTGTGTGTGTTAGGTCCAGCTCGAAAACGAAAAGTCCTATGAAACTGAAATTTTATATTTAAGGCTACATACCCAAGGTGTTACAGCAACTTAATCATGCAAATCAGCTAACCAGAAGATCCACTTTATACCACGCCTTTAACACCTTTTTAAGATTTTCTCCAAACTGGCTTTAACGGTGAAATTTAATGGGCTTTAATATCATGTAGGTTTCATTCATTTAAAGGAACTAAAAGAAAAATATTAATTTTTTATGCTTCATCTTCAGAAACATTACAAATATTTATTTATCTCAGTACGAATACTGAGCCCGAGCCGCTTCAGGGGTTTTAGAGATACAGGTTTTAATAATAATAATAATAAAATAACTTTATTCTGGGACTCTGTCCCTTAAGAATAACAATGTCGTACAGTAAATATACACTTCAACATACTTGTCTGGCCGAGAGACCAATAAAATAAACTTTTATTTGCAAATGTGTAAAAAAATAAAAATAAAACTTATTTATTTAGATATATACAAAATATATAGAATATAAACAAATTTAAAAAAAAACTGCTATAAAATAATAGAGCTGAACAATTTCTAAATAAATTAATTAATCCATAACTCTAGGATTTTGATAATTTTGATAAAATGAAAAACAAAATTGTCTTACGTTGAAATTAGGATAGTGGATTAACAATTATACATTTAGTATGTGTCTCTTTGGGAACTTAATAGGTGTTGGAAAAGATGGGATTTGAATGAGAGAAGAAAAGAAGCATGGCGAATATGATTAAGTAGGGAATTCCAGAGAGATGCAGAGCGGATATAAAAGGAATTATCAAAAGATTTGGTCCTATGGATAGGAATGATAAGGTCAGAACGGCGTGATCTGCTTTCAAGTGAGTGAATTGAGGATGTTGAGATTTGAGATTGACTACGGGTGGGAAGTGGAAGGAGATGACGGGAGCGATGGAAGTACTTAAGGGTACTTATAGTTCATCGGGAAATTTGAGCAACGCGAGGTTTCCAGGAAAGGGTTTGGTCTATGGTAATACCCATGTTTTTGACAGTGAAACTGAAGGTATTTGGGTGATCATTTAGGATTAGACTCGGAAATGTAGTATTGGCTCTGAGGAGGGAATTTATTTGATATAGTTGATAATTTTTAAGGAATAAGAAGAAAAAAAGAAGAGGGAGTAATTTTACAGACAATAAAACATAATAACATAAATTTAAACTAAATAAAGGAAAAATTAAAGAAAACTATCTTTAAATTTTTGTTTTATATTAATAATAATTTTTGTAAAAATCAATTTAAGATAGAAAACACATCAAAGTATCATTTTCCAAAGAAAGTGCGATATTACAAGGTCTTACCTCGGTTTAACTTTCTGATGTATTTAGAAGGGACACTCTTCGAAAATATGAGTTTTAATCGGTAACTATCTTGCGCTTGATACAATTTTAACAGAAATTATTACTGTATAAAAAATCACGATTTAATTGAGATGATAACTAAATGAAAATAATTATTCATCTGTATAATGACATCAATTATAGATTTTAAGTGACTCCTTTCTACCCTCCAAGCTAACCTTTTCTTTACAAATAAGGCCTAAGTATCTATGTGCTTAAAATATTTATTAATAAAATATATTATTTTTATTAAAATTTAATAATTATTTTTATTTAACTTAGGTTTATGGAATCGAAAGTGAAAAGGACGATTCCACAGTGACTGAAGTACCAGAACCATCCCGTGATCTTCAACCTCCCAAAGTTGGAAGCAAAAATTATTTCTGTAAGTATCAATATTTGGGAAGAAAGTCTTGACGCGGATCGAAGATAATTTTGTTTGAAATGTCGAAAACAAATAATACAAAATAAAACTTCGTAATTTTTTGAGGCTGTATCAGCTGATGCGTAATTAGAGCAACCTTTAAGTCTGATAGCACTGGTTCGAATTCGGTTTTGGCGTGTTTAAATTTATTTTGTGGCAGTTCGACGGAATCTTGACCACTCTGGATAGAATATGTTGATTGTCTATAGAATGACCCGTTATTAAAGCCAGAATGAAACTAGAAATTGACCAAAAAACAACGAAAAGAATCGGGTTTTTCTAGTTAAGCTTCTGCTATTGAAAATATTTTCGTGAATTGTAAGAAGAAGTAAAAAAAAAAATAAATAAAAGAATATATAAAAATCTGTTTATATAAAACTCTAAAAATTTTATATAACTCTATTTATATAAAAGCACTCCAAAGTGCTTCAAAATTATAATAACGCACTCTTAGATATAAAAATATCGATTTCTTCTTGTGTATCGATATATTCGTATTTATTTAAATTTTTAAAAATTAGTGAATAATAACTTTGTTTAGATTTCGTTAAAATATTTTTTTAATTTTTTTTTTAGTAACTTAGTAAAATGTTGCCATCTCATCCGTTGCTGAGAAGATATTGATAATTAGGATGAAAGTTCAATAACGGAAAATTCGTCAATGGGTCTATTCACATCTACACTTAACATTGAACCGCGGTCTTCTACCTGTAGGCCTGGCTTCCAGGGTCCTTCTGAATTCCCTTATTTCGTTCATACGGCAAACATGCTCAAACCATTTCAGTTGCCTATTTTCCGTTGTTGTCCTCAATGGTGGTACCTCGAGTTGCTCTCTGATTCTATTGTTTCGGACATAGTCTCGCCTTGTCTTTCCCGCTGCTCTACGCAAGAATTTCATCTCAGCAGCAGTGATTCGACTGATATACTTGTCGAGCATCACCCAGCTCTCGCCTCCATATGTAAGGACAGGTAGGTAAATAGCTTTATAGATGTGCATCTTAACATCTCGCCCTACTTCACGGTGTCCTATTATACTATTGTTGATCTGGTAGTACACCTGGTTCGCTCTATTGATCCTATTTCCTATCTCTTGGTCAATTCTGCCAGACCTGTCTATAAAGGTTCTCAGGTAGTTGAATTCATTTACCACTTCTAGGATCTTCTCATTGCATACAATTTCAACATTTTCTTCTTCATTCCGTGAGAGAACTAGAATCTTACTTTTGGAGCCGTTGATGGACATTCCCTTACGCAATAGTCTCCCAGTCCACCAGAGCTTGTTGCAGCTTTTCTTTTGTGTCCGCTAATAGAACAAAATTTTGGTGTTCGTGCTCGTTATTGTAAAAAAAAAATATTTTATTTATTCAAAAGTTACAAAATATCGATAATAACACTTTAAAAGACAATAATGACAATCTTGATAATAACAATATGGCTATACTAGATCTGACATAGATTACGTACCGTAATTACTGCGAGGACTTGAAGAGAGTGTTCCCTGGGAGAAGGGACAGGGTATATAAAGGTTAATAGGACTGCTGAATAAGATTCAAGGAATATGGTGTGATCTGCAGGTGCACTATGGCCTCATGGTGGCGTGACTCCTCCGTCCTTATGAGAGTGAAGCCCACTGAACTCTAAATTTAAGGATTTGGGACGGTTTGTCTATTCTGTAAATATTGAAACCAAGCTCTGGCTCTGCCATCAAAACATTCAGGTGGTTGAGGATGGGTACTTGGATTATCATTTGAAGGATTAGAACACAGTAATTCCAGTTTACAATACTGACGATAAAGATTATAGCATAAAAGATATAAACATATTACATAAAATATATAAGAAATAAATTGGGATACAGTTATATCATAAGGTTCTAATTCTTCTATTTCTATATTACTTAAGTCTATTTGTTGTAATTCCTCAAAAGTAAAATTTGTTGATACAATAGTTTTATTATTAACAGAATGATAGGAAATAAAAGGAATATTTACATTGTCAACATAAGAAAGTGGTACATTTATATTTACAAATTTCTCATTTTCATTAAGATTAAGGAGGCTAGTAGATGGTAGATGATACATTTGTGTGTTTGTTACACTAGTTGTTACATTGCTAATATTAAAGGTTAAATATTGGTGTAATGTGGGTATAAGTTTGATTATAGGGTTTGTTCTTATTTCTACAGCTTTACAATCATTTAATTCTATATTCTTACATAATTCTAAAATACATTTGTCCTTAATCTCTATCATGTCTTTACAGTAATGATGATTATTGAATTTAATACAATTTCCATTGTAAAACGAATTTTTAAATCTAATGATTAGTTGTTCTTTAATCTTTAGAGTAATGACTTTATTATTCCTTGTAACTGGATATGACATAGCATAATAAGTTGTTTTTGGCAATGATTTCAAAGGGATTTTAATAAAATAATAAATTAATCCTGTATCTGATAGGGAACAAAATGTGGAGCTAAGTAACCAGTTTAATTCTACATTTTCTGTGATTGGTTCTCCGAACGGTATGTTTAATTGTTCTAGTTCTCTAGTCGTTAATATGCTTGGATGGGTAATTCCTAATTTACATTGTTCTAAGGAAAATTCTATATCATTTAATTGATTTTCTACTAAATCTAATACGGCTAATAAATCATGATACATTAACTTAGTAAGAGCTAAATCTGTAAAATTATTTATTTTTTCTATACTATCCTTATATTTATTTAAAACAATTATTTCTTTATTAAGTTTAGATGTTAATTCTTTATTTAATCCTAATCTAACATTTTCATTATGCTCTATGTGATACATATTTCTCTCGATTTTATTTAAAATATTATCATACTTTTCTTTGTCATCGGCGTCCATATTGCCGGTGAGCCAACTAATAGCATTGCCTAGTCCGTTAATTAAACCTCTTTTTGATCGGTTATTCCGATTTATATTTACAATATGATTAATTTTTTCTAATATCTTGTTATATTTTTGTTCAATAATATTATGCAAAGTTTTATATTCATTACTAATTGTTAATACGTCAATGCTAATCTTAAGGGTTTGAATTTCTCTTGTTAAATTTGTAAGATTCTTATAATGTAAAAATGTGTACCAATCTTCAATTATAAAAGATGGATTAATTTGTACGATGGATGCTCCTGGTCCGTCAGATAAATCTTGTATTAGCAGGGTCTGTATCTGAACCGTAAGCGCTGCGATCAGAAGATACTTGAAACAATTCGTCGTCGAACTCAAAGTCATCTTGGCTGACTCCTGTAACATTAGACGTTTCTATTTCTTTTATGACATTCTCAATACCTTCATCAGTTATTTCTGGGTTTTTTTGACTTGTACTAGGTTTATTATTATTATTATTTGATTTCTTTTTCTTAGTGACCTTTTTCGGTCGTTTGACTTGATCAGGGTGGAGTTTTTTCTTTCTACCTTTATTTCTATTTTGAAATCTTTTATCAACATACTTTCCTTTTTCGTATTTAGGATCTATTTTCTTTTTCTGTTGTCTCTTTATATACACATCTTCCGGGATTTCTATGTCTTCTCTATTTTCATTTAACTTGCCTATTTTTCTCTCTTTATTTTGTTCTATACCTTTCTTAGTTATTTCGAAAAGCTGCTTCATTTTCCGATGGTACTCATGAACAAGATATTCTTTTATTTCCGGGGATTCATTATAAGTTTCATTAGTGATACCGAAAGTTATTTCGTTAGGGGTCATTTTAAGATCTTGATTAAGGGAATTATTATATGCTGTCGTTGCTTGCTCTAACTTATCTTCCTCTTTATCATCTTTGTTTTCTATGTTTATAAGTCTTAAAATTTCTAATAACGAAGAGCTTGCTCGATTAAGCAATCCAAGAGAGTTAGGGTGATTGGGGGTAGTATAATGTAATTCAATATTTAAGTAGTTTAGAAAATCTTTAAACAAGTTATTGTCGAATTCTCTTCCGTTGTCACATGATATTTTTTGGGGTTTTGGAAAATATGCTAAATATTTTTTCAATACTTTCATGCTTTCTATGGCATTATAACTCGTTGCGTAATAAGAAAATATTCTTTTGGAAAAAGTATCTACTATTAAATAAATGTAATAATTACTCATGTGTAAGGTATCAATCATTAAATCTGTAAAGGGTTTCTCAGGTGTGGGAGTAATTTTAAATTTTTGTTTTATAGGTCTTCTATCGTATTTGCCTTTTCCACATGTGTCACATTTGTTTATAATTTCTGTGATATGATCTTTCATATTGGGCCAATAAAATTTGGTTTTCAAAACTAAATATGTTTCATTTATACCTCTGTGGCATGTCTTGGCGATATGATAATCAAGGATAAGTAATTTCTGGTCTTCCGTGTTCTTTACATCTGGCAATAGTTTATAATATCTTTTAATTCTATTTGTGGGAAATTTTTCTCTAATGAGTGATGCAACTTTATTAAATAATGCATTATACCAATTATTTTCACTTTCTATAGAATCTGATATGGGTGAGCAGTATATGCCGTAAGTTATATTTGGTCTTAAGATTTCTAAAAGTTTTTCTTCTATTTCAAAATCTTTTTCATGATAAGGCCAAGTAAGTTCAATTGTTGTTCTTTGCTTATTATTGAATATTGTTTCGCGTTGAATTTTCGCGTGTCCCTTTTTTATTATTATTTGATTTTTCTCAACATTTACTGGTCTAGATTTATCATCAACTATTAAGATTCTGTTATCGGAGGATTCTGTGGAGTGCTGCGTTGCTAAAGAAGATATATCATCTTGAATTATTTCTTGGTGTTCACCATTATTATTTTCTTCTATGTTTTCATCATTATTAATTCCTTCTAAGTTTTCATTGTTAGCTTCTTCTTGGGTTTCTTCTATTCCCATTTCTTGTAATAAATCTACGATTTCTTGTGAATAGTTATTAGGAGAATTTTCTGTATGAAAAATATCAAATTCTGGTTCTTTTAATTTCCTTTCTTCAATAGGGTAACGGGATAAATGATCGGCGACTTTATTAGCCTTTCCTTCAATGTATTTTATGTCATATTCGAAATCTTCTAACAATAATTTCCATCTAATTAATCTGGCGTTCTGTGTTTTACACGTTCTTAAATATTCTAAAGGTTTGTGATCTGAATATATGAAAAATTTTCTACCGTATAAGTAGGGTCGAAAATGATTGCAAGCCCAAATAATGGCTAAACATTCCTTTTCCGTTGTTGAGTAATTTTGTTCTGCTTTATTAAGTGTTCTGGATGCAAAACATACAGGGAGTTCTTTTCCATCTTTCTTCTGTGCTAATACTGCACCAATGGCGAAATTACTTGCGTCAGTTGTTAAGAAAAAGTCCTGATTGAAATCTGGAATTTGCAAAATGGGGCTACTACATACAAGTTGTTTCAATTTCTCAAAAGCGTTTTCATATAACTCTGGTTTGATTTCTTTTTGATCTTTTCGAAGACATCTCGTTAATGGGGAAGCTATCTTTGCGTAATTTGGTATCATTTTCCTATAGAAACCAGTTAATCCTAAAAAGCTTTTAATTTCTTTTTCATTTTTAGGGAGTTTAAAATCTTTTACTGCTTTTATCTTTTCTGGATTAGGTTCTATGCCGCGTTCGCTGATAATATGTCCGAGGAATAACAATTCTTTCTTGCAAAATTCTGTCTTATCGAGCTGAATCTTTAAGTTATGTTTTTCTAACTTTTTAAGAGTTTCTTCTAAATGTTTCCAATGATCTTTGTAATTTTCAGAAAAAATTATAATATCGTCCATATAGACTAAAACGTTAATAGAATCTGAAAAAATGATATTCATGGCTCTTTGAAACGTTGCTGGGGCATTACTGAGTCCAAATGGCATGCGAAGGAATTCAAAGTGGCCTTGATCTGTAGAAAATGCTGTTTTTGGGATAGAACTTTCTTCGACTTTTATTTGATGGAAGCCTGAGCAAAGGTCCATTGCTGTAAATATCGTCGCTTTTCCTAATTTGCCTAAAAGGTCTTCAATATTAGGAATGGGGAATTTATCCGGGGTTGTTTCTCGATTTAATTTCCTGTAATCAATCACCATTCGTATTTTTCTTTTTCCTGATGCGTCTGGCTTTTTCGGGACAATCCAAACGGGAGAATTGTAAGGGGAATTGCTGGGTCTTATTATTTTGGATTCTAACATCTTTTTAATTTCTTCCTTAATATTTTCTTTGAATTGGTGGGGATATCTGTAATTTTTCGAATATATCGGGTCTTCGGTTTTTGTTTTAATCTTATGCTCCAATAAATCAGTGGCTGAAAGGGGATCATTTTCAGTCTTAAATACTGATGGATATTTCGATAATAATTTAATTAAATTTGATTTTTCTTGAGGAGGTATATGGTCGGTTCTGATTAGTTGGGGGATTTGTTTTATTATTTCATGGTTTCCTTTTTTATTAGAATCTGTTAATTCTACTTCTTCTTTTTGCAAATAGTATAAAGGTAAATATATGGTTTCGTTAACTTTACTGTCGATTATTATATTTTGATCATAGATGCCAGGTTTAATTTTAATCTTATCATCTTCATAGTCAATAAAATATAGATTTTTATTTTGTTCTACTTTTATCTGATTTTCGCCTTCTTTCAAAACTAATTTTAAAACTTCGTCTTCCATAATAAAATCAAACTCTGTATAGCGAGTTTTTATTTTGTTGGTTTCGAAATCGATATTAAATTTCATTTCCCTCATTGTCTCATTTCCTAGTAGTATTTCGTAATTGGGACTGAAATTAAATAGATAAAATTTTATTTTTTCGGGGTTTTTAAGAAAATTATTTCTGCAATAAACTGAAATAGATTCCGTGCCAAGTTCTTCTCCGGTTGCTGTTTTTATTGTAAAATTTTCTTTTTCTCTTTCAACATCTGGTGGTACAATGTCTGGTCTTATATAATTCTTCCAAGATCCGGTATCAATAAGCCATTTACGATTCGCGTGGTCTTTAACATAAGGCAGTTGGCTTTTATTCTCTTCTTTTATGTGTTTTGATTGTCTGGCGGGCCTTTCTCTAAAAAAGAATTATTTGGATCTAATTTTTCTAATTTCTCTGATTTCTTGGTCTTTCGGGTCTTCTTGCTGAATTTGGAAATTAGGCTGTTTCGGTTTATTCCCGAATGCGCTAACTGTTCTCATGGATACAGTTGGATTTTCATCTTTCTTATTATTATTATAATTTTGATTCCGGTATCGACCTGAACCGTTGAAATACCTTTGTTGTTCTTGACGGGGCCATTGTTGGTAATAATTATTATTATTATTATTCTGCCGGTAGTCTTGTGGAGGTTCTTGTTGTCGATATTGATGCTCTTGTCTTTGATTATGTGGGTTATACGGGTTATTGGGATTTTGCCAATTATTAAATCGTTTGTGATGTTTTTTATCGAACTTTTTCTTATGGTCGAAGCCTCTTTTGTAATCATGTTCTCCGGGTCTTCTCATATTTCCCGAATTTATGAGGTCATCGAAGAGTAGATGGTTCTCATTCTGAATTAAATTTCTCAAATCATCTAATGTTCTTAACTTTTCTGCTTTAGTCATAAGATATGTTCTTATGTGAAGGGGCATGTTAGTGTAAAAAAAATAAAGAATACTTTTCTCTAATGCGCTAATAATTGTTTCTCTATTTGGTGTGTTTTCTATCCGATGTTTAGAAATTATTAAAGTGCGGATCTTATCAATTCTTTGAAGGAAATCAAGAGGGTGTTCCTTATGATGTATTTTGTTATTAAATAATTCATGCGATAATTGTTCAATTGAGCGGCTGTCTCTGAAGGTTCTTTCGAGATAATTTAGTAATTCTTCAACACGACTAAATTCGCACGTTGTATTTATATAATCAGCTTCATCCGTAAGTTTTGCTAAAAGTTTACTTAATAATCTTTGTTCGTTTAGTTCCTTAAACGAGTTGTCCGGTTTACACACGATTTGGTAAACTTGTCTACAAACTGTCACGAATTTTAACAGATTGTGTGGATTTCCATTAAAATTAGGGATATGATCGTAGTCTGCCGATTTAATTTGAAAGCTTGCCATATTTGTAGTTAATATTAAATTATTTACTCGCAGGATTAAAGAATTTAAATAATCATCAGACATAAAATTACAATAGTAAAGGAAATTAACTTACAAAAATTGAGTACGCTGTCAAAATAATCTTCGACGGGGTGTGAAGATCTGTCCTTGAGCTGGATACCTGACGACAGTGAAGTCCGGCCAAGGTTGAGTGCAGATAAGAGACTTTGCCTGCGTTGCGAGATGCTCGGGGTGAGTGAACTCGTCCAGAATCTGAAGATCTCGAAGTTGGTAGTCCTCGGTAGGTAAGCCAAAATCTTGAGTCTTCACAGGTGAGGAATCCTAGGCGGTAGTCCTAATTCTGGATTTGCGGAAAAAGTTCGGATCTGCGGAAACTCGGTTCTTAAAACTGCGATAAAAATATGCAGTCCCTGTTCGGGCGCCAATTTTGGTGTTCGTGCTCGTTATTGTAAAAAAAAAATATTTTATTTATTCAAAAGTTACAAAATATCGATAATAACACTTTAAAAGACAATAATGACAATCTTGATAGTAACAATATGGCTATACTAGATCTGACATAGATTACGTACCGTAATTACTGCGAGGACTTGAAGAGAGTGTTCCCTGGGAGAAGGGACAGGGTATATAAAGGTTAATAGGACTGCTGAATAAGATTCAAGGAATATGGTGTGATCTGCAGGTGCACTATGGCCTCATGGTGGCGTGACTCAATATCATCGGCATATAGGAGGCATTTCACCAGAAATGTCTGCATCTTCCATTTTCCTATTTCAGTATTTTCTCCCATAACTTAAGTATATAGTAAACTAGATATTTCATATTAATAAATGAAAATATTCATAAATAAATTAGTTTTTAGCAAATTTATAATTGGTTTGGAGTATTAAACAGATAATAATATATCTTTTGCAAATTTAACTTAGTAGTCATATTTTCCATTAAAAAAACAAAACAAAAAATACTTTACTATATTTCCTAGTTTTATTAATATTTTTGGAAAAGATATTTTTTTTTTACTTTGGAAAGGGCATGAAAATTTAATTAACTGTGTTTTATAAAATTACATGTTTTTTGTGTTTAACAATTTAATAAAAATATTTAAATACGATTCATCTAGTCATCCTTCAATAATAATTACTTTAATTACTGAATAGTTTATTAGAAAAGATATATATATATATATATATATATATATATATATATATATATATATATATATATTAGGATATATGCTGAAAAAAATTAATTAAAATATATATGTGTGTGTGTGTGTGTGTGTGTGTGTGTGTGCGCGCGCAAAACACGAAGCCTAAATATTCTTCTACTCTTCTTGTGAAATCTAAGGTTAGTCTACAAAACCTTTCACAAACTTTTATTTTCATCCCCAAATCTCCATAACCGTGTTCTAGGTTTTATGGAATGAATAATAAATATAATTTCGCTCAAAATAAAAATACTTATTAAAATTAATTACATTTTTTATTTTAGTGTTAAATTATGCTAATTCAGTTCTCAAACACAAGAATTTCTATTTATTACATACATCACAGAAAATAATTATAGAAAATAGCCTCTGACCATCTATATTTTCTAAAAAAAATCTACATTTCATTTTCGTTTTTCTCACAAAGACGACAGGTAGAATAACAATTATTATTAGAATCGAATTCTATGATTAAAAAACAATCATTAAAATTGGTTAGGAAATAGCAGAAATACAGACTATACATCATAGCAGTGATAGTTGACAATTTTCATTGAATATAAATTAACAATATTGTTGGAATGTACTTCTTAAGATATTTCATTAATTAATTGATATACATTTAATTAATGCTCTACACAGCTATATAAATTGTTATACCGTAATTTAATTATTTGGAAATAATACATCATTGTATGATAATTTGCTGCGTTTTTATTTTTATTAAAGATCTCATTCAATGTTTATAAACGTCTCTCTCCAGGTAAATAGTATTTTATTTTTTAATGTAATTTAAACTTTCTTTTCCATAAATGTCTAAGTGCGTTCATCTCATGAAGATGAAAAATAAAAAAATAATTTACATATTAGCTATTGTCTCCTGTAATTTTCAGTATTTCAATATAGACTATTCATATAAACTTTTTAACATATGTACCACGTTTATTTAATAACATAAATATGATCTGTTTTATAGATAAAGATAATGTGCGACCAATAGCTGAAGAGCCAGGATTTTAGAAGGTATGATTCAGAAAAAGACAAGTTTGAAAATTAATAAAAAAATCTAATTATATAAATAAAAATTAATACATACAATACAATAGAAATAAGTATTCACCAAATAAACATTTTAAGGTTATGTTGTATCAATTATGAAAATTCCTTACCTTCGTTGTATGCTTATACTCTTTTTAAGAAATTAATTTTATGTTATTTTCAAAAGTTGTAAAACTTTCTAGAACTTGGAGTTTCGGTTGATTATTTTAAATAATGGACCTTTGTAAAAGATCAGGAAAAAAAAGTAAAAGTGTGTGCTGCCAGCACTAGATTAATTTTTTTTTTCATAATAGGGTGAACCAGGGATTAATTCATTATCAGAATAACTATTTTCTTTCAACATAATTTCGAATTTTTCATGCTATCGATTGGCAAATGACAATATACAATTTTATTTCATTGAGTAAAGGGTCGTTTAGACAACTAATCAACTGAAAATCAACCAAGACTTGAGAAATCGTGGTCACTTACCCTTGATAAAGGCGAACCTGCCATCGCTGGGAAATCAGTCCAGAGAAATTGGGAGCCCTAAGAAATCGAAATCCGTTCTAAACAGGCGCAGTGTTCTGGTTGGCCTGATATCGGACCAGCAGAATAGGAAGGATTGATACAAATAATTTAGTTAACTCAATTTTAGCCATAACTTAGATATCTTTATAATCATAGAACTTAAAAATTTGCATCAATTAATTTATGACTTATAAAAACAAAATAAAATAAATTAATCATTGCATGAGAATTAAATATTAGTATTACTATGAATTAACAAAATGCTATGTTTAATTAATATTTCTTTTAACCCTTTGTGTAACATTTTTGTGTGTGGTTGGTATAAATAAATTTATTAACATCACGTTCTTTTACTGTATTACAGAAAATAATGTTTATCTGCAGATATTACTCTCTTATAGATTAAATATGTATTACCATCATTAGTATTGACTTAAATCGTCCCAAATGTCGAGCTTGATTGTGTAGAAGCCTTTTTTTCCTATAATTCAAGTTTGTTGAGGATTTATTTTGTACCCCATCCAACAACGAACTGAATCGTAAATATTACACTTTAATACGTCCACATAAATCTAATATCGCGTGACATTTTCAAACTGATGGACTCAAATTAAGTATAATAAAAAAAATTTGCAGATGTACTCTATTCGAAAAATATAGAAAAACTTAATCAATGTGTTCTTGAGTAATGTTGAAATCTAAATTACTTTTAAAGTAAAAATGTTTGTAAAATATACATTTTTTTTATTTATTAATTTTTTTTCATTCTCCTTTATCTTTATCCAATATATATATATGTATATATTAATATATGAATATATATTATATCCTATTATATAATTATAAATATATATTTTTATCATTGTCGTCAATTGTCTTTTGTTCAATATTTGTTCGATAATTATCAGGCCGATTTGCAAAAGAAATTCTAGGATATTTTTTTAAACAATTTATTTATTCCAGTATCGCGACGTTTCAGCCTCTAGGGCCAGTCGCGCACGAGAACACCTAAAAGGCGGCTGAAAACTGTTAAGTTTTTTTGAAAAATGACATTTTAAAAAAATTATGACGACGCTGCTGAAAAGCGGTAAAATTAAAAGATAATGGAGATGGATATGCATGTAGCTTGAAAATGGCCCTAGAGGCTGAAACGTCGCGATACTGGAATAAATAAATTGTTTTAAAAAAATATCCAAGAATTTCTTTTGCAAATCGGCCTGATAATTATCGAACATATATATATATATATATATATATATATATATATATATATATATATATTATATATATATATATATACACAAATTTGAGGAAAACTCCAATCTCAAAAAAAAGAGAAATGATTTATATAATAATTGCTTAAAAAAATAAATTTGGTTAGTAGGGAAAGCGTGTGGGAATTGTTAGAGCGGAAAAACCAGCATTCCAATAAACCAGAGGTCACATTTAGACCTCCTGATAAATTGGGTCCACTCCCAAATTTTACAAGTCGTCTAAACGGCCTTTAAGCCAGCTTTTCTAAAAGGAGCGAGGTAATAAAAAGACCTAAGTTTACATGGCTTTAAATTGAAAACTAGTTAAGATAGAATACTATAATTTTGTAATCATTTTGAAATTCGCATTAATATTAATTTCAATATTAATTAATATCAATCATTAATATTAATGAAATTAATATTAGTATACTACATGAAATTCGCATGGAATAACCCTATTTATGTATTATTTAATCTAAATCATATGTTTCCAAAGAAACTGAATAATCTTTTAATTTTAATTAACTTTAAAATATTTAAGTTAATTCTATATTTCCTAAATTTATTTTGATAGCCAAGGTAAGTGAAAGTTGTGTGTTGCTAGCACCAGATTTTGTTTTAACGTGCAAATCAATTTCTACAAAGGCCTCTCACTGGTATATTACGTACGTTTAAAATAAATGGTATTTTTAATTCAGATCAAAGTTTGTTTTTAGCAATGTCTATATAAGTTATCTTAGATGACGCATAAAAAAATCCTTAGAAAATCATTTTAGACATTAGTGGATATCTGGTGTTTTAACCATTTCAATGGTAACTATTAATATTGAGACTTTAATATATATACAGCATCACTTTAAATAAAATATATATATTTAGTTTTGTAGATAATGATCAAGTGCTACCATTAACTGTTGAACCTAGGTTTTAGAAGCCTTTATAAGAAAAATAAAATATTTAAAAATGTGAAAAAAAAAAGATATTGATGAGAAGGATGTTACATTTTACCTAATACCTTACCAAATAAAACTTTTACCATTCTGTGTTGTATCAATTATAAGAACTCCCTTCCTCCGCATGTATGGTTCATTTATTTTGTTAATATATAAATATAGTTTAATAAGTTATTTGATAAAAGCCCTGTATTATTATATATTTTTTTCTAAGTGAATTAATATTTATAAATGCTTCCTCTAAATTTCCTAGGTTACTTGATAGAACAGTAATAGTTTTATGTAATCTGAAATTTCCCGTTTTATTTTTGTAAAGAAAAATGGATTCAATACAATATTTACTTGTATAAACTTATTTACAGTCTTGAATATAAAATAATAATATCTAAAACATACCATTTTTTGAATTAAATACTAAAAGTTGACCTATGTGATGGACAAGGTTGTTGGATGAGAAGCACATAGAATTTTGAAAATTGTTTATCTGTTTTTTGGTGATATTTTACATATATCTATATTCGTACACTTTATCATTCCTATGAAAATAATATTAAAGTTATTTTTTCCAGGGTAATATGAATTAAATATTAGTGACAAAATGGCTCCTTGAAACTTTAAGATTCATTATTATATAGTGGACAAGATGCTTGTAGCGTACCTATTTCGGGCAAAATAGTTTTTTTGATACATAAAAAGGAGCTACCAGGGATTCTCCGAAGGATTTCGTCTTGTAATAACTGCATTCTAGATAATTTTTCAAAACTTTAAAACAGTAATTTGGCTGAAAATACAACCTGATTGCTTCACAAAGCAGATGCATATTTAATGATATATCGATTTCAGAAGGGGCTTTGGTAATCACTGGGATTAAATCATTCAACTCGATGTATCGATTGCCCAGACCTGCCTCGATGTTGAAGAAGGTAGCGGGGAGAAAAAGAAACATTTGATGGGAATAATTGATGGTGTTGTAGGGAATAAATGATCTGTGCCTTTTATACCGTTTAGGAGATGAACTGTTTTGAATAAAAAAAGTCATGTTACGTCTACATTTTGTGTTAGGGCTTATCTGACGTGCTTTATATTATGCTTTATGACAATGTGTCGGTATGTTGTCGTATAAAGTTGTCTATAGGACCTACCATTTAAGAGCTATAATAGTTCGAATTAAAAAAAAAGCAAACTATGTACCAATTTATAAATATAATAATAATAATAATAATAATAAATAAATTCTTTATCATCCTGTGACATGTCCCTTTAGAATAAAATATGCAGAATGTACAAAATGTGCTTGGGAGTCTTAAAGTAAATTAAATACATATAAACAAGTTAACAATTACCGATATAAAATATACTTACATAAATAAAGAGAAAACTAAAAAAAAAAATCTATTTACAATTCTATTGTGACCGCATAACCATTGAATGATTTAATATGCTGGAGTTCGGAGGTAGAAATATAGATGGAGTGACGGATGCAAGGAGAAATAGAATTCCATAGGATTGAGGATCGAATGAGAAAAGATCTGTAGTGTATAAATCTGAAGGACTGGTATGTGTATAACAGGGATGGACAGAGGGTTTAAATTGTAGGTAAAAAATGTATGATGGACGCCGGGATCGGATAACTTGGTAAAGGATTAAAGCAAGGAAATATTTGCGGCGATCGGAAGGATAAAGCTACTTGAACTCTCCATAAAATTTGGTTTACCAAGGGAACCCGAAGATGAATCAAACAAAGCAATTAATTAAACATCTTTTTTCACATCGAAATCCCCAGATTCACCGCCGTATACCGTACAGCAATAGTCGAAGTGGGGAAACATTAGAGATGTAACGAGGAGTTTTCGGGTTTCATACGGGAATAGGTGACGAAGGGAATTCAGTCGCTTTAAGGTCGAAAAGGTACGACTGGAGATTTCGGAAAGGTGATTTTTTAAGGATAGTTTTTGATCGAAGGTTACTCCCAGATTCCTGACGGTCGAATAGAACTTTATAGAAATATTGTTAAGGAACAGGGTCGAAATATGTGGAACAATTTTTAGGAGGTGATCGGATTATAAATGCTTTTATATGCTCTCCAAGTAATATTCACTTCTTGGGTATAAGTTTCCATCAAAAATTTTGTATTTTTGGAAGGAATTAGTCCGGATGGCGGTCAGTAAATTACCCCATTGTGGGTCATCATCAGGGCGTATCGAGGGCGAATGGAACGCGAATTCGAAAAAGGCTATTTGTCCATTTATTTATTTTTTTAAAATTTTTAATTTATTTTAAAGTTTTAGCATTGGTTTTAGCAAGAATTCAAAATCGTTTGTCTAATTTTTAAAAGTGTGTAAAATTATTCCTTTCTTCGGTTTTCTTGACCTTTTAAGTTGATCCTCGGTGAGGAGGTGACGGAAACGAATGTGACCCGGGTACAATAGGAGTTTCGTGACCTTGGTCACGTGACTCACGGTCTGGTGACCCAGATCACGTGACGGCTAACGAAGGCTCTGGCACAGTCGATGCGGTGGAATCGATAGTTGGCCGTGTTGCTCCTATCGTCAAGGATAATCGAGTTTCCCCATTTGGATTTACACCAACGTCTGATTCAACAGTTTAGTATGAAAAAACATTTGTAATTTATATCTTCATAGTATCTTCTATGGTTTTGACCGTGTTTTCATTTTTTAACATCTGTCATAATGGCAGCTTCTTTAGGATTATACTAAGAGTTAGAGAATTCAACTAAAACAAAATACCGTATGTAAAATAGGGACAATTTCAGTTATTATCAAGCTGGTAAAAAAAAACCTCTTTCATTTTACAATAATGCAGTGATTTTAATCAAACCTTTATGTGAGAAAATCATAAAAATGTGTAACATTCAGAGTACAAACATTCGTTAACCCGATTTTAGTAAAAAAGTTGCAGTACAATAAGACACAAAAGCACATTCGTGAGTTTTCACATTCTGCCTCAAGAGTGTTTCAAGCTTGTAGTTCTTAAATGGGGATTGAACAAATCCCTATATATTTTGGCTTATTATTTTCAATAATAAAACTTAGTAATCGACCAAAAAAAAGAAAAACCCATCTTAAAATTTTAGGGCTTAGGTTTCAAGATAGTTAGAAATACGAATAAAAAATAGGTTTGTCTGCTGTCCCCCGTACACTGCGACCTTTCTCCGAAACTACTGGGTCAATGTTTTTGATGATCCTAAAGCGATGATCCTAACGCCTAGGAGTTTAAATTAGCCGATTAGTTTTAAAATGGCGGCGATTAGTTTTAAATAGTGATTTAATTCAATAACTCAGTCATTTTTGAAGATAAAGTAAAAATTTAATCTTTTTTTTAACCATGAAAGCGATAACGGTAATTACAAAAAAAAAATAATCTTATATTGTCTAATCAAAACTTATAAGAGATGCGATTCCCTGATAGTTCTCGGTTATTATTGATTGTAGAAAAACAGTGTAACAATTATTTAAGTGAAAGTCGTAAGGAAAAAAATAAATAGTAAAAAAGTCCAATATAAATGCTTTTAGTTTATTATTTTCAATAATGAAACTTGGTAATTAATTAAAAAAAAAAAAATACTCCCTCCCCAAAGTCGAGTGCTTAAGTATCAAGATACGTAGAACCCGAAATAAAAAAAAAATCGCTTGGGGAAATCGATAAATAAATATTAATTAATATTGTTAGTGATATTAGATAGAGAATTAAATTACTTACAAAACGAAAAAAAAAAGAATCATTGAAATCGGTTCAGAAATAGGAGAGATGAAACGTTTTGTAGTTAGCAGTAGTGACCGACCATTTTAGACCACTTTCCTATGAATTATTTATTGCTTTTCATATCGGTTAACTGTCTATAAATAGCTTTATAAACAGTTATGCCCTAATATAGTTATTTGGAAATAATAAACCAGTGTGTAATATTTTTCAGCGTTTATTTACGCATCATACTTTTCCTGTTTAATTTACATTTAGGTAAGTGAAAGTGATCATAAAAGAAATAAAGAAGATACAATTTTTAATCATTATGTCTAACTACTCATTGATATTGCTTAAAATTGAAATGTATGCATTTAAATATATATGTTAAGTATCTATGCAAACGATATAATGTTAAATCTAATTAATTGTAATCGATTAAATCGATTCATTCATGTAAATGATAAAATAAAGTCAGTATTAACAGTACAGCTGGAGTGATAACATTTAACCTAAATTTAATGAAATTCTTTTAATTATAATTTACATTATAACTTAACTGGTGCCGAAACCCGTAGTACTGTAGAACATCGTCAGCATTTTCATACGTAAGTTACTATTCTAAATTTAAGTAAGCTGAAAAGTGAAATGCCTACGAACCAATATCAAACTGTAGAGGTTCAAGGTAAACCAATGGACGAAAATAACGACCTAAACTCAAACTCGGAGCTTGTGCAACTTGAATGGGTAAGGGTTAGAACTGCGACGGCTACATACCTAAAAAATTCAATCGCGGAACTGGAAAGATTCGGTGGTGAGTTAGGACACCTCAGCCATTTTCTAAAAAGAGGAAACCAGATCCACGAACTGATTGAAGCGAGAATTTCAGCAGGGTTGGTAGATCCGTTGGATGCTACTGAAATTAGAGCATCATTAATTGGTAGGGTTAGAAGAAACGTTCTAAACCACATTCAATCAGACGAAATGACCTCGTGGGAGGAAGTTACCAAACGGCTGAAAAAGGCTTATGGGGGAGGACGTTGGACACCAGAGGAAGACGTATACAGACTCTTCACTGAAGTTAGGAAATTTGGCCAAACGGACTATGATTTTGCAGAGAAAATGCTTACGCAATACACAGCCATATCTGAGAAGTTAGTCGAGACGGTAGGACAGATAGAGGCTGCCCATCAGCTGGAAATATTTGAAAAGGTGCTAAAGGTACAATTAGGAAAAAATTTATCTTTGAAAGAGAAGCTACCTACAGATAAGTCTTTTGTTGAGTGCGTCAGGGACATAATGGATAAAGGTGCCAGAGAAGAGGAGGAAAATGATTTTCAGCCATGGAGAAAGGTATCTTATAGAAATAAGAAAAAACTACAAGGAAAACTTTAAATATAGGTCGGAGGCTCCAAGATTCACTAAATTTGAACCTAAAAAAAATCTTCGGGACGTCAAGGAAACACCAAAGCAAGCTCGGGGATTTAGAAGAGAAGAGTCCCGTAGATGTTACGAATGTAACCGTTTAGGGCACATAGCCGCTAACTGTCCTTCGGTTAAGTGCTTTGAATGCGGAGAAAAAGGCCACATCGCCAGGGCCTGCCACTGGATTTACAGACGTAATCCAGCCCCAGAACCAATGAATGTGAACACACACCAAACGAGACGTTCAAGAGTCGTTTCGAGTTCAAGTTCAGATGAATATTCTGACAGGAGTTCAACTGAAGAAGACGACAAGAAGTCCTGTTGGAACAACGCGGCCGGAAGATCAAGCGAACATATGAACAGGAAAAACAAGCCAAATGAAACCAATACGCGGAGCGAATCTACCATCTGAGGAAGCGAGGGCAACCCGCAAGAGTTAGTAAACAGCGTATGCAGAGTGTGGGAGAGGTTGCCCAAGAGTGGAGGGGCGTGGTGATGGTTTGAGGGCGCTCATTGATACAGGGAGTACCTTGGTAAGTAGAGGGGTGTTGAAGAGGTTGGATAAGGAGTATGAGCTCAAGGTATGTAAGTGTTCTGTTATCACTTTAAGTGGTCCGTGTAATGTATTGGGGGAATATGTATGGGATCTAAAGGATTTTACAGGAAAAAAGGTTAGCGCATTAGTTCACGTGTTGGAAGAACTTACCGATCAATATGATATTTTAATCGGGTGCGATGTACTAGATAAGGTGGGTTTTCGTATGCATGGTAGGAGCGGGAGCTGGAAAATTACCATGGGAACGAAATCGTATCTCGGAAAATTAAAAACCAAAGAGGGCGATCATCGTGTAGAGGTAGTGCGTACGGAAGTATCTGGGGTAGAATTGCTCTTGTCCGAGTTTACCGATATTTTTTACAAGGAGGGTTGTGCGTTGCCCGCGACTGGGAAGACTGCACACGAAATAATATTAAAGGAAAACAAAGTCTCCTATACGAAAGGTCGGAGATATCCGCAAGCAATGGTGAAGGTTATAAACGAGCAAATCCGAGATCTGTTATCTTATTATTCGGGATTATTCGGCACAGTTCGTCACCGTTTAGTAGTCCATTATGGGTCGTAGAAAAGAAGAAGCAGGATAACCAAGTGGATCCATCGTTTCGACTTGTAATAGACTACCGGAAGCTAAATGATAACACGGTGGAAGAACGGTATCCCCTTCCTAGACTCGAGGATATGTTGGATCGCTTAGCGGGTGCCCGAGTATTTTCTACACTCGATCTTAAATCCGGGTATCATCAGGTGCGCATGCGCGAGGAAGACATTGGGAAGACGGCATTTAGTTTTGGGAGGGGACATTACGAGTTCACTAGAATGCCTTTTGGTCTAAAAAACGCGCCTCTCACTTTCCAACGATTAATGGACGAGTTCCTCCGTGGGTTAGGAGAAGATTATTGCCAAATTTATATGGACGATCTCATCGTTTTTAGTCCTTCTCCCTCGCGCCATATGGTTCACCTGAGATTGGTGTTCGACCGCATTAGGGAATTTGGCTTAAAACTGTCTAAAGAGAAATCCCATTTTTGTCAATCAGAAATAAAATTCTTGGGTCATCTTATTAGTGAACAAGGGGTCAAACCAGATCCTTCTAGGGTCGAAGCCATAGTCCGGGTGTTACCACCAACTACTCTGAAAGAGCTCAAAAGTTTCTTAGGAATGGTCAATTACTACCGTAAGTTTCTACCAAACGTAGCAGACACCATTTCGCCATTGACCGATCTCTTAAAGAAAGGTAGGCCCTTCATTTTTACTGACGAGCACGTGACAGCATTTCGGCGGTGTAAGGATGCCCTGATTACAGAACCGGTTCTGGCGTTCCCCAATTTCCAAATTGATTTTATCATCACAACGGATGGAAGCGAAAAGGCACTTGGGGCGGTTTTGTCACAAGAATCGGGAGCTGGGGATAGACCAATAGCATTTGCCAGTAGACAGCTGTCTGAAGCTGAGTCCAGATATAGTGCTCTGGAGCGAGAATTGCTAGCTATTGTCTGGGCGGTCGATCATTTTAGGCCATATGTGTTCGGAAGACGATTTACACTCCGTACGGATCATAAGCCGTTACTGTGGACGGATGGGCTTAAAGAGTCTTCGGCAAGGGTTGGGCGGTGGAAAGAAAAATTAAGATCGTACAATTTTCAAATTGTTCACCAGAAGGGCACCCAAAATGTAGTAGCGGATTGGCTATCTCGGGCACTGTATGCGAATCCTCTCCACGAGGCGGGTCCCTCTACTAGTGGTGTTAGGGATGATTTTCCTCTCGGTGAGGAAGAAAGGGCAAATTCTGATGACTTTCCTGAGCAACAGGTTTGCCTTCCAGAGATGGATACGGTTGTTAACCACCACTCGCGACAAATTGTCTGGAAAACTCACACTGAGGGCACTTCGCGGACGAAACATACAAAGTACGGGCGTCACAGTATTATGACCGTGTGGACTTCTCCATCCGTGTCACCGATGGAAATCGTTCGCATACTCCACGATATTACCAAGAGGGGTAAAACATACTACCTGTACGTGGGGAATAAAACTGTTCGCGATCGAATTGAGCATTTGTGGGAAACGGAGCGAATAGGGGCTGATAGAAACATAATATTTTGCACAAAAATCGTGGAGACAATAACGGATTCGGAGAAGCAAAGGGAATTGGTTAAAGCATACCATGAAGGGAAAACCAATCACCGTGGGGTCCCCGAAACTTTAGCCGCGCTGCGTCGCAGGTATTACTGGCACCATATGCGCCGTTCAATTCGTGCAGTCCTGCAAACATGTACGACTTGTAATCGTGCTAAATATGACCGTCATCCTATTACTGTCCATCCAGAAGTTTCACATACCCCGAATTCGCCATTATTAGATGTGCAGGTCGATATTTTCACATGGGAAGGTTCTCGCTTGCTCACGGTGATAGATAATTTTAGTAAATTAGCAATGGCACATCCCCTGCATAACAAAACGGCAGACGCTGTTTGGGATGGTATGTTCACCTGGATATCTTGCTATGGAGTACCTCATAGGGTAACATCTGATGGTGGAAGGGAATTCCAGAACGCCCGTACCGCAACGGAATGTTCAGAACTCGATTTAAAGTGGCATTTTAACTCACCGGGTAACCCACAGGGGCGCGGTGCTATTGAGCGCCTCCACAATACTTTAGGAGAACATCTTCGGCTGTTCGAACTACACAGGGGGCTAGGAGCGTTAGCGGCAATGCCTCGGGCGGTGTTGGCCTACAACAACACTATTCATTCTGCTACAGGCTTCACGCCGGTGGAAGTGGTTTTCGGACATCCTTTACGGAATAGGGGAGATTTACTTACGACTGCATTTACACACCTACGAGAGGCGGTAATTCACAAACGTAAGCAGCTTGCTGATATCTCGCAGAAAGTTTACACCAAACTTCTTAAGGAAAAAATTTCTCGGGCGAATCGGCTGGGTTTAGCAATAGCGGACGAGTCGCATAAGGTCAGACTAGGTATGATAGTGTACTGCCGTCCGTCGTCTAGCCGCCGTAAAGGAGATCAACGATACGAAGGACCCTTCAAAGTGGTAGCGCTGCGAGAACACAACATAGTTTCAATCCAGGAGCTATCTGGTGCCCAGAGAGTGAGGCATACCCATATTCGGCACCTTCGCATCCCTCTTGATCCAGGTGTATCTTCTCTTTGATTGTAAATTTGTCACTTATTTTTTCATTCAGTCTAATTTTTATCATCTGTTAATTGTTATTACAATACTTACAACTTTAGATTAAGGTTTTCCTGTAATTGTCTCGTTGGTTCTAATGTTTTGTTAATTTTTGTATTAAGTACTATTTTAAGTTTTCTTTGTCTTACACTATATTGTGATGTTTTATTTTAATGTTTAACGTCTTTCTAACTTCTATTTTTTGAACTCTGAGTTCACGTTGTGAACTGAGGAGGGGGTGTTAAGTATCTATGCAAACGATATAATGTTAAATCTAATTAATTGTAATCGATTAAATCGATTCATTCATGTAAATGATAAAATAAAGTCAGTATTAACAGTACAGCTAGAGTGATAACATTTAACCTAAATTTAATGAAATTCTTTTAATTATAATTTACATTATAACTTAACTTATATATATATATATATATATATATATATATATATATATATATATATATATATTGTAATGTATTGAGGATACTGAGGGAAGTTAGGATTGTATAATTATGGTATTAATTAAATAAATATTGATTAGCCTATGTCGGCAAAAGTACAAAGGACGTGTACTTGCCCTCTTGGATTCTCTAATAGGCCCCCCGGTTTCCCCATGGGTCTGGGATACCAGAGACCCCTGGTAGTTTCCTACAGCGGCAGCCTACAAGAGTATTAAGGGTGGTCAAAAGATAAAAATAAGATCACAAGGGCTGTACCGCCAACCGGGGTACTTTCCATGTCAGCCCACCCGAGGTGACGAGGATGGGAGAGAAGAGTCGTAGGGCAGTCTTATTCGAACCAGGAGTTAGTCAAGTTTTATCCTCAAGAAGAGTGAGTCGGGTTCCAGCTACAAGAAGAGGAGGTGGCCGTCGGGGTTCTGAGAGCAGCTGGAGGATGATGCCGAGAAAGGGGACCTAAGACTGTTTTCACCTTCGCCAGCCGGTTAAGGGTTTCAAAGGTATATCGTTATTTGTAATATTGTATGGCAAAGGTAGTAAAATGTCCCTCAGTATTCTCAATCAGAGTTCTAGGCAATGTGTTAATATAAGTTATATGTGTAAATTAATAATTATAGTAATGTATTAATTGAATCTTGTTTACTTTAATCTTACCCTGCATGCCACCTATTGGATTGGTAAACACGATACCTTTGGAAAGGAGATCCAATGGTATCATTAAATATAGTTTATATATTGACTAAATAAAGTAAGTAAGCTAGTTTTTGAAGCTACCGCTGCCTTAGAAAAGCAGCCGGGCAAAAACATAGCAATATATATATATATACATAATTTTCATTCACCAAAAATAAACATAAAATTGTAAACTACTTTAAAGCAATGAATTATATAAGTTAAAGGAATATTTCATTTAGATGTTAGAACAAAGGTTATGATGCCTGCCAAACTGGCAACCTTCCAACCGCAATTTTTGTTTATTAAATTAATTTCTTATGACTTATTATCCTGTAGTGTATTTTATCTGTATTATTTCTATAGTTTCATATTAATAATGAAGTATTGAATTATTTTTATTGTAAAAAATGGGAAAATATTAATATTAAACTAATCATTTTTATTTTTAAAAGATATTTTTTGAAAATCAGAACAACATTACCTGAGCATAACAAGTAAATATGAAAGAGGATATTTATAACATATTGCACATCATTATACTGATATTAGCCATTGTTAGCGCAGTAACAATACAACATTAAAAGTTATTAAGACCATTTTATATTTTAAAAACACGCACAATTACTTTTTTATTTATAATTTATATACGAGCAAGATGACCTTTGTAAATGGAGTTGCATAAAAAAAAGTATATATATTCATTTTTTTTTAAAGTTTACAAATTAGAGTATTATGAATTTTTGGATTGAACTGATTTATATTGTATTGCAATATATCAGTACTGAGAGTATGTTTTTTTTTTTTGTTTTTTTTTCTTATCTTATCCTCCAACTTTATTTACAAAATAAATACATAAACATACAATCGAAAGAGAAATGACTGAGAGTATGTGCAAACTAAAGAGATCAAGGAATGCAAGATCCATTAGAATATACGGGTTTATAGAACCTTACAAAGAAAATTATGCTTAGAGTTATAAGATGGTAAAAGCTAATATAGTATCGAAAATTGGCACTATCAATTAAGACATAATTAATATCATACAAAAATTGTATCATTTAATTTATTTCCGGCTTAGCAACTAGTATAGTAGATTATCATGGTCCATTTAATCTTTTTGGAATTATTATATTATTGTAGATCTCAAAGGAAATAAGTTATAAACAATAAAATTGCATGAATATTGAAAATACTGTTTGTTATTTTCCCCATACAAATAATGTGGTATTTGGAATTTTTGAAGGATTATGGATATGATATGATGGAGATGAATTCAATTGATTTTTGAGCTTCGAAATCCAATTAAGACCAAATATGTATTATAATCATGCAAATAAGTCTATCGTAATATCGAAATGTTATCGAAAATATATGGATTCTGATTTTTACGTTTTATATGAATCCTGTCATTACATCCCTATAACAAAAAAAAGTGCCAGAAAAAAAAAAAAAAAAAAACTATTTACCTGGTGTTTATCTTCAGATATTGGCTAATGGACTACTATGTTCAATGGAATGAAATAAAAAAAACAAAGGTAAGCATTAGTTGTAAGAAATGATTATTAATAAACTATAAAATAAGTAGTATTATAAAAATTAGGCTTAAAATGAATATGAAAAATAATAAAATGTTTTATATTTTATTCGATGTATATGCTCCACTGTTTTATTTCAACCTATGCCGAATCTTAAATTTTATTGTTTATATATATATATATATAATATATATATATATATATATATATATATATATATATATATATATTATGAGAAATAATTGGAACAGTGAACATTTTTTAATTCGAATTTTTAAAGGAAAAACACGTTTTATGGTTGCACGAGTCCAAATATCTTAAGTCATATTTAAGAAACCGTCATTTTTTTCTTTTTCCCAAGTACTTTTAATCTCAGTGGTTAGATATAACGATATCTAACAATTTCTACTTGTCATCATTGATAAAAATATGTGAATATGCAATATGAAAAAGTTTACAAATCAGATCACAGCTAACATACTCTTATAGATTTGGATTTCCAATCAATGTTTTTAAAACTGCAGATGTATTCTATACAAATAAAGATTGATGTTGTAAAAAAAATAAATAAATAAATAACTCTTCTAGGTGAAGATTGTTTTCCTCAAAGAATAATATACTATAGTATTGTAAGAAGATACACTATTTGGAGGTAAATATTTCAGAAAAAAATGCTATAAAACATACATTGTTGTAAAAGGTAGCACTGAAATACGAAAACTACAGAAACCTAAGTAACTGTTGCATTCATAGTATCTATTGTTACATAATTAAATATAAAACAAATGCATCCTTCAAATTTTTTTTTTTTTTTTTATGTTTTGTAAAACAAGCTTTCAAGATGTGGAGTTAAGGAAAGTTGTCTGTTGAACGCACCAGATTTAAAAAAACAACAAAAAAAACAGTACAATATATTTAAAATAAAATACTGAAAAAAAAAATTATAACTTTTATTATAATTGCATTTTGTTTGAGTGAAAAAATCTATTGCTAGGTCCTTTTTTCTATAAAAAGAAGCTGACAAGGCTAATTCAGCCTATAATAGATATTTTTAAAATGTAAAAGGAATGATTAAAGAACTAGTAAGAAATAAAAATGAGTAAAACCATTAAATAATTAATTACATAAAACTTGCATAGAAACTGAACATCACTCTCTATTTACTTTTAAAAGCTTGTGTATAAGATAATATTTTTTCTAAAATATTTAGCTTTCAAAAGGTATATCATACTGTTCTTATGTTCAAAAACAAAAAATTGCATTAAAAAATATTTTTTCTGTTTTTTCCTAAAGTTGGGTATCGAATTCATTCAATTTATATATTTACCTGTTTTTCATCAGTTGTAACAAGATAATACAGTTATTTTTATAGAATCAACAAAATTAAAGGTACTTTAGAAGAAGAAAATTTAAAATATCGGCATTTAAGCCCTGCCAGACTATTTTAATCAGAATGAAACCTGCATGGTATTAAAGCATATTTAATTTCACATCGATATAGCGAGTTTAATCAAAATTGTCAGAACTGTTTTTGAGAAAATCATAAAAAGGTGCAATATGCATGGTATAAAGTGGCTCTACTGGTTAGCCGATTTTGATGAAAAAGTTTTTGTAACATCTCGGACGTATAGTTGTCTTAAATATCAAACTTCAGTTTCATAGGACTCGGGAGTTACCACACACAAACACGCAGACACACACACAGAACTTTTCGCGAGACTTGGTTATTTGGACTCTGGGAACCCTAAAACGTGTATTTTCGTTGAGAACTGGAATTCAAATATTTTCACGATCGCAATACTTTCTCTTACTATATATCGTAAGTGAAAGTAATAAAAATAAATAAAGGTGTGTTGATTAAAAATGGATCATTTTATACAAAAAGAACATAGAAAAAAATAATAACATTAGGGCACATAAGGAAAGCCAGTAGAAAATTGTCAGAATTTTCTATTGTGGAATGCCCCTCCTATGAACTCTGATCTTATACAATCCGCCCACTGGAAATGTTCCGAAACACTAAAGCTTCTTCTTAGAAACTCTTCTGAAACTAGATTCGCGCTGAAGTTTCGACACGTATTAAATTTAGTAAGCCTGTCAAACCTTTTAAATTTTAGGATTATGTTTTGAAAGTACTCTGTATCATATACCAGTTTACGAAGTTTTCATGTTATTTTAGACAAACTCGTGGGTAAATTTTTTATTTTTAACATATGATAAGAAAATCTCCCGGGGTTCCGCAGACGATGTCCAGGATGTCCGCGAAGGGTCATTAACAAATCATTTTAACAAAGATTTGGCTGGTAATAGCCATGGTTTATCTAGCATAATTTAACATCTAAAGCGATATTATTGCTAGTGATCCCTGACAAATGACTGTTACTAAACAACTATATAAATCGACATTTTCTAACATTTTGAAAATAATAAGCCTAAAAGATAATAAATAATAGTAAAAAAATCTCTCATTAAGCTAACGATTCTAAAATTAATAGTACATTCAATATATGAATCTTCGATAACCCAACTACTAAGTCCAATATATAATGAAACCAAAAGAGTGATGATTCAACTGAGAACGTGAGTAAAAAAAAAAAAAAAATCAATTACATGTTTATTAAACGAACCCCCAACTTGATTTCGGGCACTGGTATCGAAAAGCTTAAAGGTTGAAACTTAATAGGATACTTTCTGTAGCAAGTAAGATGACCCTAATCCATTAGGGGCCAAAGCATATGCTAGTTTAGATGGGTGTTTTTCCTTAGTGGTAATTAAAAAAAAAAAAAAAACAATTTTAATGACAAATTATTGACAAAACTTTAATTAAAAATGTATATTTTAATTTTAAAACGACTTTCAGGTAAATATAATTTTTATGTAACATTGTTATATATATTTTTGATAATGTTTTTAATAAGTATATAAGTTATCGTATACTGTTAATTGATGATTTGTTGATGTATTTTAGTGAGTCCTGATGATGGGGAAGGCCCCCAAAACGTTGACTCGTTTTAAAGCTTATTGTAATAAACTGTTTTTGGAAGATTTAGAAACTTACTAATTATTTATTATCATATTGCAATCCTCCAACTAACCTATTTTTATTATGAATGGGAAAAGGTTTTATTTGTCTTAAATTTGAATTGCATTTAAAAATTATTTTATTTCATTCTTTTCCAAACAAAATTAAACCTTTTCCTAATCAAATTCAACTTGTTCCAAGTCAATATCAACCTTTTCCTTATCAAGTTCACCTAAAAACCATCAAGCATTTCAGATGTTATCGGAATCAGGTTAAGTGGGTTCGTTTTATAAATATGCTGTTCTACATTAATGAATTCCATTCGTCTATATTGGTATTTGTTTCGGGTTCCCGAAAAGAGAAATGTCACTGCTCTGCCATCTAGTGGCCATAGGGAGAAAGAGAGCGCCCCTAGCGGCCGAGAATAATACTGAAGTTGCAGGTCCTGGCTGGTTGTGCCAGCCTCTCTAGTTTTTTTTGTTCCTCCAGTAGAACCACCCTTTACCATGGAGTAGAGAATTTAGAAGACCCCCTGGCCAAAGGGGAGGAGGAGAGAAGAACAGACTCATCTTCCAGAGCATTTTCACCATCTCAGAGATCACCACTTAAGTCATAACTTGTTATAATTTACAATAGCACTTATAACTTTACTAACCCAGTCCTAATGAACCTCTGGCCATTAAGTTAAACATGTACCAAATTTTCTTTATAATATAATTAATTTTATCCCCATAATGTGTTTATTTTATCTTGGCCCAGCCTTATTTCATTTAGCTATATTTTTTCATACAGTCCACTTACATATTACTAAAGGAGTGATCATCTTGACATTTAGTTGGAGGTGATTACTCTAAACATATGGTCACTCCGGGCCCAGATATCTTAACAATTGGTCACAGCGGGCCTAGATACCTAACTATTTGATAACTCTGGACCTAGACAATCTAAGTCAAATTGTATTTATATATTGCCAAGATGTCAAAACATTTGCTCTTTTCATTTCATAATTGGTTACAGCCCAAATGATACATCTTTTATTCAATTTATAGTCAAAGTTGTATTTCCATATGGCCAAGATATTAAATATATTTTATTCAATTCATAGTGAAATAATTTCAAAATTGTATATCCATTAGCAAAATTCTACAACAGTATGCCATTCATTGTTAAAAATTTATTAAATTAAATGTGCTCTAATCACCTAATAACCTCTATTAAATGGCAATATAAAAGTTTCAATGTTTGTAATAAATTTAAGGATATTTCATTGTTATGATAGAACTAACCTATTAATAGAACTAACAAAATTACATCAAATAATGTATTGCCTGTTTTGTTTGTTATAATTGTATAATATTTCTGTGCATAATATTTCTAAGTATTATTATATGTAACTTTATTCACAGAGCCAATTTAATTCATTTAACTGACTGCCTTTAAAGGTAATTTTTAAATAATGTCTATTCATTGCATGCAGTTTTATTTTAAATCAATCCATAAGTAGTTTGCAGTTATTGTTACCTAAGAACATATGTAATAATGCATAAGTTCATTTGTTCTTACATTTTTAATTTACTATTTCATTTATAAATTAAATTATCTTCACTTAGGCACAGCTGTTAGGTTAAAATCACTATCTACTTAAACCAGTAAGTAAAACATTAACAAAGACCACATCACATTTCTTTCATGTTTTATATTTAATTTCAGCATTACATTTCAATTACAATAGGTTTTAATACAATAGTTTCATTATAGTTGCCAGCCAATTACTAGAACAGTAAAGAGATACTTCCAATAGGGTGGACGTTCATGAGTTAGTCATTCATTTAATCATAACCTGGATCCAAAGAGGTCGGACTAACTTGTGCTAGCGCTGGCATCAACTTCAATTAGCAGTTACAATCGAGTCTCTACTTGGTGACGTCATGTTTTAGTTTTCTTTCGACGCTTCACCTCGTTTCCTTTTCTCTTAGATATTGATGCAATTATTTAGTGGTGACGTCATAATTAAGTTTGGTCTTCGGCGTTTCACCATCTTCATTTTCACATGTCTTAAATAGTTTCGGTGACGTCATAATGTAGTTTGGCCTTCGGCGTTACACCATCTTCATTTTCTTATATATTAAATATTTTGTGGTCGCCATATTTCAGTTTTCTTTCGGCGCTTCAGTATATTTAATTTTCAAAATCTATTTACAATAGTTGCGGTGACGTCATAATTTAGTTTGGGCTTTAGACGTTTCACCATTTGTATTTCAGATTGGCAAGATTTATTCATTTTTTTTTCATATTTCAACCCGAGTTACATATAAGCGCAACTTTGTTGCCGAGTTAGTTTCCCAGGATGGTGATATCTCTTAACTTTCTTCACTCTCATATTCTCTCTCCCTCGAGGTTCCAGGGACTTCTTATTAATTATAATAATCGAATACTATCAAAATGACTGATCCTAGTAAGGATAAATCTTCAAGTGAGACAGTTCTCGCTCGCATAACCTTGTTGGAGCGACGTATGCTTGGTCTCAAACGCAATATCAGCAGCATTCCGACCATTGACCCAGAAACCATTAGTGATGCTGATGCTGATATCTTTGAAGCTAGAGTTGCTGAAGCAAAGCAGCTATGGTCTGAGTTCCGAGGGGCATGGAACGAACGCGAGGAATTAGCAATTCAGATAGGGTCAAGCGATACCTTCCCCAGCGAAGCGTGGTATCGACTTTACGATACCCTAAGCGAAGATATCCACAAGGCTAGCGGTACGCTGTTGACATTACAGAAGCGTGAAATTAGAAGAAAGGCACAGGAACCAACGCTCGCTGCCAACTCCACACTCAACCAAAGCGTACTTTACGCCCCGAAAGTGCAGCTACCGAAGATACCAATTCCGACTTTCAGCGGTGATATGCTCAAGTGGACTCACTTCCGGGACACCTTTACTTCTATGGTCCACGCGGAACCTTCTTTGAGTAAAGTGGAAAAGTTCCACTATCTAATTGGCGCCTTGAAGGGTGAGGCTGCCACGTTGATATCGAGGTTTCCTGTTGAAGAGGATTCGTACGAGCTAGAGTGGAGAAGAGTCGTCGATACCTACCAGAACCCTCGAGTCTTGGCCAACATGCTGGTCCATCGTATCATAGATCACGACCACACAAAGGCAAAGAGTGAGATGGCAAGACACGAGCTGTTCCTCACAGGAATCGCTGACAACATCGAAGCGTTTCGTGCGCTGAAACTCCAGGATCCGGCAGACTTCCTATTAGCCACTCTTGCGCTAAAAGCTTTAGACGCGGACACGAGGCGACAATTTGAGTTGTCACTAGCCTCCACCGAAGGGTTCCCCACGGTTGACGACGTCATAAACTTCGTGCGGAAAAGGAAGACGGCGATCGCGATGTCGCAGAATGTGCTTCTCTCTCCACGTCAAACTCAGAATCGCACTTCCAACTCTATCGCATTATTTTCCGGTTACAATGCGAGGTACTCTTCCAAGAATCCTGGGTACATTAAAAACGCAACTAGGAAGGAAACCCAAAGGAAGAAGAACGAGTGCAACGGCGGTACAATGAAGAGGTGTTCATTGTGCAAGGGAGACCATCTGCTCTTCAGGTGCGATACTTTCCTATCATTATCTCCTCAACAGAGACTGGATCGCGTCCGCACATTGAATGCTTGTTTTAATTGCCTTCGTTTTGGTCACGGTGTCTCCGCGTGCGTTTCCAGGTTCCGATGTCGGACCTGTAATAGCCGACATCATACTTTAATCCACACTGATGGGAAAGCTAAGGAGGTCACAAAACCCGCCACGAGTCCGAGGACGGAAGGACCTACAGAGACCTTCACTGGTTTTGGCTCCGTACCCTCAGCTTCATCGTCGAGCGGCATGGTGCTGTTAGGGACAGCACAAGTCCTCGTGAAGGGTCAGCGCGGAGATTACCACCTTGTACGCGCTGTGTTGGACTCAGGGAGCCAGCACACATTCATCACCAGTACACTCGCTCGCAAGGTTGGTGCAAACGTGACACCATTCAACGGTGCCATAACCGGCCTTGGCGAAACCATAGTACCCAAGTCCCATCTCAAGGGGTCTGTTGGCTGCACCATCCGCTCGTGTGTTAGAGAAGCGGAGTACGAGCTCTCGTCGATTGTAGTCGAACGCATTACCTCTGCACTCCCAGGCCGTGAACTTCCAAAGTCCATAATAAACTATATCATGCGCCACCCGTTGGCAGACCAAGATTTTGGCATTTCAGGCACTATTGACCTATTGATCGGAGGAGACCTGTATCCGCGCCTGCTTACTGGAGCACCGTATCCTGCAGGAGTTCAAGACTTGTACTTGACTCCCACAGTATTTGGGGTGGTGGTTTCAGGAGTGGTGTATGATGTGCCGCCGAGCGCTTCGTGCTCTCTCTTCTCTCAATCCAAATGCAGTATCGAAGCTCAACCAAAAGCGTTCTGGGAGATTGAGGAGCCTGCGACTGTAGATAGGTCGCACCCTGATGATATTCAGTGTGAGCAACATTTCGCGGAGACCAACAGCCGTACTGAAGATGGTAGATACATTGTTAAGCTACCGTTCAAGACCGAGGACAAGGAGTTGGCAGAGAATAAGGCAGCTGCTCTGCGTAGATTCTATGCTTTGGAATCTAAATTCCGAAAGGAACCAGACCTTGGAAAGAGGAAAGGCCTGCGTTGGTTGTGGGAGACCTTGTCATCCTCATCGAAAAACGGACCATCGTTGGTCAGTGGCCCATCGCAAGAGTCACAGAAACCTTCCCAGGTAGGGACGGAGTCACAATGGTACGTACCCCTTCTGGAAGCTATTTGACTCGCGCAGTCACCTCGGTAGTGCCATTATTTTACCCTCTTGAGGATAAAGACAAGTAAAACTCTTTGGTTTTGTTTCATTCATATAAGCATAATTTTTTTTATTAAGAAAATGTAATTTTTGTTTCTTTCTTTCGCCCTTTCCTTAATGACGGGGGCTCGTCATGGTGGGCGGACGATGATTTTATTACGCCTTCTAGGAGGTAATAGTTGCAAACTAATATTTATTATTTTCTTTTTAGAGTCATTTCGTTGTTATTATTTTCTGATTCAGTGGCAGTTTTTGTTTTCGCAGTTTATGATATCATTTTTATTCATTTTGGACTCCAACATAAAGAAACATAAACATTTGACATAATTAACATCAATCTACTTTCAGTTTTAAGTAAGTCATGCGTTTATTTTTTTTCTCTCAAGCTCTGTGAATAGGGATCTTTCTTTTGTATTTTCAGGCTTCAACCTAAGACCTTCATGAAGACTGCAATCACCAAAATCATCTTTCTTCATCGTCATGGAAGTAAATCACCCGGAGCTGATTTAGGTGGGCGGTATGTTTCGGGTTCCCGAAAAGAGAAATGTCACTGCTCTGCCATCTAGTGGCCATAGGGAGAAAGAGAGCGCCCCTAGCGGCCGAGAATAATACTGAAGTTGCAGGTCCTGGCTGGTTGTGCCAGACAGCCTCTCTAGTTTTTTTTTGTTCCTCCAGTAGAACCACCCTTTACCATGGAGTAGAGAATTTAGAAGACCCTCTGGCCAAAGGGGAGGAGGAGAGGAGGAGAGAAGAACAGACTCATCTTCCAGAGCATTTTCACCATCTCAGAGATCACCACTTAAGACATAACTTGTTATAATTTACAATAGCACTTATAACTTTACTAACCCAGTCCTAATGAACCTCTGGCCATTAAGTTAAACATGTACCAAATTTTCTTTATAATATAATTAATTTTATCCCCATAATGTGTTTATTTTATCTTGGCCCAGCCTTATTTCATTTAGCTATATTTTTCATACAGTCCACTTACATATTACTAAAGGAGTGATCATCTTGACATTTAGTTGGAGGTGATTACTCTAAACAGTATTATTAGTACATTGTAAAAAGGTAATTTATTTGTCAATATTAATGTTAAACAATTGTCAAGTCCCTATCTTTGATTCTATTCCTTTATTTTACGCTAATGGTGGCTTGCTTATTTTAGTCGTTTGTCTTGGTAAATACATAAATAACCTAACTGGTATGGATATATTATTTAAGAAGAAAGGAAAATATTGGTATAAAAATAGGCTTCTCGAAACCGAAACTGTATGCCAATACCAGCAAATACTGCTTCCACGGATTCAATAATCACCGTTGGAGCCCAAAACAATACAATCCTTTCATCAGCCTACCTCTCGGACGCTTAGTAGTTTTTCGGAATTCGTTCTTTACCATGTCCAACACTTTTACACGCCCATTTGAGTCTCCGTGATGATATCAACTCATTTATACTCACAGAATACAAGCTTCATAATTTCGCGTTCTGAAACCTTCTTCATCTAAATAATCATTCTTTCGAACTAAATTTTTACGTAGTACTTTATTTTCGAAAAGGTAATTTTTAATCGTTCAGGGTGAGTGACCACGTTTCACAGCCGTATAAGAATGAAACGAAAATACATTTTATTCTGGGACAAGTAGTCCTCTATGAATAACAAAAATAAAGATTAAAAATGTCAATTGTCTAGTGTTTTAAGACTTCAAGGTATAAATATATAACATATGGATTTTGATACAATGGATAGCTATAATTTATCATCGTATGTTGGGAAGATTGGGGAAATACTTGGTGTTTAAATGTAGTTAATGATAAGGCTTTACGTATGGGTATAGACAAGGAATTCCAAAATAGAGTACCACAAATAACTTCTTGAAGGTGGATGAAAAAGGTATACACAAGTTTATGGGTTTATGATCCATTTTACTGAATGGATAGAATAAAAACGAGATAAGTAGGATGCACCTTGAGTATACAAGAAGGTTTTTGTTTTGAAGGATCAGAAAAAACAGAAACCAAAGTCATTGCCTACGGAAAATGGGGTAAAGCCACTTCATCACTATGTACATACTATTGGGTTGTGTGACATGAAATGTATTTTTTCAAGGTAAAGGATTTTTACCGATTTTTTTTAAGGAGGCGGATCTGTAGGAAGGTACATACAAGTTTATGGGTTGGGATCTACTGTTTGATGAATGGACTGAGGAACAAGCAGTATGCATATTGGAACAAGTTTTTATTTTTCCTGCTCTGTTTCCGTCCGCTCGGTTTCATGAAGTCTGAACTTCATCTTATATAAGTGAATGTACGGTGTCGCTGACTACAATGATTACCGATGAGACAGAGGAACCCTCTAGCTTTAAGCCATTGTCGTAGGCAGCCTCTTCCCAAAGACATGGATGGAAGAATAGTACCGTAATACCGAGGAGCAGTCCGTGACTTAATTTAATTATTTTGTTTTGCCGTTATATTATTTTATATCTATTCCGGAGACAGCGGTAAGCATTCTATTTTTTTGTTTTAAAACTAATTATTATTTATCGACGTAATCGTAATCGAAATCGACGTAAGGAGAAAGGTAGAACAAGCCCGTAAAGCCACGCGGATGCTCCATCCTGTTCTAGGGAATGACCTTCTTTTAAAAGAAAACAAGAGGAAGATCTACTATGCCATCGTAGAACCCATCCTTACTTACGCATCGGAAACGTGGAATATGTCTAGAAAGCTCTACTCGAAAGCCAACTGTGGAGATGGACTTTTGGAGAAGATGTCTACGTTTAACAAGGATGGACCGAATTAGAAATGAGGTTGTTCGGGACAGGATGGAGGCTCCTGGGTCCGTAAACCAGCGGATTGGACAGCGAAGGCTAAGATGGTACAGCCATATAAAACGAATGTCTACCGAACGATGGCCAAACCGAGTTTTGGATTGGAAGCCACCGGGAAGGCGGAAACGAGGTCGACCTAGGAGTAGGTAGATATGCGGAGTGGAAAAGGAGATGGCGGGCCGGGGTCTTCAGGAGGATTGGCTTGACCGTCGTGACTTCTGGAGCTCAGCACTGACTTGAAAAGGCAATCCTAGTTGGAACGCCTGTATAAGTATAAGTAAGTATTATTTATTACTTTTAGTTGGTGTTATGATCGAATTTTCTACCGTATCTCTTGTATGCCGCTTGTTAAAGAAAATAAACCATAGTACCTTAATAATTTCATTTATAATGAAGAACCCCTGGACCCTAAACCACGAAACCATGGCACGCCATCAACAATATAGGGAAATTCTTATGTTTTACGGAATCGGAAGACACAGACCCCAAGGAGGTAATGCCGACGAAATGAGGGAAGAGCCAAATAAACTCAGTATAGCTAGTAGAAACATGGGCGCGTTTGGAAATTCCACATGTGAATCTAATGAAACAATTCATAAGTCTTTTGGGTCTCATTACGAAATTCTCAGAGGCCCGTCACACACGAGTCACAACCTTAGTCAAAATGGGAAAAAGTGAAAGAAGAGACCTATAGCATACGGGTCTTAGGTCAGGATTACAATAGTTTAATAAATTCTAACCTTTATATTTTTGGCAGAAGCTGGGAGCTGAGTAATTTCGCAACTGATTAACAACACGCATTACCCGACTTTAACCGCGTTTTTATTTCCTCTTGAATTTCGTTTTTCTAGTTATCATGCACCCTAAATATTTGAATATTTCTACGTGTTCAAACTAATCATGTATATCGTCTTTAGTCTTATCGGTGTATTTTCAAGCATTATTTGTTTACCGGTTTTCAATAACGTACTTAAACATATGAGTGTATGAAAATACTTAATACTATCAAGGCTATATTACAACACTTCTTTCCCAAGTGTTGAAGTTAGACTCCTTAAAGTTTTGGTAGATACGTAATTGCTTAGAGTGTGGTTGAGGGCTGAGGCGCCTCAAGATACCAACCCACTCAGACGAGCTTTACTAAGTTCTAACTTGCTAACTGACTTTAGTACTAGAGTACATTTTCATTGCAACGCTACGCTGACCACATCACAACTCCAATAATAATGTTCGGTTTAGTGTCTTACACTGTTTTGTCCTTCCTTTTGGGCTTTAGTGTTATAACAAATCGTCCTAAATGGGGAAAAAATTGAGTTTGGTTTTTATTTAGCTTTTTAACAAGTAGCATTGTACTTTTCGTTTATTATTTTCCATAATAAACTTTTGTAATCGTCCAAAAAAAAAAAAAAAAAAAAAAAAAAAAAAAAAAAAAAAAAAAAAAAAAAAAAAAAAAAAAAAAAAAAAAAAAAAATACCCCTACTCAAAATGTGAGAGGTTACGTTTCAAGATGCATAGAATCCGAATTTAAAAAAATCCGTTTGTCCGCCGTCCGCCGTCCGCAGCTTTTCTCCGAAACTACTGGAACAATTTTTTTGAAATTCGCCACAAAAATACTAGTCCATTTTATGGTGGTTACTTTTAAAATGGCGGCCGATAAAAGGATTTTTTTTCAATAGCTCAGTTATTTTTGAAGATAGACAAAAAAAATATTGTTTTTTAAACCAAAAAACCGCGAATAATTTTATAAAAGTGAAAAAACAAAAAATTGAAATCTCGCTTATATATACGCTTGTACCTACGTTATTTTTGAAGATCGATAAAAAAAATGTATAGAGTTTTAGAATCAGTAAAGCGCGATAAACAAATAAAAATTTATGGAAAATAAAAAAAATGGAAATCTTGCTGGTATATAGGCTTGTCACTACGTTAGTTTCTCGCAAGAAATCTCATTTCTTCTTAATAGTTATCATATTTGTGCATGAACGTATCTCATAATTGTCAAAACTTACTAATAAATAAGAAAAATTAAATATCTTGAAACACTGAGCCTTTTTATTATTTATTTTTTTTAAATTTATGTAGATTTATTTTTCTTCTTATTGTTTTTTAGTTAAATCAATTCAATGTATGTTTGGAAGGATAATAATATCATAAAAAACATTTTTTTGTAATAAAGTTTTATTTAAAAAAAAACATTGATAGAGATTTATTCTTCTTATTATAGTTTTTTAGCTTAAAACATTCAATATATCTATTTGAAAGGATTATATTATATCCTATACATCTTTGTTGTAAGAAAAATAAATGTTTATTCAATTAAATTATTCTTCTTTATTCAAAAAAATTATCAATCAAAATAAGATATGAATTTAAATATCTAACCTTTCAGCAATAACCTCTAGCTATTGGATAATTGTAAATCTTGGAATATTCCAGTTGCATACCCAGTTAACTTTTTTTTCCAGCCATTCAGCATCCTCGTTATCCATTGAGTGCACTACACTTATTGGTACTCCATAAAGAATCGTTGGTTTCATACAAACAAGGATGTATGGAACACAACCTTCAGATTTTTCAAAAGGATGTGTAGCAATCAACTCCAATAGCAGAGTTTTTCATGCGTGGTATCCTATTTATTCATATACACTGAAAAACACCTGTTTTCCTGTCTTTTTAAACATTTTTAAAAATGGACTGATGGTTTTATTAATTTCATTAATTACAAAGTACTTAACTTTGAAAGAAAATAAATTACACAAATTAAGAAATGATGTTGAATTTCATATTTTTAGGGTTAGAAATCGAACTTGTGATCTATTTATATAGAAATAAATTCGTATTCTCCTGGTGACGCTTGAATGACTAGATCAATTTCTCTAATTATTTTTTTGTCGTGTTTATTATTTGAGGAGGAGATTCTTATGAAATTAAATAATAAAAAAAGAAGAAGATGTTAATATGGTCGTTCAATTGTCTTTACTTTTCTAAAATAATAATAAACTCTCTCTCTCTCTCTCTCTCTCTCTCTCTCTCTCTATATATATATATATATATATATATATATATATATATATATATATATAGAGCTATTCGTGGAAGAACAGTACTTTCAAGTGATAACTCAAATCGTAAGGGTGGTTCGATAAAAAAAAAAAATTAGTGGACTGTATAGATTTAAAATATAAAAATAATGTAAGCAAACGACGAACCACATTACATTTAATAGACTAAAATACATATAAACATGATAAGAAGTTAACCTAATAAATTAATAAGAGAAAGATAAGAAACAAAATTAACCTAGTTATATATTTAAACAGCTGCAAGAAAATAGAGGAAACAAAATAAACCTAATTAAATATTCAATGATGTAAAAAATATATGAATTAAAATTAAACTGTTTTAAGAATGAAAATTAGGAAATTAAATGTTCCAATAATGGATATAGATAGCTTGTTCGTTGAAGAAAACGACCGCAGGGCGGCTTGAACGAAGTTGTCTTGAGTATTGAAGAAAATTACCGCAGGGCGGCTTGGACGAGTTCCCTTGAGTGTTGAAAATGACCGCAGGGTGGCTCTTCCAAGTTCCAAGGGGAACGATGAGAAGATGAAGAAATTCGTTTGCAAACGTACCGAGTATGAGAGGAGACTTGGGTCTACATACGGCACATCTTCACCGTTCAGACGCTAGCTTAAGACTCACCTTTCTACGAGGCAGTAATAAAAAAACAATTGAAGTACGATCTTCTTCTGTCTTTCTCTTCTACTGTTTCGCTTTTGTTTCAAAAACTTTTAATTATACTTAAAAATAACTATTTTTAAATAGAAATATAACATAAAGATAAATACAAAAAATGATCTAATGAGAAATATTATAAAAATTATGGAGTTTTTAATTTTCAATTTAACAGCCATGAAAAACCTTATTAGGCCATAACATATAGCGTGAACACACACACACACACACACACACATATATATATATATATATAAAAATCCGTACTTCCCTTTGGCAGAACATAAGGCCTGAATGGCTGGACCAATGTCGCTAATACATTTTTGTTGTGTTTCTTATCGGAAAAAGTAGGTTCTTACGAAAGAAAAAATATGATTAAATTTGAAATGGATCAAATTAGCGTTGTAGATTTGCGAAATATCAAATGCATCCCGAAGTGAGATTGTATTGTTTCCTCTTATATTATATCTTTTTTTTTTGTAGATTAAGGGTCCAATATATCACCTAACTTGTTCCTTATTGCCAACGGTGGATAGTGATATTCATAGTTAAGACAGAACATCCTCTGTCGTGTCAGCTAGTCTACTAGTCCTTCCAATACAAATCCTTGATATAAAAAATCCTTAGAAATGTCCAAAATGATTAGTTCTGAATTCCGAATCAATACTGACCCGCTTGACGTTACCTAATCATCTTTACGTATTCTCGAAAATCTTTCGAGGTGACCAGGTGGCCAGGACCGAGGTGAAAAGGTTGCTAGAAGACCAATTTATGGAAATTAGACACATTAACAGGGCATCCGATTATGATATTAACAATCCTCTCGAACTTCTCTAAGCCCTGAGAAAGAATAGTTTAGTCACAATTATCAAATCTTCTTGAAAATTTTAAACTTCTTGATCCTTTCAAATCTGGCTTCCAACATGACTTTTCCACACAAGCCGCTCTCCTCAAAATTAACAATGACATACACAGTGCTGTAGACAAAACGAAACTGACCGTGTTAATATTTCTGGACTAATCGAAAGCATTTGATTTTCTGGACCACTCTATCCTTTTCTCAAAACTACAGCCTCAATCCTCTTTCAAGAGCACTATCAAGTGGTTTCAATAATTTTTTTCGACAGAACTCAATCTTGTATCTTGTATCCGAGCCATTTCGGCAGGTGTGGCCCAGGGCTCAAGCATCTCTCCTATTTTTTTTAAATCGTTATATAAATGACTTTACTCAATGACTGAACTCAATTCATCACTGTTCCCACCATTTATACGCCTCCCATTCGCTGAGCGTGAAACCAGCAAATATCAGTCGGGATTTAGGATTAAATCCACGGTGGATCAGATATTCGGACTGTTGATGATTCTAGAAAAAGGCATGGAGTATAGAATGGTTACCTACCACATTTTTATGTAGCAAAATAATGCATTCTAGACTCTTACTATTTTATTTTTATTTTCATTGAAAAATTGAAATAGAAATCTCGATTCCAAAACATTTTTTTTTCTATTTTCAATAACAACCGAGTTACTATCTGATAAGTTGCTGCGTAGTTAGAAGAGAGGGAACGTTATTGGAGTAGGATTTCGCAGTGGAGTAGATGAAGTATGGAACCCTTAGAGGGAGAGTGAGGGAAATTAAAAAGGTCCTGCAATATCCTCCCTGTATATTCCTCTCTCACTCGACACTACTCTCATTAGTCACGATATACCCTTCCTTATCTCTAGACTTATTTTGGCGGAAATAAACGGGTATATATACAAAACGCAATTTTAATGCTGACAAGACCAACTGTAGATCAACAAAAAGAGTAATTGTAGTAGGTTCTAATCTCCTTCTTAAGGACCTTCTACCGATCACAAATCTATTTCTGAATAATAATCCAATACAATTTCATTAAAAACCTTTGCACTACCTTTGATCAAACCCTTTCCTGAAAAAAACGTGTTACCGAAATTTCCCGTCGTACATTTTCCACCTTAAAATTACTGAATTACCTACGTCCTGTTGTTCCAGTCGAAACCCGTAAACTCTTGGATAGCTCTTTAATATTTCCCCACCTTGACTACTGCTATACAGTTTATAGGGGTGCCTCTGGGGATCTCGAGGCAAAAAGAAAACAATTGCTTAATTGCTTTATACGTTTTATCTTAGGGATATCCAGAGACACCTCTATCACTCGATTTTGTGAAAATTTGAAGTGGCTTTACCCTTCCTTCCGCCGCAAGTACTTCCTAGCATTCTTCCTCTACAAACTTATCCTATCCCGCTGTCTGTTTTACATCTCGGATCTCCTAAAATTCAAGTCCTCCGTCCGCTCGCGGCCTTCTGATCTGTATATAACGTCCCATCGATCCACATCTTTCGATAGATCATTCTTAATCCTATCCGGATACCCATGGAATTCCATTTCTCCCAATATCTGAGTCTCTCAAACTCTTTCAACATTTCAATTCTGTCTATTTAGCAATTAACTGTCAATTCAATTCCCAAATAATCCCAATTAATTAAAATAATTCTTTATTTATTTTGAGACAAGTCCCTTCAAAATAGCATAAAAGGAAATAAAAAGGTGGACTAAGACTAGAGTCTTTGAGTAAAACAACTGAAAAACAGAACAGAATTAAACTAATAACGTGAATAAATAAAATAACTTAAAAGGTGAATCATAATAAACATCTACAAACCAGAAAAATAAGTGGATGTTGACATGAGAACAAAAAATAATATATAATAAAAAAAATATATAATAAGATCAAAGAAATATATATACACAAATACATACACATAGACATATGCATACAAACATATGCTTGTAGGCATATAGTTTTTAAAAACAAAACAAAGGAAATTACTGTTCTTCTGAATGCTTTTAAAATATATATAATTTAATCTTGCACCTTTGAAAAGATAATCATTTCAAATATTTGCTGTTGAATTTACCCTTGAAAATGATAATTGAATAAATAAATTTGTTCTATTATTTATTTGTTGATTTTCTCCGAAATCAACATCTACTTGGGATTATTTAAAAATTGAATTGACAGGATGGATAAATAGACGGGATTTAAATGTAGAGAGAGTTTGGGAGTCACAGATATCAGAGGTAATGGAGTTTCACAGGGAGGCAGATCGGATTAAGAATGATCTATCGAAAGTTCTGGATCGCTGGGACGTTATATACAGATCAGAAGGCCGTGAGCGGGTTAAACGGGAACGGAGGATTTAAATTTAAAGAAATCCGAGATATACATACAGATTTTTTCAATGGAAATACCAAAATAGCTTACCTTAAATGATTAACTAGCATGTCGGATTCAATAGAATTTAGAATAAAATGAGTAAAGAGATCTCTGAATCGCAAAAAGATGTATACTACTGTTGAAAAAGTGCGTTTGGAACTACTGTGAGCGTTATATTAATAATTCAGTGTACCTGAGTTTACCTATTTCAGCTTATTGAAATTGGGCACGTAAACTGTTATATAAGTAATTGCTTATTACCAATTTTGTTACATAGCAATCATTCATAATGAAAATGAAGAATGAGAAACTAATATACAATTTATCTCGGGTCATATTATTGGGTTGTGTCACATGAAATGTCCGTTTTCATGGTAAAAGATTTTTATTAAAATATAATATGAAAACAAGATAAGTTTATTCGAAGTATTTACCTTCTTTTTCTACACATTTTCCACCATGTTGTTTTATCCCCGAACTGAAAAACTCTGAGCTTTGAAGTGAAACAAAATCTGAAAACGCACTTTTCACTTGATCATCATTTAAAAAAAGTTTTCCTTTGACGAAGTTGTCTAAATTCCTGAACAGGTGGTAATCTGTTGGAGACAAGTCGGGAGAATATGGTGGGTGCGGAAGAACTTCGTAGCCCAGTTCTTTTAATTTTTGCACGGTATGTTTTGAAACATGGGGTCTATCGTTGTCGTGTAAGAGTATAGGACCCTTCCGATTTACCAATCTAGGTTGTTTTTTTAATAATTTTGTGTGCATTTGGTCAATTTCATTGCAGTACGTTGTAGAGGTAATGGTATCCCAGCCATAGACCACCGTATTGTAACCATCAATTTTTTTGGGGTTTAAACTTAGATTAAAAACTTAAAGCCTTGCAAATATTTCTAGCGGCCTCAGCTGCTGAATGCCCGAGTTTAAACTCTTACAAAAATATTGCTCGAAAATCGCGTGTTTCCATGTTCATATTTGGGGGTATACTAAAAAGTGGGTAATTGATTGGGAAGCTAATGTTTATAATACAAAGATAGATGATTAGTAACTGTTTACTTTAAATGTGTAAACATTCAGAAGAAAACAACAGATACTTGCAAAATCCTTTATGTATTTCAGAAATTATAAAAACGGACATTTCATGTGAAACAACCCAATAGTTACTTTATTGCATAAAAGGATAAACCATATTCCGTTTTTTTCGCGTCGCGTTGAAGAAAGTTACACACACGGGTGTTCCAGTTCTTCGTAGTTACGAGTTTGCTCTGCACTCGAAGGTACAAAGCTCCAGTTCAGGAAAATAAACAAGACGAAGGATATCTTTAGCAAAGAGAGGTCTCTATCGTAGAGTGTTTGGACTTCACGGGGACAAAGACACCCGAGGATTCCACAATATGAAGTTATTGAACTGAATGTTCTTAAAACGTGAATAAAAACTGTTACTTATTAAATATTACATAATATGGGATAGAGACGTAACCAGAACGTGTGAGTTACATAATTTATATTTAATTATAGCAAGAAATGAAGACTTATAAAACACCATCTTATAATGTAGGGGAAAACGATGGGCATTGTCCGAAGCAACGTGATCTTTTTGTCAACTTACAACTGAAAAGGCTGGATGATTTCGATTATATTTGAATACAAATCTGGCGTGCGCAACAAACGACCTTCACTTACCTCGGTATTTTGCTGGAAAATAAACCAGTTGCTGGAATATCTTGGGCATATAGTTGTTTTTTGTTTTGTTTTTTTTTTGTTTTTTTTTACTGAGAAACATTACAGTTTGTTACATAATGAACAGTAGTAATAGAGATGTAGCACATTCATACAATATATACAGAATAATGATGATAAAGTCAATTTACATAAAATCAGAAATAAATAAATTCAATATATATACAAGAAAATAACAATTAATAAAAACAACAAACAAATCAAAACAACAACCTGTAGTAGAGATAAATTAAGTTGGGAAATAAATAAAAACCATACAAGCAAACTTAACTATATACAATATATACAATCTGCTAAAGGGACCCTAGACTCCGCTGCTCCCTCCACAAGTGAGGGGAGAAGCCGAATCCAAGAGATCCCAGCGCCTCTCACCCGGCGCTTCACTGGTGTAAGCCAGTGGAGGCCGAGCTAGGGCGGAATAGCCACAAACATACAGAATAGTTGTATTAAATATGAAATTTTAACTTCGTATGATTTTTCGTTATCGTGATAGATAGACTGACTATACACAGACGGGCACAGGTTTTGCTTAACTTGGTTATTTGGACTCAAAACTGGAATTGGAAAATTTTCACGATCACAATACTTTCCGATACTTTGTATTTTATATATAAGTGAGTGAAAGTAAATATCTGTATTAATAAAAGAAAAATACAACTAAATCGTATTTCTAGTCATTGGAGTTTCCCAAAAATGACAGTGGTATTTTAATGGGGGATTTCCCTTGAGATCTAGATGTGCAATAATGCTGTCTACGTGAACATTTGTTTTCAGGAAATATTTTGGATATTCATTTTAAAGATAATCTAATTTCTAACCACTCGAAAAAAAAATCATATTAATTTTACCTGTATTAGCAAGTGCACTAAATTTATAACTAATGTTTCAAAGAATATTGTGCTTCGTATCCATGTTTCGTGGGCAGGTTCCCATGGAAACATGTTCAATAGTTATTCTCTTTTTTAAAATTGATTTTAAGCGGATAACAAAGTTTCATTTTAGGCACATAATAGAACTTATTCATAAATCCTTAAAAAATCGCGGTTTGTTCTGGTTTAAGAATTTACCCATGAATGGAGAAACTACGCATTTATGTTACTTCGGTTTTATTATATATATCGCCTATGTTTCAAATCTAAAATGTATTGACACTATCCTTACCACCTTCGCCGATGACCCATGTGTGTTTTCTGTGAATAATGATCCTGTTATAGCATCTCGAATCCTACAGAACCATCTATCAGCCATCGAATAATGGTGTCAGAACTGGAGAATAAAATAAATCACATCAAATAACCTTCACTCTACGACGTAAACCTAAGACTTCCTGCCCCACCGTATCCTTTGACAACATCTTACTCCTGTTGAACAGATCCGGTACTTAGGACTAAACCTAGACAAACGCCTCACATGGAACCCTCATTCTAGACTGAAACGACAGGAAACTGCTCGTAGATACCGATTACTACAACACTTAATCGAAAAACGCTCAAAACTTTCTATTTCCTACAAACACTCATTTATATATAACCATTATAAGGCCAATTTGGACCTACGGCATAGAGTTATGGGGGTCCACTAAACCATCTAATTCCTTTCGCATCCAATTCCTGCAATCCAAAATCCTTCGAAAAATCCTTAATGCTCCATACTTTGCTACAAATAAAATTCTCCATAAAGATCTAAATATTCCATTAGTTAAAGACTTAGCCCGATCCAGATATACATCATTCCATTCCAAACTTCCTGCCCACTCAAACCCGCTTATCCGTGACTTCTCCTCAACATCTGTTCCTGACAATCCACCGGGGTGACTTAAAAGAAGATGGCCAAGAGATCTCTTACCATAAATTGGTCATTAGAGTTTTACCAATGGCTAGTTTCTTCAAAGGAAAATCATCTCAATCCAAATCTATCCCATTTACTTGTTGTATTTAATCAATACAGTTGTAAATTTCTTTGAATAAATAAATAATAAAAAAAAAATGTATTGAGTAATTATGAGTTCTTCCGATACTAGAATTTTATTGTTTCATTTTTTATTTCTTTAACGTAACTTTTATGCTGATGTGGCTAATCGGGCGATGCTATAGTGAGAGTCCTAATTTTAGCCTATCCGAGTTTTATTTTTTTTTTTTTTAATTGTTTAATTTATAAATTATAAAATATGCCAGAGTCTTTGCCAATGAGTATTAGATCTTTGAGAAATCATTCATTCCATGTATACAGAGTAAAGGAAATTGAATAGAAAAATACTGCGAAGAATAAATAAACCTAATTTAACAAAAAAAATAAATAAATGAATAAGGTAAAATAATAATAATATTGACCAAATTCATAACAATCTACAAAATTTACAATGTGGGCCTTCATCAGGGTTGACTCTGAGCCGCTGCCTAAAGGAGACTCTCTTTTAGGCAGCGTCTCAGAGTCAACCCTGATGAAGGCCCACATTGTAGGCCGAAACGTCGGCACATAATTAAAATAACACTTATTTTAAATGTGTGTTTCTAATTTATGACCGCTCCCCCAACCATTTTCCTCATCTAATTTCTCAACGGTCAACAAAACTCCATCATTACAAAATTGACATACTGCCACCAGGCACTCCGAATCAAACCCCTACACCCTCTAGCATTATTCCAGGAGATCCCAGCTCCCTTCAGTCTTGTAAGCCAGTGGCGACAGGTTTAATTAGGATAGGGATCTTTCACCAGTAACTGACTAAGCACAGGCTCGGGACCACTATTTTTCCTCCGAAGGGCAGCATAACCTACAATTTGTTACACCTATTAAAAAATTCTAGAGTCACATTCCAGAAGTATTTCATTGCAAATATGATAAAATAAAAGAAAAGATACTTTATTGCATGTACATAAGAGATTGCGGAATTAGTAACTGATTAAATGATAAAGAAGTTATATTTATAATAGTTACTTTTATTTCTTTAATAGTGGACATACTTCTTTACTTAATTAATTCTTGACAAATACACATTTATCAGTAGCTATTTGTAGTAAATTACTACTTTCGTGAGTAAAAGAACGAGTACAGCTACAGTGGTGATAAATTCAGGAAAAACTTGCCATGACAAATGATCGTTGTTTCAAACTAAAAACTTTACAAACTACAGAAGACCAAGTTTATATCTAGCTGACACACGAACGAGATTTATGTAATTATTCTTATATTAAATTGAATTTCGTGTGTGAATATCTGTTGCGGGTATCACTGCACTTTTAATTATTTATCTATTTTAAATAAAATTCAAAAGTAAAAAACAAATACGTTAATTTGCAATCATGTAAGCACTGTCAGTCTATTTCAAAAGTGATAAAACCTATCAAGTATCAAAGTGTATTTAATTATACATTTATACAGTAAGTTTTATCAACCTGAACCTGTATCTCTACAAGCTATGAAGCGCCTTAGGCACAGTACTTATAGAGATTCTTACTGTTTTTTAGCCAACGGCCGTGCAATATCGCGAATAGGAAGAGATCACTCTCGGCCACCAGATTTTCCCCTATTTATAAATACCTAAATATTTAGAGGCTGGTTCTACTACATAAAGGTCTCCATACCTTAGGGTAGCCCCTCGGCCCAAATGACAGAATAAATAATATTCTGTTTCAGCCGGGATTCGAACCAAAGACCCGGAGAACAGTAGACTATCCACTAGACAACGCTGCTCCCAAAAATGAGTTTAATAAGAATTGAAAATAGAATAATCTATTTTATAATAATTAGCGATAATAGTTATTGGGTTGCCCGGAAAATAATCTGGATTTTGGTTTTTAATGTGTGTTTCGTTCCTACCTTACTGGCAGAACCATTAAGGTTAACCAAAACTTTTCCTACTCATCCATATTTTTCCTATCTTCTGGAGTGCCTCAATGTAGTATCTTAGCTCCTATCCTCTACTCCTTTATACAGCTGACATTCTACTTCATCCTCGCACTGTCCTCAATACTTATGTTGATGACACGTGTGTTTTATCCGTCCATAATGAACCATCTACTGCATCTAAAACCCTTCAGTCCCACATCACAGCCATTGAAGAATGGTGTCAAAATTGGATGATTATAATAAATCCTAACAAATCACCTTTACGCTTTGTCGCAAACCAACGACTTCCTGCCCCCCTCCCCTCCCCCAGTATCCTTTAATAACATCACCCTTACTTCCTGTAGAATAAATCCGATACCTAAGTCTCCATTTTGACAAGCGCCTTACTTGGAACCCTAACAAAAGACTGAAACGACAAGAAACTGATTACTACAACACTTAAAAGACAAACGTTCAAAACTTCCAGTATATTACAAAGAATCATTTACATCAATATTATAAGACCTGTTTGGACATATGGAATCGAGCTTTGGGGCTCTATTAACCCATCTAATTCCTCCCGCATCCAATCCAATCCCAATTCTCTTATTTTAAACTCTCAATGACCTAAACATCCCATTTGTTGCAGACATAGCCCGTGATAGATACATCTATTTTCATTCTAAACTCCCTGCCCGCACAAGACCCACTTGTCCGTAATTTATCTTCCTTAGATATCCCTGATAACCCTCCGAGACGATTGAAAAGGTGGCCTCGAGACCTACTGCCTTAAAATAGTTAGTGCAATACTTCACTCAACTGGGTAGTTCTTTGTCAAGACATTTTATATTTGATACTGCATGTTTACTCATTGTGTTTTTTAATATAGTTGTAAATTACAAAAAAAAAAAAAAAATGTGTGTTTCTTACTGATGATCGCACAATAACCATCTTCCTCATCTTATTAAGAGTACTTTTTTTAGCGAGATTATGTATTTTTCTGGGTTCTTACCAAGCAAAATTTTTAATAATTTAATAGCTTTTTTTTTTAAATTTTTCGCTTGAAATATGGTAATTTTGACACTAAAGCAATTTTTCTACGTTTACTAGATCTAGAGATATTAAATACAATCTGTTCTTCGCCAAATATTTTCCGATTTTTTACGCAACTCCTGGCAGGAGTTGACCCCTAATATTTTGCAGGGTCTAATGCTTTAATATCTTGTTTTACCTAAAATAAATTCATCAAAATCGGTGAGACACGTTTGGGATCCTTTCCTTGTAGGATAATATCGATGTTAAAAGCAATAAGTGTTAGGAGTATAATGTATCCATTAGGTTAACGAGTAGACCTGGCAATATCATTAAGTAATGTAAGGACCTCTTTGATCCTGAGGACCTTTCTTTATTCCTCGAGTCCTTTTGTCCAGGACCCATCAGCGATGAAAGGACTAAGTCGCTGGGAAATAACTCATGTCAGAGATCACTTCGTCTCTTCCTTGCTTTTCCCAATTTTTCTTCATATAGTCTACTATATTTCCTACAATATAAATATATATATATTTTCCTATTTCGGTACTTAGACAATCATCAAATCAATATTTTAATAATAAACTCTGATTTTTACAGCGAGATGCTCCACTAATTTACAACAATATTCTGTAAAGTCTATTTGTGGTAGCACTATTCCGAAACGGCTCTCCAGATTTTCGTGATTTGTTTACTTCCATTTACTAAGGGAAAGTATTACGATCCTTTTCGAATTTTAATTTTCTACACAAATATGCGTTTTAGGGTCTCCTGAGTCCAAATGACCAAGTCTCGCAAAAAGGTCTGTGTGTGTGGTAAGTCCAGCGCAAAAATTGAAATCCATATGAAACTGAAATTCCATATTTAAGGCAACTATACGCCCGTAATGTTACAGAAACATTTTCATCAAAATCGGCTAACCAAAAGAGCCACTTTTTACCATGCATTTAGCACCTTTTTACGATTTTCTCAAAAATGGCTTCAGCGATGAGATGTAAAATTTGATAAGCCTCAATATCATGTAGGTTTTTTTTTTTTTTTTTTTTCGATTAAACTAGTCTGTCTTAAATGCTGATAATTTAAATTTCCTTCCTCTAAAGTAGCTTTCATTTTGTTGAATATATAAAAGTAACTATATTATCTATTTAGCATTGATAAAGAAAACGGATAAATATATAAGTTGAACCAATTCAATTCACTAAAAAAAAAGATAAGAGCAAAAATATTTTTGTATTCATTATTTGTAGTTGTGAACATAAATGCAGTAATATAGATGTATAATAAACCGTTGGAAAGCTAATGAAAAAAATAAAATATATTTTATATACAAAATTGTAAAAATTAACACAGAGTGATGAAAAGCCGATTAAACTGATTGTCATAGATTATAATATGACACATTTCTTCTTCAGACACTGACACAGACGTGGACTTCTTCTGACATCGTCTTAGAGTCACCCTGATGAAGGCTCACAATGTAAGCCGAAACGTCGGCACGCAATTAAAAATAAGTACTACTTTTTTAATGTGTGTTTCATTCTGATTACCGCGTCCCCAACAATCTCATCTAATTTAAGAAAAAAAAAATGTTTTAAAATTATTATCTGACACTTTATACGTAAAATATGTTGACTAAACATTCAATTAAATTTTGCTAAATAGTAAAGAAAATATTGAGAACTTGATACATATTCAACTGACTTTTCAACGGAAATATACAATTTTCATTTCATGGTCCAAAATACCTTGCCATGCATAATAGTTTATTTTTCTAATCCGCATTCAAATCGAGTTAGTTATACTCAATAATTATATAGATTTTAACTTAATTTTAATAGTAACACCGTTTCCTATAGCCTTCTTAATTCCTTATTCCGATCTCTTGGGCCGCGCTTCATTGCTGGAGGTGATTACAACGCTAAACACCAACGATGGGGTTGTCGAGCATCCAACTCCCGTGGTAGTATCCTTTCTAACGTCACAAACTCCAATAGTTATTCTATCCTTGCTCCTACGCATCCCACATATTGGCCTACATCTCTAAAAAAAAACCTGATATCCTGGATATATTTGTTACCTCTCAAATCCCTACTTCCCAAGCCGAAATCAAATCCCTGAATGACCTTTCATCTGACCACAGTCCTGTTCTGCTTTCTTTGCATTCAAACTTTGTTCCTAAACCCTCTCCTTCAACATTAATTACAGGACGTGTAAACTGGGACCAATTTCGATGTGACATGGAAAATACACTAGACTTAAAACTTCCACTAAAGACAAAACAAGATATTGACCTAGCCATAGAAAAACTTACTCACTCAATAAGTAGCACCATAATAGACAACACAACTAACACCAAACCTAATAAACCTCAGAAAAGTAACCTACCACAGCACATTCAGATCTTATTGAGAGAAAAGCGCACAGCAAGATCGAAGTGGCACAGGACCAGATACCCAACAGACAAAACTTATTACACCCAACTGCTAACAAACTAAAATCAGAACTCAAAAAATACAAAATACAAAATTTACAAAACTTGACGGAAAATCTTACGATTGCTGACAAATCACTATGGACTACTACTAAAAAAATCCTGAAGTTTAAAGATTTCAACCATCCACTCCTTAATGAAACCCGAACCTGGACACGATCCGACGAAGAAAAATCCCAGATATTTGCTCAGCACCCCTCTAAAACATACAATCCTCATCCTGAAATACTCAATTCAAACCACGTTGAATGTATTGAAACAGAACTCGATATTCCTCTCCAAATGACCCTACCACCTAAAGCATTTCATCCTGCAGAAATAGCCAATATCATTCACAGATTACCTTCCCGCAAAGCTCCTGGACATGACCTAGTTACTTCCCATATAATGAAACAGCTTCCTCGAAAATCCATCTGTTTTCTTACCTACATATATAATGCTATCCTCCGGACCGCATATTTTCCTGACTCCTGGAAACTATCCATTGTTAAGATGATTCCCAAACCCCAAAAGCCGCTCGAACATCCATCCTCTTACCGTCCAATTTCTCTATTACCTATTATGGGTAAAATCTTTGAAAAACTCCTTCTGAAACGAATATATCCCATCCTTGATTTTAATCATATCATCCCTGATCATCAGTTCGGATTCCGAACATCCCACTCCACTATCCAGCAATGTCATCGTGTGGTGGACGTTGTCTCTTCTGCTTTGGAGCGCGGGTTGTACTGCACGGCAGCCTTTCTCGATGTAGAACAGGCCTTTAATTGAGTCTGGCACCCAGGACTGTTGTACAAACTCCGTAAATTCCTTCCTCCCACATATTTCCTGATTCTTCAATCCTACCTCTCTGATAGATCCTTCAAAATTAATCACAATAGTTCCTATTCATCCCTTTTTACACAGACTGCTGGTGTTCCTCAAGGCAGTATTCTAGGACCCATTCTATACACAGTATATACAGCTGATATCCCAACCCATCCTAACACTTTCCTTTCTACCTATGCTGATGACACCTGCGTGTTATCAGTTCATAAAGATCCATTTGTTGCTTCAAATACCCTTCAAGCCCACATCAAAGACCTAGAAGTATGGTGTCAGAACTGGAGAATAAAAATAAATTCCAACAAGTCCCATCAAATAACCTTTACCCTTCGCCGTAAACCTTTGACTTCCTGCCCTAAAGTATCCTTTAATAACACTCAACTAGTTCCTGTTGAACAGATCCGATACCTAGGACTTCTTCTTGACAAACGCCTAACTTGGAATCCACATACACGACTGAAACGACAAGAAACTGCTCGCCGCTTTAGGCTACTTCAACACTTACTAGACAAACGATCAAACCTTCCTCTTAACTACAAAAGGCTCATCTACATGACTATTATAAGACCAATCTGGACTTACGGAGTAGAGCTTTGGGGCTCTACTAAACCATCAAATTCTTCCCGCATCCAATCCTTACAATCCAAAATCCTTCGTAAAATCCTCAACGCTCCTTACTTTGTCACGAATAAACTTATCCATAAAGACCTTAATGTTCCCTATGTTACTGATTTGGCCCGGACCAGGTATCAATCCTTTCATGACAAACTCCATTCTCACTCTAACCCACTAGTTTCAATCCTTTCTTCCTCTTCAATTCTGGATAATCCTCCGAGGCGCCTAAAAAGGAAATGGCCCCGGGACCTTCTAGTTTAAAATATTTTTAGAGTGCTGCCACTGGGTAGTGTCTCTACATGTTTTATATGACAGTTTTGTATATTACCATCACATTTACTAGATGTATTTTTATTTAATACAGTTGTAAATATCAATAAATATGTTTAAAAAAAAAAAAAAAATTTAATAGTCAAACAGAACTACATAACCGATTTTTCATAATTTCCTCATTTAATTTATATAGTTTCCTTTTTTTTTCGTGTTATGCCATTTTTCTCCATTATAGAACTGGATGAATATAAAAGAATGTGATAATTGATAAAGTATAATAGAGACTGGAGATAAATTCATAATCTTAGATTATTGGTACTGTAATTTCTCTTTTAGTATTCAATGGAAACTGAAGTTTCAAGGATACCGAAAGGAAACTTTTATGATTTATTCTTAGATTAAAATTTCATGATTAAATTTTAAAATTGAATAAAAAAGTCTGAAAGTTAATATCAGATGCGCACAACACTGATTCCTGTTGTTTAGTAATTTGATTTGTTTTTTCCTCTTCTCCGAATGAGTAATTCTTTTTTATTAAGGGATTTTCCTTGACCTAATGTATTTTGTTTTGCCCTTTCCTGGACATTTCTACTTAGCTTTGTGCTGTATTTTCATATTTATTAACGTAAATAGGCAATTTTTTTCTCTCTTTGTTCATCGCTTTAAAAACTTTATATATTTATTCTCTGTCTTCAGAAATAACTGCGTTATGGGCGTATATACATAGGTAAAATTAAAAAAAAAATAAATAAAATTTTTTTTGTAAAGTAAAAATATCATTTAAAAAACCTGTTTCGAATCCCAGCTGAGGTAGAATATTACGTTTCTGCTGTTACAGCCATGGGGTATGATTACCTCCTAGGGCACGCCCATACTATATAAATTGGGTAGCAAAAAATGTGGGAATACATGGTGGCTGATCGTGATCTTGGCCAAGGCCGCCGGACTTGAATTATTATATATTAGTACTACTTAAAATTATACTCCAAGTACTCTGAAGGTAACTGACTTAGTAGTACAGTTCAGTACATACATCATATTTTTGTACAAATTGATGTAATAAAAGTATATAATCATTATTTAATTATTGCACCATATTTCGTAGTAAGCCAAAAGTGGTAGATAAACTATATATTTTAGCCAATATTTCACCACCATCTTTATAAATCATTCATTGGGTGCTAAAATAATCGTTGAGAAGCTTTCAAGGTAGGCTTGAAATATTGAGTGGTCTCACTAAAAGCACGTAGAGTTACAACTTGCTCTCTGTAGGCGGTTCGATTGAGTGGCTAATCGACTTTTGCTGAAAAATAAATTATTTCAGAGGTTTTGAAACACGGAAACTGAGCATAACATCTATATTTTGTTTGTAAATTCGATGATATCTCCTATATCAGAGGCGACTCACAGTTAATGAAACAATAAATAATTATCCAACCACACCCGGACAGAAATCACAAAATATATGTTAATGGTTTTCTAAAATAGTTTCAAAACATTTTTTTATTTCGAAAACGTGAGCCAAAATTTTATTTTCAATTTTTCAAAAATAATTTTTAAATTATGTTAGATTGGCACACTAACAATTTTTTGCTAATTTTATTCATTGGAGGGTCCTACACAATATATATTTTTTTCAAGTTGATCTAAAATGTACCCAATAAGTGAAAAAAAAATAATAACAGTAGTTTTCGCTACTTCAGCATATTATAACGAACACGAAATATGGTGCAATAATTAAATAATGATTCTATACATAATTATTTTGCTAAACTACCTTTAATCATGTTCATTATAAATTATAAATGATCAGCCATATCATCTTAATAACATTGATGGAGGACGGCTTAGTTACAAGTTGGACGAATTTGATGACCAACTAAAGGATAAAAGGGCAAAACAATTTTTTAATGTAATTTTTGGCATTTTGATAATAAAAACAGTAATATAGGCGTAAAATATACCGTTGGAAAGAGGATGATTTTTGAAAAAATGTTATCTGATGCTCAATTTTAAAAGGCAATATAAAGTGCCAAATAGGGACTTATTACTTATAACTGATAACAAATTTAATATATTATTTAATCTAAATCATATATTTCCAACGAAAATGAATACACATTTTATTAAAATCAAGTTAAAATATTTGTCAAATTGAATTATATTTTAAATTTAATTATGTTTAACAATCGAGGTAAGTGGAAGTCGTGTGTTGCCGAACACCAGACTTTTTCAATAATGAAAGCACATATTTCGCTCTTATATCGATTCTTTTTTTACTAAATTTGAAATATCAGCTGTAAAATTGGCAATGAACAACAAATTAAAACGAGAAAGAAATGTGTATTTTGTTTAATTTAAATCTCGCGGTAATTTTTGACACACTATACATAATAATACTTAGGTATTTTAGGGGAAAAGTATAAAACAAATATTGTTATAATAAATAAATTTTCTCATAAATCTATTCATTTGCTTTTCCGATCATATCTCGTAAACGGGTTGATGGATAATCTTGATTTAAAGGTATTCCCGACGGGTCAGAGGTATGCTATAAGAAAAGTAGTACGAAAATTAACCTAATATCCAATTGCGTTCTCGCCCACATTTGTTGATTAAATTTCATGATTAATTTGTTTTGCCAAGAGGCACTTCTGATAACCGGAACGACTTTTGGTTTTTGAATTATTTGACGTCAAATTTGTGTATATCTAGTATCTAAAAATCTCGTTTCACGGTGATTGTGATAGTACTTTTCCGAAACGGCTCGTCCTATTATTACTTTCACTTATATATATAATAAGGGGAAGTTGTTGTTGTTTGTTTGTTTAACGCCACTTTATGCTACTATAGCTAATCGGACGATGCTGCAGTGGGAGTCCTGAATTTTGTCTATAAAGGTTTTATTAGAATAGGGATCTTTAACGAGTACCTGACATCGCACAGGCTCGGGACCACCTTTTAACGTCCCCTCCGAAGGAAGGCATAACTAAGGATTTTTTACTCCCATTAAAAAATCCTAGGACCACCTGCGGGTTTGAACCCGTGACCTTTGGCATGGGAGGCTGTTATGCTAACCACCCCGCTACAAGTGATCCCAGTAAGGGAAGTAAGGGAAAGTATTGCGATCGCGAAAATTTTCAAATTCCATTTTTCAACGGAAATACACGTTTTAGAGTCCTCTGAGTACAAATAACCAAGTCCCGCAAAAAGGCCTTTGTGTGTGTGTGACTGTGTGTGTGTGTGTGTGTGTGTGGTAACTCCCGAGTGGAATCGAAAAGTCTTATGAAGCTCAAATTTCCAATTTAAGACAAATATACGCCCGAGACGTTACAAAACCTTTTTCATCAAAATGAACTTACCAGAAGAGCCACTTTATACTATGCATTTTGCACCTTTTTTCGATTTTATCGAAAACAGTTCTGACGATTTAGATTAAACTCGTTATATCAATATAAAATTTAATAGGCTTTAACATCAAGTGGTTTTATTCTGATTAAAAAAGTTTGACAGGGCCTAAATGCCGATATTTTGAATTTTCTTCCTCTAAAGTACCTTTAATTTTGTAGATTCTATAAAAATAACCATATTATCTTGTTAGGATTGATGAATAACAGCTAAATATGTAATTTGTGCGAATTTGAATAACAAATAAAGAATGATGAAAATCCGATAAAACTAACTGATTATTTTAGATAATAATATAATAGATTTTTTTGAAAAAACACGTGTTTCTATAGAACTTCCATTTAATTAATTCTTTAATGGTTTTACTCATTTTCATCTTTCTTATAAAAATTCTTTAATCGATTTTATAAACAGATATAAGTGAAAGTCGTGTGTTGCCCGCACCAGATTTTTATGAAATTTTTCATGCATATTTGGTAGCTATTAGGATCGGGCTTAAAGTATATTTCTAATCTCTAGGTGATTCAGGTGTCGCTAACGGACAAAAAACGTAATTTTTTTTTTACGATTTGTTTTTTTGTAATTAAGCAAAAAAAAAAATCTTATAATCCCAAATCATCACCCTTCTTTCCCTCCCTCACATTTTTGTTTTACGATTTTAGTTTTTTCGTTTGAAAAATATGTAAATTATTTAAGTATCGTTCATATCACAGAAATCTAGAGTCGGCAACGCACGATTTTCACTTACCTTGGCTGTTAAAATTAATTTTAAAAATATTAAAAGTTGAAAAAATTTAAATAAAATGTTTTTTTGGAAACATATGATTTGAATTAAATTATGTAACACTATAAAATTGTTATATACAACAATCAGTAATTAATTTAAGCCCTAGTTGTCTTTGTATATACAATAATAGTTTTTCCTTAAACTTTAGTTTTATATACGGTGTATTATACATCTTTATTATATTATATTAAATTATATATTATCAAATGATTATATAATATATATATATATTATATTTATATATATATTATACATCTCTTCTTATATCTGAAAAACCAAAAATTACATTTTAAAAATATTTTTGCTATTTTCTTCTTAAGTCGATTATTAAATTCTCTCAACTTTATGTTATATTATATGGTCTCGACCATACACATACAATTCATTTATTATTTTTTATTTAATAACCAAAATATAAAAATAATAATGAATCCATAATAATAATTTATAAACACAAAAATAATAATTTTGACCCCTAATCGTCAGTTCACATTGCATTTTACCAATTTGTATAAGATAATGTTTTTTCTAAAATATTTAGCTTTCCAACGGTATATTACAGTTATTATATTTAAAAAACTAAAAATTATTTTAAAAAAATATGTTTCTGTTTTCAATAAATTAAATGGAGAAAAGCGAGACGGTTCGTAGTTAACTTACATGAAATACATTAAAACTGAGTAAACGATTGGAATTTTTTTTATCTAATATTTATTTTTTATTCGGTGCCCATAGCCTAAAGCGCTTCATTCTTATTTCTGCTATATGTATGTAATAGAATAATAATCTCTATCTATCTATTTATCTATCTATCTATACATCATACGTATATATAATATATAGCGCGATCGCATCCCGTGTGAACGGCTTGACCAATATCGCCAAGACGTAGTTAGGACATGACATCGTCTGTCTGTTCAGTTAGTAATTTATATTTCTAAATCGACATTTGCCGGGTCAGCTAGTTTAATATAATTTTTTGCGTTAATTTTAGGAGTCTTTTAACAAATAAATCATCTTATCATTTCGAAAAGCCATGAAATTATGGCTTACAGATACACAAATACGTTCCGCCATACTGGAATTAAATCCTAATTGAGATGGACCGAAGGGCCTTGGCAAGTGACTATCGACTAATGTTGCGCCTTTCGATATATCGATTGTGCAGCTATCTACGAGGTAGGATAGCCCTATCAAGGGCAGCCATATCCTCCCTTCTTATCGTCAGCTCCTAACTGCAGGCATCGTCTTCGTCGTGAAGCCCATCGCGTGTCATCCAAGTCCATTCTTTTTAAGTTCTATGGGTCATCAAATGAAGTCACGATTGGGATGTTACACTCAATATTTTTAGAATAGTGAATAAATATATCATATCAGACATTTTCCTTAAAGGTTGTTTAGATCTGTTTAGGTAGTACAGTAAAATTATGTTTTTTTTTTCGGGGCGGAGTAAATGAGTGGGCTAGCACTCGTTGCTTTGAACATGCGTTGCCCTAGTTGAAACAGTAAACGAAACCTTGAGAAACCAAATAATTACGAATTCGAGTCTTGGTACTTGGGGGGATTGTATCTCGGAATTTATCCCACGCCCTCACCCCCGGCCCGAGAAACCCACGTTTAGCCTTCAAAGGGACGAAGAAAAAAAAATATATTAATAAGGTTAATATTCGGGCTGAATAACTTCTTCCATAAATACTCGATTTTTTTATTACATCAAACTGACGTTTCGGGATCTTCTCCCATCTTCAGAAGTCTACAAAGTAAAATAATCAATTTCCATTACATAAAAAAATACTATAGTGAAGTGAATGGTTTAAAACGTTATGAAAAAATATTACAAATTAGGTGTCCATTGATAACAAAATTTAAAACTATTAAACAACAAATTTAAAATCAAAAGGAGGCATTAAAACCAATAATTAACAATGTTACATAGCTATTAGTTAAAGAAATAAATAAATATTTAAAATTACCTGGTTATATATTTTGAACTACCAGCATTTTCACTAATACACAAATTAGTCCGAATATCAATCTTAATAATTATACGAGATCTTCCGTTTTTTAGAATATATTCATAAAAAAAAAAATGTTTTAACCTAAAAACCAAAAAAAAAATGATGAAACCTGTCAGGAATTGTTCAGTACCCTTCCCTTACTAGTTTTCCGAGTCGGGTTATGTAGGGGGAAGGGGAAGAATCATAGAATAAATTAATTTTTTTTTCAGTTTTTTGTAAATATCTCATAATCTTTATCGAAAATATAATACTAAAAAAATTGAGGATTTTCATTTTAAGAATCCGAATAACGAGTGAAAGTAATAACAATACATATTGTGTTTTGTGATCGACGATATTAGAGATCCATTCAGCTTTTATATATAAACTGAACCGCTTCGGGTCAGTAAGTAATCAAATAGTTATTTTTAGAAGGACGATGAATGGAAGTTTACATTTAAGTAGATACTTTTCATCATAAAGTCATCGATTTTCAAACACTCGTGTAAACAGAGGAAATATAAACACCAAAGAATAAAAGAATAAAAAGTTTAATCCCTCATCACCAGCTAATATTAAATATAGACAGGTTGGTGTGGGTGGGAATTCAATTCAACATCATACCACACAGCCTTATATCATGAAATATCAAAGACATTGGATAAGAAAAATCTAGGTCGACCTCACCACTGTTCATGTCTCTATTATTTTCTCCCAGTATAAGGTCAAGTGCTATTGTTTTCATTTTATATATATGAGTATAAATATATATAATATATAGTTTATATATATATATATATATATATATATATATATATATATATATATATATATATGTGTGTGTGTGTGTGTGTGTGTGTGTGTGTGTGTGTGTGTTCACTAACTTAAAATAAACAAAAATACGCTGCAAATTATTACACAATGGTTTCTTATTTCCAAATAAGAATATTAGGGTATAACTGTTCAAATAGATATTGATAGGCAATTAAGTAATATGAAAAGCAATAATTTAATGAATAATATCATATCACTACCGCTGATTTCACCAAATTTCTCAGCTAGTTGTTATCCAGTATTTACAATTGTTATTTATTTGTTAATAAGGAGAATCGAATATTTTTATTATTCGTTATTCGGATTCTATACATCTTGAAACGTAAGCTCTCAAATTTTGAGCGGAAGTAATTTTTTTTTATTTTATTGTTCGCTTAAAAAGATTCATTATTGACAATAATAAACCAAAAGCATTTGTGCAGGACAGCATTACTATTTCCTTTTCTTTTCTTTAGATTTTCATTCAAATAATACAAATATAATTTTCTGGTCAAAGAACACCTTACATTTTATCTTTATCATCAATAATAACCGAGATATCTGGGAATCACATCTCTGATAGGTTGTAGCTTGACTATATAAGATGATTTAAAAAAAAAAAAAATTCTTTGATCTTTGTTCTTCGCGTTGTCTTGATCTTCAAAACCTTTTCGTATTTTTTTTTTAATCATTTATTTTCTATTAAATTATAATGTCATCCATTAAAACCTATTTAATATAATCTTCCTCTGCATGCTACCTTTTACGGTTGGTAAACACGACACCCATGGAAAAGAATCTCAGCGGTTCCAGAAAATGAATGAAATATAATAATCTATTCAATGTTTGTAAACGGACATACTTATTTACAGTAAGCGAGTGGGACTTTTAGCTAGGATTGTTTCTTCTCTATTGAAGGGAAAGCAAGACTTTAGTGAACCCAGTGTTTTTCCGGTATTGATAGCCGGCGGAGACTGTAAGTGCATTAAGCCTCAATCAGTATAAACCTGTGTAGAGAATCTGGCCGCTTTGATATTCGAGGAGCATTGTATTAAATAGGCGGAGCTCTCGAACAGTATGAATAGGTATTGTGCTAAAGGATTGGTGCGATGAATAAGGTTCGGATGGACTTAGGACAATTCGGATGCTTTCAGGTTTAAAGTGGAATATTCCGATCGTGATGTAAGGTGTAAGTGGAGACATTATTATGAGCATAACCTATTGTTCGGAGAACTAAGAGTTGAAAGGATTAGTTGCGTTTGATGTTAGACAATTTAGGTGACCCTACAGTTCAAGTCCATATGTCCATATGTCCGGTTTCAGAATAGTTTTGTAGATTAGCTTTTAGTTTTCACTGTATAGTTGAGATTTCTTGTTATAATTGTCCGAATCACTATTTAGCTAATTAAGCTCTTCTCGTTCGGATATAGTATGCAAGGTGTAATATTTTGTGTAGTACAATGGATACTCACAAAAGTAGGAAAAAAAACCGATGTAATTTAATTGAAAACCTACGTGATCCAAAGCAAAGTACCTAATTTGTTTAAAACAACCTAAAAACTGATAAATAGGTTATAACCATTGATTAATATGATAGCAGTAATTCAAGACGTGCTAAATGAACTAATAAAAATGCACAAAATGAATAAAATAACTAATTGATAGTAATATGTTGTGAGGTTGGGTGCTTCTGCTGTATTATGGGAAATATAGTACCTTATATAGTTCTTTACCTCAATAAAACAGTATAATTGAGCACTGCCCTAAATAAAAAGTACTAATAGATAAATTAAATTTTCCCAGATCGCTGAGTGAGAACTTGAAACATCCTAGTAAAACAGTTAGTTAACTTATGAGGTTCATCAAAGAATGTCATCTGCTCCGGGAACTATTAGAGAAAAAAAAAAAAAAATATATATATATATATATATATTGGAAGGAATTAGTCCGGGTGGCGGTCATTAAATGAAACAACTAAATAGTTTCAACTATTTTATTGTTTGCCTGAAACTATTTAGTTGTTTCATTTAATGACCGCCACCCGGACTAATTCCTTCCAGTAATTCTCAACGGTCAACTAATTACATCCACTATATATATATATATATATATATATATATATATATATATATATATATATATATATATATATATATATATATATAAATAAATTGGAATAAATTAATTTTTAAAGTATAGATAGTATAGATAAAGAAGTGAGTGTTAATTTAAACGTGTTAAATAAAGAGATATAAAGAAAAAAAAAGGGAAAACAAAAAGGTCTTAATATAAATATACATGGTGCTAATAACCATGAGGTCCTAGTAGCTTTTGGAAGGAAAAGGTTATCTATTTACAGAAGGTATAGTGCGTTTTAGCACTAAATGTTTTTTGTGCATTTTGCAATGAAATGAAATGAAATGGGGATCTAGCGCATTTTGGAATAAAACACAATTTTCAGTTAAGTTTTTAAAGGGTCTGTCTGTATGTTTTTACTTTCACTTACCTATATATGGAATAAAATTAAATCTTATTCCGGTCCATCTTTTATTTAGTTAGTAACATCACTTTCTGTCAATATAATAAACGAATAAAGTAGCGACAAAGGATTAAATTCACACAGAAATAAAAAATAAACAAAAAATATATTAAAAAGTTGTAAGGAGCGCAATACACGAACTTTCACTTATCTACGTTGTTTAAATCGATGTAAGTATTTTTAAATATAGTTAGAGAAAAAAAAACTCTGGTTGCGGGAAACACACGACTTACACTTACCTCTGTTTTTTAAATCGATCAAAGAATTTTTACTTTCACTTACCTATATATGAAATATATAGTAAGGGAAAATATTGCTATCGTCAGAATTTTCGAATTCCAGTTTTTAAACGGAAATACACGGAAATATATAAGAGAAGACTTTAAAAATGGTTTACTGGTTAAAGTCAACAAATCTATTCACCATCAACTGTATAAAGAATTAAATTGTGATTTAGGGGAGAACAGTTAAATCTCTGATAGATACGGCCTGGGACTCATCAAATCAATAATTAAAATAAGAGGACAGCTTCTGTACCTTAATTGTAATGTTACAAGGGCGGAAGAACTAGATTATTGTAGTTTATGTAATAATAAAGACATAGAGGAAATGTACCATTATGTAGCGGTCTGCTCTGTGCTATCAGAAATAAGGATGCATTGGCTTGGCGGGGCAGTATTGTCCAGAAAGGAATACATAAATTATCTAAACGGTGAAAATTGGGTAGCATTGCATAACTATCATTTAAGGGCCTGGAAATATAAATATTTACTTATATCAGAATTCAATATTTAAATAAAGAGGGGAAAATGTAGAAAAAAAATGTTCAGTTAGTTTTATATTATAATTATTATTTATATAATATTTGTAAAGAATATTTTGTTAAGGCGCGCTATTCTGCAGATGGACTAAAGTCTATGCATAGTGTGCAATATATAAATGTATAGTAAATTTATGTATGTAAATTAAGCAATAAAACCCATTATTATTATTATTATTTGAAATATATAGAAAGGGAAAATATTGCTATCGTCAGAATTTTCGAATTCCAGTTTTAAATGGAAATACACGTTTTAATGTCCCCTGAGTCCAAATGACCAAGTACCGTAAAAAAGTTCTGTGTGTCCGTGTGTATGGTAAGTCCTATGAATCTAAAATTCTATATTTGAGACAACTATACGCTCGAGATGTTACTGCAACTTTTTCATCAAAATCAGCTGACCTGAAGTTCTACTTTATCCCATGCATTTTGCACCTATTTACGACTTTCTCAAAAACTGCCCAAATGATTTTGGTTAAACTCGCTATATCGATGTAAAATTGAACGGGCTTTAATAGGATGTAGGTTTCATTCTTATTGAAAAAGTGACAGGGCTTAAAAACCGATATTTCTAAATATCATCCTCTGGAGTACTTTTAATTTTGTAGTTTTTAAGAAATTGACAATACTATCTGATTAGCATTGCTAAAAAAAAGGTAAATATATAAGTTGAACGAATTCGATAACCAACAAAAGGAGATAACAGCAAAAATATTTTTAATGCATTTTTTGGTTTTGGAACTTAATAACAGTAGTATACATGTATAATATACCGTTGGAATGCTAAGGATTTTAGAAAAAATATTATCTTAGACATAATATTGTAAAAATTAACGGAGAATGATGAAAAGTCAATAAAACAAACTGATTGTCGTAGATAATAATAAAATAGATTATTTAATAAAACACACGTTTCTATAAAATCCCATGTAAATAGTTCTTTAACAATTTATTTGCCTTTCTAAATTTGTTTAAAAATTATCAAATTGATATAAATAACGAAGGTAAGTGAAAGTCGTGTGTTGCGCGCTCCAGATTTTTAAGATAAAACCTGATGACAGATTTAGATAAAAATAAACCATTAGAATACAAAATGTCATTTTCGAATAAAAATGTCCTTTAATCCCTTGGAAATCAAGGTCTAAATTGTAGAAATATCGAAAAGTCATCCATTCTACAATGATTTTTTTCGTGTCGTCGCAAGCTTCGGTACTTGCAGTGAAGTATATTCAATCGATATTGGTTAATTAAAGCGGTATAGGCTATGTAAGGCTGGAACGGGAATTAGTAGAGCTGTATAGATTATCGCGGCTACAAGGTCGCTGCTTTGATTATGCTATTATACTCAGCCCAGCTACTTCAAACTCCTGCTAATAACTTGGTTTATTAGCCCTATACACGAAAAGGTAACGTCTGTGATAAGGATCGAAATTGAATCTGATTTTTTTAATGAAGTCCGGAAGATAAATGTTGTTTTTATTGATTAGCTGTATTAACGAAATCGGCGAAAGCCAATTATTGGATTTGCAAGTATATCGATTAGCATTTGTAAAATTAATTATTTAAAATTCCTAATAGTTCCAGGGATAAAAAAAAAAATGTGGTGCGGGCAACACACGACTTTCACTTACCTCGATTTTTAAAATCAATGAAAGAATTTTCAAATACAGTTAGAGATACAAATACGTTAAACTATTAAGGAATTAATCAAATTGAATTTATATAGAAACATGTGTTTTATTAAAAAATCTATTATATTATTATCTAAAATAATCAGTTAGTTTTATCTTCTTCTCATCACTCTCTATTAACTTCTAAAAGCTTGTGTATGAGATGATATTTTATCTAAAATCTTTAGCTTCCCAACGGTATATCATACATGTATATTACTGCTCTTATGTTCAAAAACAAAAATTTCATTAAAAATATTTTTTTTCTGTTTTCTCCTTTAGTTGGGTATCGAATTTATTCAATTTAATATTTACCTGTTTTTCATCAGCGTTAACAAGATAATCTGGTTATTATTATTGAATCTAAAAAATTAAAGGTACTTTAGGAGAAGACAATTTAAAATATCGGCATTTAAGCCCTGTCAGACCATTTTTATCTAAATAAAACCTACATGATATTAAATCCCATTAAATTTTACATCGATATAGCGAGTTTAATCAAAATCGTTAGAACCGTTTTTGAGAAAATCGAAAAAAGGTGCAAAATGCATGATATGAAGTGCCTCTTCTGGTAAGCTCATTTTGATGAAAAAAGTTTTGTCACGTCTCGGGCGTATAGTTGTCTTAAATATGAAATTTCAGTTTCATAGGATTTACCGTTTCCGCCCGGGAGTCACCACACACACAATCACACACAGACACACACACACACACAGACCTTTTTGCGGGACTTGGTTATTTGAACTTAGGGGACCCTAAAACGTGTATTTCCGTTGAAAACTGGAATTCGAAAATTTTCACGATCGCAATACTTCCCCTTACTATATATAGTAAGTGAAAGTAAAAATATCAGTATGATGACCTATAGCATATTGGCCCTTCTAGGCCCAAGGTCACGAGTTCAAACCGGCAAATGACCCTAGGATTCTTTAATGGGAGTAAAAAATCCTGTTATGTCATCCTTCGGATGGAAAGTTAAAAAGGTGGTCCCGAGTCTGTGCGATGTCAGGTACTCGTTATAGATCCCTAACCTAATTAAACCTGAATTGGCAACATTTAGGACTGCCACTGTTGCCACGATTAGCTACAGTAGCATAAAATGACGTTAAATAAATAAACAAACAAAAATATCTTCTTCTTCTTCTTCTTCTTCTTCTTCTTTAGCTCTCTCCTTGTACCTTTCAGCGTGGAGATAGTCCAAAACAGGATCTCCATCTCTCTCTGTCTCATGCAAGAGTCAAACAAAAATATCAATATATACAAAAATAAGAAACGTTAGAATATAAAATATTGTTGATAAATATGAACAAATACTCGTATTATCTCTACGTTGAAAAGTTAGGAATAGGAATCAGTTTTTCAATTTTCTATCCATTATTTTTTTTATATTACAACTTTCAACCACATTATTCTTCGTATAGAGTTAATATTTGTAAATATTTATCCAAAATACTTTATATTTTAATGTTTCCTATTTTATATGGACATTGATACTTTTGTACATTATCTTGAGTCATGATTTGTTTTGTTAAAACCTTTCATTAGTATACTAAGATTATTGAAATTTAATATTCGATTTCTTTCAATTCAATTTCTATATCCTATTATCCTTAAACTCAAAAGTATATAAAATATTGTTTTTAATGTTATTGTAGTTTTTAATTATTCATATATACACCTTTTTTATATATTCATTTTCTTTTTCTTTCACATACATGTTACTATTCTTCTTCTTCCAGTGGCGCGACAGGCCGTGTAGGCCCTGGGTCTCGCGGTGTAAACTCCTGCGAGTTTACATGTTACTACGAGTTGTTACATGTTACTATACGCTCATTATATTCCTTTTGTATCTTTCTAGCTCCGTTGATTACCCATAATGAGGTTCGAAACGTTAGCAAACAATAAATCGAAAAAAAAATTAATTATTTCTTTTACAGACCGCCATCCGGTCTAATGCCTTTCTATAATTTTCAACGGTCAATTAATGATATAAATTATGATAAAAAGCTTGTCATGTTTTTGAATTAAATACTTAAAGAGACTTGAATAGAGTGACTTTTATATTATTCGTAACAATTTATATCCAAATAAACTTTATTTATGGAAAAAAAAGTGCGCGCAACACACGACTTTCATTTACCTTCGTAGTTAAAATTAATTTAAGAAATTCGTAAAAATGTTAAGAGTCGAAAAAAGTATAAAGAAATGCATTAGGTTTCGATGAAAACACGTGTTTCAGATTTAATGATTTAGCACTAGACATTATTATCTACAAGATAATTTAAAAAGAAATTAATAAACGTCAAATGAAATTACAGTGGTGAAATATTCTATTTCCTAAAATAATTTTTAGTATTTTAAAAAAAATAAAGAATCTTTATGGTTTTGTGCTTTTGCCGTATAAACAACTTTTTACTTTAAAGTTTAAACTAATCGTTGCAATCAATCATGCTGGGAAAGAAAAATGAGTTTTTGATGTATGAACATCAATTTTATTTTATTTTCAAGTTATGTTAATTTTTGAGGTATTATAAGCATAATATCAATTAACATTATATAAATTAATATTAAAATAAAGGCACATAATTTTAAAGGCACATAATTAAAATAACACTTATTTTAAAGGCACATAATTAAAATAACACTTATTTTAAAGGCAAATAATTAAAATAACACTTATTTTGAAGGCACATAATTAAAATAACACCTATTTTATACGATTTGGGCTTCATCACGCTCAGCCGCTATGGTTTCCTCAATGTTTGGGTTTTCCCAAGTAGTGCTCTATCCACTGTTCCCTACTACAACTTGACAACTATTTATTTATTTAATTTTTTAGGCAGGTTTATTTTATTAATTTAAATGAGTCACTGGAGAAAATAATAAAATAAAATACCAACTGCAAGGCTGGGTTTAAAACATTACTTTTGTTTTATCGTATCCTTTTCTATCACCGCTGTAGTTCAGCTATGTGTTATTAGTTATTGAGTATAAACGTGTTTGAACATCTTGGAAAGTATTGGGATAAAATGTTCATGATTGTAATAATGCTTCCTTAGCGATACAGTTTTTATTTATTTACCAATAAACAAATGTCGCAATTTCGATTCATATAAATATTTAGTGTCGAAAGTGTCAGAAATTTAAATATAATTCACTTTTTAAAGTTAAAATATTAATTAAATATGTCAAACTGAATTCAAACCGCTTTGATTGGCCAACGGAGAGGGACTAGTAATATTTACCTCAATCAATAGCCCAATGAGAGTGCTTTGGGTATTATTTTGTGCTTCAATAAGAGCTGTCCAGACTAAATCTTTACCAATAGGACCGATGAAAGGCTTTTGCGAATGAGGCGCTTCAAACGGAAGTCCATCATTTGAATACATTAAAGGCTACTTTGAAAACTTTTTAATTTGTTTTTATTAAAACAAAAATTCTCTAAATTAAAAAAACACCAAACAACAGCATTAAAATGCATAATCACACATCATGCATTATATACCGATTTTATTCTAGGTATGCTACATCGCTAGACATTCTTTCAGATTCTCGGGTGCTATACAAGAGCATACCAAAGCATTTTTGCATATCTCAGTCAGAGATACCAATGAAAAAAAGTGTTAGTTCTTAAGTGGAGACAAATTTTTCTGGCTAGCTTTAAATATTATCGTAATCTCTGATTCATTTGTGTCATCTCAGAGTTTCGAGTGAGTGGCGATGTATCATGGGAAAATTGCTAATGTTTTAAAGGCTGAAGAAGTCTGTAAGTGGAAGTTTATACTCATCACTATCAATTAATCATCACTATCTAACCTAGATAGACAAATTTAAGCACTCCCGCTGCTGCATCGTCCGATTAGTCACAGTAGCATAAAAGTGACTTTAAATGAATAAACAAAGAAACTAATCATCACTAATGGCCTCTAGCATTTGCTCCTGGAACGTTCCTTTGTTAATTCTTATAGATAGTTATATCTTTTATTATAAATATGTATATATATATTTATATATATACATACGTAAACACACACACACACATCGAAACGTCGAACGTAATTCAATAGAGATCCAGTGAGCAGTGAGTGGATGGCGCATAATTGTGCTTTGAGCTGTGTGGTTATCTGCTAATATATTCTGTACAACTAACTGACTATATTTACCCAGCTCAAATACTCCATCAAATGTACTGGTACCTGGGAAGACCATTCACGCTATTGGACATTTTGGTCTCACTTCCAAAATCCCTGACTGATACTTATTAATTGTTGCTACACAATCCAGACACTTTTGATTCAGAACTTCGCAGCCTGTGGCTGAAAAGAATGAATGAACGAAAATAATTGTTATCCTGTGAAACTTTGTCTCGTAAGAATAATAAAATATGGACAGGATAAGAATAATTTCCTCGCTTCATTGAAATCATAATTAAATATATGAACTTAAAGTGAATAAAAGATACATCAGATGAATACATTCTATGAATTCGATTGATCATAATTCTTCCTGCTTTGGCAGAATTATTTATGCTTTTATATCAGGCGTAGAGCAACGGCTTCAACCCTAGAGTATGAAGACCCTCCTGGGGCACACCCAGCCTCTATAAAATGGCAAAACCTAGCGGCTTAGCGTGATTTCTGCCGAATCACTTGCCGTTGGTAGGGAAACACTACCGATCTAAATACAAACTGAGCCCAAGACTCTTACCGGGTTGTAGTTCATAGGTATTTATTTTTTATTACTTTCACTTACAAATATATATAATGTATAGTAAGGGAAAGTATTAAGGTCGTGAAAATTTTCGAGTACCAGTTTTCGACAGAAATACACGTTTTAGGGTCTCCTGAGTCTGGTCTCCAAATAACCAATTCCCGCAAAAAGGTCTGTGTGTGTATATATATATGTCTGTGTCTGGTAACTCCCGGGCGAAAACGAAATGTCGAACGGAACTGAAAGGGCCTAGCCGGATAAGCATGTGAAATCTGCCCCCGCGTGTATTTGAACCAAATTTATACCATTGAGTCACACCTATGAGAAACAACCTTACGCAAATTTTTAGCCCCTTAATCCTAACGGGGGGGAAGTTATGGAGGGGGAAAGATAAAACAAAAAAAATTGTTTTCTCCTGAACAGCTCAACCGATTTTCACGAAAAAAATATATGTTATGGATTTTATAAAAAGGTTTCAAAAAATATTTTTTTAAATTTTTTTCCACGAAAATGTTGGTCCCAAAAAATTTTTGAATTTTCCAAAAAAATATTTTTGGTTATGATGGTTTGGTACACCTCCAATTTTTCGCTACTTTATTTCATTATAGGGTCCTCCATAACATATATTTTTTTCAATTTTATCGGAAGTGTACCCCATGGTGAAAAATAAAAAAAACATTTTTTTTTCCTGAACGAATCAACCGACTTTCACGAAAAAAATATATGTTAATGGTTTTCTAATAGAGTTTCAAAAAACATTTTTTTGAATTTTTTATTTCGAAAACCTGAGTCAAAATTTTTAGTTTTCCAAAATAAAGTTTAAATTATGTTGGATTAGTACACCAACAATTTTTTACTAATTTGATTCATTGGAGAGTCCTGCACCATATTTTTTTTTTCAAGTTGGTCTAAAATGTACCCAATAAGGAAAAATAAAAAGAAACAGCATTTTTCAGCTCTATGAGTAGTAGCTGGTCACGCATGAAGAGTAGGGATAGAGCCATAGGGTCGTAATGTCATTAGATATCACTTACACACTATGCACATACATACTATTTATTATACCTATTATTATAAGTATCTTATATTGGATCGAATATATATATATTTTTTTTCTTTGTATTTAGTCAATTTTTTTTACTTGGATAACTACTACACAGCACTATATGCTATATTTATATAAAACGTAACTAAAAAGATTTTTTTTAATATATATTTTTCATATTACTATATGTTAATCAAAAAAGTTAACAGTCGACAGGCTTTTTGTCGAACACTTCATGCAAGTCTGTCATCATAACTTTTTTGATTAACATATAATAATATGAAAAAATATATATTAAAAAAAATCTTTTTAGTTACGTTTTATGTAAATATAGCATATAGTGCTGTGTAGTAGTTATCCAAGTAAAAAGAATTAACTAAATACAAAGAAAAAAAAATATACATTCGATCCAATATAAGATAATTATAATAATAGGTATAATAAATAGTATGTATGTGCATAGTGTGTAAGTGATATCTAATGACATTACGACCCTATGGCTCTATCCCTACTCTTCATGCGTGACCAGCTACTACTCATAGAGCTGAAAAATGCTGTTTCTTTTTATTTTTCCTTATTGGGTACATTTTAGACCAACTTGAAAAAAAAAATATGGTGCAGGACTCTCCAATGAATCAAATTAGTAAAAAATTGTTGGTGTACTAATCCAACATAATTTAAACTTTATTTTGGAAAACTAAAAATTTTGACTCAGGTTTTCGAAATAAAAAATTCAAAAAAATGTTTTTTGAAACTCTATTAGAAAACCATTAACATATATTTTTTTCGTGAAAGTCGGTTGATTCGTTCAGGAAAAAAAATTGTTTTTTTTATTTTTCACCATGGGGTACACTTCCGATAAAATTGAAAAAAATATATGTTACGGAGGACCCTATAATGAAATAAAGTAGCGAAAAATTGGAGGTGTACCAAACCATCATAACCAAAAAATATTTTTTTGAAAAATTCAAAAATTTTTTGGGACCAACATTTGCGTGGAAAAAAATTTAAAAAAATATTTTTTGAAACCTTTTTATAAAATCCATAACATATATTTTTTTCGTGAAAATCGGTTGAGCTGTTCAGGAGAAAACAATTTTTTTTGTTTTATCTTTCCCCCTCCTTAACTTCCCCCCCGTTAGGATTAAGGGGCTAAAAATTTGCGTAAGGTTGTTTCTCATAAGTGTGACTCAATGGTATAAATTTGGTTCAAATACACGCGGGGGCAGATTTCACATGCTTATCCGGCTAGGCCCTTTCAATATACGCCCAAGATGTTACAGAACCTTTTTCTTCAAAAGCAGGTGAACGGAAGATCAACTTTATACCGTCCATTTAGCACCTTCTTACGATTTTCTCAAAAACGGCTCTAACGATTTTGATTAAACTTCCTATATCGATATAAAATTTAATGGGCTTTAATATCACGTAGGTTTCATTCTCATTAAAATAGTCTGACAGGGCTTAAATGCCGATATTTTAAATTTTCTTCCTCTAGAGTACCTTTAATTTTGTGAGTTATATAAAAATAACCATATCAACTTGTTAGCACTGATAAATAACAACTAAATATACAAATTGAGCGAATTTAAAAATAAAATAAAGGAGAAAACTGAAGAAATATTTTTTTAATGCAATTTTTTGTTTTTGTACATAATAAAAGTAATTTGATGTACATGTATGATATACCGTTGGAAAGCTAAATATTTTAGAAAAAATATTATCTCATACACAAGCTCTTAAAAGTTAATAGAAAGTGATTAAAAGCCGATAAAACTAAGTGATTATTTTAGATAATAATATAATACTTTGTTTAATAATACACATGTATCCAATTTAAATAATAATTTAAAAATTCTTAAAAACATTTTCGTTTATAACGTTGTTTAAAAATTCTTGAATTGATATAAATAATGGAGGTAAGTGAAAGTCATGTGTTGCACGCACCAGCTTTTCTTAATTCATCTTACAAATGTATCCAATATTGATTACGTATGTGTTAAAGATTTATCTCTGAGAAGGCTTAGAAATAAATGGTATAGCACAGATGATAAAGGACTTTTCTAAGAAAGCTGTTTTGTGTTGAAGTCTTCTTTCGAGTATGTATGAACAACCTGTGTTGAAGAAGTCAAGGATAGAGAAAAGTTTTCTATCTTTTATGAATTCAATACAAATATAACGAGGAGGCATTTTCTTTTGGGAATAAGGACAGAGCATGACCGGGACACCAGTGAGAATCGTGTGATCGTCTGGATAAGCCGTAAATAAATCTTACAAAGCTGTTTATCAATCTTTTAATTAGGATAATAGATGGGAAAATCTTGATTTTTGTTTCATTCGCGTCGGAGGATTATCAAGAATGGAAGAGGAAGCAAGAATCGTCCTGAATGGTACCAGGTAGGGGAAAAAGTGGCAATACTTGGAACATCAAGTTCCAGGAAGAGTTTATTCCTAAAAAGGTAAGGAGCATTTTTATAAAGGAATTTCAAGAATGATTTTGGATTGAACCCGAGAATTCAATAATTTAGTGGAGCCCCACTGCTCTCTTCCGTATATTAAATTTAATTTGTTTGCTTTTTCTCCAGAACGAGTTATAAGCTTTTCAACAGAATATTGTGCATCTACATTATTCTTTTTAAATTAAAATAAAAAAAATCTAAAATATGTTAGCTCTTGTTATCTCTTGTTGTTATAAATTTTCATATTTGAGGATTTTGGTTTATTACTTTAAATGATAAGCCTCCGTAAAAAGCCGTAGGCGATATTTCTATGAATCTACTGGACTAATATTATCGAAATTCTCTACAAAAATACTACAGCATCCTACCAGGATTCTAGCACGTAGGCAATGATATTAGCTGGTTATTTTTAAACAAACTGTTTGCCCAACCCATTTTAAGATGAGGAGAAGACCAGCTACACTAATACGAGGCAGAGAAGGTACTCCGTAAAATAAACAATTGAAACAGATAAGGGGATACTTTCAAGCAGTTTATTGGGAACGTTAACATGCTGGCGTAATCCATGAGTTAACCTTGCCATAACCCGTGTTGCATATTGCATATTATTATCATATTAACTATTATATAATAGTTAAGTAAAAGTAATAAGAAATATTAGAATACATTTAACAATATCTGTTCACTTTCGTTTGTCTGGAGTATAACTCTTGTATTTTTTTTCATTCATGTACATTCCTAAGGATGTTTTAGAAGAAAAACAAAACTTTCCAGGATGTAAGCGAATTTTCTGAAAAACTTCGAGTAAAATATAGGAAGTTAAGTCCAGTAGAAGGAGTTGGATATGGTGAAATATTTTCAGTGCTCAGTTGCTCCAGGAATACCAAATGAGGAAGACCCTAGTATCATTACTCAGCCTCTCAATCTTCGTTAAACGAATCCTTAATTCTATAACATACTCCATAATTTACCATAAATCACTATTATTCTTTATCAACTTTATAACCTCAGGTCCTCTGAAGAGAAGTGAAAAATTAGTGAATTTATAATAAAATGAACGACTGAACATTAATTCCATGAGCATAGTTTATGTGAGATGTATTTATATGTGCTTATAAACATTTCTCCCACCGTGTTATTAACTTTTTTAATCCAAGAAATAAATTATTAATTTAAATAACTCAGTTATTTTTGAAAATAGAGACAAAAATACTTATTTTTTTTTTTTAACCAAAAAAATTAAAAATTTACCTATAAATACGTCCATAGCTCAGTTAGTTTTAAAGATAGAGAAATATATTTATAGAGTTTTAGAATCAGTAAAGCGCAATAAACAAGAAAAAGGAAAAAAAAATTCGGCTTGGTAGACGAACCAACGACATCGATAAAGGTTTACTTGCCCGAAAATATGATTGGAGTGTTTTCAGAAGCACTTTACAAAGAGTATTTGATAAAGAATGGGAACAGGCAGGAAAGGATGAAGTAGATGAATAAGAAAACAGAGTCTCTAGATTAACCGGTCAGATCCTCCACTCACGTAATGTATGTTTGTGGCTATTGCGCCTTAGTTCGGCCTCCACTGAGTCACACCAGTGACGCGGCTGAGAGCGAGGGTCTAGGATCTCTTGGATTCCGCTTTTTCCTCCACAAGTGGAGGGAAAAGCCCAGTCTGGGGTCCCTCTATAGCACTTGAATATTTTTTATATAGTTATGTTTGTTCGTATGATGTTTGTTTATTTGCAAACTTTTATTATCTCAATTGTAGTTTAATATTTTGATTTGTTTTTATATTATATTATTATTTATATATTTATATATTATATATATATATATATATATATATATATTATTTATTTTATTTATCTCAATTATAGGTTGTTGTTTGTTTTCTTTTTTTGTATATATATATTATATTGTATTTAATTTGACTTTATCATTGTATAATGTATATATTGTGTGAATGGGATCTTATATCACTATTACTAATGTTCATATAGAAACAAATCGTAATATATCTCAATAAATAAAAAATAAAAAAAAGAAAAGATTAACCAATGTCATCCGCGATGTGAACAATAGCAATATGACATACCGCTCTTCTCTCTGGTAAATTAGGTAATAAATAAATAGAAATAAATAATAAAATCAGATTTTTGTGAATACTGAAGAAAGTAAACACATTTTGACCTGATAATCATTTTCAAAATTTTTACCATTATGTAAGTGGTCCACAAGTACTTTAATGAACAGGCAGTCCAGGAATAGGTCTTAAAATAAGTATAGATAAGACAATGATGATAAGTAATACAGACAATGACAGAGTTATAAGTAATAGAAATGGTGATAGTCTTAGTGATATTGTGCTACGTTTTCGGCTGCTGCTTTTATTGGGAGCGTTGACTCCGGAAAATGTATTTATTAATATATCTAGATATATAAATAATACTGTATTATATTAATTACTGTATTTTATTGGTGTTCCTTTCCAAATGTATCATGTTTATCAATTCCCTATTGGATCAGGTAACATGAAAGGGAATAAAATAATTAAGATCAATGATATTAATTTACACGCATATTTCAATAATTATACAAACTTACATGTGGCATAAATTTATATTTATCTCTGATACCGAACATAATTGATAATACTGAGTTTATCACCATTTACTACACTAAATAACATAAAAGGGTCCCTGCATTAGGACTTGGCTGCTGGACTCCATTCTGGCTTTTCCTTGATCCCCTGCTCTCCTTGTGTGGCTGGGCTACAACTCTCTTCATCGTGAATAGGATTCCGACTAATTCTGTGGATGAACTTAAACCAGGTAAAATGAGTCACTAAACCAGGGTTGTAAGTAATAAGCGCTATAAGTGACCCTTTCATGCTCTGCCGACAAAGCTTTATTATTAATTATATAAAACAACATTTTGCCTTAACTAATTCTAGCGATTCATGGACCCTGACCAGCAAGCATACGCGTCAACTGCAGGCTATGGAGATGGGATTCCTTTAGAAAATTGAAGGAAAAATCCGCCGGGAAAGGGTGCGAAACACCACAATACGAAATAATATCGACCTTAAATATCTATAAGATCTATATAAACATCCTGCGCCAGATCTCTGGCCACAAACGCCCTTCTCCTTCTTTTATCCACTCTCAAGTCATACATCGGCCTGGCTATTCTCCCATCTGGCATCAGCGAAACATGTCCAAACCACCGCAGACGATTTTCTTTCAGTTTTCTTATAGATATTGTAGATAGGTTTTCTTATAGACTCTTTCTACTGGACTTATCTTCGTATATTTTACTCGAAGCTTTTCAGAAAATTCGCTTACATCCTGGAAAGTTTTGTTTTTATTCTAAAACATCCTCAGGAATGTACATGAATGAAAAAAAATACAAGAGTTATACTCTAGACAAACTAAAGTGAACTGATATTGTTAAATGCATTCTAATATTTCTTATTACTTTTACTTAACTATTTTATAATAGTTAATATGATAAAAGTATGCAATATGCCGGGCTTCTCACCTGGCGAGGAGTGGATTAGGAAGAAAATAAAAATCACTTAACTTCCTATCAGTATTCTTGAAACATTTCAACTTATATATCAGTATAAACGTTGAACATGCCGATAAATTTAAGTGTTTAGAATATGATAGCTAGAAAAAAAGAAATTCAAGAGGAAATAAAGTAACGGTCAAAGGCAAGAAAGGCGGGTTATTGCTCAAAAACGAAACTAATTAGTTTCTAGTTATTATAAAAAAACTTGAAGGTGTGAATTTACAAAAATATTGTTTTTCATACCGGTGTGAAATGTAAGATTTACTTCAAAAATGAACAATCTATAAGAAATTTGAGAATAAGATCCTACGTATTTTTTTTTTTTTTCATAGAATTAGGTGGAACCCTAAGATAAAAATGACTTGTCGTGTTTCGTTGCGCTCTTACATTTTTAAGGATTTGCCATTCCCGGTAATTAGCTCGAAGCTTTCCTTGACAATTGACGCATTTTACTAGCGTATATTTTTATTACTTTAACTTATCTATATATGAAATATACGAAAAGTCCTTTTGAACTGAAATTTCAGATTTGAGGCAACTGTACGCCCGAGATGTTACAGAAACTTTTCAATCAAAATAAGCTTAACGGAAGATGTATTTTATACCATGCATTTTGCGATTACGATTTTCTCAAAAACAGCTCCAACGATCTTAATAAAACTCTATAAATCGATGTAAAATTTGATAGGCTTTAATATGATGTAAGTTTCATTCTGATTGAAATAGTCGGACAGGGCTTAAATTTCGATATTTTAAATTTTTCTTCTTCTAAAGTATGTTTAATTTTGTAGATACTAAAAAAAATATAATCTTGTGATCAATTATAAAATACATATAAAAGTATAAGTTGAACGAATTCGATCTCTAACTCGAGGAAAAAACTGCAATAATATTTGTTTATGCAATTTTTCCTTTTTGAACATAAGAATAGTCATATAGATGTATAATATATCGTTGGAAAACTAAAGATTTTAGAAAAAATATTATCTCATACACAAGCTTGTTAAAGTTAATAAATAGTAATGAAATGCCGCTAAAACGAAATAATTGTGTTAGGTAATAATATAATAAAACGCGTGTAATATAATAATTTTTTTTAATAAAACGCGTGTTTCTATAGAAATTCAATTCAATTAATTCTTTATTAGTTTCACTCATTTTTATCTTAAACTGTACTTGAAAATTCTTTAATCGATTTTAACAACGGCGGTAAGTCGTGTGTTGCCCGTACCAGATTTTTTTTTTATACACGTCGAACTTTGATAACCTTTACCACAATCCTCTACCGTGGTAAGTAGTTGCAACATAACCTACTGTAGTCATATTTTTAAGTATTATATTCTCTTTTTTTCTCTCTCCCTCTCTCTGAGAAATATCAGGCATCGATTGAGGCGCAAGAGCGGATCAAGAGAAGTGGGGACCCTAAACGATCTCTTAGCCGCTTGGCGCTTAATCCTCCCCGGCTAAGCGAGAAAACTCGGCCAAGTATCAACTTCGATACTATTGATTTATATTTGTATTTTATATTTTACTTTTACTAACCTATATATGAAATATACATTTAGGGAAAGAATTGCGATCGTAAAAATTTTCGAATTCGAGGTTTCACAGCAAGGACTGAGTGTATAAAATTAAGCGCGATAGTGAAAAGTCATATAAAATGGAAATTTGATATTTAAGACAAATACACGCCCGAGATGCAACTTTTTCATCAAAATCATCTAACCAGAAATGTCACATTATACCATAAATTTTGCACCTTTTTAGGATATTATCAAAATCGATCTTAACGATTTTGATCTTAGTTTAATTGCGTAAAAATATCATGTAGGTATTTATTCTGATTATAATAATCTGACTAGGCTGAATGGCGATATTTCAAATTTGTTTCCTACAAAAATACTTTTAATTTCGTACATTCTATGACAATAACCATCACATTATTTTAGCATTGTGAAACGAATTCGATATCCAGCTTAAGGAGAAAAGAGCATAAATATTTTTTAATGCAATTTTTTCTCTTTTTGAATACAAAAACAGTAATACAGATGTACAGTGATGTGCACACCAGATTTTTTGAACATAAGAACAGTAATAAATATGTATAATATACCGTTGGAAAGCTATAGATTTTAGAAAAAATATTATCTTATACGCAAAATTGTAAAATTTAACGGAGAGTGATGAAAAGCTAATAAAACTAACTGATTTCCGTAGATTATAATATAACAGATTATTTAATAAAACACATGTAATACATTACTTGACAATTTTTTTTCATCCCTAACTGTATTTAAAAATGCCTAAATGGATTTAAACAACGGAGGTAAGTCAAAGTCGTCTCTTGCGCGCACCAGAACTATTTATAATATTTTTTCTTAATTTTTTATTTCTGTGCGAATTAAATCCTTTTATTCGCTTATTATATTGAGATAAAGTGATGTTACTAAATAAATAAAATACGAACCGGACTAAGATTAAAAATTATATATTCTCAATGAGTACCAAAAAAAAAAAAAATACAAAAAAAAATACTTTATATTGTATTCTGTGACAATAATTTACTCGGAGTCGACCCAGGATATATCTTCACGAAGGATGGCGTGTCATATTTATAAATAAACTCCGCACGTTTGTATATCGTATTTTAATTTTCCAACAAGGGCCTTCTGAATATTCATGTAGCGTTATCTGCAACTATTTGTGTTCCAAATTTTAAATTTAAATTTTGTCTGTAAAATTATAAATACATATTCAAAACAAATAAAAAAATTAAAGATATTTTCATGCTGGTTAAGCTGATTGTTGTTGTTGATATATTTTGCGTTAGCTTAAGGTATAGTATGACTTTATAACCGGTTGTTTTATTTTTCAATAATTAAGTAAGAGCAGATTCAATAACTGATATTATATCATATTATTATAATATATTATATTATATGATTGTGATAAGTGGATTTAATCTAGTTTGTCAGATTTTCAAGTTATTGTAAGGAAATTTGGTGCGGGCAACACACTTGTTGTTAAAATAAATTAAAGAATTATTAAATAAAATAGAGTCTAAAAATGTTTAAAGAATTGTATTAAGTTACGTTAGGAACATATTTCTCAGATTAAATAATATAAAATAAAAAATTGTTACGTATAATAATTACTTAAGTTTAAGACCTATTTCACACTTTACATTACTTACCGAGGCAATTGAAAAGAAGATGGCCTTGGGATCTACTTACTTAAATAAACATCTAAGTGCTACCGCTGGGTAGTTTCTTCACAAGCCTTTTACACCCTTTATTATAATTCACGCCCTCACTTAGCTTCCGCTGGCTCTCACCAGTGATGCGGCTGAGAGGGAGGCGCTGGGATCCTTTGGACTCTGCTTGTCCTTCCACAAGTGGGGGGACAAGCCCCGTCCGGGGTTCCCTAGCTGATTGTAAATATTGTACGTACGTATGAATGTGAAATGTTTTTTTTTTTGTTTATTTATTTGTTAACTTCATTTATTTGTATTTATTTTGTCTACGAATTTCGTTATTGTATACGTTTATTTAGTTTGGTTTCATTTTATGTAATTTGACATTTTATGAATTTTTATATTGTATGAATGGGATCCTTTAGCAATATTATTATTGTCCATTGTGACAAACTTTGATACATACGAATAAAAAAAAAAAATAAATAAAAAAAAATTATAATTCCAGACTTTTACTTATTGTATTTATGTTAATATACAGTTGTAAAATATAAATAAAAAATAAATTAAAAAAAGTACAGTATTTCGTTAGTCCTTGAAATATTCTTGTTGGGAAAAACTAGGTTTGATACATTTAAATTTTTTCCTGACCTTATGCAATAGTAATTCATTTTTGCCAACTTATTTTATACGAGGAAGTTTTTAAGTCTTAATGTAGATGGTCGGTTTGAAAAAAAGGATACTAAGATTGTTATCGGTAATGATGGCAACATTAGCAAGGACAAAGAACTCGCCGATAGAGACAACATTAAGGGCTTCAACTGAGTTCTGAAGAGTATTAAGGCCGAAGAGCTTCCACTTCAAGGACAATGGATCCAGGATAATGAGCAGGAGTGTTCTTCTTCTTCTTTCTCAGGAACTTATAGGGATAGAAAGGGCTGATTAGAAATGAATCGTATAATGAAATATAGTATTTAATACGTAAGCAAGCAACGAAAAATCTGGTGCGCTTAACACACGACTTGCACTTACCTTGTTAAAATTAATTGAAGAATTTTGAAATACATGTAAAGATAAAAATAAATTGTTAAATAATTAATTAAATTGAATTTTAATAGAAACACAATGATCTATTATATTTTCATTTACAAAGCCCAGTTAGTTTTATCGGATTTTCATCACTCGCTATTATCCTTTACAATTCCGTATATCAGATAATATTTTTTAGCTATCCAACGGTGTATTATATTGTAAATCTATATTACTAATATGGTGTTCAAAACATAAAAATTGCATTATTAAAATATCGCTATTCAAGCCCTGTCAAACTATTTCAATCAGAATGAAACCTACATGATACTAAAGCCCATTAAATTTTACATCCATATAACGAGTTTAATCAAAATCGTTAGAGCCGTTTTTGAGAAAATCGTTAAAAGGTGCAAAATGCATGGTATAAAGTGGCTCTTCTTGTTAGCTGATTTTGATGAAAAAGTTGCTGTAACATATGGGGCGTATAGTTGTCTTAAGTATAAATTTCAGTTTCATATCACTTTTTGTATTTGCGCTGGAGTTCACACAGGTACACACATACCTTTTTGTGGTACTTGATCATTTGTACTCAGGGGTTGCAATAATTTATTTTACTATATATTTCATATATAGATGAGTGAAAGTAAAAATGCAACCCCTTAAACAAAAAATTTTAGTATTTTTTAAGAAAAGCATATATCATGGTAAAGCAAAAAATACAAGTCTCCCAACACAAAACGGGTGGATTTTTTAAATAGAATCTGAATAGAATTTTCCTTTTGTTTTCAAAATACTAGGCGATAATAAGAATCAAACGAAGCTAGTTTGTCATTCACATGTGGGTGGGAAGTCACGGCAGACGCGTTTTTAGGGACTGAAATTCTGACCCATATAACAATTACACTGACTTTATGTCGGTAAGCGCAAAACATACGGATTTCTATCACTACTTAAATGAAATTTTATGCCTCGTAAAGTAGTTTGTTACCATTCTATTGTTAGAAACAGCCGTTTCCATGATATCAACAAAATTAATGACAAAAATAAAAAATTTCTCGGTTAACAGGTTTTTAATAACCATATTTATATAACTAATAGTCATACAGACGTTTTTTAAAACTTGTATTAAAGGTAATTTAATCTTATATATTAAATACAATATTATCTTATATGCTAAAACGATTATCCTCATAAGATGAGCCGTATCCATGATAGTAACTATAATTATGATAGAAAAGGGTGATATCACGTTTTCCATGAAAAAAATTGCAATACCTCAAAATCGTTACATATAAGATATAAAAATGTTTTTTACCACTCAAATGGAAGCTTATTAAATGCTTGATGATTTATTATACAACAATTATAATTAAAGGATTAGCTGTTTCAATGATAGTAACCATAATTATGATAGAAAAAAGTGATACCTCGTTTTCAACAAAAAAAAAAAAATTATACCTCTAAATCCTTAAATTCAGACATACAAATGTATTTTACCTCTCAAATGGAAGCTTATTAAATACTTGATAACGATTATAATCATGGGATTAAATTTTTTCATTATAGTAACCATAATAATGTTAAAAAAAGAGTGATATCTCGCTTTTACAATTTGAAAAGAGCAGTAAGGTTTGTATAATGTAATTTGTGCTTTTTGAACATAACAACTGTAACATAGATGTATAATATACCGTTGGAAAGTTAAAGATTTTAGAAAAAATATTACCTTACATACTATGCTGTAAGAGGTAACGTAAAGTGACAAATAGGGCATACGATTATTACTGATGATTATACTAATAATTTGATAATGCTATATTATTCAATATAAATCATATGTTTCTAACGAAATTGAATAATGATTTTATTTAAATTAACTTTAAATTTAAGTTTATTTAATGAGAGCATGTGGTGCTTGATAACAATAAATAACCTATATTTGTCTCCTTAAAAAGTTTATTTGAATTCAGTCAATTCTTTTGACTAAATTTCATTCTTTTTGTTGCGAATTGAAGACTCAGGTGCATGAGAGACAATTGTAAGTCAAAGGTGAGACCGACAGCTGAAATGCACCCCGCAGTATGTTGGGGGAATTGGGGAAGGTGTATTAGGCTTAAATCGCGATGAAACATTACGTGAGTCCTGGGCCTTAGTAACTGGGAAGAAAAGGAACATGCCAGCAGAATCCAGGGATCCACGTTGGTAAAAAACAACAGTTGCAGGAAATGGCATGACCATCTCAGTAAGTAACACTTATGCTCCGCTAGAAAACTTAATTGAGGTCGATCAGCCTACCGACAAGGCTAAACCCCCCAAAGACAAAACACCTACACTATTCATTAACAGCATCCAAAATTACCAAGCTTTCGTCACATTTTTAGAAAATAAATGGTCTCTAAATTCATTTTACCTTACAACTACACCGAAGGGGGTGACTGTTTACCCCTCTACCTCGGAAGTTTATCGAAAATTAGTAAGCAGCCTTAAGAATTCAGAAGCTGATTTTCATACTTATCAACTTCCTGAAGACAAAAACCACAGGATAAAAAAAACTTCCACCACAATACTCCTTTTTTGGACATAAAAAAATATATAGAAAAATATGAAATAAAGTTGAAAACATAACTAATGTGATTTCTAGGTTAAAAATACCACTCCCCATGTTTTTCGTTGACATCTCGAAATCAACCTTCATTGAAAGGTTTTTGAAATTCAATCAATATTTTACAAAAAAATAAGAGTTGAAGATCCCAGAAAAAGAAGAGTCATACCACAGTGCATCAGGTGCCAGCAGTACGGTCACACGAAGTCGTAACTACCCTCCACGTTGTGTGAGATGTGGTCTTAGCCACGACAGCTAGCAGCTCAAATTGTACGAAGGCAAGGGAAACACCAGCGACATGCGCCAACTGCCAGAGAGAACATCCAGCCAACTGCCGTGGGTGCCAAATTCTGTAGGAGTTGAGGATTCAAAGAACACACCGCTCCGAACGAACTCATACTTCACCACGAGGTTACGAAGAATTTCCAGATCTTCGTCAAAAAACGTCAATTAACCCACCATTTCAGAATAATGGTACACAGATAGAGTCACCAGTTCAGCAGCTCCTACTCGACAACAGGAACTCCAACCATTGGGACCACCAATCTAGCCACGGAAATCCTCAGCCCTCCAGATAGAACCAAATTACTCTTTTTCGCCTTCTAACAACGAACCAACAGGCTCGGGCGTGGGGAGGGAAATACATCAGCAGCCGTCTTCAGGTGAAAATTCATCCCAAATTTCACAAATAATTAGATGGTTGAATAATCTTATCCAGCCCCTTTTGTGCCTTCTCCAAGAGCTCGCTTTCTTCACTCAAGCTATGAACCCTCCAAATGGTCCCTTATCGTATAATGATAACCTTATTAACACTCTGAAATAAAATAAAGATTTTAATTATTTAAATAATGCTGGACATTATACATAAAAAAAATCTGACGAGAAGACGTGCTGCTGGGTACTGTGCTTCCTCATGCCTGACATGTCATTATTTGGTTTATTATTCTATCCTATTTGTTGGTTGTCACATACTGCTGACAGGTGCAAACCAATGAATAAAGTGAAAAAAAGAAGTTTATTTAATAATTCTTAAATTTATTTTAACAGTCGGGCTAAGTTAATGTCGTGTGTTGCTTACACCAGTTATTTCTCTGGTATTTAATTCCATTTTATACAAATTAGAAAGAGTATAATTGAGGTAAGTTAAAAAAACAAAAATACATATAACATCATTTTTCTCTTTTTACATTGTTTAAACTTTAAAGTATTTCAATGTTTTTTCTTGACAACCAATCTTATTTCTAATTTTGTTATAAATTGCAGAAATATGAACTAATGATTATTTTTCTCTTTTGCTATACACGAATAAATATTAATAAGCTTTAAAATAGTTTAGATTTTCAGAAGTGTATGAATCTGTCTAGAATGCCAAAGGAAGTTGGTCTATCGATCTAGTGAATAGTCAAGCCATAAGAAGATTAATTTTTGATGACTTCATTGCTTTTCGCCCGCATACTTTAGAAATGAAACTCTTTTATTATGTCAGGTCTCACGGAGTTCTCGCACTATTTTATTAATGGCGTCAAGTTGACTTTATGTTAAGTTATTAAATTGGCTAAAACAGTAAACTTCACACTAATACAGTAAATCAATCCTTTCATATTTTAAATTGCGATGAAGAAAATGTATGAATACAAACTATCTCTGTATAATAAAGGAAAGTTTGATAGAAAAGTAAATGGGAGGAATATTCTTCCGGATGGAATTTACGGACCTGATGGGTGTGATGGAGTGAGGTTACATACACTACGTGAAATAGATTTGTCACAGCTTCAAACATGTTACATTATTGTGTTTTTATATTCATTTGAAGCTGATTTTTATTTAACATTAAATTTTTGTATTTTACCATCGTAGAAAGATTATTTTATTTTACAGTGGCAAATCCTTTATAACCTCTCGCCAGTTGTTGTCTTTTGTCACTTTTGTTTTTGTGCGCACCTAAAGGCAGCGCTACACGATGAGAATTAGGGTATGTGTAGGTGAGGTGAAAGCAAGTCTTGTAAGTGTTCACGAAAGTAGCAGGAGAGGGAGAGGGCTTATTTAAAAAAATACATTTCGATAGTGACATCAAATATGAGTATTAGAAAAATCCTATAATATCATTAAATTTTTTTTACAGATAAAAAACTGAATGGTAAAGTTATATCAAAACAAAGAAGTGTAATATTTATAAGGCAATATTTATAGAAGGGATAAAATTAGTATGCGAAAATGGATATTTCACTTTTAACAATACATTTTACAGAAGGACTAACGGCCTACCAATGGGTGGATGCCTTTCAATTAATCTAAGTGAAATTGATCTAAATCAACAATTAAAAAATGCATTAAATAAAATAAATACAATGCCGAAATTGCTTGTGAAATATGTTGACGATATTCTACCATAGTAAATAAAAATGAAATAGATAGCCTGGTAAAAAATTTAAATTTAATATCTGAAAAGATAAAATTGAAAAAAGAATAAGAACTTGATAATAAAATCCGATTTTTAGATATAGAGATAATTAGCGACAGCATTGGCAAATTGAGTACATTGTGGTGCGAAAAATAACGAGCAACAGACTATTAAATTGGCATAGCAATCAGAGTAAGAAGCAAAAAATAAATAAAGCTATCTACGCATCTTCGAGAAGTTTCGTGAGTCATTGGCCACACAATCTGCCCAGCGCAGCTTGGCCTCCCAACCTTGCGACGACTGTAAACGATTTCGGTTAGTAATATCTTTTGGAGGCATATCGTCAGCCATTCGTGCCAGATGTCCTGTCTGGAGACAGATTTGATCTTAACAAAGCTGGATACATCACTTTCACGGTATAAATCGTACAGCTCTCTGTTGCTCCTCCGCCTCCATTCATTATTTTCACAACACCGCCATATATTCGGCGCAACACTTTCCGCTCGAATATAAGTAGAAGCTGGTCCTCAGCTCTTGATGTTACCCACGTTTCTGAGCCGTAATATAGTACAGGTCGAATAAGGGCTTTATACATAGTCACATTTGTTCGCCTAGCCACATGACGGCTGCAGAAATGTTTTCGAAGTTCAAAATAGCAACGATTTGCGGCTAATAATCTTCTTTTTATCTCAGCTGTGGTTTCGCTGTTGTGATTCACTAAAGACCCCAAGTATACAAATTGGGAAACATGCTCAAACTCGTATTGTCCAGAAGAAACCTTGGTGCCAACTAATCCTGGAGCTTCATCTGAAATCATATACTTCGTCTTATCTTAGTTCACAACGAGTCCTATGCGTTTCGCCGCAGCTTCTAAAGCAAGAAAGGCTTCAACTACCGCTTGCCTGGACCGTCCCACAATATCTATATCGTCTGCATATGCCAGCATTTGCACCGATCTGTTCCATACAGTGCCTGTGGTCTGTATCTTGGAGTCCCTTACTGCTTTTTCTAGGGCCATATTAAAGAGCAGGCACGCCAGGGCATCCCCTTGCCTCACTCCTCTTGTCGATATGAACTCCGATGATCTCCGACCTTGCACTCGGACCACACATTGGATGCTTGTCATGGTCATTCTAATGAGTCTGATCACTTTAGGCGGAACAGTCAGCTCTTGCAGTGCTCTATATTGTTCGTTTTTTCTCAGTGCTGTCATATGCTGACTTAAAATCAACAAAGAGGTGATGTGTGGTCACTCTATACTCTCTTCCTCTCTCGAGTATTGTGCGGAGGCTGAAAATATGGTCTGTAGTTGATTTGCCTTGACGGGATTCACACTGATAGGGACCTATCTCTCTTTCAGCTTCAATTGTTAGGAGTCTGCGAAACAAAATATTTGAGAGGATTTTAAATGCGCATGGAAGTAAAGATATTCCTCTGTAATTGCTGCATTTAAATATGTCTTCCTTCTTGTGTATAGGACAGATCACAGTTTTTTTCCAGTTCTGAGGTAGTACTCCGATATTCAAATGTTTATTAGCATATTATGTAAGCATTTTATTAGTTCCATTGATTCCTGTTTAAACAGTTCCGCAGGGAGTGAGTCAATTCCAGGAGCTTTATGATTCTTAAAAACCTACTGATTGCTTCAACAACCTCTTCCTCATCAGGTGGTTCCAGTTCGCCTTCATAAAGTTGTTTTTGAGGACTGTGTTCATTCTCCTCTCTTCCATTCAGAAAAATCTTATAGTATTTTTCCATTCTTCCATGCAAGCCTTATCGTCGGTCAACAGACATCTGCTTAAATGGTTTCCTGGTAAAGTTAACTTTCCGGAAAAATTTTCTGGCTTCGTTTTCAGATCTAAGCTTCTCCAGTTCTTCTAATTCAGCATTGATTCGTAGCCTCTTCTTCTTTCGGTGGCATCGCTTCTTTCCTGTCGTTTTTTTTCGATAATCCTCAACAGTTCCACGTGTCCGCCTATTATCATCATCGTTCTTTAAGCTTTGTTCTTGGAATCTGTGAGGGCTCTGCACACTTCATCGAACCACGGAGACATTAGATCTTTTGCAGCAGAACCTAAAACTTCTTCTGCCACCTGTGCTATGACTGAGGAACATTTCGTTCACTCTCCTTCGATATTTTCGCTAGTTGGTCTTTGAGACAGCATTCGATTCAACTTTTTGAGTATCGGACCTGTATTTCTTGATCTTTGAGCTTTCCTAGATTAAACCGTTTAGTTACCGGTGCTGATGTATGCCTCGGGCAGCTTATACGCTCTCATATATGTCCGACGCTCAAGAAGTGGTCTGAATCAACGTTAGCACTTCTAAAGACCCGTAGATCCGATATACTGCATAAATAAAATAAATTGTAAAAATTGTGAAAATAAGCCATATTATGGACAAACGTCACAATGCCTTCATAAGAGAATACAAAAACATAGACAAAACTGTAACTCGAAATGTAGTCGAAAATAATACAAAAAAATTTTCTTTTCTTTTCGAATACATAGATTTTCCCATTTTTGGATTTAATGATGAAATATATATTATGATATTTTTGAAAACAGGTATTTTTGAAAAATGATACTATTAAAAATTATGATGACACTGCTAATGAAGCGGTGAAATAAATTGATATATAACATGGATATGCATGGTAGGTAACAGATTTATTAAAAATAATTTAGTATGTGTTGATATTAGATGTTAAAAATGTATAAATGCCATCAAAACTTTTCATTGATTACAGAAGCTTGAAAATGGTCCTAGAGGCTAAAACGTTGCAATGTCTGGAAATTAAATACATTTTAAAAAAATGTGTCCAACACTTCTTTCACAGAGCATCAAACAAATAGTCAACCAAAAGAACACTTAAGACAATGATGAAAAAATATAATTTAAATAGTTCATTTGAAATATAAAATATTGATAAACCAAATAAAACAGGGACCGTTGTTATTTCTGTAGTTTTTGAATACATAGCAATCAAGTTTTCATTACATGGAAAAATTAAATTTTCCGTTATTTATGATTCACTTTAAAATAACAAACAAATACACTTAACTAATTTTGATTTATGTTTTTCATTTCAGCCGAAGGTTAAATATGACAATGAATAGAAGTTATAAAATAAACATATTTTCTTGCTGATTGCACTTTTCATTAAGATGAACTAAAACTCCCAAAGCGATAATTGCTAAATCGGTCAGACAAATATTTTTTCACCATATGTGACATTTTTTTTTTTAATAAATTATTAAGTGGTAAATATTTTTTATTTTCTATAAAATCAAGTTACACAATGATTTGTATTACTGTAATTCGTTAAAAGGCTTTTCAAAGTATGTAGCTTTGAACAATATGACTGACCTCTAATTATGCGTGAGAAACGGGAGGATTAATTAATTCCATGATAGATATTATTGCAATGTATCAGATGGTTAATTAACTAGAACTTCACGGGTGCATTTGTGTTAATAAGTTAGAGTTAGACTCTGTAGCTGAACACTACTCCCGCCGGTGTTATATCCCACTACTGTAACGAAGCCCTTTAATTTAATTAGAATAGGTTTCAAGTTTATATTATATGATGATTTTTATACTCATGAGTTTTATTATATATATATATATATATATATATATATATATATATATATATATATATATATATATATCTATATGTATATCATCATCATCATCATAATCATTCCCCCTTCTACGGCTGTTCGGTGTGAGGGTCCTGCTTATAGAGTCGTATTATATATATATATAATTTTATTTGAAATTATTAGGGTTTTAGGTCGTTAACAATTACTTCTTCTTAATTTTCTTTATTTGAAGTTTTGATTCTTCTTCACAAACATAGGAACCTTTTCAAAACAAAGAATTTTATCGAGCAACGACATACCACTCAGGCTAACTACAAGGCACTGGGATCCTGATACTTAATATTTTATGATTATTTGGTGTACTGTAGTTTCTGTTTTTTTTATGATAATTTACTTCAGATAATAATAAAATACGTGTCACCCACATAAGAGAAAACTACACCACCTCTGCAATGTTTATACCTTCGAACTGAATGCTATTGCCTCCGCTCTCTATTTTTGCACGTCTAACGTCATGATGGACTATATAACTATTATTTCCGATTCACTAACCGCACTTTATGGTTTAAACAAAATGCACTCTGTAAATCCGACGATCCAAAGCATTCACGACTACCTTCTCATGCTAGAAGAAGTAGGTAAGACGGTTCTCTTCATCTGGGCCCCCAGCCATCTGGGTATATTAGGAAACGAGATGGCTGACAGAGAAGCGTTGAATCTGCCTGGTAGGGGTGCAGCGATCCTCACCGCACCGGAACTGGCCCGTCCCCTAACAGAAACAGTAAAAATAAGGTGGCAAGCCATGTGGGATGAAAGCCCACCGAGTAAGCTTAAACTTATTAAGAAAACCGTAAACCCCTGGAAAACCTCAAGCCGTAGTTCTTTTCGAGAAGAAGTCGCTATTACCTGCATCAGAATCGGACATAGCCGACCTACCCATGGCTATTTAATTACTAGAGAAATCCCTCCTAAATGCCCACAGTGCAACAAAATTTTATCCATCAGACACATAATTGAAGAATGCTCTTATTATCACAAAGTATTATACCAGCTGGGTATACCACCCAACATATCAATGGCTCTGCGGGATGATTAGCCCTCAATAAAAGCAGTCATTAAATTCCTAAAAAAAGTGAAATTGTTAACCAGTCTCTGACTATCCAACACATTTATCGAGGACGTACCCTCCTTATTATGTATCTATTTATTTCTTTTTTGTATTTTTTTTTTCTACCTTCATTTTTTATTTCATATTATTATTATTATTTTATTTTTTTTGCATTTATTTATTTTATTTTATTTTTTTGTTCTTATTCTATTTATTTATTTTTATTATTATTATTTTTTTTATCATTATAATTCCTCTTGAACTAAGAATAAACATCTCTCAAGGATAAACCATAATAACTAACCATCGGGCGTTGATGACCTGGCTGTTGTACGCCCTAAAACCAAACAAAACAAACAAACAAATACGTGTCAGCCATTGATGCTTTAGTACTTGTAAACTTGTTTCAGCCCGATATTTAATTAAATACAGGTTTCAATGTGCGGACAAACTCAAAAGAATTCAAACTAATAGGAATCGTAAGGAAGAAGAGTTGTAGGGAACACTTTTGATAATTGGCTTCGAGGCTTTGATCCTTTGTGAAGGCTTCACCCTTTCAACCTCGTCACTTGTTACCCCTCTGTCAATAGAGCAACAGTTTATTAAGTGTCTGCTTTTACCGCAGGTTGTTTTAGAAAACATTCAAAATCTATGATGGAATAGCAAGTATAATCGCTTAAGTTTTACCTGTGAACATGAACTTACATTCAACATTCTATTTGATTCAATTTATGTAATGAATGTTAATGAATAAATTCCTTGTAATCAGGTACATTAAAGAAGTACAGACTTTGTTTAATAATCTCTTACTCATTTTCCAAACTTTACGAGAATCATGCAATATAAAAATTCAAGTAAAACATAATATATGAACATAACATCTCCGGGAGACATATCAAATTCTTTGATAGTCTCCGGTACTGCACGAACCCACTGTTCAACACACTGACTCCGACAGGACGGCCACAGCGCTGGCAAGACTATGTACGGACCCTCAGACTGGACTTAGAAAACAGAACTTAACAAACTGACTCAGTAAGACTAGTGAGCCCCATCACTAACACAGATTCCCATTCCCTCCCTACTTTTTCGTATCCTCAGGCCTCTCTTAAAATGCATATAATGCGGCAAAAGAGATCACAGATTCCTTCCCCTATTTTTCCGATTTTCAACACCGAATCCCTTGGGGCATAGCAAAATAACAAAAAAAAAAAAAAAAAAAAAAAAAAAAAACATGTTGGGTTTTTAAATTAGTTCTTAGCGTTTTTTTTAATTTTGATTTCAAAGTTCCCGGTTCTGAACCGATCAAACCATTTACGGACGGTGCTTTCTCCTAAGGAATCATTGCCACACACATGGAAATTATTTTTAACTATAAATGCACCGGATTTTGCTTTTCAGGAATAAAAATAATTAAACAAAGAAAATGATTTTTGTTCTCTTCCATTTTTAACAAGCAAAATACAACTTAAAGATCAGGAACCTCGTCGGGTGAAACTCGTGCATAAAAATACCTTAACTAATCCTTTTTTTTTTTTTTTTAACATGTAAGCATTTTTGACCAAGTAAACATTTTTTTTCCATTTATTGAGATTTACAACTGTATTAGTAAATGCATCAAGTAAATTAGCTGCCAGATAATATACATAAAAATACATGAAGAGAAAATGCCCATTGGTATCAATCCACTATGAATCTAAACTAGGAGATCTCGAGGCCATCTTCTTTTCAGGCGCCTCGGAGGATTGTCAGGAATAGAAGAGGAATTAAGCATTGAAACTAGTGGGTTAGAGTGGGAGTGGAGTTTGTCATGGAAGGATTGATACCTGGTTCGAGCCAAAGCAGCTACTAAGGGAATATTAAGGTCGTTATGGATGAGCTTGTTCGTGACAAAATAAGGAGCGTTGAGGATTTTTCGAAGGATTTTGGATTGAAGACGGGAAGAATATGATGGTTTAGTGGAGCCCCTTAGCTCAACTCCGTAAGTCCAGATAGGTCTTATGATGGTCATGTAGATCAGTCTTTTGGAGTAAAGTGGAAGCTCAGAGCGTTTGTCTAGTAAGTGTTGAAGTAACTGAAAGCGGCGAGCAGTTTCTTGTTGTTTCAGTCTAGTGTGCGGATTCCATGTTAGACGATTGTCAAGTAGAAGCCCTAGGTAACGGATCTGTTCAACTGGAACAAGCGGAATATTGTTAAAGGATACTGTAGGACAGGATGTCATAGGTTTACGGCGAAGGGTAAAGGTTATTTGGTGGGATTTGATGGAATTTATTTTAATTCTCCAATTCTGACACCATACCTCAAGGTCTCGGATGTGGTATTAAAGAGTTTGAGAGGCAATAGTCGCATCGTTATTGACTGATAACACACAGGTGTCATCAGCATAGGTAGAAAGGAAGGTGTTGGGATGGGTTGGGATATCAGCTGTATAAACTGTGTAAAGGATAGGTCCTAGGATACTACCTTGAGGAATACCAGCAGACTGAGTACCAAGTAAACTTGATTTTAAAAATACAAAAAGGAATAAATTGAAATATCGAAAATCGCTACGAACTTATTTTAAAACACAATATATTTTTTGTAATATAAATTATATTCATAGAAGGATCACCAGATCAGTTGTTGAAGCGGTGACAGTCTTAGTGATATTGATATATCAGGATGTACGTAGAGAAATATAAGTATTGAGGTTCTTTGATATAGCATTTCCAAGTCAATTGTAACCTTTTCCAAGTCAAATGTAACTTTTTCCAAGTCAAATGTAACCTTTTCCAAGTCAAATGTAACCCTTTCCATTTCAAATGTCACCTTTTCCAAGTCAAATGTCACCTTTTCCATTTCAAATGTTACCTTTTCCAAGTCAAATGTCACCTTTTTCTTCACTTCTAGCCTTAAATATTCCGTTTTATTTATTTATTTATTGAAAAATAATTAGTTTAATTAACATTATGACTTTTTTAATAATTTTGGCATATAATAATTGATATTTTTTTTGGGTCTCTTAGATATTTGATATCAAGTTCTGTTTTTTACTAGCTAATATTTAAAAAAATTAATTATCGTCTATTTAGTTTTAAGATAGTTGTTGATTTTGATTTTTTAGAGAGGAGGGGTAGTTTTTTGGAATAATTAATGTGTTTTCGGGTATTATAATTAAATTTTTCGAGCTGTATTTTTTATCGCTCGCGTGCATTTTAACTCGCATTAAATTTTAATGTTTTTTATTGATATAGGGATTAATTAATGTGCTTTCGGGTGGTTATGATTACGTTTTTTGAGCTGTATCTTTTATCGGTCATGCGTATTTCAACTAATATTTACTTTTAATGTTTTTTATTGATATAGGGATTAATTATTTTGCTTTCGGGTGGTTATGATATGGTTTTTCGAGCTGTATTTTTTTCGCTCGCGCTTATTTTAACTAAAATTTACTTTTTATGTGTTTTATTGATACAGGAGTTAATTAATGTGCTTTCGGGTGGTTATGATTACGTTTTTCGAGCTGTATTTTTTATCGCTCATGCGTATTTCAACTCGCCTTTACTTTTAATGTTTTTTATTGATATAGGGATTAATTATTTTGCTTTCGGGTGGTTATGATTACGTTTTTTGAGCTGTATTTATTATCGCTCATGCGTATTTCAACTCGCATTTACTTTTAATGTTTTTTATTGATATAGGGATTAATTATTTTGCATTCGGGTGGTTATGATTACGTTTTTCGAGCTGTATTTTTTTCGCTCGCGTTTTTTTAACTAAAATTTACTTTTTATGTGTTTTATTGATATAGGGATTAATTAATGTGCTTTCGGGTGGTTATGATTACGTTTTTTGATCTGTATTTTTTATCGCTCATGCGTATTTCAACTCGCATTTACTTTTAATGTTTTTTATTGATATAGGGATTACTCAATGTTCTTTCGGGTGGTTATGATTACGTTTTTCGAGCTTTATTTTTTATCGCTCATGCGTATTTCAACTCGCATTTACTTTTAATGTTTTTTATTGATATAGGGATTACTCAATGTTCTTTCGGGTGGTTATGATTACGTTTTTCGAGCTGTATTTTTATCGCTCATGCGTATTTCAACTTGCATTTACTTTTAATGTTTTTTATTGATATAGGGATTAATTATTTTGCTTTCGGGTGGTTATGATTACGTTTTTCGAGCTGTATTTTTTATCGCTCATGCGTATTTAAACTCGCATTTACTTTTAATGTTTTTTATTGATATTGGGATTGATTGTTTTGTTTTGGGTTCTCATTATAACGTTGCTGGAATATACATCGTTTAGATTGTTTTTTTTTTTTTTTATTATTATTATATTTTATAAAAGGATTAGTTATAGTTCCTTTTCCAGCGTCCTGAGTAATTTTTTTTCAACTAAATCTTTTGTAAAGGATCCGCTTCCTAACTCGGTCTTACAATTATTTGATAATTTAATTGAGGAATCGTTTATTCTATTTTCGGGTGTTCTGATAACATTATTTGAACCAAATTCGTTACTCATTTTAAGTTACTCTTTCTATTTCATAAATATTCGATAGAGGGATCGTTTATAGTGTTTTCGGGAATACTAATAGAGTTTATGACATTTATTTATAGCTAGTGCACATTTTAACTTAAATGAAAAGTGATCTAGAAGAATGCGCAATCGCGATGTAACGTCCAAATCAAAAATGTAATCAGATCCTGCAAAAAAACAATAAATAATGTTTACATCATATTATAACATAATACCTACGGTTTGTAGAAATTCCCAAGCGCATAAAAGAATAAAGTTCAAAACACGTTATGAGAATCCCCTAAAACAAAAACAAAGAAAGACCACTGCAAATGCAAGTTGAAATGAGAGCAAGCGACAATAAAAACAGCTTAAAAAACGTAATCACAAGACCCGAAAAGATAATTACAAACGTCTATAACAATAAAAGATATCAAAAGTAAATCCGAATTGAAATACGCATAAGCTATAAAAGATACAGCTCAAAAACGTAATCATAACCACCCAAACGCACATACATTACCTCTCTATATATAAAAAACATTAAAAGTAAATTCGAGTTAAAATACGCGGGAGCGATAAATAAATAAAACTAAAAAAACATAATTATAGGACCCGAAAACAAAATTTTCAACACCTATATCAATATGAAACATAAAAAGTAAATATTAGTTAAAATAAGCGAGAGCGATAAAAAATACAGCTCGAAAAAACGTAATTATAGCCACCCGAAAGCAAAAAAATGAATTCCTATATCAATAAAAAATATTAAAAGTAAATGCGAGTTGATATACGCATAAGCGATAAAAGATACAGCTCAAAAAACGTTATAATGAGAACCAAAAACAAAACAATCAATCCCAATATCAATAAAAAACATTAAAAGTAAATGCGAGTTGAAATACGCATGAGCAATAAAAAATACAGATCGAAAAACGTAATCATAACCACCCGAAAGCACATTAATTAATCCCTATATCAATAAAACACATAAAAAGTAAATTTTAGTGAAAATAAGCGCGAGCGAAAAAAATACAGCTCAAAAAACGTAATCATAACCACCCGAAAGCACATTAATTAATCCCTATATCAATAAAAAACATTAAAATTTAATGCGAGTTAAAATGCACGCGAGCGATAAAAAATACAGCTCGAAAAATTTAATTATAATACCCGAAAACACATTAATTATTCCAAAAAACTACCCCTCCTCTCTAAAAAATCAAAATCAACAACTATCTTAAAACTAAATAGACGATAATTAATTTTTTTAAATATTAGCTAGTAAAAAACAGAACTTGATATCAAATATCTAAGAGACCCAAAAAAAATATCAATTATTATATGCCAAAATTATTAAAAAAGTCATAATGTTAATTAAACTAATTATTTTTCAATAAATAAATAAATAAAACGGAATATTTAAGGCTAGAAGTGAAGAAAAAGGTGACATTTGACTTGGAAAAGGTAACATTTGAAATGGAAAAGGTGACATTTGACTTGGAAAAGGTGACATTTGAAATGGAAAGGGTTACATTTGACTTGGAAAAGGTTACATTTGACTTGGAAAAAGTTACATTTGACTTGGAAAAGGTTACAATTGACTTGGAAATGCTATAACTAGAAGAAACGATATCCAGGAGAATATAAACTTGCGGCTAAAGGCAGGGGAAGTGTGTCATTACTCTGTTGCGAAATTACTTATTTCGCGGCTTTTGTCAATAAATTTGAATACTATAATTTTTTAAACTATCATCCCGACGATTCTTTACGCATGTGAAACGTGGTCGCTTACCTCGAAGGTTGGAAAACACCGTAAGGATTTCGAGAATAATGCTAAATAAAATATTTAGTTCAAAGAGAGATAATGTCACTCAGTTTGGCTCAGTGAACAAACAATTACGAAAAAGTTAGTACTCGATAAACCGACTGGTAGGTGTCTGGGAGGTAGGTTGAGGCGTCCCACAGTGGTTCCAAACGCACTTTTTCAGGACAAAAGACTGCACTGGTCGTTCTATTTAAGATATATGAGCCATTTTTACGTAATTTTGTTCCTTAGTAAATTTTCATTCAGTACTACATTATGGTTTTCATTTGGAAAAATTAAATTAGAATTTATATTTATATGTAAATTTATACAATATGTTCAGATGTTATATGTAAATTTTTTTCTGGCATTTCCAGTGAAGAAATTTCTATAACAGACTATCCGTTCTACTTAACTAACCAAGTAGAAATCAATTTACGGTTTTAAAAATTTCGTTCGTGAAAACCAAAAACAAAAATAAAAATTTTAAAGCAATTTGCACTTCATTATGATGTTTAAGTATTGATATATTTAAAATAATTTTAATTTTTTTACATTTTTTGAAAAATTTTAAAAATCACCAAGTCCTTATATGAAACCCAACGTTTACTTAAACGTTTCTATTAACAATTCTAGACAAAATTAAATGCAGTAAATATAGATATATTGAATAATTAGTGAGAGCGATATTTCTCTAAAATGATCGACAAAACCAATATATTTTCATAAGCTAAAAATATGCCAATTATACCATTGAAAGTCAATTTACTAAAAAACAAAATTACGTTAACGTGGCTCATACATCTTGAATAAAATGACCAGTGTAGACTTTTGTTCCGAAAAAAGAGCGTTTGGAACCACTATGCATTGGTCGGAGGTTAGCGGTGTCTGATCTGGACGGGCTTGGGCTAATAATTGGACGAATCTGTGTTAGAAGTATTTAGAGATATCGGTATCGAACCTATTTATTCTATATTTCTTCAACTTTTCTCCTTTTACCCGCCTACACTCACTTAAGTCAAAGTTTTTGCTTGTGTTCTTCATAAAATTGATTTCTATTATATAGTAGCTGGAAGCGATTTTTGTAATTTATAATGTTCTTTGTAACACCTATATTAGTATACATTTTTCTTGGCTCAATCCATCCTATAGTCTTTTTTAGTTTTTAGACGCGCTTTTCTTTACAATCCGTGTGTTTCTATTACTTAAACACATTATAATACTGTTTATCGATAATTTTAGCAATACCGCTTGAAAAACAACATCGCTCGTAATTATCTGCGAAGAAGAATTAGGTGGAAAAAAAGAATATAACTTAAGTAGTTCAAAATGCTAAAAGCTCGTAAGCGGTTAGTGAAAGAAAATAACTGGTTATAGTTCTTCTTAGTAGTCATGAAAGAATAATAGAGTTATAAAACAAAGCAATTATACTTAGTTAAGAACTAATTTAATGATTCTTAGAACTATCATTCCAGGTATTTATAGTCATTATTAGTTAAATCCCCGGATACTGTTGTTTTTGTCATCTCTGGTCTGAGTTCCCTTCTCAGATTCGGAGAATCATTATTAATTTTGCGGCTACCACTAAATGAATATGAACTAAGTTAGGCAGGATTCGAATCCAACTGTCTCTTTGAGCAATCATTTAAATTATTATTTTGCCAATTTCGCTAATTAAACGGTACATTTTAAGAATTGGGGAACTGACAAATGATAAAAAATAAGAAAAAAGGAAAACATGATCTGGATTTTTTTTTTCTCGCTGGTACCAACGAAATTGACTTGATAAAAACTCAAAACACCCCATATACAACAGAAAATAAATTTACATTACCATCAGTAGACCTATACGGATATATAGGATTGATCTGTGGATTTCACTAAACTATCAAATTCCTCCAGCTTTAAATTGCCATCCAAAATCTTTAAAAAAACCAAAATGCCTACATATTGTCAGAAATATAACCATCCATAAACAACTAAATATCCCATTATTTGCAGACTAAGCCAGAAATCCAGTGGTTTAAATGGGCTGGTACTTTCTAATTCATGCTTTTACATCTCTATCTCTCTCTGATAGATCATACGAGGAATCTGAAAAGAAAATGGCATAGGGATCTTATTAACTAAACCGCTGTGTAGTTTCTACAGGAGACTTTTTTTATGCTCATAATTCTTGTGTAGCTTATTTACTCGTTCTATTATATTTATATATTTAATTTGTTTTTATGTAAATATAAATAAAATATATTTAAGAAAAAGTGTTTTATTTATTTTTTACAACATGATGATTTACGTTACATAGAGTAAATACCGAAAAATAATACTGGATCTGGAATGAAAGACAGAGTATCAACCCGAAAGAGCGCCTGCCGAGAGATTAACCCGCAAGACTGCTGTGTGTTGTAAGCAGGGATACTATAATTCTGAAGGAGCTCATGTTCTATCCTAGATAAGAAACGCTTAACTTATATATATATATATATATATATATATATATATATATATATATATATATATATATATATATATATATATATATATATATCACTTTGACGACCAGAGCGGGCGTATGCGCCCGCTGGCTTAGTCTACCCCTGGCCCACTCCCTGGTTCATGTGCAGGGCGAGAGGGACCGCAGCGGGCGTATACGCCCGCTCTCCCGATACCACTACCAGCCTCCAGCGGGCGTATACGGGATTTTATTAATTGTTTCATTTAACTTAAAGTAACTTTTATCACAATTTTATTAATACTATGTGTTTTTCGGGTGAAATAAAACACAAATAGCTGATAATAATGTTTTGGGCCACTGAACCAAAATAGCCAGTTTTAGTCGGTCACAGATGGAACCGCTGCAGCGGACTCATACGCCCGCTATGGTCCACAAAAGAAGGTGCTCCAAACACGCGTGGTCGTCAAAGTGTTAAATATATATATATATATATATATATATATATATATATATATATTATAATATATATATTATTGTTATATTAGGTTGTATAACATTTATTAGGAAATGGAGTTTTAGTTAATATTTACCCACTAACAGTGATAAAAATAGAATATTTGAAACTACATATTGTAGAATAATTGAGACGTTGATTTCCAAAAGGTACTATATCCATTCTAGGAAATTTTACAGGAAGCGCGAAAATCTCTCATTGGTATATTATTAAACTAGCTAATTTAGGTCTTTTGCCTTAAAATTTAGAATTATCTTTTTACTATAATAATAACATCATATTAAAGTTATGAAGAGATTTTTTTTCGATTGATTTGGAACGAAAATAAATGCGTAATTAGTACTTTTAGAAAATGACCGCATTTATAAATCGCGTTTTTTAAGAACTTGAGAATTAATTAGATAACGTCAATTAGAATATTTAGATAAAACAAAATGATGAGAATACAAATATGTAAAAAAATCAATTTCGTAAAAAATGTCTTTTGGTACCTTTTGAAAATCAACGTCCAATTAATAAACATAATTTTGAACAGTTTAAATATACTAAATATACGCAGTGAATGTATATTGATCTGATATAAGTGAATACACAGTCATTAGTAGCCTGTCATAAGAATAATTAACATTTCTTCTTATTTTATAAATGCATTTAGAAGAAAAATATAATTAAATTTACTAAAAGTTTTAAGCAAAATATTCCCGAATATAGAACTACGTAAATTTTATCATATTCTAAAGAAGTAAGCAAATTGGATACCAAAGAATATTGTTTTTAAACGTTTCCTACTGTTGATAACACCATTACGATGACCCAATTTAATGCAAAAATAAATACATAAAATATACATAACTCTATATATTTGTTTTTCATGTTGATCTGGAAATAAAAATTATTTAAATCTGATATTACATAAAATGTATATAACAATTACAAACTTCTTTTACAAAATTTATATTTTAAATTAAATTATTTATGACTGAACTAGAACTAGAAATTAATTATATTTTTCATTAAAATCCTGTATTATGAAGTTGAACTTGTGAAAAAGTAATCTAAGGGATGGAACTCAAACAGCAGCATGGCAGCATCTTACAATTTCAGGTAGATGGCCACTAACTTTTTGAAGGGAGTGGTGAGAAAAAAAAGTATGGTTTTCAGAGAAAAACGAGTAGGGTGGTCTAGTGGATAGAGCGCTAGTCTACAGTGCTCCGGGTCCTGGGTTCGAATCCTGGCTGTGGCGGAATATTATTTATTCTGTTATTTCAGCCGGGTGGCGATCCTGGGGCACACCCAGCCTCAATTGGGTGTCAAGTGGGTACCCAAAAATGGGGAAAAAACATGGCGGCTGAGCGTGATCTTGGCCGAATCGCCTCATTACACGGCCGTTGGCCTAGGAACAGTAAGAATCTCTACATGCACTGAGCCCATGGGTTGTAGTGGTATAGGTTTTTTTTTTCAGAGAAAAAAGAAGAAATAATTAATATATTGTTGATCATATATGCATTGAAGACCTTGTAAACAAGAAGGCATAGAGTTTAAAATAGTATTAGCGAGATTCAAAAAGAAAAAAATGATCAGCTAATGCGCTCGATGATAACAGTCATACGTTACATCGTCTCTCAGATTTTTGCTTTTTTTCAGTAGGAATTCGCTAGAATTCAGTCTGGAAAACATCACTAGACCTCAGGAATATTACGGAAGTGAATATTGGAGAAGTTTCGGTAAGCAAAGTTATAATTTACTTTGTACAATCACGAAAAAGTGAAAGGAGGGTCACTGATCAGCTGATTGCCGCTAGCTCGGCAAGCTCGGGCTTGCTTTTCTTTTAATTATCTTTCTTTTATCTTTAATTCTTATCTCATTATTTATTTATTATTATTATTATTTTCTTAATCAATGAGATATTTTCATCAAGTCATGTCCTCAAAGTCCGCAAGTAAAAGATCTAGATCTGCAGGTTCGAACTCGTCTCCCACAAAACAGAGACCCCGCCGTGAACAAAATAAAAAAAAATGATTCCACCAGCGACCGCGTCAGCTACCTCATTAGGATCTGAACCACAGCCCAGCACATCATCACAAGGAATAACTGACGAATCTCCGTTTTTTACACCGAATCCATTTCAGATCCTCCAAAATGAAAAAGAAACCATGGAATCTTCTCCTATACCCAAAGAACCACTACCTCCACCAATATTTGTTAAAAATATTAAAAATATTAAACTGATGTGTGCGCATTTAAACAAAGTAATAGATCCTAATAGTTATTATTGTATAAGTAGAACCAATGATACTAAAATATCTCCGACTACTGCTGAAACCTACAGAAAGATTGTAAAATATCTGACTGAGACCAAAGCTGACTTTCATACTTATCAGCTGCGCCAAGAGAGAGCATTAAGGGTCGTAATCAGAAACCTACATTCCTCAACACCCGTTGAAGCAATCAAAGAAGAACTGACAGAATTAGGATTCCAAGTGAGGCAAGTCACCAACGTTCTAAAAGATAAAAGTCCACTGCCTCTATTCTTCGTGGACTTGGAACCATCAGCAGGAGTCGAAAAAATCTATGACCTCAGTAGACTGTACTATACCCGTGTAAAAGTTGAAAAACCTTACGCAAAGAAAGAAATAGTCCAGTGCCATAACTGTCAGGCATATGGTCATACCAAAAGTTATTGCCATCACATACCACGCTGTGTGAAATGCGGTGAACAGCATAAAACAGAAGAATGTACAAGATCAAGATCAACACCCGCTGTATGTGCTCTGTGCCTCAAGGACCACCCGGCTAACTACAAGGGATGTGAAATCTACAAGAAACTCAGAACCAGATACCAAAAACCTCAGGATTCGAATGAAACAGCTGTACCAACCAGAAGCAGAAGAGAACCATATAAACTTGTAAATTCTAACGTGTCTTTTGCCCACTTGCTTGGAGGTGGTAACCAGAATCATGAAGTCGAGGCACTGCCGGAACAACATTTTCATCAACATTCTCAATCTATTGTACAAGAATCTATCCCTCAAAGTTTACCTAATCTTCAAAAAACTCCTCAACATCAAATTTCTCATATCCCTCCACCATCAAACGTCACAGATCTTACCAGTCTAATGACATCGTTCATCTCCGAAATCAAATCTCTTGTTATGCCGCTTATATCACTCCTTACAAATCTAGTATCGAATCTAATCCCTGCCTTGAAAAATCCTTAAATGACTTCACCTAACTCCTTATCCATTCTCCTTTGGAATGCGAATGGTGTTAGAAATCATACTGACAAACTGACAGCGTTGTTGGAAGACAAAACAATCGATGTTGCACTTATAACTGAAACAAGACTAACGACTAAACAGTACTTCAAAATACCGCAATACACGACATACCGTACTGACCACCCAGACGGTAAAACCCATGCCGGTTCTGCTATCATTGTCCACCAATCCCTCTCTCATCATTTACTCCCACTTCCCACCTACGATTTCCTACAAGCCACAAGCATAGTAATCAAGACTTTTTCCTTTCCGGTAACCCTCACATCTGCTTATTGCCCTCCTAAACATTCCATTTCCAATTCTGAATTTGTATCCTTCCTGGATTCCTTAGGAAATCGTTTCATTCTGGGTGCAGACTTAAACGCCAAGCATCAGCAGTGGGGTTCCAGAACCACGAATTCTCGGGGACGAAATTTGCTGTCTGCACTCAACTCCCGAAATTTTATTATCCTGCCTCCTGACTCCCCTACCTACTGGCCAACCGATCCGAACCGCAATCCTGACATCCTCGACTTCTTTATCCACAGCAGATTAGGCTCTCTCAACTTGTCTTTAACTCGCCTTTATGAACTATCCTCAGACCATAGTCCACTGATCCTAAAAGTATCTCTCACTCCAATTCCAAAACCCATTCCACCATCATTCATCAGAGGCCCTGTCAACTGGAACCTTTTCCGCCAAATCCTGACCGATAATATTGGCCTCAGAGTAACCCACAAAACCCAAGATAACCTAGATAATTCCGTCTATTCCTTTACCACCGCCATCCAACAAGCTGTCTGAACTGCTTCCTCTCCTAAACACTCCAATATAAATCCAGACCAAAATTATTTTCCACAACCTATTATAGACCTCATCCACACCAAACGCCGAGCAAGATCATTATGGCAGCACACCCAACACCCAACAGATCGCCGCTCCTATAACTTCTATTGTAGACAATTGAAGAGGGAGTTGGCGAACTTCCGTTCCCAGTCCTTTAATTCCTACCTCTCCTCTCTATCAGCTCGTGATAATTCCCTGTGGAATGTCACGAAAAAGATCCTAAAATACCATCATGTTTCCCATCCTCTCCGACGTGGTGATGACTCCTGGGCTGCGTCTGATAAAGATAAAGCCGAGGAATTCGCCACACACCTCTCCAAAGTATTCACTCCTCACCCGGAATCCCACATCAATCACACCGCAAAAGTGCAAGACTTTCTTATGTCACCGATTCCACTTTCCCTACCTCCTAAAGCTATTAATCCCTCAGAGGTCAAATATCTTCTCCAAAAACTGACTCTCCGTAAATCTCCTGGACACGATCTCCTTACTCCCCCGATCCTCCGACAACTTCCGCAGAAAGCTATTATATTCCTTACTTATATTTACAACTGCATCCTCCGCACCACCTATTTTCCTCTGTTATGGAAACATTCCACCATCATCCTTTTTTTAAAACCAGGTAAACCTTCCAACAACACTTCATCCTACAGGCCTATTAGTCTACTCCCCATCCTCTCAAAAATCTTCGAAAGGCTTCTTCTTAAACGTATCCTACCCATATTAGAATCTCAAAATCTTCCTTCCCATCAGTTTGGATTCCGTCCTCAGCATTCCACAGTTCAACAGGGGCTCCGAGTTGTAGACCATATTTCCTCAGCTCTTGAATGCAAAGAGTATTGTTCTGGTGCGTTTCTGGACATTGCGCAAGCTTTTGACCGGGTATGGCACACTGGATTACTCTTCAAGCTGAAAACCCATTTACCCCAGTCCCTATACCTCATTCTCCGATCCTATCTTTCGAACCGTTCCTTCCGAGTTCGCTGTGGTGAAGAATTTTCTAACCTTTTTCCCGTTGAGGCCGGTGTTCCTCAATGCAGTGTCTTGGGACCCATCCTCTACATCCTTTACACTGCTGATATTCCTACACATCCTGATACCTTTCTGGCAACTTTTGCAGACGACACCGCCATCCTATCATCCAGTTCCAATCCTGAAACAGCATCCTTAAATCTTCAGAGACACCTTTTCCTTATCGAACACTGGTGTAATAACTGGCGTGTAAAGGTGAACGAAGCCAAATGTAAACACATAACCTTTACTCTTAGACGAAAATCCTGTCCGCCAGTTTATTTCAACTCATTACCGATTCCTCTCTCAGATACAGTCCGGTATCTTGGCTTACTGTTAGACAAAAGATTGACTTGGAACCCACATACAAGACTTAAAAGACAAGAACTCAACCGACGATTCGGACAGTTATACCGACTACTCAACAGAAAATCTGAACTTACAGTTGACAACAAATTATTAATCTACAAGACAATACTGAAGCCCATCTGGACCTACGGACTTGAACTGTGGGGGACAGCTAAACGTTCTAACATCAAACGCATTCAATCCTTTCAATCCAAAGTCCTCCGTACAATAGTAAATGCTCCTTATTATGTCTCCAATTATACCTTGCACCACGACCTTAATGTTCCATTTATTTCAGACCTAATTCCATCCAAATTTTCCAAATTCCACCAGAACCTCATTCATCATCCTAATCCTTTAGCTCAATCCCTATCCAGCTCCACTCATCCATACAACCCGCCTAGAAGGTTGAAACGGCAGTGGCCCCGCGACCTTTTGTAAATATATTGGAGTTCTAGCACTGGCTAGATTCTCCACTCAATGTGATGTATGTATGAGTGTGTGTATGTGTATATAGGTATAAGTGAATTATTGACTTTTGTATTGATTCATTATTGTGTATATATTTTATTGTAATTTTATGTTGTGTAAATATTGTATGAATGTAGTATGTATGATATCATTCAGCACTACTATTAATGTCCAAATTGGGACAGATTGTAAAATTTTCTCAATAAAAATTGTTGTTGAAAAAAAAAAAAGAATTTCATAAATACTATTTATATCTCCTTGTTATGGTAACTAATTGTAACTCTAACAATACTTCGTTTTCACCTAACTCTCCTCTCACTGTGTAGATGCGGCCTTAATTTTAAACGAGGCAAGCTTGTAGAACCTAGTTACTTAAAAAAGGGGTTAGGTACTACTCCTGTTGCTGAGAATGACAATTTTTCACAGGTTTCAGGCACTATTGATAAAACCAAGTATATTAATGCATCATATATTCCGCATAAGTATTTAATTATATATATATATATATATATATATATTATATATATATATATATATATATATATATATATATATATATATATATATATATAATATATAGAACAGAGTGATTTTTTCGCTTTGAAAATAAATTATTTTAAGATATCCTCACTTCATTCCGTTCACGAAGAGGTATATTTATAGATTAGAGTTTGGGACTTTGCTCACTGACACCTCGTAAAACGACAACCGCCAAATTTAACCTTCACAAAAGGTCAGTTGAACTAAGGTCGTTAAAACAGATAAAGGTCTCCCTTTGACAACCCTCGGGTCTGCCTCACCGCCCGTCATCTCTATAATGGTTATCTCGTAATAAAAAAAAAAATATATATTTATTATTTTCCTAAATCAATATACAACCATTCATTAATCATGCAGAAAAAATATATAAATAAAAAAATTAAAATGCTCTCGAATTACATAAATTCCGTTGAAAATATTTGAAAACGTAACTTTAAATTTTTTTTTTTTTATAACAGAAAATTGGGAATTTAGCTCTTTTCGGGCTAAATTGCACGTTTTTTTTTTGTTTTATTAAATTACCTTTCCTATCGCTATAAATACACCGAATCCTTCCTCTACCAAATCATCCAATCCCGGTTTCCATCTTACATTTCGGATCTCCTTAAACTCAACGCCTCCGTTTATAACAGTGAAACGGATCTTATATTCGTAAATAGGAACCAGTGTTAGAGACTCTCTTGTTGTTATAAGTGCTCATATTGTGTCTCTACCTTCAAGTTTTGTTTATTCATTTATCTCTGGCTAATATCATAGAAAATAAAAATACCCTTTACTGAAGTAATTTTGTTCTACATTATTATTAAGATTGAGAACAAATATTATTATGTAAGTGCTGCCGAGTTGGGAAGTGGAACCGTAAATTACTTTCATTTACCTATATATGAAATAAATAGTAAGAGACAGAATTGCGATCGTGAAAACTTTAGAATTCCAGTTTACAACGGAAATACACGTTTTAGGGTCCCCTTAGTACAAATAACCAATTCCCAAAAAAGGTGTGTGTGTGTGTGTGGTACGTCTAGCTTCACTTACCTCCGTTTTTAAAATCGATTAAAGAATTTTCAAGTACAGTAAGAGATAATAATGATTGAAACCATTAAAGGATTTATTAAATGGAATATCTATAAAAATATATAAATTAAAAGTTTTATTAAAATATCTTTTATATTATTATCTAAAATGATATGTTAGTTTTATCGGATTTTCACCACTCTCTAATTACTTTTAAAAGCTAGTTTATAATATAATATTTTTTCTAAAATCATTAGCTTTCAAACGGTATATCATACATGTATATTACTGTTCTTGTGTTCAAAAACAAAAAATTGCATTAAAAACATACTTTTTCAGTTTTCTCCTTTATTTGTTTTTTAAATTCGCAAAACTTACATAATTAGGTGTTATCTATCAATACTAACAAGATAGTATGGTTACTTTTATAGAATATACAAAATTAAAGATAATATAGAGGAAGAAAATTTAAAATATCGGCATTTAGGCCCTGTCATACTATTTTAATCAAAATTAAACCAACATGATGTTAAAGCCTATTAAATTATACATAGGTATAGCGAGTTTAATCAAAATCGTCAGAACCGTTTTGAGATAATCGAAAAAAGGTGCAAAATGCATGGTATAAAGTAGCTCTTCTTGTTAGCTCATTTTGATGAAAAAAGTTTAGTAACGTCTCCGGCGTATATTTTTCTTAAATATGAAATTTCATTTTCATAGGACTTTTCATTTCGGCCCGGGAGTTTCCAAACACACACACACACAGACACATAGACCTTTTCGCGGGACTTGGTTATTTGGACTCAGGGGAATCTAAAACGTGTATTTCCGTTGAAAACTAGAACTATAAATTATCACGATCGCAATACTTTCCTTTACTATATATAGTAAGTGAAAGTAAAAAAAAGATGTAAACAACTTTCAAAGTAACGTTTAATGCTTGGGTTTTTACTTTCTAATTATCAAACGATGTTTTCACGTATGAAAAAGGTAGAGGGCTGCATGGTAAAGGTGGTTTGAAGAAGACAGCCAAAGGAAATTTGTGAGGGGTTCAAGTTTCGAAACCGGAGCTCCAGCCATCCGTTCTCTTAACTGTCCGACCTTCGACGATCGATAAAGCCTACTTTTCACCACCTAGCGCTGGTATAAGCATTGTATATACTTTAATATGAACTAAAATTATATATTTATATATATATATATATATATATATATATATATATATATATATATATATATATATTACTGGACTAGACGCTGCTTCACACGGGTGCAGTTAAGTTTTTTAATTAAAAAAAAATCTAAAAAAAAAAAAAGTTTGAAAAAAAAGATCAAATACCAAGGAAATATGTTAATTTCATAACTTCTATTCATTAATATATTTAATCATCGGTGGTAATAAGAAATTAATCCTAAATTGATTCAGTTAATGTTTTGGCTATTTTTAAGTGAATCATGGATTACTCAAAATTTAATTTTCTAATCTAATGTAATCTTGATACTAATGTGTGTTCTCAAAAACTATAGAAATAAAAAAGTTTCCATCCAATTAGGATTATTACTAATTTATATATCAATTGAACTATTTAAAATACATTTTGAAGGTTAAGTTCAGTTTCTACGAGAATCTCATTTATTTAACTAAGAATAATTTATTTTAATGAAAAAACTTCAAAAGTTGAAGTAATCAATAACAATTTTATGCTCGTAACCACTTTCCACTTATTTTAGCGACTTGAGTAAGGTTTGGTACGTAATGTTTTTCTAAAAAAGTGAGCCCGGTATGAAAGAATATAACTTGTTCGATACTGTACGGTGGCAACACTGGCAAACTCCCTCATTAAAACATTACAAATAACATATCTTCATCAGTTTATAGGCTTATAACAAATTTAGCACATCTATTATCTATAAATATAACACAACTATATGTAAATATAACAACCATTAGCTTGTGAGACTTGTTTTATTACATATTAACTTATATATATATATATATATATATATATATATATATATATATATATATACAGTTATATAATTAAAGCGCAAATGATAAGACTTTACAAGAAATAAAACTGAGCTTTAGGCTCTTTTGTAACCTTCTTCTTTAAAGCTCGTTAAAAGTTTCAGTTTATTTATTTTTTTTAATACCGAAGGGAATTTTATATGCAGTGAACTAGCCGAGTGAAAATCAATAATTTTAAGTTGCTTGTACTGATCATAGTGATGATTACTTTCTATAATTTCCTAATTTTTCTTTACTAACACAATATCAACATTCACCTAATCGCTTTCAAAATAAACTTAACGGTCACAAAAAAAGGCTACAATATACAAGATGCCTAAACCTGATACGTCTATTAGAAATCGGAAAATAAGCTGTATCAGTGATCTGCTCTCCCAACTTTATAAAGAGTAGATCTCAGCCAGGGAGGTGTGCGAATTATAAATGCTTAGTAAATCCAGATTAGCTTATGACATCATAACATTTTATTTTTATTCAAAAAGCATTTTTGACTTTTTAAACTGACTTGAAAACCTAAAACATTTAAATATTTAAAATGCTTACAACAAGAATAGTGGTAATATCCAATGCCTCTTGTTTTATTAAGATATAAACGCTTAAATAGCCTCTTATATTATTAAATATTTTTACATTTCTTTTAAGCATAACAGCCCATTAAAAAATATGAGAGTTTCATACAGAAAAATCTTAAAATACACTGGAACCTCTTTTCCTTTCTCTATTAAGTATTCTCACCTTTAACCCTTTAGGGAAAACCTTCTCTGGAACTAAAAAGTCAACAGAACAGTTCTTGGTGTAACCTACACAGAAACCATTAAACACATTGTCTGCTTTTCTCAACTCGGTATCCCAGGAAAACAAGAAGACAAAGTACTAGAACTACTTTTTTTATTTTATTTTATTGATATTACTTTGTGCAAAATTGTTTAAAATATGGTTTAGTGAAGATGGATTTAAACAAAGGTTTTATGTATTTATACTTTATTGATTTATCACCAAGAATTATACATATGGCTTTGGGTATATATTGCAACATTAATTATCATTAGTTAAAACGTCCTTCAGGATTCTTCTGAGCTCGTGGATGAAGTAACCTCCCAGTGAAGGTTTAATCTTTGTACTTGTTAATAATTAATTTTTGTACCTCCTGGGGCTACAAAGATCTCTGCTAAAGATGCAAGTCAAGAGGCGTTTTAATCTCTTTGGTGGATTTTGTTTTGTAAAAGTGTGTCCGTCAGGATTGAGGTCTTTGTGCAATGATTTATTTGTTACCTTAAAGGGGCAGTGAGAAATGAATGTGAGAAATTTAGACTGAAAGATTTTATTTGTCTGCAAAATGTGATTTTTTGTCACGCACCTGAGTACCGTACGTCCATGTAGGTTTAAGCAGCATGTTGTATATGATAGTTTTGTTGTTTAGTGATATTTTGTTTTTGTGTTGTAGAAGTCGTCTAACAATTTAGGATCGATGATTTTTTTTTTTTTTTCAAGATACATTTAATTTCCATATCAAGCGTCTATCAACTGTTCTAAGTATTTTGTTTCTGTTTGTTTGGGTAACTGAACATTGTAAATTGTTAGTGGGGGACAATCAGAACTTTTATGTGTGAATGTCACATGACTTGGTATTTGTAGGTTAATTTTAGTAAGCCATTAATCAAGGCAATCTTTCAGTAAATTTATGACTTTAAATATTGTGGACTACTGAGGTCGGATAACTACACGGTGTTGTATGTGTATGTTGCAAGTCATTTTTCTAGTGTTTGTGGTATATCAGAAGTATATATAGTATACAGAACTGGACCTAAAATGCTGCCATGCGGAACTCCCGCTCCAACTAGATGAATAAAGATTTGACTTGATTCAGAACAGGGTAGAATCAGACAGCCTTCAAATGTAGAATCAGTTTTATTGCAATACAGGAAAGTGTTGCGGTTTAAACAAACTTCAGGAGCTATATGGACTGGTGCAGAAACATTCTTTAGCTTCTATTCTCTCCACTGGTATTGGATAACACACAACTTTTGAAAACAATACACTAACTCTAGTTGACTGGATTTCATAGCTAAAGGAGAAAAAAGCAAAAATATTGTTTTAGTCTAATTATTTAACATGGGAACAGTAACATAGATGTAGGTATAATATTGGAAAGCTAAAAAATTTAGAAAAGCTACAATCGCATATAAAAGTTAATATAAAGTGACGAAAATTTCATAATTATACATCATAATTCTATATTACAATGTTATTTAATCTAAATCACATGTTTCTTAAGAAACTGAAAAAAAAAAATCTTTTAAATTAACTCTAAACTATTTTCAACTGTGTTATTGCATCCTGTATTGCATCACACAATAAAGAAAATGTCTTTAAAATTAAACCTTACTGCATGTTTTTAAAAAAATGTGGATTACATAAAAGAATAATAGGATATATTAAAAATCAAAGAAATCCTATTTATAAGTTGAAAAAAAAACATAGAAGTTGTAAAATGAATTATAATATCAATTTTCAAAACTGCGACAACTCTTAATTTGTGTTACCGCTATTTTCGGTGAAAATTCTTACGCATCATGTGATCTCACAAGGTATATGATAGCAAAACTCTTAAAATCCGATACAATTACATATTTTATTTTGGTGATAGTGAAAACTGCTCACCAAGAACTGAGAAATGTTATTATTATTATGAATAAATTTAGAGGCTGATTTATAACTTCACCACTCTTTTATTACATATTAATGCACAACGTTTCGGCTAAAATGCTATCTTCAGGTACAAAAGAACAATTATATCTGCAAGTACAAAATATCGCCCAATCAAAATAATCAATCTCACAATTATATCATGAAAATTATACAACAATAACAAATTTTTAATATTTTTTTTTTATCTGTGTATCTTTAATTACATCTGTCAGAAGCTGTCTGACAATCAGCAAATATGATGGACAAATGAACAACATGGGGAAGTGAAGTGCTCAGCAGCACCCCTTCCAAGGCTTTAATTTAACAGAGGAGGTCCCTCATCCAGCTACGTTTTATTTTAATAATAATTATTATTATTTTATTAATTAGTTATTTTAATAAAATAAATAAAATTTATGAAGTAAAAATGTTAATAATTAGATTAACGTCAAATTCCTAAAAATATATCAAAACAATTAAAAAAATTAAACATGAAATAAAAGAGCAATACAAATAATTCCACTATAAAAGTGAAAAGATGTGCAAGGAATCATGAAAACGTTATGCATTAATATTTAATAACCCTTCGTCGCAAACCGATGATCTCCTGCAGCACTGTTAACACCCCACTCACTCTTTCAATCCGAGGAACAAATCCGATACCTAAGACTCCATCTTGATAAACGCCTTACTTGGAATCCTCATACAAGACTTAAACGACAAGAAACTGCTCGTAGATACTGATTACTACTTACATGAAAAACGTTCAAAACTTCCACTCTACTACAAAAAAGCTCATTTATGCTACCATTATCAGGTCCATATGGAGATATGGAATCGAGCTTTGAGGCTCTACTAAAACGTCTAATTCCTCCCGCATCCAATCATTACAATCTAAAATCCTTTGCAAAATCTTAAATGCTCCTTACTTCGTCACTAATAAAATCATCCATGGCCTAAATATCCCATTTGTTGCAGACCTTTATCGTACCAGATATACCACTTTCATTTCCAAACTCCCAACCCATAGAAACACTCTTGTCCGCAACCTATGAACCTCACATACTCCTGATAACCCTACGAGGCAATTGAAAAGAAGATGGCCTAGAGACCTAGTTACTTAAATAGACATCGAAATACTACTACTGTGTAGTTTCTTCACAAGCCTTTTCACGCCCTTTATTGTAATTCAACAATTTTACTGAATTAATAAATAAATAAAAGAGTGGTGAAGTTATATATCAGCTCCCAATTTTATTTATAAAATTCGACCTTATCAATAAAGAATCTACACATTATTATTATTCGTTTTTAATTTCCTTATTTCATAAAGCTTATGATACAAATAAGTAGGCAAAAACAAAAATATTTGATTCTCATAGGTGATACAATTTCTATGACCAGAGGTGTAGTCTTAGCCTGCCAGCTATGAGATATTAAGTTTAAGTCATATTGATCCCGGAGTTTAAAGGCAACGCAAGTTGATATTCAGCGATTCTCCTACATCCCCCACGGCCTCACATGAAAGACCTTTATAGAGGAATATTTTAAGACAAGTTTGAATCCTTTATGATCCTCGGTTGCAGAAGGCTCGGCCTCTCAGAGCTTGATAAATAGCTCCCATCCCTATTCATCATCCTACCTCACTCTACAGGCTTCCAGGTGATAGTATGCCAATAGCCTTCGTGCCATAATGCGGAAAATGAGAATGAAAGGTAATATATACACACTGGAGTGCAAGCATTTATGTTGTAATAAATATATTATATGTCATAATTATATTAATAATTATTTATTCTGGGAAATGTCTCTTTAGAATAATACAAATTACAATAAACTTAGGAGTTACTGCCTTAGAGAAAGAAAAAAAAAACTCAGTGAAAAATAAACAAAAACTCTGGTGTGCGCAACACACGACTTTCACTTACCTCCGTTGTTAAATTTGATTTGATAATTTTTAAATACATTTAGAAATGAAAACAAATTATTAATGAATTAATTACATTGAGTTTCAATAGAAACAGTGTTTTATTTCATGATCTATTATATTATTATCTACGACAATCAGTTATATGAACGGCGTCTGTGAATCCGTTGAAGAGTTGAAAAATAATAAAGCACCAAGACCAGATGAACTCCTCCCGGAACTCTTCAAGTATGGAGGTGAAGAATTTGTGAAATCCCTTTATAATCTAATAATGGGTTTCTGGAAAATAGAAGAAATCTCTAAGGAATGTTACAAAGCTGTTATATGTCCGATTTACAAGAAAGGGGATGTGCTTGATTGTAAAAATTATCGTAGTATATCCCTCTTACCATATTCTTATAAGGTGTTCCCTCGGATACGTTATAAAAAACTCCTTCCTTTTGCCGAGCAGAATATAAGAAAGTACCAGGCAGGCTTTATGAGAGGAAAGTCTGTCATAGTCCAGATATTCTCCATCAGAAACATTCTAGAGAGGTGCAGGGAGTATAATATCCACACATATCACCTCTTCATTGACTTTCGAATGGCCTATTAAAGTATTAAGAGAAAGGAACGCAGGAGCTTCTAAAAATGGGAATACCAGTGAAGCTGATAAGGGAGCGGCGAGCAGAGAAGACTGGCGGACCTTGCTGCTAGAGGTCCTGACTCTCAACAGTTGTAGCACTCATTTTTTCACCACTCTTTAACTTTTACAATTTTTTGTATAAGATAATATTTTTTCTAAAATCATTACCTTTCAAATTTTATATTATACAAGGAATGATTATACATATATGTTACTGTTTTTATGTAAAAAAAAAGAAAAAATTGCATAAAAAAATATTTTCGCCCTTACCCCATATAGTTGGATATCCAATCCCTTCAAGTTATATATTTATCCGTTATTTATCAATGCTAAAAAGTTTATATGTTTTTTTTTTTGTTTTGTTTTTATATAATATACAAAATTAAAGGTACTTTAGAAGAAGTATATATCAGCATTCGAGCCCTGTCAGACTACTTCAATCACAATGAAACCTATTATTATATTATATTAGAGGGCTTTTTTACATCGATATAGCGATTTAAATCAAGAAAACAAATAAGAAAAAGGAAGTGAAAGAAAAAAAAAAACATAAACATTAATATTGATCAATGAAATTCAAAGTTTTAAAGTAATTTTATTAAGGTTTTACGCTACTTTTTTTTTAATATAATATCTACAGTGTCTTAAAAGAACTATGACGCATATAGCAAGTATAAATGACGTCATACAAAGAAGGCCCAAAGTGCTTTCTCGAGTGTTTACAGCCCACTTCATTGGTTCCTCAATAACCCCTCCCCCGTCACCCCACTACCCTTCTTCTAGTTCCAAAATGGTATCCCGGTTCTAGTCTGTTTTTTTTCTTGAATTTTTTTCTAGTCTTAATTGAAAAAAAACAACAGATAATCACTATTGATTAGTGAGGGCCAAAATAAATCACGAAATTTCTCAATTTTCTTTTCTAAAAAGATTGTTAATCAGTGTTATTCATGAGAGAGCTGATATTTCTTGATATATAAATCATAGATAGAATAAATAAGTAGTCAGTCTTGTTGTTTATTTATTTGACGTCACTTTATGCTACTATGGCTAATCAGTGGGAGTCCTAAATTTTGCCTATTCAGATAGGGATCTTTAACGAGTACCTGACATCCCACAGGCCCGGGACCACATTTTAACGCCCCCTCCAAAGGACGGCATAACACAGGATTTTTACTCCCATTAAAAAATCCTAGGACCACCTGCGGGTTTGATCCCGTGACCTTTGGCATAGGAGGCTGTTATGCTAGCCACCCAGCTACAGGTGATCCAGTCAGTCTTGTTAAATATATTTTAATTTCATCAACGTTTCGGCTCAAACATGTGAGCCATCATCTGGGCTGCAAATATCAGAAGAACAAAAGAGATAAATATAATTACAGTATGGCAATAAAAAAATAGAAATTATAAACGTGGTCCTTGATGGCGAATATGTGATTAAAGGAAAGAAAAAAAAAAGTTGTAATGTAGAGCTAGTAATAAGAAACACCATAACAGCCTTGAAGTGTACCGTCATATCTACAGCTTCCAGTAATGATGTTGTATATTTATTAAAACTTTACTATGATATTGAGATGTGAATGAAAATTGAAAAAAAAAAGAAGCTCGTAATTTAAATAAAATCGAGATATTCTGCTAGAAGATAAGCAATGAAAAAACTCATTTAATGCCCAGATCCTGAAATGAAAAGGCTTCTATTCTTCAGGAATGGTAATATAATCCTAGAGAGACGGAATGGGCTCTTTAGTGTTGCTGGAGAAGGCGATAAGGAATGCTGGAATCCAGGCAACGGCCACTATATCCGATGAGAATATAGGGCCTCTCTGCAATGCTCATTTCGTCTCGAGTCATTAGGTTCTGGAGGATAGCTGCGATAAATCATTTTTTCTCCATTTAAAAACGATATGAATCATTTTAGCCGGCCATAAAGAAAATAATAATAACATAAATGAAGTAATTTTAGAAGAGAAACAATTTGTACTAATAAAAATATTTAAAAAAATGCGCCCAACATCTTAAATACCTCACTTCTTAAAATCAATTTATTGAGTTGGTTATTAAGTTTGTAGCGTTTTTTAATATTCCAATTTAGTCCTCTCTGTGTTTATAGAATCATGTTTACTTTATCAACAATATTTACATATTTAAAAAAAAACCGGATTAGGTAAACTTTTTTTGCAATAACTTGTAATTCGGTCTCAAGGGGCCATAAAACATGCATATGAGTTAAAAATTCGTATTCGATAATTTTCACGATATTAGTCTTATACAGGGAAGTTAAAGTAAAAAGTGTTCAATATTTTCAGGAAGTAACATCAATAGGTTTCTTTCTAAAACCACACGATTAAAATTTCCTCTTAGTAATTTTGTCCTGTCTGGAAATCAATGAACCTGCCATATATATTTATATATTTGGAGGACTTGAAATAAGCAAGGGCTTGGATAACTTTGGTGGAACCGTAGGACTCACAATTATCGGAGAGTTCTCCGATAAAACTAAATTAATCCCCATGTTCTAACTCACGGCTGACCTTTTACGGTTCAGAGTTGGGCCTCAACTGAAAAGTTTAAATTAATCTGAACGGCTCGCCTGTTGATTGCGGGTTGTGTCTTATAAACTTAATTTATTATTAATGAGTTTAAAATAATTAATTATAGTATTTATTTGCTTTAAATATATTTCCTCTACCCGTTACTCGATGATGTATGATTAATGTAGGTTTAAATTTTGTTTCACTGACGACTTCAGTAAAAATTCTTGGTCTTGAGCATAGCAAAATTCTTTCTTGGGTACCGGGTTTGTAAAACAAATAAACGTTTAGCCAAGACAGCTAAAAATTATGAAAAAGAACACTGCTTAGGTTGAGAGTTTTTTGGGCAGAAACTATAAGAGGTTAAGGTTCATGTGGGGAAGAATGGATTAAAGAAGAGGTGTGAGGAACAGTCCAGGATGATGAGAGAGTATTTGAGTAGGAGGACGGCGGAAGGTATAGAGGTGAAGAAGAATTAGTAATGATATTCACAAAATGCTTAGTGGATGATTCGTAAAAAAAAAAAAAAAAAAAAATTAAATCTAATAACAACATTATATTAGGTTGTGTCACATGAAATGTTCGTTTTCAAGGTAAAGGATTTTTATTAAAAATACGATATGAAAACAAGTTAATTTTATTCAAAGTATTTACCTTCTTTTTTTTTACATTTTTCCCAACGTGACACTAACATTTTTATACCCGAACTGAACAACTCTGAGGTTTGAAGTGAAACAAAATCTGAAAACGCACTTTTCACTTGATCATCATTTTCAAAAAGTTTTCCTTTGACGAAGTTGTCTAAATTCCTGAACAGGTGGTAATCTGTTGGAGACAAGTCGAGAGAATATGGTGGGTGCGGAAGAACTTCGTAGCCAGTTCTTTCAATTTTTACACGGTATGTTTTGAAACATGGGGTCTTGCCGCTCAATGAGATCATGAGGTACTCATGTATCGAGTTAAATGTCTGGAAACGGTAGATGCACTAGCATTTAGTTGTGCTGAGAGTCCTTTAACTGTTTGGTAGGGGTTTCCTTCTACTGTATGTTTGAGGACAACGTTGTCTATTACGGACGGAGGTCTTCCTCGGGGCAAGTTTTCCATGTCGGTATCCACAGCTAAAAAAACCAACGCCGAATGGTCCGTTCATTAAAAACTCCCTTCCCCAAATGCCTTGCAAATATTTCTAGCTGCCTCAGCTGCTGAATGGTCGAGTTTAAACTCGTACAAAAATATTACTCGAAAATCGCGTGTTTCCATGTTCATATTTGGAGGTATACTAAAAAGTGGGTAATGGATTGGGTAACTAATGTTTATAATACAAAGGTAGAGGATTAGAAACTGTTTACTTTAAATATGTAAACATTCGAAAGAAAACAACAGAGACCTGCAAAATCCTTTATGTGTTTCAGAAACTATAAAAACGGACATTTCATGTGAAACAACCCAATAGTTAGTAAAATTAGGTTTTAACCCAAAAATTGAAAAAAAAAAAAAATCCGAAACCTGTCAGAAATTGTTCAGTACCCTTAACGTATTAACTGGTAAAAAGTCCCAGATATTTCCACGTCGGGTTTTGTAGAGAGGAGAAGAATCAGAAAAAAATTAAATCTTTTCATTTTTTTTTTTTTATATCTCAAAAAGCATTATCTTTATGGAAAAACATTATTTTATAAAAAAATATATTACGTATAAAAATCTTCAATAATTATTATATAAATATTTTAGCTAATATGTAAATTAATATATGCCCAATGCTGCATATATTGGGAAAAATAAATTAACAAAATATTTATTTCTGTTTTTTATCAGAAAAAAAAAGTTTTTACTTAAAGACCTTTAGCTATTAAACTTACAGATGTCCATTACCATCAAATCAAAGCTAATCAAAAGGGCTATGATTTACTTTGTCTTCATAATTGTCTTAGGAAGTACTGTTTTCATGATATTTTACACAATGAAATAACAAAATGTCTGACAGGAAATTAAATAAATTGTTTAAAAAAATATATCCAAGATTTCTTATGTAGAACGGCCTAATATTTATCGAACAAAATGTCGTTTTTCGAAGTTTTTGAAAAATAAAAGTTTTTACCTGTATAACTTTATTTCGGAAACTAATCAACTCAAAAATATCTATTACCACTCAAATTGAAGCTCATTAAATATGCCATAATGTGCTATAGCTTCGTAGTTTTTGTATGAAGAACAATTTCTTTGAAAACTGACAAATTAAAGTAATAAAATGTTGATTTCCGATATTTAGAAAGAAAAAAATATTTTCTTAAACTATCGTATCTCGGTATTTATCGAACTTAGGGATTTCTATTACCCACTCGAATCGATGTTAAGAAGATCAGTTATAATTCGATTTATCTTTTTAATCTTCATAGTGATAAACATTTTTATGATATTTTACAAAATATGTGTAGACAATGGTGATACAACATTTTTTAATCCAAAAAAAGAGAACTTTGTCTTATAAAATGCGAAACATAATAAAAATTGATAGGACTCTGAAAATGGAAATTTTAATGCGCTTTTAAATTAAATTTACCATGCTGTTCCATAGTTTGTATGTATTAAGATATTGAGCGTTGAATGAAAAAAATACGAAAATGTTAGGTTCATTTTGGAGTAAAGTGAACTTCCATGGGTCTTATACTTAAATGGTTTGGTATTTACTTTTTTAGGACGCTGATAGTGTAAGCTGTAATGTGTCAATAAAAAATAAATTATTTTATGAGAATAGAAAAAAATGTATATTTACACCTCAGTGATGCAAAGAAAAGAAAACTTTTATAATAGGTGGATTTTGTACATCTTGGTATAAGTTATGTTATTTATTTATTTTATTTTTATTTGCGGGTTTTGCTTTTTATTACCTAATTTTACTGTACTATTAGGAAGCAAGAGAGGATGTTTTAAAATCAACCAAACAAACAGTCTTATTATCATTACATTAATTTACAAGTATCGTTACTGTTTGGTATTGACAATATACCCTGCCGGTCAAAAGAGACCTATGACTTACCTCAATTAATCTGTTTTATTTATTTTTTTTTTTTTGGGTCTATTGCCTTTGATTTTCTATTTGTGTATTATGTGGATTTCACTACGCAATTCAACTGAAAATGTATTGAAAAAAACAACCTAAAATTACCTTGAACTTCTTACAACTTGGGCAGTCGAGAAATCAATAAATCAAACTAAGAATAAAATTCATCTTCTCAATTCCCCCCAGATGGTTTTCTAGAATATAAATAAAAATGCCTTAGATTTAATCAAATTATTTCTTGTTATTTATGATATTAATAAATATTTATTACATTTAATTAGAAAATATATTTAAAAATACAAATAATAATAAGATACCTTTTTTCTTTAAGTATTAGTAGAGATTAATTATGATTTATTGATGTAAACCATTTGAGGTATTAAACTTCTGACCGGCAGTTCTCAAAATTCAATTTAACCATTAATTCGTTTTTCCTCGTGGGAATTTTAGAAAGGGTTTCCTTGTGGTTCCGTCACATTGGGAAACTTCCTTATTTACTAAAACACGTAGAACTGTTCATGAAGTTTAAGTCTATGAATATTGAAACATGGTGTAGTAGTTACTCATAGGATACCTTCAACTCCAAAACGAAGTTCCAGACTGTTTTAACTATAACTCTATTTGCTGCCTGTTTGTTGACTCGGAGAGATGCAGCAGACGGAATGTTTTGCATGTTCAAATATCTCTGAAGTGTGGTGCCTACAGTATAACTGACTAGTATATTATTCAATAGACTGAATCATATGCTGCAAGCTCATGTTGTGTAAACTGATGTGTTTAGAGAGAAATGCTTTATTTCATCAGGGGTATAACAAAACTAAACAATGCTGCCCAACTGTATTGGGTTGCTATCACACACAGTGTACTTATTGACAATGACATGTTATATTGAGTTGAAATGTTATAAATTTACCTTACATTTTTACACGTTCTTTCGCTTACCTATATATGAAATACATAGTGAGGGAGAATATTGCGATCGTGAAAATTTTCGAATTCCAGTTCTCTACGGAAATACACGTTTTAGGGTCCACTGAGTCCAAATGACCAAGTCCCGCAAAAAGATCTGTGTGGGAAGTCTATCGCAAAACAAAAGTCATATAGAACAAAAATTTCATATTTAAGACAACTATACGCCCGAGATGTTACAGAATCTTTTTCATAAAAATTAGCTAACCAGAACAGCCACTGTATAACATGCATTTTGCACCTTTTTACGATTTTTTTCAAAAACGGCTCTAACGACTTTGATTAAGCTAGGTATGTCGATGTAAAATTTAATATGCTTTAAACATCATGTAGGTTTTATTCTGATTGCAATAGGCTGATAGGGCATAATTGCCGATATTTTAAATTTTCCTCTTCTAAAGTACCTTCAATTTTTTGGATTCTATAAAAATAACCATATTTTCTTGTTACCATTGTGAATAATAGGAAAATATGTAAGTTGAACGAATTTGATATTCAACTGCAGGAAAATATTTTTTTTTTAATGACTTTTTTTGTTTTTGAACATAAGAACAATAATATGCATGTATAATGTATAATTATCCCATGCACAATCTTGTAAAAGTAAATAAAGAATGATGAAAAGCTGATAAAACTAACTGATTATTTTAGATAATGATATAATAGATCTTTTTAATAAAACACATGTTTCTATAGAAATTCAATTTAATCAATTCTATAATGATTTCACTCATTTTCATCTCTAACTGTTTTTGAAAATTCTTTAACCGATTTTAAAAATGGAGGAAAGTGAAAGTAGTGTGTTGCCCGCACCAGATTCTTTTTTCCTTTATCAATTGCTTTATGTTATATGTTTTATATGTAATATAGCTTACAATTTAAAGCACAATCCATGCAGAAAATTGTGTATCCCAGCACAAAATTGAACAATAACATTAAATATTCAAGTCAGTGACATCCCATAAGTAAGTAAAGAAAACTTGTGAGATCATAAAGAACCAACTGAATACCTTAAACATCCAAATAAACCCATCTAAAACTGACTGCATTTTATTTTATTTTCAGAGAAATAAGAAAAAACTGTCGACAAAAATGAAATTGAAAATTCACACTTAAACGTATCTTGAGACATCGTCTACTTGGCTATGAAACTTGATAGACATTTGAAATTTAAAAACCACATCATCACAAAATTATCAAAAGTAAGACAAAAAACCTACAAATTTAACCACCTTTTACAAACTCCGAATCTAAGTTTCAGATTGAAACTTATAATTTACATACTTGTTATCAGGCCTTCTCTATTATACGGAGCACCGATACTAATCTATTGCTCAGAAAATTTAAAAAAGAAACAAGAGTAATTCTAAAATGGCGTTCTAAAGAAAATTACAAGAAGAACTACCTTTGAAAAAGAAAAAGCAGAAAAACTTCATTTATTCTTGATATTCTTAAAATGACAGAATTCCTTGAGAAAAGAAGACATAAAATTTATAATTCCTTAGAAGTGTTTCTAAACCCGATTGTTAGTTGGCTTAAGAGTCAACCACCTCCTCAGAGGTGGCAAAATAGTGTATGGCTGAGTTTAAGATTAGCTTAAGATGGGAAGTATCAAGATTGAAGTGATCCCCACCACCAAGGGGAATAGAAAATCAGTGATAGAACTTTAAAAACATAATTTATTTACAGAGATTGTGTATCCTTAAAATGTATCTAGATACAGTAAAAGGATATTATACAGAAAAATATTTGGCAAAACATGTAACTAAATTGGGGTTATGAAAAAAAAATCCCATTAACGCGCAATCAATAATTGTTACTAATCACCCGGCGAGGAAAGGTGGGAAGATCGAACCACGCTTCCCAAAGAAGAATGAAAACGAGGAGTAAAAAAGGATAAAATCGTAAAGGTTTTTGTTAGCTTCATTGCACAGATGTCTTGAGGGAGGCGTATACCGAGGAATCGATAGAGCAGCAGAGGTGTATTGTGGTCAGTTAGGGTCGCTTGGAATTGGCTCATTAACCGCTTCTCTGTCCGACAACAGTTCGCGGTTCAGATGAACCTAGGATCTTTCAGAACATTGTTTTAGAAGTTGTAGTGGGTTCTAAAGTTTGATCTACAGATCTCATACAGTTTCGCTGCTGGGAGACAGAAAACATACTCTTTATAAGCTCAATTTAAGAAAGATATGTAGGCTTACTTTTTATAATCTATTTCAGAACCATATTTTAATCTTGCTCGGAAACGATAAGCTATACAAAATTTAAATTTCATATTCTAGAAGAGTGAATGCCAGATATGTTGTAACAAGCTATAATATTCCCGCTCGGTTTTCGTCCGCCCGGTGTCTTGAACTTAATCCTATATAAGTGAACGTACAGTGTCGCTGCCTATGATAGTATCGATGAGCTAGAAGGACCCTCAAATTTTAAGCCATTCCCGTAGGAAGCCTCTTCCCGAATACATGAATGGAAGAACAGTATCGAAATAACCAGGAGCAGTTGAGGCTACTCTTATTTAATATTTTGTTATATTATTTTATACCCAGCGGTAAGCATCCTCTGTTAATTTTAATTTGAAGTTTATTCGATATTATTTCCTTTTTAATTTTAAAACTGATTATTATTTAAGAATTTTAGTTGGTGTTGATAATAGAATTTTCTACCGTATTGTATGTATGCCGCTGACAAAGAAAATATACTATAGAACTTGAATAATTTTATTTTTTATGAAGGACCTGGACCTTAAACCATGAAACCATGTCAAAATATTACAGAAACCATTTAATCAAAATCACCTCACCAGAGGAACCACTCAATACCATTCATTTGGAACGATCTTACGATTTTCTCAAAAACATCGTTATAGCTTTTTTTTATCAAGCTCGCTATATCGAATTTTTTTTTTTTTTTTCACACCCTCCGGTTTTATTATTATTATAAAAATACAATATTTACATATATTTCAGGATATTTGACCCGAAGGTATTCTACGATACATTTTTATTTCTAGGTGCGCTGCATGCACTTAAAAATAAAAATGTACCTATATATAGCTTTATCAAATTAGAATTTGATGGGATTTAATATCATGTAGGATTCATTCTTCCTCTACGGGATCTTTCATTTTATGGATTCCACAAAAAATCTATCATCTTATTTGCATTGTTAAAAAAAAGGGTTAAAAAGTTAAACGAAACCAAAATCTAACTAAATGAGAAAATAAAAAATAAATATTTTTGGGATAACTTGTAGCTGAGTGGTTAGCATAACAGCCTCCAATGCCATAGGTCACGGGTTCAAATCCTCAGGTGGTCCTAGGATTTTATAATGGGAGGAAGAAATCCTTAGTTATGCCGTCCTTCGGAGGGAACGTTAAAAGGTGGTCCCGAGCCTGTGCGATGTCAGGTACTCCCCAGAGATCCCTATCCTAATAAAACCTGGATAGGCAAAATTTAGCACTACCACTGTAGCATCGTCCGATTAGCCATAGTAGCATAAAGTGACGTTAAATAAATAAACAAACATAAATATTTTTAAGGGAATCATGTGTTTTTGAACATAATAACATTACTTTAGATGTATAATATACCGCAGGAAAAAAAAAAAAAAAAAAAGAACCAAGTCCTGCAAAAAGGTCTGTATACTTTATACCATGCATTTTGCACCTTTTTTCGATTTTCTCGAAAACGGTTCCAACGATTTTTATTAAACTCTACTATATTGATGTAAAATTTAATGGACTTTAATATCATGTAGGTTTCATTCTGATTAAAATGGTCTGACAAGGCTTAAATGCCGATATTTTAAATTTTCGTTCTCTAAAGTACCATTAATTTTGTTGATCCTATAAAAATAACTATATTGCCTTGTTACCACTGATAAAAAAACAGGTGAATATGTAAGTTGTGCGAATTTAAAAAACAACTAAAGGAGAAAAAAAAATAGTGCAATTTTTGTTTTTGAACATAAGATCAGTAATATATATGTATGATATGCCGTTGGAAAGCTAAAGATTTTAGAAAAAATATTAACTCATACACAAGCTTTTAAAAGTTAATAGGGAGTGATGAAAAGAAGATAAAACTATCTGATTATTTTAGATGATAATATAATTGATTTTTTAATAAAACACATGTTTCTATAGAAATTCAATTTAATTAATTCTTTAATAGTTTCACGTATTTTTATCTCTAACTGTATTTGAAAATTCTTTCATTCATTTTAAAAATGGAGGTGAGTGAAAGTCGTGTGTTGCCCGCACCAGATTTTTAAAAGTTTATTTCAAGGTTCCACATTGTCAGTATGGTTCTTAATTATTTATCATTTTCGTTATTCAAAAGAATTAGATAGAAAGGTAATAGTTTTGTAAATTTTACGATTCTTCTACCTGAAACTTTTTCCAAATTATAAATAAAGCAAGGAAAGAAAAATCTATTTACAAGACATTTCTTTTTTTACTCCCCCTCTACTTTTCTTAAATTATTTTCTAATATATTGAAATGCCTCAGTATCTTCACATAGATATTCAAATATATTTTAATTCTGTTATTAAGCTAATTCATGTGGCTTTTAAATTTGAATTTAGGCCCATTGATATTTGAAATAAAAATAACAGAATTAATCATATTTAATAATTCATATATTTTATTTATAGTTGAATAATTTTTATGCCAAATTCGTTTTTAGTTTATATTGTATCTATTTTAATCAAATTAAGTTAAAACTTTAACATAGACGTTTTTTTTTTTTTTATTATGCCTATTATGTATTTTGAAAATGTGGCAATTACTTTATATAAAAATACAAAATATTATTTTTGTTGAAAAATGCACATTGAAGAAATCAGAATAAATAATTAGTTATAATTACATGGAATCGTATATGTTGTTTGTCAAATATGTACTAATTATATATATATTATATATATATATATATATATATATATATATTATATATGCAAAATATAAAATATATTAATGATATTCGTCAATGTTAAATCGGAAGTATTTTATCTACTTTTCTTTGCTGAAATCCAGTATTTTTTATGTCCACTTTGAATCGTTAAATTATTTTAAAGAGGGTTTATTGGTATTCTACAATCACTAATTACAAAAAACGTTGAGAATAAAATGCTTGTTATTTTTTGTCATTTCTGAATTATATTTTATATTTCTTTACTTACACAACTATTTAAATAACTTTTTCATATTATTATTTAAGTTTTTTAAAAAACGTTTTTGTGAAATACATAGATATTTTGTGCATCATCTAAATGAATGTGTTAAAAAGTTCATTATATTGTATTTAACTATAAAATTTCATACTCATTTGCAAACTTCATGTAAGAATCTTGCTAGGTGAACGGTTCTTATAAATATCAATACATAAATACATACTTACTATCGATTGTGTTTTAATCGATATATTCGTTTTTAAGCGAATTGAGCGTTTTCTGAAATGGCAATTTCAACGCATCTAAATTACTAGGTTCTTTAGAAAAAACATAAAGTACCACATAGGAAATCGATATGAATGATGGTGGAAACAGTCATGCACCATTATATTTGAATGCTAACTCACTCAAATGGATTGCAGAAAATCGTTACAAAGTCAGTTCGAACTCCTTCGGATACTGAAAATCCTCCTTCAGGCCACTTATTAACAAATGATTCGATTTGATATACTTCGCGGCATAACTGGCAAAAGAACTGCGAGGCATTCGCTATCGTTTCTGTCGGGAAACTGGAGCTGGCGGGCGATGTGGTAGCGCAGGCGTCCCATCGACCGTTCTCTTCTACAGGTGGTACGTCACAGGTGGTTCTCCTGCATATGCAGTGGCCGGTGCATCCGAGGCGATGCCAGGAAGCAAGGGAAAGAAGCTGGAAGATATAGGAGTGGAAGCCAATCTACATCGAAGGTCCTTTCTAAGTCTATGTATCTAGTAGCAATAAAATAATGTGTCAAAAAATTTAAACAGTTGGGGTATCTTGGCACTTAGCAATAACACAGGATGACTTCTGTTAATCGATCATTATGTTAGCGTCTTTCACTGCTATTCTATTCAAGGTTGTTTCTACTCTAAATCCTGAAGAAAATACCTACTTGATATCTTATACTTCCAATCATTAAGGGCAAGATAACCTTCCTATATCCTTGACCTCCTTACCCGCGATCGTCCGTGCATACCCCAACCACAAGATCTCGACCTACCACTTTGCATATACCCTCTCATAGAACAGCTTCCTTTGGAAAGTCCTTAGGATCCTTGTTACCACACTCTGGAACGCTATACCCATCTTCCTCGGTAAAGTACTATCTCTAATCACTTTCAAACACCATTTATCTATTCCCCTCCTCAAAAATTAATCGTCCGAAAATATTTAATATATTTTGACAGAATGATACGCAGCTAAATAAATTCGAAGTTGTCATCTGTTTGTATCTTTTTTTTTTTACTTAATACAAGGTAATTATGTAATACATAAAGTCAGGTAAATTAGACTTCTTGTGTTCATTGTAATTTATTTTTAATTCACGAAACGTTCTAGAATAAAAAATACTTGAAAAAAAAATTCTTAAATCGGTATATATCCACAGCGCTCAAAATAAAAGTTTACTTTGTAGTCCCCCAACGATGGTATGTAGAGGGGTGGTCGAGTGGGTAGCAATTAAAAACCTTGAGGTGAATAAAATACCACTTAGCACCACGGTGACAGGCGGTTTTTAACTCTGGCATGAATATTTCCCCCTTAACGAAAACCCCTCTCTATATAGCCTAATAAGGCGAGGTAGGGAAAATCCCACAAATTTTTCCAATTTCAAGAAATGAGTTCTCTAAAATTAGTAAAATATCAATGAAAACAAATCTTTAATAGATGAAGGAAAAGTATGGAAAATAATTAAACACATTTAGGACATATGACTCCCAAAATATATAATAGAGAATATCAGCGGGAACAAGAAAGAGCAACAGGTCTAAAATCCTTTGGCGGTGGATGTGTTAGATAATCAGGAAGGTGCTGATGAGTCTGAGTAGAGATAAATTGTTCCTTAGCTGACCAGATGTTAGGAAGATAAATCCAGAGCAGAATGGACGAAATAACGGCAAGAGTTGAATGACATAAAGTCGGGAATGTGGAGTTCCGGCGAGGTGAAGAGGTGTATGTTAGGGACTGAAGGGACTCGCATTCAGGAAAAGAGAAGAAGTGGATCCTAGCTGTAGTTACAGGAAGTCTAGGAGAATGGCAATACCTGGTGAGGCCTGATGGCACCGAGCTTACCTGGAAGAGGCACGTCGACCAAATGGTGAAAATATATTAGTATTGTCAGTACAGGAAGATGAAGGCGAGGGTGAAGGCTTAGGGGTATAATGTTACTGTAATGTGATAATAGAACATGAATATTGTATGTATTAATTATCATTTTTTTATATATACAATAAGTAAATATGATAACAATTGAGTGGAAATACAAACAAATAATATAGATAATATAACTATAAATTAAAAAAAAAAAAAAAAAAAGAATTTGTGTATTGATTAAAGTTTAACGAGATTACAAAAAAAATTACTATCAGTGAAGGAAGTCTCTTGGCCAGCTCCTCAGCCGTCTTCAGGCAGTGAATGAATAGGTTCCGAGTCAACGGGTTTAAATTTAGGGTCAGTCTCTCGTGAAAATTCTTCTAATGATCTGTGGCAATTGCAATACTGAACGAAATGTCAAGGCAGTATGTAGTGTCTTAATAGATAATGTCGTATGAAAAGAATGGATAATTATAATATTTGTCTAATTTCATGTTCCCCATAACTCATTTCCATATGACCGAATTGGTTTTATCAATACTTTGTAAATAGTTGGTTAATTTGCCAATGATAATTTCGATCGTTTGTCAAGAAATCTCGAAGAAATCCATACGTTTAAATAAATTATTTTCTTTTATGCTTAAGATACATAACTTGCTTAGGTCATTCGCATGTCTAGGTAAAGTCTTGAATAACCTACTTTGTCGGAAAACGGTATGGAATAATTATCGAAGAAGAGCGAGGGTTATGAGAGTAAATGTGGCAAACAGACTCTTACGTGTACATTCATTAATTTTGACTCCCCGTTTGTTGTTTGTTCCTTTAACGGTCACTTTTATGCTACTGTGGCAAATCGTCCATTGTGGGAGTCCTTAATTTTGCCTATCCAGGTTTTATTTGGATACGGATCTTTAGAGAGTGCCTGACATCGCACAGCCTTGGAACAACAATTTTACGTCCACTCCGTAAGTCGGCATAGCAAATAATTTTATACTTCCATTAAAAAGCTCTAAAGTCACCTGCCAGGTTTGAGCCCTCGACCTGAGCATTCATTCTCCATTTTCTGACTTAAGAAGCTATGTCATCCAGTTGTTGAAGTAATTAAGAAGCCTTATATGCTTCTTTCTTGAATGTCGGAATAACTGAATCGCCAGCATAGAAGTACATTCTTTGATGTTAAGAATGTAAATACTGTAGTGTTTTTTAATCTCCTGCATATATAAAAACATTCCTATTTTTTCCCGAGAGGAAAATGCGATTTAATATTCTCAGTGCTTACATTGTATTTTATAATGTTTGCTTAACTCTTGTTTACTGTCAACTTTTCCTCGTATTGTTTATTCAAACCAAGTGAAAAAAATGTTAATTTTTTTTTACACTTATAGCGAAATTCATTGGTGCTGTTATGTCCTGAATTCACTTAAATAAAATCACATGAAAATAATTTATCTTATTACATGCATTAGACAATTTACTTTATTACATGAAAATAATCATTTAACTGTGAAGTAACGTTGGCAAATATAGGTATGATGAGAATTAATTAAAAGTTTGTTGATTCAATTAATCCTGAAAAATCAACGTTTTCGATGACTAATGTATTTTCATTATGGAAGAGTGACGATAATAATTTGGCCACATAACAGAAATCCGGGGTTCTTTTGTCCATACTTCGTCCGGACACTAGCAACGACCGCAACACTTGTCAAACATCAACTCACAATGGGTCATAATAAATGGGAGTACCATCTAGTGACAGTATAATAGAGAAACGGGTCCAACTTAATAAGTGTTAATCTGTGTAACATTATAACAGCAGCGCCACAAAGTGAGGTAAAGTATAAAATCTGCTGAGCGCAAAACACGAATTTTACATGCATCCTTACATAACACATATTTAGGAACTTTAAAATAAAGTGAGAGTTATAAAAGGTTAAAGAAATACGAATTGAAAATTCTAACCCAATTTAACCTTTACAAATAAAATTTAGGACTCCCACTGTAGCATTGTCCGAATTGCTACAGTAGCATAGAGTGACGTTAAATGAATATATGAAATCTTAAGCGTTCAAACGGTATTTTGTACATCAATGTTACAAATCTTAGTTCGAAATCATTTATTATTTTGTATATTTCTTTTGTTTAGTGTATATTGAGTGAATGTAGTATGAATGCTGTACGTATCACTATTAAAAATGTCCTAAATTGGATATTACTCAATAAAGAATTGTTTCTGAATAAAAACAAAAAAAAAGTTCAAAATAAAAATTACTTAAAAAATATGTTTGCTCTCGCCTCCTTCGATTGGTTATCGAATATTTTGACTTTATATTTACCCGTTTTTCTTAATGATAACAAGAGGATACATATATATTTTTTTTAATATTATCAAGAAAATTAATGTTGCTTTAGAGAAGGAAAAAATTAAATAAAGTCATTTAATTTTTTTTGCAATGATGATAGTACCTCAGTAATAAACAATATGCAAGTTTAAATATTTTCTTACAAATTCAAAAATACTAAGTTAAGGACATTCTTATTGGTAAAATTCCATTTTTTTTTTATTATTTGTGATTTATTAGTTAAAAAACGCTTATAAATTATTGTCTATCTTAAAAAATAACTGAGTTAATGAATCAAATCAAATTTAAAACTAATCGGTTGATATCAACATCTAAGTGTTGACACCCCATCGTTAGATGCTCTGGTATTTATGCACCAAATTTAAAAAAAATTGGTCAATCAGTTTTAGAGAAAAGCCGTGGACGGCTAACATACGGATTTTTTTTTCCCTTATTGAAGTTCTAGATATCTGAAATGTAAGGCCTCAAATTTTGAGACTGAGTAAGTTGTTTGTTTTTTTTTTGGTCGATTACAAAGGTTCGTTATTGGAAATAATAAACCATTATGTTGGACTACCCACGCCAAAAAAATGACATTCCTTTTACAAGAGACTACCAAGAACATTTTCAATGACATCCGGTAAGATGTAAGATTTAAACTCTTTTTGAAAGGAAACTCGTCAATTTGCAGCTGTAATAGTGAGACAATTAGTGATATTTGAAGATTCGGCTCCTAAAAAAACGAAAGGCGCAACTCGTAAACATTTTTACAAAATCTCCCGATGCTTAGACCTATCTTTAAGACGAAACTCTTTCCCTGGAGTAATTTCGAGAATGAAAAATAAGAGATGCTCGGGATATTACAATATTATGAGAAATAATCAAACATTCTACGACGTCTGGCTTGCACAAAATAGCACTCTCGTTTCAAGAAAATTAAAATGATCTAATTTCTTCTTATCAATACATTCTAGTCTCGAAAGATATTGATAAAATAATTAATTTAAATTATAAACTTTTTTACCGAAATGTTTATGAAAACCTTATTATTATTTTTGTTTGAATTCATACATTAAATACAATGTTAATATTAACAAAATCAGAGCTATATGTCAAGTCAGGTTTTCATTTAAAGGGAAAACGCAGTCATATATAAATCATCAAAAATTTTCCTTTAACAATGTAATATGTAAATATTTTAATTCAGGAAAGGATAGAAACATAGAACATTTTCGGTTAAACTGACAGTTATATGAGGTTTACCAACAGCAGTATATTAATCAATACATATATCAAACTGAAAGTACTGATTTTCAAATGTCATCAATTTTAAATATTGATTCCACAGAAAAGTTAAATAATATCTATTTTTACATAGAAACTTGTTTATAAATTAGAAATAATAGTAACAAATAACTGTGAAGAGGAAAAAAAAAGAAAACAAAGGTATTTGTGTGAATAATAGGAATGTCTTTGTGTATATAAACATTATTAATTTTTAATGTCAATTATTATTATAATTAATGTAATTATGAATGTAATAATTGGAACTATCTCTTCTCTTTCTTTATATTATATTTCAATTAGATTGAAGGTTACTTTAGCCTGCTTCATAGATGCATTTAATTAGCAGTAAAAATGTTGAAATAATTTAATTTATGTGATATTCAAATAGAAAATATTTTTTAACAATTATTGCCGAAATAATTCTTATGTATATGATATATATATATATATATTATATATATATATATATATATATATATATATATGATTATATGACTTATACATTGCAATATGGAAATATTAGTAAGTACTATTTAAATACAATTATTTTATTTTAGATGTTATTTTAGAAACATATTTTAGAATACAATAGTGATAATTGAATTCGAAATGTTATTATAATTCGTTGTTGTTTTTGAAGATATGATTATGGTATTAAATTGTATTTTAGATAATTATTGAATAATCTAAAGATGAGGCAAAGAAATGACCTCGAAACGTCATAATTAAGTTTTATTTATGTCATAATAAATAAAAATATAAAGAAAGAGGAAAGATAGTTCCAATTATCACATTCATAATTAATTTTTAGTGTGAATAAATATTAAATAGGTATTAGTTATTTTGTATTTAGGTATAATACGGTGATTATTTGTTGTGTTTTACTCATTATTATTTTTTTTTCTTTATTGTTAATGGATGTTAATACATACTTGTATATTACTATGTATGGCCGACTCCCCTACAATAAGCTTTCAGCTTAAATGTAATGTATTCTTAATAAATAAAATACATTCTCTTGTGCTACTATATTAACAGTACTATCAGAGGTGAAACTATCACAGTTTAGGGCCTTGAGACAGCTAGAGGAGGAGGCTAATGGCTATCAGGAGCAAGGAGGGACAGTTGATTAGTCGACCTTTACCCTATTGAGAGAGCACACCTGCTAATTTAGATAAGGTACCTGCTCTACACCGCCTCAGCGAGATCTTGCACAATTTGGCAGGCTATCTCTTGGCAATCGGGGCCTGCCCTTGTAACAGCTTCCTCGGGCATACCAAACTAACTTCATCCCAGTCATTGATTTAGCCTACTGTATTAGCTTGTAAACTTTCATTATTTATTTAACGTCATTTCGTACTACCGTGGTGATAATGGACGATGGTACAGTGAAAATAAGAAAATTTACCTACCCAGTTTTAATTAGAAAAGACCTGACATTGAACAGGCACGGGATCACCAATTTACGGCCTTTCAAAGAACGGCGTAAACAAGCTATTTTTTCTTACTCCCTTTACAATACTAGAGCCATCAGTACAAATGAAAGGTACCTACAAGATACTGCTAACTTAAACAAAAAAAACACATATATGGGTCAATCCATTTATTCTATATCCTTTCGTGAATATAAAACCATAAATAAAAAAAATTCTGGCCAATACGTTTAGTGCTGAAGCCGTTTTGAAGTCAGCTTCACGGGCAAAAACATGTGATGGAAAAATCTTTCTGATTCCTGTAATTTTTTATATATCAAATCAAATCAAAACAAACAATAACATAAGGACATGCTTTGTATTTTTTGTCCGCAATGACTCATTCCCTACATAGTGAAGAAAGTTGTTTAAACAATTCTCACCTCCAATCTTCTAAGTATCCTCGACATCCATGCTCCATTCAAAACCCGCACCTTCCGTCGCCGCCCTGCTCCTTGGATGGGTCCAGAAATAAAAGACTTACAAAAGAGGCGTGAGGCAGCCCGTAGACGCTTTAGACGTACAAGACTGACAGAGGACTATCAAGCGTACAGGGCACTCCGCAATCTGACTCAGGTGACAATCAGACAAGCAAAAACAAACTACTTTCACGCAACCTTCTCCTCTACTCCCGATTCCAAGTCAAAACGGCAACTCCTCTGCAAACTCTTACTCTGCAAATCCTCTTCCTCAGTGACCTTTCAAGTCTCAGCCTATGAATTAAATTCTTACTTTTCAGCTACCTCCTCACTAACTTTTCCGAGTTCTCATCAATTCCATCATTCAACCCCCATAATTTTTACTTTTCTGACATTTCACCTACTGACCTTATCAACTGAAATCTCATATCAACTCTATAGGATTTGATGCAATTCATGTAAAACTGTTAAAATTATGCCTTAATAAAATCCTCCTGTTATTCTATTTATTTATTTACTTTTTCCTTCAAAATTCCGTATTTCCCACTACTTGGAAAAAAGCAATAGTCCATCCTATCAGTAAAAATTCCAACCCTTCATCTCCTAAAGACTATCGTCCCATTTATATCCTCTCAAACCTCTATAAGCCTTTAGAAAGAATAGTTCAAACTTTGATTCTTGAAAATTCTAAACTTCTTGATCCTTTCCAATCCGGCTTCCGGCAATCTGCTCCCTCAAAATCACTTATGACATACACACTGTTATGGACGAAACGAAACTGACCGTGCTAATACTTCTGGGCTAATCTAAATCACTTTACTCCCTGGATCACTCCATCCTTTTATCCAAACTAAAGTCCCTATCCTTTTCCAACAGCACTATCAGGTGGTTTCCATCATTTCTTTCTGATAGAACCCAAGCTGTCACTGGTCCGTATGGGAGTCCGAATCGGGAAGGTTATGTGCTAAAGTTTAAAGTGTTTCTGTGCTTGAAACTTTTTCTTTTTTGAAAGATTTATTGTCCACGGAGACTTAGTTTACTGTGTTTAAATTGACTACCGTTAATTTTCGTTGTTGTTACTCCTGAAAAATGTTTCTGTTATTTATCTGTAAATAGTGTAAATAAACTTCACAGCTCGGGTAAGGTTATAACTTACCACGAGGCAAGGTTCAAGAACATTGTAAAACATTTCATATTGGCCAGTAAAGAATACAGCAGAGGACTGGAAATCAGTGCTTATGCTCGGTGGAAAGCAGACGTGTTGTAAGCTGAGCTGTTAAGGTGTACGACTAACTGATAAGTCTTATACATTTAAAATTTTTGTTTTATAACCTCTTTTTTCTCTATAAAGTTAATTTTTCTTTTTGTATTATACGGTAATTGGTTTTTATTCCCTTTTAAATTTTGATGATACATATTTTTTTCTCTTTTTCCGCTCTTTTTTACCTGATGAGATGGCCGAATCTTCTCCGGTAAAACGGAAAAAAGGGAGATTTAGAACTCCTAACTTAGAAATAAGTGAAAATATAGAAAAAAGTTGTGTCAAATTTCTGATTGTCAAACGAGACGAGAAAGATGATGAAGGAAACAGTTTAGATTTTGGAAAGGTTTCGCCTTTCTTTATTCATAAAAGCATTAAAAACGTAGTAGGAGATGTAAAAAATGTAAAAAAGTTAAGAGACGGGACACTTCTTGTTGAAGTACTGTCAAATAATCAGTCTGATGTACTATTAAAATGCAAAAAATTCTTAAATAACCTCCCTGTTAGTGTAGAACCACATGGCAAACTGAATTCCAGCAAAGGCATTATCTGGTGTCCAGATTTACATTTTTGTACCATTGAGGAAATAAAAGCAGAGTTAAAGTCTCAAGCTGTAAAAGACGTAAAAAGAATGACTTATTACTAAAATAATGAAATTAAGGCAAGTCATAATTACTTAATAACCTTTAACGCACCCACAATACCCAATGAACTTAAAATAGGTTTCCACAATGTCATTGTTAGGCAATATATATCAAGCCCTACACGGTGCTATGTTTGTTTGAAATTCGGACACACTAAAATTGCGTGCAAAAAAGAACCTTTATGTAGGTATTGTGGTAAAAATAAACACGAAGGTTCCGAATGTAACAGCCCCCTAAAATGTGTAAATTGTTCCGAACAACACGATTCCTTTTCGAAACATTGTCCGATCTTAAAAAAAGAGAAAGAAATTAAAGGCATTCAAGATGTTGAAAAAATAACCTATTTAGCCGCTAAGAAAAAGTACGAATTACTGCATCCAATGTCATCACGGATTACTTTTTCCAACATCGTAAAAAATAAAACAGACGTTAGTGTTCAAACTCATTATATAATAGATAACAAAATATTTTTTAAATCTCTTGAGCATGTAAAGGTTAGTTCCATATCCACATCGGACGCTTGCTGTATTACAAATAATAAACCCGCTATCCCTTCTCCTTCCCTTCTCACACCTCCTTCCCTACTCACTTCTCCTTCCCTTCCCTCACCTCCTTCCCTTCCCTCACCTCCTTCCCTTCCCTCACCTCCTTCCCTTCCCTCACCTCCTTCCCTTCCCTCACCTCCTTCCCTTCCCTCACCTCCTTCCCTTCCCTCACCTCCTTCCCTTCCCTCACCTCCTTCCCTTCCCTCACCTCCTTCCCTTCCCTCACCTCCTTCCCTTCCCTCACCTCCTTCCCTTCCCTCACCTCCTTCCCTTCCCTCACCTCCTTCCCTTCCCTCACCTCCTTCCCTTCCCTCACCTCCTTCTCTTCCCTCACCTCCTTCCCTTCCCTCACCTCCTTCCCTTCCCTCACCTCCTTCCCTTCCCTCACCTCCTTCCCTTCCCTCACCTCCTTCCCTTCCCTCACCTCCTTCCCTTCCCTCACCTCCTTCCCTTCCCTCACCTCCTTCCCTTCCCTCACCTCCTTCCCTTCCCTCACCTCCTTCCCTTCCCTCACCTCCTTCCCTTCCCTCACCTCCTTCCCTTCCCTCACCTCCTTCCCTTCCCTACCTGTTTTCCTTCCTTCATCTCCACCCCTCACTCCACTTCCCCCTCCTCCTCCACCTTCCATTTCATCTCCACCCCTCACTCCACTTCCCCCTCCTCCTCCACCTTCCATTTCATCTCCGTCCCCATCCATAAGAGGACCTTCCTCAGAAGAGGAAGCTGCTCCTAGCTCTCATGAGCTTCCCTCTACAGCCGTCGTTTTTTCGGAAGAAAAAACGATTTATAATAAAACCACCTCCCTTAGTGGTCATGACATTGACCCACAGGGTACGTGGACGGTTGTTAAAGAAAAAAGAACGAGAAGTAAAACGCGAAACAGGTCTCAAAATAGAAATGACAGTAAAGAAAAAATGGAAACAAATTAGTAATACGGTCTTCATGTAAAGCCATGTTTTATTTTTTTTATTTATGTTATTGCTTATAACTTTTTAAAATTTAATTTATTTTCTTATCATGTTATTATTCATTGAATTTAACAATTTATTATTAACATATTTATTGATTTGTATTTATTTGGTCTTATATTAAAGTACCAACGATTTAGCAACATGACACTTCCAACAAATATTATACAGTGGAACTGCAACGGCATTTCAGGTAAACGCGAGGAATTGGCACTATTAATTAATAAATACAAACCGATAGCCATATGCCTTCAAGAAAGTAAGCTGACCCCCAGAAAAAGTTTTAACCTCAAAGGGTATACCGTTTATCGAAAAGATTTTGAAAATAATAACAGAGGTTTCGGTGGAGTACTAGTTGCGATCCGAAATTATATCGTCTCTGAGTTATTCCCCGTCAATACTTCTCTACAAGCTTTAGTAGTTAAAGTCTTCCTTAAGTTCCCTATATATCTTCGCAATCTCTATTTACCTCCTGACACTCTTGACGCTAATTCATTACTAAATCTTTTGCACGTTCTTCCCTCCCCTTATATCTGTATGAGCGATGTCAACGGCCATCACACCTCATGGGGCTCTTCATATTGCTCAGCACGGGGAAATATTATTAAACGGACAATCGATACAACAGATTCGATCATTCTAAATTCCGGAGAACCAACGTACTTAAGTCCAGCTTACAACTCGTTTTCTTCCATAGACCTATCATGGTGATCGTTAGGCATTTTTCCACACTTGTGTTGGCAAGTAGCCCAGGGCCAACATTCTAGTGACCATTTTCCTATAATCATTAGCTTCCCTCATGGAAAATCTGAGACGTCAAAACACCCTAGATGGATTACTGACAAATCAGACTGGACGAAATTCCAAAGCAACCTAAATGTTAATGAATCTGACTTAGCATCAGCTGAAACAAGCGATGATAAAAACGAACTTCTTACTTCTGATATCTTAAACGCAGCAAACCAATCCATTCCTAAAACTCCTAATAAACCAAGTGCCCACAAAAGAGTCCCTTGGTTTGATGAAGAATGTAAAGCCGCTATTAAGAAAAGGAAAAAAGCGCTCAAAATGTTTCAAAGGGAACCTACAATAACTCACCTAATCGAATACAAAAAAAGCCGTTCCCTCTCCCGAAGAATTATAAAAACAAAAAAGAAGGAGTCATGGGAAAAATTCCTAAGCAGCATTTCGACCAATACTTCCCCAATATCGTTCTGGAAGAAAATAAAAGGTATTTCGGGAAATTACCAAGAGCAGCAAGCAACCCTTTTAATCAACGGAAACGTGGAGCAAAATGAAGAACTGTTAGCAGAAAATTTCGCAGAATTTTATTCCAGCATATATTCCTCTCTAACGCACCAGGCAATAGAAGGTACCAGTACCAGTACACTCGACAACCAAGCGAAAGAAGCATACAACCCCCATTCACTAAGCTTGAGCTGTTAACCTGCATTAAAGAACTTAAACCCTCAACACCAGGCTTAGATGACATTCATAACGAGATGCTAAGACATCTACCAATGAAGACGAAGGACGCGCTTCTAGCTCTCTACAACTTCATATGGTGCACTGGAGACTTTCCTGATACCTGGAGGAGAGCGGTTATAATTCCCATCCCTAAACCTGAAAAAAATAAGTTGTTTCCTCAAGCTATCGACCCATTTCATTGACAAGCTGTATGTCTAAACTGCTCGAGAAGATGGTATACAAACGTTTAGTATGGGAATTAGAAGAAAATCAGCTAATAGCTAAAGAACAAAGTGGGTTCAGAAAAGGACGTTCTACTTTAGACCATCTGGTGACAATTGAATACGAGATTCTTAACTGTTTTGCAGAAAAAAAAGAATGCCTTGGGATCTTCTTTGACATCGAAAAAGCCTATGATAATTTAAATCCCAACCTTATCATGTTACAGTTGAAGGAATGGGGATTTAAAGGTCGCATTTTTACGATGATAGGAAATTTCCTGCGAAATCGCACGTTCCAAGTAAGAGTGGGAGATCATCTATCGACGGTCAAAGTAATGTCTAATGGAATACCACAAGGAAGCGTTCTCAGCTGTGCTCTTTTTGCCATAGCAATTAATAAAATCACTAATATAATTCCGAAACCTATAATACCCTTTTTATTTGTAGACGATCTGGCCTTGCTACTTCCGTTCAAGAGCCGAGAATCAATGAGAGAAACGTTACAAAATTGTTTCTTAAAACTGGAATCTTGGTCAGCACAATCCGGGCTACATTTCTCCGTCGAAAAAACAAAATGTCTCCTCTTCTCTAGACTAAAAACGCCTACAACTCCACCGGACTTAATCTACAAGGGCACAAAACTAAATTTTGAGACAAAAGTTAAATTCTTAGGACTTTACTTAAACGGAAGACTTGATTGGAAAGATCATATTAAGTGGCTCAAAGAGGAATCTACGAAAAGGTTAAATATACTAAAAGTCCTTGCAGGATGTTCCTGGGGAGCCGACAGAATCAGCATGTTAAAAGTCTACAAAACTTTAATCGAACCGATATTAGATTATGGTAGTTTCATATTTGCATCGGCCAGTACCACAGTGCTCTCAAAACTCGATTCAGTCCACCACGCAGGTATCCGAATTGCAACGGGTGCATTTAGAACAAGCCCTGTAAGCAGTATTTGTGTTGAAGCCGGTTTAGCTCCACTAGCAGTCAGGAGACATCATCTAGCATGCGGATACATTGGGAGGCTGAAATTTAATGATCAAAACCCAGCATGGAAAGCGATTTTTCGACCAAGAACTGGACCGTTCACAGAAAATCGAAGGTTACCAGCCCCACTTGGGATAAGAGCGAAAAGGTACGTAGAAGAAATAAAAAACTTGCAAACCACCACTGAACTTAACTATCCACCGTGGACCTTAAAATTACCAATATTAGACCTAACTCTGAGCAAACACAAAAAACACAACACTTCTGCATTCCAATACTTGACTGAATTCCAAAAAATTAAAGAAAAATATACCAACAGTATCTGTATTTATACCGATGGCTCCAAGTTGAACGGTACAGTAGGTTGTTCTATTGTCACCGATTCTATAACCTCTAAATATAAATTACCTAACACGGCAAGTAACTTTAGTGCTGAAAGCTACGCTATAAGTGCAGCGCTTCATATAATCATGCAGCGTGATGACAACAATTTTCTAATCTTCACGGATTCTCTTTCCGCTATAAAGGCATTAAGTGATATCTATTCAAAAATTTAATAATCAAAAAATGCCAAGCATATTCAACTATGATTAATAATCAAAATAAAAAAGTATCAATAGTTTGGATCCCATCACACATTGGCATCAAAGGAAATGAGGAAGCGGACAGAGCAGCGAGGGATGCGGCATTGTCCACATTGGAGGAAATCAATATTCATACCCCATCTGATTTTACTAATCACCTAAAATGTCTACCTAGGAAGATGTGGGAAGAGATTTGGGAATCAGTCGAGGAAAACAATAAATTGAAAAGCATAAAAAATGAAATAAAAGCATGGAAAAGCTCAATTCGAGATTCGAGGAGGGAAGAAGTTGTTATTGCGCGATTGAGGATAGGCCACTCACGCCTCACTCATGGCTATTTAATAAAAAGGGAAACCCCTCCACAATGCTCCATCTGCAATGTTCAACTCACTATCGCACACCTATTAGTTGACTGCCCCCAGTACACCACTTCCTTCCAAAATCTTGGTATTGAAAGAAGGCTAGACACGTTATTAGGAGATGATCCCTCAACGTTAACAAAACTAATAGATTTACTGAAAAATAACGGGTTGTTTTACAAAATTTGAGCAACAAAAAAAAAAAAAAAAAAAGAAGAGAAATACAATAGATAACCATTTTAACCATTCATAGGGGACAAATACACCAAATTTGAAGCTAAGCACCCAGCACAGGAATAAAACAGGACACTCTCTTCTGGAAAACTGCTTTCAGAAAATCAAGATTTGAAGAAGTGAACTAAGAACTGGACATGGAGTTCCAGGAGTTCACGCCAGGTTACCGGATGAGACACTGAACCTCTAATAATAACATGTAAGAAGCATGTGTCACTAAATATATTGTAACAACATGCCTCTGACCCTAATACATTTTGTAACAACATGCCTCTGACAATTAAACATATTGTAACAACATGCCAATGATCAAAACACAATATAACCTCCACTGTGATCAAAACAAATGTTAAAACAGGACACATATAACCTTGGCTGTTGAGTGTCCGTAAAATATATAACCTAACCTAACCTAACCAAGCTGTCACTATTCCTAACCATCCTCTATCTTCCTTTCTAGCCCTCTCGGCAGGTGTTTCCCAGCCAAGAGGGCTCAAGCATCTCTCCTCTTTTTTTTAATTCCTTTATCCATGACCTTCCCAACTCTATCCATCATTGTCCCCACCATCTATACGCTGACGATTTCTAGATCTATTTATCCTTCTCTCCCTCCGATTCACTAGTAGCATTTCCCAATATTCAGGAAGACTTTGATGGAATCTGTGCCTGACTAACCCTGAATTAACTAATGATAAATCCTATGACAACTCAGGCCATTCTAATTTGTTCCAATTCACTCCTCAGATCCTATACAACATTTCCTAGTCTCACTGAATCATTCCTAAATGATCGCCCAATCACCTTCACTTCCTCTGTCAAAAATCTGGGTATTACCATGGACCAAACCCTCACCTGGATATTGCCCAAATTCCCCGATGAACAATCAGTACCCTCAAATATTTCCATCGCTCCCGCTATCTTCTTTCACTATCCATCCGTATTCTCCTTGTATCTGCACTTATTTTCCTCCAATTTGACTACTGCTTCTTAGTATATCCACCATATATCGAATGTGCTTGAGGACAGGTTGAAACAAATCATGAATATATTTTTAAGATATGTCCTTAGTACTCCAAAGAGGTATCATGTGACCCATTTTTACGGCGGGTTAAAGTGGCTCCTTCTCCCAACTTGCAGACTATATTTCCTTTACCTTTACCAAATCATTAACTCCCAACAACCTCCATACATCCACAGTAAATCAATTAAAATGAGAAACTACAAAATGTGGTGTGAACATGTGTTTTTGTTGAGTAAATATTTTAAAAATATATACAGTTAATATGTAAAGAAAAAGATGAATTAGATGTGAAACACTTGATGCATTTTTGATTGGATTATGTTTAGGATGCCCAGAAGCACCGAAAACTATGTCTATTTGATTCTATAGAATGGAAATATTACTGTGGCACTAAACTATTTCCAGACGTTGAAAAAGAATATACCTTCCCCTTCTTACTGAAACCTTCACCCCTTATATCCGCCGTCCACTTTCTGAACACAAGAACCCAAACATTCAATATTTACACTGTAACACATAAAACTTCGTTCTTTCAGAGGTCCTGTTTAGTTTGTTTCTCACCCACTCAATACCAGATCCTTAACGAAAAAGGACATTTACTGTTTGTTAGAAGTTGTGTTTGATGTTTGCCTTTTGGAGTCATAACTCTTTAACATCTTGTATTTTCACTATTTCTGTTACCAACAGGTTCACCATACTTTTTTAATTCCAATATTAACCTGCACCCTTTTAAATGCGCGGCATTTAACGAGAGGAAATTTTTCACTTAGACGTGCTAGTACTATATACAGTATTTTTTTTTTATTTATGCTTAAAATAAATGAAAAGACAATGAATAATTTTTTTTTCGTTTATTAATGTGTGGACATACGTACATATACTCCATATTGTTCACGTTTGACTTATTTATTCGTCCCGATCGGTTAACAGCTTAGTGACCTTTATCCTGGCTTGTCTCCGGTTTTCTTGAGCTTGTCATTCATCTAAACTGATCTGTTCTTTTCTTTGCTTTATTTTTGCTTCTTACTTATTCTTGCAGATGCGACTATCTTGATCAGTACTTTCCAATAACAATTTTTCGCTAACCTCTTCATTTAATCACCATGGACCTCCTAAATCCTAAACATAAGGTATATACTTAGATTTTTACTGCAATAAACTGTGTCACGTACATTCCAAAAGAAATACCTCCACCGAAACTCTATATTCTGTAAATAGTCTAGTTTAGGAACGAGAAATAAAGAAAAAAGTAACCATGCATAAGGAGTTTACTTTAATCCGCTACGATAAACGTCGTCAATATATATATATATATATATATATATATATTACCTTATTATATTAGAATTTTATTTGAATTTTTCCGGGTTTTTTTTAGCATAAAAAACCTAACATTAACATAAGTATTAAAGACCTAAAACCCGAAAAATTTCAAATAAAATTATATATATATATATATATATATATATATATATATATATATATATATATATATATATAAATTTAATAAAAATAGTTTTCTTAAATTACATCAACAACTATTGAAAGTTTATAAATGGTTCTTTATTCTAGATTATTGTAATATATTTATATTTTTGGTGATTTAGAACTATGAAAATATTTATAAAAGTTTAACTAACGGACTAGGGATATGTAAGGAATCTATACAAAATATTACTAACATTATATATCGATCTCATATGAATTGTAATTTTACAATTAAATTAGATATTCAGAACGCTACTGGTACTAGCAATACACTTTCTCTTATATCACAATCATCTTTTGAAGGTCGAAAAATAGTGTTACAGAATATTATGAATTCGTCACGAGCGCTCTGTCATATAAGCATACAAATTATATATTTAAATTTAATTTTTGGTGCATATCGATCAATGTAATTAGCGATAATAATTAAAGGTTTACAAAATAAAAAATATTTTATTTCGTTGTAAAATAGGATCGTAGCGTTTTATATTGGTCATTTCAATAATAAATATATTCTTGTAAATATATTTGATCAAAATATGTTAAGCTTTTCTCTCCCATGTCGTATAATGAGGGTTGTCAGTGACTCAATGTTTAACTTCGACATCACAAAAAATTGAAAAACCACCCGAGCTCATAGCGTCTTCCAAGTCAACATTTCCGATTCTGCAATACGTGCATCCGCTTACGAGCAGTGCTTCCTTCTAAGGCATCAGATATTAGCATTTTCGGAAATAAAAAATCATTGCACGAATTAATGAATTTTTTTCACTTCCATTTAGACCAGAAAATGCCACTAAAAGATAAGAAACTCGATTGAAATTGATGAATAAAATCGCCTTAACTAATCCTTCTTATATATATATATATATATATATATATATATATATATATATATATATATATTATATTATATATATATATATATATTATTTTCCAAGTAAATATAATTTTATAAACACAGGGAGGACTAAATTGAAATGTATAAAAACGCTATGAACTTATGAAAGTACCTAATGTTAAAGATTTTTCAGAAAAGAGGCCTCCTAGAACCCATTGAACATCAGATTGCTTCCTCTTCTTTTTCCAAAAAGCGTATATCTCCCATCTTTTCCAATGGGTTCCGCCCTTTTCCCCGCATTAATTGTCAGCTTATTTCGTTTGTTTTGTTCTGTTTTAGGTCATCAACGCCCGATGGTTAGTTAGTATAGTTTATCCTTCAAAGGTGTTTATTCTTAGTTCAAGAGGAATTAAAATGATAAAAAAATAAAATAAAATCAATGAATGAAATACAAAATAAAATAAAAATAATAATAATAAATAAAAAATAATGGTAGAGAAATAAATTAAACAATAACAAAATAATAATAATAGGATAAGGAATTAAATAGATAAATAATAAGGAGGGTACGTCCTCGATAGATGTGTTGGATAGTCAGAGGCTGTTTAACAGTTTGACTTTTATTTAAAATTCAATGACTGCATTTATTACGGGCTCATCATCCCGCAGGACCATTGAAATGTTGGGCGGTATACCTAGCTGGTATGATACTCTGCGATAATAGGAGCATTCTTCAAATATGTGCATGAAAGATTAAATGTTGTTGCAGCGTGAGCATTTAGGAGAGACTTCTCTCGTAATTAAGTAGCCATGGGTAAGTCGGCTATGTCCGATTCTGAGGCGGCTGATGGCGACTTCTCCTCGACGAAAGCTATGGATTGAGGTTTTCCAGGGGTTTACGTTTTTCTTAATTAGTTTAAGTTGACTCGATGGCCTTTCAACCCACATGGATTGCCACCTTATTTTTACTGTTTCTGTTATGGGACGAGTCAGTTCCGGTGCGGTGATGATCGCTGCACCCCTACCAGGCAGATTCAATGCTTCTCTGGCAGCTCTGTCAGCCATCTCGTTCCCTAATATACCAACATGGCTTGGGGGCCAGACAAATAAAACTGTCTTACCTACTTCGTTCAGCATGAGAAGGTATTCGTAAATACGTTGGATGTTCGGATGTGCAGAGTGCATATTGTTTAATCCATGAAGTGCGCTTAGTGAGTCAGAAATGATTGTTATGTAGTCCATCGTGGCGTTCGACATGCAAAAATTGAGAGTGAAGGCAATAGCATTCAGTTCGGTGGTATAAACATTGCAGAGGTGGTGCAGTTTCCTCTTATGTGTCGAGTTCGGTGTAACAAAGGCTTAACCCGTTGAGCTATCTGACCTCAAGCCATCTGTATATATTGTAAAATGGTTTGGTAGGGTTTGAAGTAGGTTCTGGAATTGTTCTTGATATTGCTAGGGTGTTGTACTTTGTTTATGAAATTTAGATAACTGGAGGTACAGTTTCGGAGGGTGGTAGGTCCAAGGAGGCGTGTTTATTTCTGTATTTTTGACTGATATAACTTTTAGTTTACTAATTGTCAGCTTAGTTATTTTCTTTCTATAATACTCCCTATCTATGCATTCCTGAACTGTGCTAAATTTATTTTTTCTCTCCTTATTTGTCTAACATATTAATCCTACTCGTGTAACTTCATATTCAACACCAAAGATGTGGTTATTATGTCTTATATGGCTCATTCGGACCATATGCCAATAGAAATAAAAACAAATGTTCTGTTTAAACTTTACATTCACCCAGCAGACAAAACTAACTATACCATTCTGACTAACAAACTTAAAGCATAAATCAGAGAATTTTTTTCATCAATTATCTACTACGACTTTGTGTAGTAGATGATATTTCTTTTAAATTATTAAGCTACTCAACGTGAACACTCATGTTTGTATGTTGTATACGAGTATATATATATATATATATATATATATATATATATATATATATATATATATAAATCTTTGTAAATACTTATGTTTCAGATATTTCTTTTGTTAGAATTTATTTTTACATTCAATTACCTTTAAATGAAATAGATAGAAATGGAAATTAATGATATTTATACTTTTGTTTGTACTATTATTTGAACTAGAGGGGGATCCTAAAACGTGTATCTCCGTTTTAAACGGGAATTCGAACATTTTCACCATATCATTAATTTCCATTTCTATATATTTCATTTAAAGGTAATTGAATGTAAAAATAAATTCCAACTAAAGAAATGTCCGAAACATACGTATTTACAAAGATGTATATACAGCATACAAACATGAGTATTTTTGTTGAATAGCTTAATATTTTAAAAGAAATATCATCTAATACAAAAAGTCGTGGTAGGTTATTGATGGTAACAAAAAATGCGAACACTTGACTGGTCATTTCTATTTTTACTTTCATTTACTATATATAGTAAGGGACAGTATTGCGAACGTGAAAATTTTCGAATTCCAGTTTTCTACGGAAATACACATTTTACGGTCCCTTGAGACCAAATAACTAAGTCCCGCAAAAAGGTCTGTGTGTGTGTGTATGTGTGGTAACTCCCGGGCGGAAACGTTAAGTCCTATGAAACTGAAAATTCATATTTAAGACAAATATACACCCGAGACGTTACAAAACCTTTTCCATCAAAATGAGCTCACCAGAAGAGCCACTTTATACCGTACAATTTGCACCTTTATTCGATTTTCTTGAAAACGTTTCCGACGATTTTGATTAAAATTGCTATATCGATGTAAAATTTAATGGGCTTTAATATCATTTAGGTTTCATTCGGATAAAAATAGTGTGACAGCTTAAATACCGATATTTTAAATTTTCTTTCTCTAATGTACCTTTAATTTTGTTGATTCCATAAAAATAACTAGATAACAATATAATAGATTTTTTAATAAAACACATGTTTCTATTCAAATTCAATTTATTTAGTTCTTTAATAGTTTCACGTATTTTTTATCTCTAACTGTATTTGAAAATTCTTTCATTGATTTTAAAAATGGAGGTAAGTGAAAGTCGTGTGTTGCCCGCACCAGATTTTTATAAATTTTCTATTGAATTTTTATTAATGAAAAAAAATCATTTAAACAAAGAATAAAGGTTACATTTCATTTTCCTCTGCTGTAGATCAATCATGATTATTTTTATATTATTTTTTAATTTTATAAACAATAAAATAAGACATAATTTTGATTGACTCAATTAGAATTATGTTGAACAATATCGACAACGTCTCATTTATGCTTCGTGAATATAAACCATACCCAGTTTACTGTTAGTAAACATACTTATCAACATTGTTCGATCAGTTTGAGCGTGCAGTAAATTAAACGACCTTCCCAAAGGTAACTGACCGGATCGTATAGATTAACCCTCTCGAAAGGAAATACTGGACATTCCTAAGCCCTATGTTTTTTATCTGAAAGCTTTAGGCATGAATTGGAGTAGAAACGTATTTATACTATTTTTTGTAGTTCTCAGAATAATGGATAACCTTTTTACTTTCACTAACCTATATAAAATATATGGTATGGAAACACTAGTCTAAAATTCATTTTCAACGGAAAATACACGTTTTTTGATCCAACCTGGTCCCAAAATGGGTCAGCGTGTGTCAGTCCAGGGCCGAAAACGAAACAAAAAATTCATATTCGACACAAGTGTACGCCCGAGATGTTACAGCAACTTTTTCATCAAAATCAGCATTCCGGAAGAGCCACTTTATACCATACATTTTACACCTTTTAACGATTAATCCCATCTTTATTTATACTCTAATTTTTAAAAAAAAAATATATTTACCTATTACATGAACAGCTATTTAATATGATTGTATGGTTTTTATTTCAGGTCGGACCACTTAAATATCACTATTTGGCTTCTTTTTTTTTTCTTTCGGAAGTTCCTTATTCATTCTGGTTGATATATTCTTCTTACGTTTGTCAATTTTCTTCTTTCTTATGGAAGTTTTAATTAAAAAATAACTTCTTGTACGTTCCCTTGTCAAACTTCCTCTCTACAATATTAAATATTATGGGCTATACTGCCATCTCCTCATCATAGCTACCTTATGAACCTTATGGTTCCAATTTTATTAAAAATTTGTTTATGAGACAGTGAATGGACCGGAATATATATAAGCAGAATTATCAGTGACTCTAATTAACATTTACTCAATCTCACATTCGATATTCGCACATAGCACTCCTAGTATGTTTATTTCTCCATTTAATGGCACTTTTATGCAACTACGGCTAATCGGACGAAGATGACGCGAGAGTTCTAAGTTTTGAATATTCCGGTGTAATCGGGATAGGGATCTTTAACGATTATTTGAAAACATTTTATGCCCCCTCTGGAGAACGGCATAACAAAGATTTCTTTCTCGCATTGAAAGCTCCTTGTAGCCAAGTAAAATAAGGCTAAAATTCAAGGTTTGTGGAAAGTAATTCGGACAAAGCTGGAAATAGTTCTAATACCTTCTAATGGTTTTTAATAAAAGTAATCTGAGTTTGCACCATCACAGGTGGTGAGCTTAACTTTTTGGAGCAGAAATACCTCGAATTTTTCTTACTTTTTTCGGTTTTTTACCTATAACTTGTAAACGGTACTTCCAAGAGAAAATATCTTTCGTTTCAGAATTAAATAACGTTAAATATACTTTCTAAAAGTCATCTTATTTATTGAATTTGTTGTATTAATATTGCCGCAATCATTCGTCAGAAATAGCCAAATGTTTCCATTTTTTGTTGAAAATCCCAATTTGGTCACTATAAAACAACGGTAACTTAAAAACAACTATCCAAATCGAAAAAAGTCATAATATAAAAGTTGTAGAGAATTAAATTTATAGTATAATAGACTAAATTTCAGATTCGGTCGGTACGATCCAAAAAAAAAAAAAATTATCGATTTTCCACAACACGCGTCCAAAGGATTGTGAGAAATATTTGCTGGATACGGCCGATTTAAATCATTGTGCAGTGACTGCTGCCGTATTTTTACTTTAAATAAACATATTTGCAACATAAACTCTATCACGACTGGCCAAATGACAGCTTGTCTTTAATTGGGTTAGTTATACCACTTTTAATAGGAATTCTAAGAATTAAATTAAATATTTAAGTTAGGCCGGAAAGTACTTTTTTGATACGTTTAAATTAACATATTCTCTATTTTATAATATTCTTTATATACAATCACTTCTCCAATGTACATTTTAATTTATGTATATTAAATTTTACTGCAGTTTAATGGTAGGTACCTACCAAACATAAATATAATATGGTGCAAAACCTATCACTATTTATCCAACCTACACTTTCTCCTATTTTTTAAACTATGTTGTGCGTAATATAAGCAATATTATAAATCCTAAGAGAGAATATAGTTATTAAAACGTATCAAAAAAGTACTTTGAATTCTTAGACTTGCTATTAAAGTGATGTAACTAACCCATACAGAGACAAGCTGCCATTTGACTAGACATGATATGGTTTATGTTGCAAATTTCGTTATTATCAGTCAAAATACGGCAGCAGTCACTGCAGAATGTTTTAAATCGCCCGTATCCAGCATATATTTCTCAGAAGCCTTTGGACGCGTGTAGCGGGAAAACGATAAAAAAAAATTTTTTGGGAGTATCATACCAACCGAATTTAAAATTATAGAGTCAATTACTCTTGAAATTTAAGACTCTACAACTTCTTTCCATGTCTTATTTCGATTTGGATAGTTGTTTTCAAGTTACCGTTGTCTTTTAGTGACCAAATTGGGTTATTCAACAAAAATGGAAAATATTGGCTATTTCTGACGAACGATTGTGGCAATAAAAATTAACCAAATTCAATAACTAGGATGACTTTTAGAAAGAAAATTTAACGTTCTTTTATTTTGAAGAGAAAAATATTTTGAGTAGGAAGCACCAATTACAAGTTATAGGTGAAAAAACGAAAAAAAAAAATACGAAAAGTCGAGGTTTTTTTTTTTTTTTTTTTTTATTTTTCTTATCCTCCAACTTTATTTACAAAATAAATACAAAAAACATTCTATGTATATACAGCAGCAATGGTATATACAGTCCATGGCTCAGGCCTCGTATTGCCCGTTAACTCTGGTCTCCCTTCAAAGCGAATAAATCTTTCGCCCACCACCTTTTTTTTTTTTTTTTTTTTTTTTTTTTTTTTTTTTTTTTTTTTTTTTTTTTTTTTCTTACCCTCTGGTTTTATTTTCGAACAAAATACAAATACAAATATAATATGTATAGCTGTCAGATTTGTCCTTCTATTACCCGGAGGTATTCTAAAGAGGATTGCTATATGCGCTGGATGCACTAGTAATCTTTCAAGGGCTTCTTCTAAGCCTTTATTTATCCATTGCAAAATGGGAGGGACCATTCTTCAGGGTTTTGGCAATAAATTGAGTTTGAGAGACATAGTCCGAACTCCTTCCCTCGGCGACAACGTCAACGAGAGGTAGTGATCCTTGCCACCTCCCAGGCTTGGGTGGTGGGGTGATATCAGAAAATAATGGATTAGCACAGGCCTTCAGCCCATCAAAAAATTTAATGTGCCTCCGGCTGATATATTCAGGCACTGTTGGCAATACTAATTCCTGATGAAGGATATGGTTTCTGGCCCTTTGTAAGTTGGTACCTCTGACAATCCGCCGAAGGATGGAGTTCTGGAACGTCTGTAATTGTTTGAGAGTGGACTTAAACAGATGCTCCGTTCACTTTAAAATCAGTGTGCAAAGCGCTCTTCCCCTTCTGGAACGACATGACAATAGCATCTGTCTTCTTCGGGTTCACCCTAATGCCAATCTCCTTCAGCTCATCTACAATAGTGGTCGATGCTCCTTGTGCCAGGGTGAGAGCCCTTTTCGGTCTCATACTAGAAGCATAGATGCCAATGTCATCGGCGTAGGCTGCTACCAGTGCCATCGGGTGCTTCATTGAGATCACTTTTGCTGTAAAGATCACAAACAATAGTGGTCCCAATACAGAACCTTGAGGAACCCCACAAATGGTGTCCTTTGAAGTTGACAATTTATCGCCTACCCTTACGACGAAGGATCTCCCGCTTAAGTAGCTTCTGATCAATCGGCATAATGAAGCTGGAAAACGATAGTCTTCCAACTGGCGAAGCAGTAACTCGTGGGATACACAATCAAACGCCTGTGTGCAGTCCAGCGAGATGAACGCCGTGGCTTCATTGTTCTTCGTCATACGCTCTATGGTGTGCCTTTGAAGTTTCACTAAATGATGATCGCAGGCTACGCCTCGTGAGAACCCGGTCTGTTCTGGTGGAATGATGGACTCCTCACTGCAGTGCTCTAGCAGATGGTGATGGATCAGCCTCTCGAACACCTTGCTCATATGCGAAAGGAGACTGATAGGCCGATAATGCTCTGGCCCACCACCTGTGATGGTGCGAACTTAGATAACTTTTATTTATTATCTACTATTAACGGGTATTAAAACGATTTCCAGCTTTTTCCGAATTACTTCCCACAAACCATGATTTTTAGCCTTATTTTACTGGGCTACATGGGTTCTTTTTTTAAATCGATTGTAGTCTCCTTCTAAGCATTATTAATAGTTATTACTTAAATATGCGTTCTTATTTATAGTAACGCCTAGATATTTGAAGGCATCAATAGATAAGGACATATTTAATAAGATTGTTAACGGAAAAAGGATCATCGGGAAACTAAATGGAGTGTTATGGAATAAGAAGGTATCACTCCAAACGAAAAAGAAGATATTCCACACCTTTCTGTTTGGCACTACACTGTATGGGTATGAATCTTGGACAGTGAAGAAATCCCAGCAAAAAAAATTATTATCCTTGGAGATGGATTTTTGGAGAAGAAGTTGTGCCGTGTCTCAGTTAGAAAAAATCCCCGATAATCAAATAAGGAAAGAGTGGAGGCCGAGCTCACTATTCTTGAAGAAATTCGTAGAAGAAGGCTGATGTGGTATGGGCACGTCATGAGAATGGATGAAGCACGTTGGCCTCTCCGATTGATTGAATACTGCACACCCTAGAGGAGAAAACAGGGAAAGACCTCGAAAAAGATGATGAGAAGAGGCAATGGAGGATATGGCAGCAAGAGGTCTGACTGAGGACGACTGGAATGATCGAGATTATTGGAGAGACGGAGTACTGAGGAACGGGATGTGGCATCATTGCAGAACCCCGGAGAAAAAAAAAACAACCTTAAAATATGTGATTTATTAGTCAGTAAAAATCGATCAGAATTTATTAATGAGCTGCAAAAGAACATTTTCCGGACATCTCTTCGACAGCATAGAACCTATTTTTGGACAATGCCTTAGTTAATCCTTCGACATTTCGCATGAGCGTACCGAAATAGAGTTTCGGACCAACTGACACAACAAAGAGCCTAAGACGGCGCAGTTTGCATACTAATGCTACTTATGTTGCGTTAATCGCTTTACTATTCCTCAGGACCACTCCCCAACTGTAGCAACAAGATGTTCCTCCTATATATAGTTCGGGATGAGCAGATGCAGCATCACAGTTCTTCCGCAGCTCAGCAACAGCAGACATGAAGGTAACAAATACATTTCATTTTTTAAATGTTTATTTTTAAAATGCAGCGAATGTGTAACAAAATATTTACAAAGTTTTTTAATTGGAAAAATGCTGAATGTATTTTTTACAGCAACTTCATATGAAACATATTATTAACATTGTGTTTATACATTTTTGACTTAACACGTTCATGCCGGGGTGACCCAACGGAGGGTCACACTTGTCTATTCTGTGGGGCGAGGTGACCCACCGGTGGGTCACGCTTAACTATCCTGTGGGGGGGGCGACGTGCATCACTGATGAGTCACTTGTTATTATAAAATAATTTTATTTAATTTTTTTAACATTGTATGTTGTAGGAATTAACAAGCATTAGAATTTATTTATAAAAATTTTATAACTTTCAACTTCCTCCCCTCAAAGGATTTCACTTGATTACTCTTCTTTAAGAATTTTATTTAGCTGTTCATGATTTCTTTTTTTATTTTTCCCTTAATATGATATAAGAATAAAATATATTATAATAATAATATACGAATTATTTTTTATAATTTTTTTTTAAGTATTTCCATAATTACTCCTTTAAGCCATATGTGTATGTCAAAACTGGTACTATCTCGCATTTAGCACGTTAAAAGCCTAGGAACTGTTGTGATCCATAATATAAAACAATAAACTTTTCGGTTATCTGGTCAGTGGTTTTTCTTTATGGGAGTCTCTTTTAAAGAAGTATGAGTGAAAAATAATTATATAAATTCATAGTAGTGAAATATACTTATTAAATGAAAAGAAATACGAATCCCAAATACTTTTGACCTTATTAATACGAAAGTGTTGTTAGTATTGTACAGTTTTTGTTTCCTTTTTTTTTTTTTTTTTTTTTTTGAGAACAAAGTATTCAAGAAAAAATATTAATAAAAAATTTAGAATAACCCAAAGTCCAATTATAATCTTTGTAAAACAAAAACTATAACTGGTATAATATATACGTACACACACACACAATATATTTTTTTCTTCTTCTTTCTTTTTTTTTTTTTGTTTTTTTTTGTGGTTGAGGAGAGCGTGGAATAAACAATTAGGATAGATGTGTGTTAGATTTTGTAATATTAACTGTATAAAGTTTGCGAGTATGCCGTTGACTTATAACCAGGTTGATGTTTATGAAATAAGAATTTATATAATCTTTAATATGTTTATATTAAAATAGTATTTAATAAATAGCCTTGTTATGTTTTAGCTCCTCCTTTGTAACCTTGTGTGCAGTGGGATGTGTCGTTGGAGAAGCACCATACCCAGCTGCTGGAAACAGGCCGCAGGGAGCTCTGTTGGAATATGGCGCGCCGGCCCAACCTGGTTCTACCTTCCAAGCTGTAAGTATAATATAATTATACAGTAATACGTAGAGACCATAGTGTAATATAGAAAACTACTTCAGTAGGTTGGTATGGGATTGTTTCGAAAATAATGCAGAATTACTGTTTTAAAATATTAAAAAATTAGACCTGTTTTTATAACTCTCAATACATTTCGTCTATATGTCAGCAATCAAATTGAATACGTTGTTTCTAAAGGAATACTATATCCAATTCTAAGGAAATTCCTCACAGGAAGCCCAAAATCTCTCGTATCATATTATCCAAACCTCGATAATTTGATTTCTTTTCGCATTGAAATAAAAGAATTTTTTTTTTTTACTATATTAATAAAACCATTTTAAAGCTATAAAAGAAATGTTTTAGTATGATTTAAAACAAAATTAAATGTGTAATATTAGTACTTAAGAAATTAATAGTATTTTTAAATCGCGTTGTAATTAAAGGACTTGGTTGTTCATTAGATACAATCCAATTAAGATCAGATTTAAAACTAAATGAGGAGAAATTAAATATGTAAAAAAATCAATTTCGTAAAAAATGGTCAACTTTAGCTACCTTTGGAAATCAACGTCTCAATTAATTTAAAAGGTTTTTTAATCTTGAGTCTGAATCATCCAAGAGTAGCCTTGTGGGCAGAGTCATTATACCTTGCTTCAACAATTTCGTGACTCGCAATAGAATAAGGTTATCATGTAAATATTAAACACGAAACTCTTTCCGATTAGAATTTATATTGTTAGAATAGTTCTTTTCTGAAAGATGTTAAAAAAATATATATATATTCTGGCTTACTTGGATGTACGGAAAATAATGCAGAATTTAGGTTTAAAAAAGAAGAAAAGATTTACAGCGTTTTAAAAATAAAAATACTCTTCACTAGTATCAATACATATTAAATGACGTGTTAGTAAATTTTCCTTTCCCTCGGAATAGAATTTCCCATCTTTAGAATCGATAAAGAACAAAAATGTTTTGATTCCCTTAGTCCAAATACTTTTTTCTCACATAATTATTAATTATAGGATTCTGAAAAAATAACAATCCGTAGGACTGGTACAGTAGAGTGTCATATCCAAGTTCTAACATTTTTTCTGACCGGGCGTTGTCGTGCATCAATATTGGCCCCTTCTGATTCACCAAGTATATTGCAACTTTCTGGTCTATAACATTAATTTGGTTATAATAAAATATGCATTAAAGGTTTCGCTAGAATTCGAGAACCTGTAGTAAATCAAACCAAATGAAAACCACATTCTTTATTATGAGTTGGAAGCTTTAGGAAATATTAAGCTGTTCTTCCTTTGTCGAGCAACTATCTATTGTAGTTCTGAACGAAATGGATTGATGCAGCTTCGAAAAAAAAAGTTGGGAACGCTGGTTACGCTGTTAACCTTTACAATCATCGATGGCTCACACTTTTCCTTCTTGAACTGAAGTTCCTTAAGTATTGTTCAAGTAATTTCTTCACTGAAGATCGCATAAAAGCGGATGAATCCCTTCACGACATTCCTTGTCTTCCAGGCTAAAGTCTCGAAGTCTCGAAGAATGTTAAATCATCGTTGAACAGAGAACTCGCTAATACTGCCCCTGTACTACTCTGTTTTGATGTTTCTTGTCTTTTTTAATAATAAATAAATTCTTTATTATCCTGGGACATGTCCCTTTAGAATAAATAATACAGAAAGTACAAAGTGTGCTTTGGAGTCTTAAAGTATATTAAATACATATAAACAAATTAAGCATTACTCATATGAGCTAGACATATTTAAATGTCAAGAAAACAACAATCAAAAAATAATAATAATAATAAAAAGAAAGCTTATTTACAATTTTATTGAGCCTGGATATTCATTAAGTAATTAAATATGCGGGATTTGAAGGTAGAAAGAGAATTGGAGTAACGGATGGAAGCAGGGATAGAATTCCATAGGATTGAGGATCGAATGAGAAAGGATCTGTCGAAATGTGCAGTTCGGTGGGCCGTACTGTATAAATCCGAAGGCCTGGAGCGTGTACGACGAGGATGGACAGAGGATTTGAATTATAGAAGGTCAAAAATGTATGATGGGCGGCGGGATTAGATAACTTGAAAAAGGAATGATGCGAGAAAATACTTGCGACGATTGGAAGGGTAAAACAACTTCAACTCGCCATAAAAATGAGACACGGAAGCGTATTTTGGTTTCTGGTTTGGGGCAAGTGCAAACTGGTAAAAAAATATTCTACGATAATTACCCTTTGACATCTTGTTAAACATTTGACTAGTCCATAGTGGCTGGTTCAAGCATGGCAGATAGACTTAGGATTTATTAAAGGGAGTAACAAATCCTTGATTATTCCGTCCTTAGGAGAGAACATGGGTGATGCCAGGTATTCTCCAAAGTCCCTTATCCTAATTGAACGTGGACAGGCAAAATTTAGGACTCCTGCAGTAGTATCGTCCGATTAGCCACAGTAGCGTAATGTAACGTTAAATGAAATGAGCGAATGAACAATAACTAGACTCCAATAGAATATAACATATATATTGCCATATGATTTTATGCGACTATAATTACTATTCCATCATAACTATTGAATGTTTTCTAAAGCAACCTGCGGTAAAAGTTGACACTTAATAAACTGTTGCTCTATTGACAGAGGGTAACAAGTAACGAGGTTGAAAGGGTGAAGCCTTCACAAAGGATCAAAGCCTCAAAGCCAATTATCAAAAGTGTTCTCTACAACTCGTCTTCCTTACAATTCCTATTAGTCTGAATTCCTTTGAGTTTTTTTCATACATAATTAGTGTCCTGTAATTAATTAAATATCAAGCTAAAACAAATTTGAAAGACCTGAACATCAACAGTTGACACGTATTGGTAAAATATTATGTTTTTTCTTATAAAATGATAGTTTTTCTCATATAGAAATAGTTGAAAGACGTATAAATGGCTTAACTTAACCTCCCTGACCAGTTCTTTAAATTTTTTTTTTCCATTTTAAACATATTTATTGATATTTACAACTGTATACAAAATACATCAAGTAAATGTGATGAACATATGGTAAATTGACATGAAATATATGTAGAGACACCACCCATTGGCAGCACTCTAAATATATCCTAAATTAGAAGATCTCGGGGCCATCTTCTTTTCAGGCGCCTCGGAGGGTTATCAGGAATTGAGGAGGAAGACAGAATGGAAACCAGTGGATTAGAGTGGGAATGGAGTTTTTCATGGAATGAATGATACCTGGTTCGGGCTACATCAGTAACATATGGAACATAAAGGTCTTTATAGATAAGTTTATTAGTGACAAAATATGGAGCATTGAGGATTTTACGAAGGATTTTGGATTGTAAGGATTGGATACGAGAAGAATTCGATGGTTTAGTAGACCCCCATAGCTCTACTCCGTAAGTCCAGATAGGTCTTAAGATGGTCATGTAGATGAGTCTTTTGTAGTTAAGAGGAAGCTTTGACCGTTTGTCAAGTAAGTGTTGAAGTAACCAAAAGCGCCGAGCAGTTTCTTGTCGTTTCAGTCTAGTGTGGGGATTCCATGTTAGCCGTTTGTCAAGTAGAAGTCCCAGGTAAAGGATCTGTTCAACCGGAACAAGCGGAATATTATTAAAGGATACTGTAGGGCAGGATGTCATAGGTTTACGACGAAGGGTAAAGGTTATTTGGTGGGATTTGTTGGAATTTATTTTAATTCGCCAATTCTGACACCATACCTCAAGGTCTCTGATGTGGGATTGGAGAGTTTGAGAAGCAGCAGTTGGATCGTTATTGACTGATAACACACAAGTGTCATCGGCATATGTAGAAAGGAAAGTGTCAGGATGGGTTGGGACATCAGCTGTATAGACTGTATAAAGAATGGGTCCCAGGATGCTGCCCTGAGGAACACCAGCAGACTGAGAAAAGGATGAGGAGTAGGAACCATTGTGATTTATTATAAAAGATCTATTACTGAGGTATGACTGGATAATAAGAAAATGACTGGATCAAAGGCCTGTTCCACGTCGAGGAAGGCTCCAGTGCAGCTTTAAAATTAAATTTTTTTTTTTTAAATATAAAGATTTTAAAGACTTGTATATAAGAACACCTTGTTTAAAAATTCTATCTTTGCATAAATAGGTTTACCTAAAGCTAAAGTAAAGTTGCGTTAAGTTTCAACATGGATTAAAATTCATCAAACAAATTTGGTGTTTCGATGAAGTTATGTTTATCACGAATAAAGAATAAAAATTCTCTATATTATAACGGCAAATCGATTTTAAATACTACATTTTGACATATTTTCTAACTCGTGTGGACGTGTTTCGAATCTAGTAAGAATTTACCCAAGCTCTTGCTCAATAAGCCTCGGTCTCAATAACTCATTATCCAGATGCAAATTGGAACAGGCAACACTCAACTCTCGAATTAGTCAAACAAAACACTTTACGCTGATTTACAACTAATTATAATAATTACGAGATTGCTAAAACCATTCTTTGTGAGGGAATATTTTTACAGATATATATAACGATGAATAGTGTTGGGGCCAGCGGGGTCGTCCTAGGGATTTCCTTACGCTGTGCCTGGTAGCTAAGCTGTTCAAGGATTTGCTTGTTGATATTAATTTATGTTATGCAGAACTGATAAATTGGTGAATGAATAAACAAATTAGTGAGTACTTGGTAATTGGTATAATAAGGTATCTGTGGTACAAAATAAAAGATAAAGGTAAAATTAGTGAGATAATAACAAAACAGAATAAAGTAATGTACACACACTTTTTCGATCCACTCTGTTCCAACTGTACTGACCATATGTTTTTTCTTCTTAATAGATATAATCCGAAACACTTGATAAAAATATTAATAGTGATTGAAGAGAGTTTTTGAAGAATTTAAATACATAATAAAAAATGAGGATAAATGAAGTAAGTGGCGTAAACAAATAGTATAACTATCTACTTTTAACATCATGCTTTTCACAACAAATACAAATTTAAAATTTAGGGAGTCTATAGGGACTGTCGAAATGAGCAGCAGTTTTTTTTTTTTCAAATTCTTGATTGCATGGGAATTTTTTCGGAAAGAGAATTACATTGGTAAAATTAGATTATGCTGAGAACACATGTTTTGTTATTATTGATTCATTAAATTGAAAACATCATCACCTTGTAGAGATGTATCATCTTAAATTATGCCATCGTAATCTGAATGTGACTGTAGACTGTATGAGTTGGTACACATAGCACAATTTTACTTTCACTTACTATATATAGTAAGGGAAAGTATTGCGATCGTGAAAATTTTCGAATTCCATTTTTTAACGGATATATACGTTACCTTGAGTCCAAATAACCAAGTCCCGTAAAAAGGTCTGTGTGTGTGTCCGTGTGTGGTAACTCTCGTGCGAAAACGAAAAGTCTTATGAAACTGAAAATTCATATTTAAGACAACTATACGCCCGAGACGTTACGAAACCTTTTTCATCAAAATGAGCTTACCAGAAGAGCCACTTTATACCATGCATTTTGCACCTTTTTTTCGATTTTCTCGTAAACGGTTCCGACGATTTTGATCAAACTCGCTATATCGATGTAAAATTTAATGGGCTTTAATACCATGTCAATTTTATTCTGATAAAAATAGTCTGACAGGGCTTAAATGCTGATATTTTAAATTTTCTATTTCTAAAGTACCTTTAAGTTTGTATATTTTATGAAAATAACCATATTATCTAGTTAGCATTGATAAATAACAGTTTTTGAACATAACAACAGTAATCACATGTGTAATATACCGTTGGAAAGCTAATGATTTTAGAAAAAATATTATCTCATACACAAGCTTTTAATAGTTAATAGAGAGTGATGAAATGAACATAAAACTAACTGATTATTTTAGATAATAATATAATAGATTTTTTAATAAAACACATGTTTCTATATAAATTCAATTTAATTAATTTTTTTATAGTTTCACGTGTTTTTATCTCTAACTGTTTTTGAAAATTCTTTCATTGATTTTAAAAATGGAGGTGAGTGAAAGTCGTGTGTTGCCCGCACCAGATTTTTTTTATAGTCCTACCATTCCTAACATGGAAAGTCGGACATTAAGGAATATGCTTTATAACTGTTACAAAAGACTGATGTACCTGTGAAAGAATTAAATAAGTCGCTCTTTTTTTTTATCTTTGTTGATATTTATGACCCTTAATTTTCCCTTCATCTTGAATTTCGGCATTACAATTCGAATTATTCTCTGTTTTAGAAGATCCATTTATGAAAAACTAAAACGGATGTTTTTTTTCTTATATATGTACCGCTGACTTTTGTTATTTGTCTGTTAGGTTTTTTTTTTTTCTATAGGACGCTTTTTTTTCTCTCTCCTCAATCGCTATCGTTGATTAGGCTGTTGCATAATTTTTCTTTTTATACCTATATCGCTTACACCTAATTTTATTTTATTTATTTTCCTCCTTTGAATCGAAATTAGAAAATACAGCAGGATTTTTTACTATATAATTAAAATTAATTCAATTTTTAAATGTCATATTTCCATTCTAATGTCATCAAGATATATATGTATATATGAATTTAAATAAATTATTAGTTTTTATACGCATTGTTTTTTTTTTCATTATTTGATATTTTTTTTATTAATAATAAGCTTATTGCACCTTACTTAATTATTAATTATTATTTCCTTTATGTTCCAGGGCGAAGTGGAAGATTTGGCGCACCTCCGACAAGAACAAGGATCGGCAGCCGGCAGCTATCATGTATTCTTGAACAACGGTCGCCTCCAGAATGTGCAACAGTACACGACGGCTTCACTGAGGAACGGAGAATTGAACGGTTTCCAGCAATTCTCAGGACAGTTCAACCACGTAGATAACAACGGGCTCAACCACAACGGCGAGTCGTCCAGAATACAACAGGACTACCTTCCACCGCAGCTCAACCAACAGTTCTACAACCATCAACGGAACGGAAATTCTCAGCAGTTCGTGCAACAACAACAGAACGGACAATACTTCCAGCAACAGAGCCCCTTGGCCCAGGAGTACGGCCTTCCAGAGACGCAGTTAGGAAGAGTCCAGGACGAGCTGCAACAACAGCAGATCGAGCTGCTCGAACAAAGGCAACAACAGCTGGAACAGCAACAGCAAGAGTTGAGACAACAGCAGGAGGAGCTGAAGTCGGCCGGGTACCTAGCCAGCCTTCGCTACAACAATGTCGACCCCATCAACTCTCCAACTTACTCCTACAGACCACCGACTCGTGTTCTCAGATACGCTCCAGAGTATTAATTCATTAAGTGATACTATTTTTTTTTACACGAAAAATATTTAAATAAAAAAATCATAAATAAAATATATTTTTTTACTACCTGGATTTATAGATTTTAGTCTCAAAAATTTCATTTGGTTCAATAATATGGTGAATACAAAATGCATAAATATTAAGACGAAACTCTTACTGGAATCGCAACTGTATATTGACATTGAAAGTATTCTATTCTCAATTAAGTAAAAAAAAAAAAAAAAAAAAAAAAAAAAAAAAAAAAAAAAAAAAAAAAAAAAAAAAAAAAAAAAAAAAAAAAAAAAAAAAAAAAAAAAAAAAATTATCCCAATTATATTTATATATGATTTTAACTTCCTTGTAAAGTTATAGAAGCATTGTTGTGTTAATGTCAAGAGACTGCAACGAATAAGACATTTGCCATTGTGTCTCAAACTATTTAATTCAGAAAAAAAAAATAATAAATCACATTCACAGAATACTTGAGTTAGGTATTTAATAGTGAAATAGAATAATAAATATTTGTATCGCTATGGGACAGAGTCCCTTAGGAATAGAATTAAAATGCATGTTTTACGAACACAACAGTGTCGCGCAGTATTTTAGCTATTTAAATAGTAAAAATCCTTATACTGTCCTCAATGCTCATGCTGAAGACACGTGTGTCTTATCCGTCCATAATGATCCATCTACTGCATCCCAAACCCTTCAGTCCCACATCACAGCCATTGAAGAATGGTGTCGAAATTGGAGGATTAAAATAAACCCCAACAAATCTCACCAAATCACCATTACCCTTCGTCGCAAAACGATGAGTTCCTGCCCTCCATTATCCTTTACTAAAATTACCCTTACTCCCGTTGAGCAAATCCGATACCTAGGTCTCCATCTTGAAAAGCACCTTACTTGGAATCCTCACACTAGACTGAAACGACAAGAGACTGCTCGAAGATATCGATTACTACAACACTTACTAGACAAACGTTCAAAACTTCCAGTATATTACAAAAGACTCCTTTACATCACTATTATCAGACCTATTTGGACGTATGGAATCGAGCTTTGGGGCTCTACGAAACCATCTAATTCCTCCCGCATCCAGTCCTTACAATCCAAAATCATTCGCAAAATCCTGAATGCTTCTTATTTTGTTATAAATCAACTCCTCCATAATGACCATAACATCCCATTTGTCGCAGACATAGCTCATGATAGATACTCCCCTTTTCATTCTAAACACCCTGCCCATACAAATCCACTTGTCCGTAATTTATCTTCCTTAGATATCCCTGATAACCCTCCAAGACGACTGAAAAGAAGGTGGCCTGGGGACCTACTGAGTAAAAATAGTTAGTGAAGTGCTACCACTGGGTAGCTCTTTCTCAAGACATTTTTATGACTTTTTTTTTTTTTTTTTCATTCCTCATATTTACTTATTGTGTTCTTTAATACAGTTGTAAATTACTATAAATAAAAAATTAAAAAAATAGTAAAATAAAACAGTAAATTATAATAATAAAACGTATCTCCTCATAAAAGTAATGCAAATAGTAAACGAAAATAGATTAATAACTAAAACGAATTAAATTAATATAGCTAAAAAGGTATTTCCTTCGTCTACACTTAAGGAATATTGTCTATTTGATTAGCAGAGGAAATGAGGGGAGAAAAGGATTCAAAGGAAGGGGCAATTTGTGCTTCACTCTATTTTATATATATATATATATATATATATATATATTATATATATATATATACAAAAAACCTGTACCTCAACAACTCATGGAAGGTCTTGTATGCTCAGTACAGATAGAGATCATGTTCTAGGCCATCGGAGGATTGGTTTTTTTCCCCATTTATTTTCTAATTTATAAAGGCTGTGAGGGACTCCATGTCCTAGGGTCGTCTCCCGGCTGGAAGATCAGAGTAAAAAATAATCTGCCACACCCGGTACACGAACCTGGGAACCAGAGATCATTAGACTAGTGATGTGTCCAGTAGAACACGCCGCTCCTATATAAATATATGTATAATTAAATATTATTAAAGCTAAATATGGACTAAGATGTCAGCATGCTAGAACTGGCGATGGATTCCTGCGCTGGCTGCATACGAAACATGCACTTTCCATTTTAACGGTGTCTAAATGAGTTCAATGCTCAGCATCGTTCTACATGCCAACTCATAGATAGATAGCTACTCATGTATAAATGTTATTAAATATTTAGAGATTAAAAGGGTTTCAGGCAGAAACTTTCTTGTTTTTGGAACAAATATATATAATATTGCAACATGTAAACTCATTCATAATGAAATTTACCTATCCCATAAAACGATAGCTTAAATAGCATGTACCAACAACCAATTGCGTTCCATCTTATGTATCTTTTATGAGCATTTATTACGACAGTACAGCTTAAATTATTCATAACGAAATCTGATTTCAATTAATTTTCATATTATTTGTAAATATTGTTTAATTTTGTTGGTTTTATAAATCCTTTTATCTTCTTAAGTCTTCCCTATGTTTTGATTCTTTTTCAATTTTTCCAAAAATAAAAAATATACGACTATTGTGATTTTGTTTATATTAAACATTTTACTTTTATAATTTATATATCTTATGCCATTAAGATAAGATAAGATTAGATAAGCTTTTATTTACACACATTAAACAATTTTTGTTGGTACATAAATTTTATATATATTTATTTTTATTTTAAAAACACTTTTAATAATTGATGTAAGTAAAAAGAAAAAAATGTGACCAAATATTGTATACTACTTTTAAAATAAAATTTACTAACATCTTTTTTCTCTTATGCCATTACATAGATATAAATGCCAGAGATCCATTGATTAGAACACTCGGCTATCGTGGGGGATTATTTTATAATTATTATTCTATAAATAAACATTTTTCTCCCACTTGCAAGTAAACTTTATTAATTTGACTTACTTATATTTTTCTCATAATACAACCTACTAATCTCAGTACTTGTATCTTATTTACTCTTGCAATTACATTCTTCTACTATTATAATGTATACTATTATTATATTACTCTATTACTCTTCTATTGATTCTATATCTTTTAGGTATTACTCTTATTTTTTTCAAAGGAAGCAGCATGATATTGTGGGGTGGCTGGTTGGGCACTTAGTTATTAATTCCAGAGCCCCCGTGATTTCTTACAATTCTAATAAATATAGATCCTAGGTCCTGGTAACAAATTTTATATGTTAAAAAGTATTGTTCATTAGGTTTGTAATAATTTTCGCCAGATTTTCGATCTGATCTAGAAATTGCCAAAAATCCCCAAAACTTAAAAATGTAGGCTAAATATGATATTTTTTTCATTTAAACTTTCTATTTTTTTAGAATACAGCTCCTAAACGCTAGGACTTGACGACCAATACTGTTGTTCATTAAATTTCTGAAAAGGACCTGTCGACCATGTTACCATGACCTTCTTCTTCTTCTTTTGCATCACCCTGTAGTGCCTTTCAGCGTAGGGGAGCGTTTAGCCAGGATTGCCAATGTTCTCTGTTGCATGCTAGATTTCTAGCTTGGCGAATATTCTTATTTACCAGGACCTATGATCTATATTTATTAGAATGGAAAAAAAATTCGGGGTCTCTGGAATGAATAACTAAGTGCCCAACCAGCCACCCCACTATATCATGCTGCTTCCTTCGAAAAAAATAAGAACAATGCCTAAGAGATATAATCGATAGAAGAATAATAGAGTAATATTATAATAGTATACATTATAATAATAGAAGAAAGTAATTGCAAGAGTAAATAAGATACAAGTACTAAGATTATAGCTAGTGTTATGAGAAAAATATAGGTAAGTCCAAATAATAAAGTTTACTTGCAAGCCCGAGAAAAATGTTTGTTTACAGAATAATAATTATAAAAGTAAAATATTCAATATGAATAAAATTACAATACTCATATTTTTTTTATATAATTAAAACAAAAAATTGAAAAAGAATTCGAAAAAATTCATGTGTATAGAGGAGTACAAGAGACATTTTCTAAGAAAAATCGGTGATTGACACTTTTAAAAATGGTTTAAAAGTTTAGATATTTTTGTTTTATTTCTTCCGCTAAAAATTGACTTTTCCTTTAATAATCATGAACACATAATTTTTTTCATGCCTTTGACTTCTAGGAAATAGAGAAAAAATCATCATTAATTTTTTTTTTTTTTTTTTTTAGTAATAACAATTTTTTATTGAGAAAATTTTACAATCTGTCCCAATTTGGACATTAATAGTATTGCTGAATGATATCAAACATACTACATTCATACAATATTTACACAACATAAAATTACAATAAAATATATACACAATAATGAATCAATACAAAAGTCAATAATTCACTTATACCTATATACACATACACACACTCATACATACATCACATTGAGTGGAGAATCTAGCCAGTGCTAGAACTCCAATATATTTACAAAAGGTCGCGGGGCCACTGCCGTTTCAACCTTCTAGGTGGGTTGTATGGATGAGTGGAGCTGGATAGGGATTGAGCTAAAGGATTAGGATGATGAATGAGGTTCTGGTGGAATTTGGAAAATTTGGATGGAATTAGGTCTGAAATAAATGGAACATTAAGGTCGTGGTGCAAGGTATAATTGGAGACATAATAAGGAGCATTTACTATTGTACGGAGGACTTTGGATTGAAAGGATTGAATGCGTTTGATGTTAGAACGTTTAGCTGTCCCCCACAGTTCAAGTCCGTAGGTCCAGATGGGCTTCAGTATTGTCTTGTAGATTAATAATTTGTTTTCAACTGTAAGTTCAGATTTTCTGTTGAGTAGTCGGTATAACTGTCCGAATCGTCGGTTGAGTTCTTGTCTTTTAAGTCTTGTATGTGGGTTCCAAGTCAATCTTTTGTCTAACAGTAAGCCAAGATACCGGACTGTATCTGAGAGAGGAATCGGTAATGAGTTGAAATAAACTGGCGGACAGGATTTTCGTCTAAGAGTAAAGGTTATGTGTTTACATTTGGCTTCGTTCACCTTTACACGCCAGTTATTACACCAGTGTTCGATAAGGAAAAGGTGTCTCTGAAGGTTTAAGGATGCTGTTTCAGGATTGGAACTGGATGATAGGATGGCGGTGTCGTCTGCAAAAGTTGCCAGAAAGGTATCAGGATGTGTAGGAATATCAGCAGTGTAAAGGATGTAGAGGATGGGTCCCAAGACGCTGCCTTGAGGAACACCGGCCTCAACGGGATAAAGGTTAGAAAATTCTTCACCACAGCGAACTCGGAAGGAACGGTTCGAGAGATAGGATCGGAGAATGAGGTATAGGGACTGGGGTAAATGGGTTTTCAGCTTGAAGAGTAATCCAGTGTGCCATACCCGGTCAAAAGCTTGCGCAATGTCCAGAAACGCACCAGAACAATACTCTTTGCATTCAAGAGCTGAGGAAATATGGTCTACAACTCGGAGCCCCTGTTGAACTGTGGAATGCTGAGGACGGAATCCAAACTGATGGGAAGGAAGATTTTGAGATTCTAATATGGGTAGGATACGTTTAAGAAGAAGCCTTTCGAAGATTTTTGAGAGGATGGTGAGTAGACTAATAGGCCTGTAGGATGAAGTGTTGTTGGAAGGTTTACCTGGTTTTAAAAAAAGGATGATGGTGGAATGTTTCCATAACAGAGGAAAATAGGTGGTGCGGAGGATGCAGTTATAAATATAAGTAAGGAATATAATAGCTTTCTGCGGAAGTTGTCGGAGGATCTGGGGAGTAAGGAGATCGTGTCCAGGAGATTTACGGAGAGTCAGTTTTTGGAGAAGATATTTGACCTCAGAGGGATTAATAGCTTTAGGAGGTAGGGAAAGTGGAATCGGTGACATAAGAAAGTCTTGCACTTTTGCGGTGTGATTGATGTGGGATTCCGGGTGAGGAGTGAATACTTTGGAGAGGTGTGTGGCGAATTCCTCGGCTTTATCTTCATCAGACGCAGCCCAGGAGTCATCACCACGTCGGAGAGGATGGGAAACATGATGGTATTTTAGGATCTTTTTCGTGACATTCCACAGGGAATTATCACGAGCTGATAGAGAGGAGAGGTAGGAATTAAAGGACTGGGAACGGAAGTTCGCCAACTCCCTCTTCAATTGTCTACAATAGAAGTTATAGGAGCGGCGATCTGTTGGGTGTCGGGTGCGCTGCCATAATGATCTTGCTCGGCGTTTGGTGTGGATAAGGTCTATAATAGGTTGTGGAAAATGATTTTGGTCTGGATTTATATTGGAGTGTTTAGGAGAGGAAGCAGTCCAGACAGCTTGTTGGATGGCGGTGGTAAAGGAATAGACGGAATTATCTAGGTCATCTTGGGTTTTGAGGGTTACTCTGAGGTCAATATTATCGGTCAGGATTTGGCGGAAAAGGTTCCAGTTGACAGGGCCTCGGATGAATGATGGTGGAATGGGTTTTGGAATTGGAGTGAGAGATACTTTTAGGATCAGTGGACTATGGTCTGAGGATAGTTCATCAAGGCGAGTTAAAGACAAGTTGAGAGAGCCTAATCCGCTGTGGATAAAGAAGTCGAGGATGTCAGGATTGCGGTTAGGATCGGTTGGCCAGTAGGTAGGGGAGTCAGGAGGCAGGATATTAAAATTTCGGGAGTTGAGTGCAGACAGCAAATTTCGTCCCCGAGAATTCGTGGTTCTGGAACCCCACTGCTGATGCTTGGCGTTTAAGTCTGCACCCAGAATGAAACGATTTCCTAAGGAATCCAGGAAGGATACAAATTCAGAATTGGAAATGGAATGTTTAGGAGGGCAATATGCAGATGTGAGGGTTACCGGAAAGGAAAAAGTCTTGATTACTATGGATGTGGCTTGTAGGAAATCATAGGTGGGAAGTGGGAGTAAATGATGAGAGAGGGATTGGTGGACAATGATAGCAGAACCGGCATGGGCTTTACCGTCTGGGTGGTCAGTACGGTATGTCATGTATTGCGGTATTTTGAAGTACTGTTTAGTCGTTAGTCTTGTTTCAGTTATAAGTGCAACATCGATTGTTTTGTCTTGCAACAACGCTGTCAGTTCGTCAGTATGATTTCTAACACCATTCGCATTCCAAAGGAGAATGGATAAGGAGTTAGGTGAAGTCATTTAAGGATTTTTCAAGGCAGGGATTAGATTCAATACTAGATTTGTAAGGAGTGATATAAGCGGCATAACAAGAGATTTGATTTCGGAGATGAACGATGTCATTAGACTGGTAAGATCTGTGACGTTTGATGGTGGAGGGATATGAGAAATTTGATGTTGAGGAGTTTTTTGAAGATTAGGTAAACTTTGAGGGATAGATTCTTGTACAATAGATTGAGAATGTTGTTCCGGCAGTGCCTCGACTTCATGATTCTGGTTACCCCCTCCAAGCAAGTGGGCAAATGACACGTTAGAATTTACAAGTTTTGATGGTTCTCTTCTGCTTCTGGTTGGTACAGCTGTTTCATTCGGATCCTGAGGTTTTTGGTATCTGGTTCTGAGTTTCTTGTAGATTTCACATCCCTTGTAGTTAGCCGGGTGGTCCTTGAGGCACAGAGCACATACAGCGGGTGCTGATCTTGATCTTGTACATTCTTCTGTTTTATGCTGTTCACCGCATTTCACACAGCGTGGTATGTGATGGCAATAACTTTTGGTATGACCATATGCCTGACAGTTATGGCACTGGACTATTTCTTTCTTTGTGTAAGGTTTTTCAACTTTTACACGGGTATAGTACAGTCTGCTGAGGTCATAGATTTTTTCGACTCCTGCTGATGGTTCCAAGTCCACGAAGAATAGAGGCAGTGGACTTTTATCTTTTAGAACGTTGGTGACTTGCCTCACTTGGAATCCTAATTCTGTCAGTTCTTCTTTGATTGCTTCAACGGGTGTTGAGGAATGTAGGTTTCTGATTACGACCCTTAATGCTCTCTCTTGGCGCAGCTGATAAGTATGAAAGTCAGCTTTGGTCTCAGTCAGATATTTTACAATCTTTCTGTAGGTTTCAGCAGTAGTCGGAGATATTTTAGTATCATTGGTTCTACTTATACAATAATAACTATTAGGATCTGTTACTTTGTTTAAATGCGCACACATCAGTTTAAAATTTTTAATATTTTTAACAAATATTGGTGGAGGTAGTGGTTCTCTGGGTATAGGAGAAGATTCCATGGTTTCTTTTTCATTTTGGAGGATCTGAAATGGATTCGGTGTAAAAAACGGAGATTCATCAGTTATTCCTTGTGATGATGTGCTGGGCTGTGGTTCAGAACCTAATGAGGTAGCTGACGCGGTCGCTGGTGGAATCATTTTTTTATTTTGTTCACGGCGGGGTCTCTGTTTTGTGGGAGACGAATTAGAACCTGCAGATCTAGATCTTTTACTTGCAGACTTTGAGGACATGACTTGATGAAAATATCTCATTGATTAAGAAAATAATAATAATAAATAAATAATGAGATAAGAATTAAAGATAAAAGAAAGATAATTAAAAGAAAAGCAAGCCCGAGCTTGCCGAGCTAGCGGCAATCAGCTGATCAGTGACCCTTCTTTCACTTTTTCGTGATTGTACAAAGTAAATTATAACTTTGCTTACCGAAACTTCTCCAATATTCACTGCCGTAATATTCCTGAGGTCTAGTGATGTTCTCCAGACTGAATTCTAGCGAATTCCTACTGAAAAAAGCAAAAATCTGAGAGACGATGTAACGTATGACTGTTATCATCGAGCGCATCAGCTGATTTTCGGGAGAGAATTTCATCATTAATTAATTTCAAATTTAATATTAAAAAATAAATAAAATCGAAAAAAGACGTTTTTTTTTTTTTTTAAATCTCGAAAACCGTTTGAATTAAAAAGCTGAAAATTTAGGTGAATTATTTTTATTTGACACCAAATTTATTCCCCATGTTTGAGTAAAAAAAAACTTGGGGGTAGATTTACCATCCAAACCCGGCTATACCCTTTATTTTTTTATAAACACCTACAGATCCAGAGCGTGTCAAACGTGAATGTGGAAAAATCACTTAAGCATCAAAACTGTACGGGGCTATAGAAAGTCTTATCGATGTAAAAGAATCCATAAAATAATGAAGGAACTGCAAAATAATATTTACTAGTTTGGGATTACACAAGGATTACACTGTTTGACAGTTAGCCAGTTAATATCTAAATGGACGAATAGCAGTAAGCTATACATGTAAAATAATTTGTTGTGTGATAAAAGTGTTTTTAAAAAAAAGTTTTGATAATGGGAAAAAAAAAAAAAAACCCGAAACGTAGTAAAAATAAGTAAAAAAAAAAATGTGAAGGAAAATAAATGTATAATAAAAGGAAGTTAGGGAGTGCATTTATGAGTTTGAAATATTAGGTGAAACTTCCTAAAAAGTTATAAAAGAAAAGAAAGATAATATTCACATCTTTTAGATGTGCAACAATGCAGTTGAGAATAATAATTGTTAGTAAATAAAGTGAATAATTTATACTTCAATTCGGAGAATAAATCCTTATTGTTATATTAAGGTAAACGAAAGGAAATAACTATTCTGAACTAATTTCGAGCCGGATATCGAAAACCGAGTAATGTGTAGCAGATAATTAAGAGATATGAGCTTCTCCGGGAAACGGGTAATAAAACGTTACTCTGTTACTTGGTAACAATGTCTTACGTATATGTGAGGTATCTGGTAATATTTGACAGCACAATGAAGATTAAATTTGAGCAAAGAACACACTTATACGTTGTTAGTGGGATCCCTTGTAGATAGGTGGTTAGCATGACAGCCTCATATGCCAAAGGTCACGGGTTCAAACCCGCAGGTGGTCCTAGGATTTTTTAATGGGAGTAAAAAATCCTTAGTTATGCTGTCCTTCGCATGGGACGTTAAAAGGTGGTCCCGAGCCTGTACGATGTCAGGTACTCGTTAAAGATCCCTATCCTAATAAAACCTGGATTTAGGACTCCCACTGTAGCATCGTCCGACTAGCCATAGTAACATAAAGTGACGTAAAATAAATAAACAAACAAACATATACGTTGTTAGTAATGTTTGTATCCTAAAATAGTAAATTTCAATTTTCAGGTATTTAAAAGATTTTTTGTTGGTTCTTTTTAGCTCTATTTCGCTGAATTATATGTTCACTAAAATATTTGAAATTTTTACTTTCACATATGTGTATCTGACATAAAAGTAAGGGAAAGTATTGCGATCGTAATAATGTTCGAATTCCAGTTTTCAACGGAAATACACGTTTGAGGTTACTCTGTGCGCTTATCTACTTGTGTATTTGGGAACTCTTGCCTGAAAACAAGACATCGTACGAAACTAAAATCGTATAAGTGTATTTTTCCGCATATAAGAATATTTTATAGATTCACAGTTGGAGACATAACGGTTGTAGAAAAAATATATTTAATGTATAGCGTGGTAGTAGGTACTGGAGAGTGATGCATATGCAACGGATATAAATAAGTGGTTATTGAAGATAATAATAATTTATATTGTTAGGTTATTTAACCTACAATAAATGTTGATTTTAACAAAGAAGTTAAGTGAAACTCGTGATTTTTTAATTTAACGACAATTTTTATTGAGTAATATTACATTCTGCCCCAATTTGGACATCAATAATAGTGGAGCAATAAAATTATGATATATATATATATATATATATATATATACAATAATGAATCAATAAAATGTTTACAAAGTCTAGAAATCACTCATATACACCTATATACACTTCATACATACAGAGGAATTGTCCTCTCTCTTGGCGCAGCTGATAGGTATGTAAATCAGCTTTGGTGTCAGTCAGATATTTTACTAATTTTCTGCAGTAGTCGCAGATATTTTAGTATCCTTGGTTCTACAAGAATAACTATTAGGATCGGATAATTTGTTTAAATGCGCACACAGCAGTGGGAAATTTTTAATATTTTTATCAAATATTGGTGGAGGTTGTGGTTCCTAGGGTATAGGAGAATATTCCATGATTTCTTTTAATTTTGGAGGATCTTAAACGGATTGGATGGAAAAAACGGGGATTCATCAGTTAATCCTTGTGATGATGTGCTGGGCTGTGGTTCAGATCCTAATGAGGTAGCTGAACCTGTCGCTGGTGGAAGCTTTTTTTTTTATTATTTTCACGGCGGGGTGTCTGTTTTGTGGGAGACGAGTTTGAATCTGCAGATCTAGATCTTATACTTGTAGCCTTTGAGAAAATTACTTAATGAAAATGTCGCATTTATTAAAAAAAATAATGAAATAAGAATTGAATTGAAAATAAAAAGAAAGATAAGTAAAAGAAAAGCAAGCCCGAGCTTCCAAGCTAGTGGCAATCAGCTAATGAAGAGGTGACTCTGCTTTTACTTTTTTCGTGACTGTACAAAGTAAATTATAACATTTCTTACCAAGATTTCTCCAATATCACTGTTGTAGTTTTTCCTAAAGTCTAGTGGTGTTTTCCAGACTGAATTCAAGTGAATTCCTACTAAAAAAGCAAACTTCTGGGAGAAGACGTAACGAATAACTGTTATCATCGAGAGCTTCAACTGATCAATCGATTTTTCAATTAAAAATTCGGTATCATTTTAATCTTTTTCTTAGCTTCTTAAATAGTAGCAAATATACATAATTAGGTGGCATCAAATATAACCTTGTCATTGGCGTGTACCAGATTTTCCATTAAATTCCTTTTGTAATAAGGATCATTTGATGAAAAATTTTAACCATAAATTTAACGATTTTAGTCATATCTAACCCCTCATGAAACAAGACAACCTTTTTTTGTCGGATGATCACAAAAAGAAAATTTAAAAGTTATCGACCATCAAATTATAAAAGAAAATGTATTTTTTTTTTTTTTAAATATATACCAGTATTATCAAATACTTCTTAACCGATAGATTTCAAGGAAAATTAATGCTATTTTAGGAAATTTTTCAACTTATTTTACTTATTAAAAAAAAATAATAATTTTCACAAAAAACAACGATATTTAAATGTTTAGAAATGTTGACCTTTTTTTTTTTTCTATATTGAGTGATATTACAATCTGTCCAATTTAGGACATTTTTAATAGTGATAAAGTACAACATTCATACGATATATACAAAACAATAAATTTATATAATAATAATACAATATACATATATACAAAACAAAATCAATAAAAATATATACAAAAGTCACTCATACCTAAATACAATTCACAAGCATACATCACGTGAGTGGAGAATCTAGCCAATACTAGAACTCCAATATACATGTTACAAGAGGTCTCGAGCCCACTGCCGTTTCAATCTTCTAGGAGGATAGTAAGGATGTGTGGAGCTGGATAAGGATTGAGCTAGTGGATTAGGGTGATGGATAAGGTTCTGATGAAATTTAGAGAATGTTAATGGTATAAGGTCTAAAATAAATGGAATATTTAGGTCGCGGTGTAAGGTATGGTTGGATGCATAATAAGGGGCATTAACTATTGTTCGGAGGACTTTAGATTGGAAGGATTGAATGCGTTTGATGTTAGAAAATTTTGCTGTCCCCCACAGTTCAAGTCCGTAGGTCCAGATAGGTTTCACTACTGTCTTGTATATTAACAGTTTGTTCTCGATAGATAGTTTTGAATTTCTGTTCAGTAGTCTGTATAATTGTCCAAATCGTCGATTAAGTTCTTGTCGTTTAAGTCTAGTATGCGGGTTCCAAGTTAGTCTTTTGTCCAGAAGGAAGCCAAGATACCGGACTGTGTCGGAGAAAGGAAGCGGAACGGAGTTAAAGAGAACTGGAGGGCAGGATTGTCTTCGAAGGGTAAAGGTGACATGTTTGTGCATTTGGATTGATTGACTTTGATTCTACACTTGTTACACCAGTCTTCAATTTGAGAAAGTTGACCTTTAATATAACTTCAGATTTAAAAACTATTTTCTGCAAATTGCTGTTATTTATGTATTATTTAATAAGAAAACTCATTCGTGAACGAAGATCGATATTGTACCAAACATGCGAATATGTTTCGTGATGATGAAATAGGAAATATAACTTCCCACACGAAATAGAGTTATTCATGTAATATAAACAAAATATATTAATAATATTTATAAATATATATGCGTGTGTGTCAATCCGTTCAAAATCAGCCACACCTTACCACTTAATATTTTTGATTTTCATGATTACTTTAACAATTATTTTCTAGCCTTTCTTTAATAAAAAAAGTAAATTAATTATAAAATTTTATTTATTGAGAAATATTACAATCTGTTTCAGAATGAACAATAGTAATAGAGATATAGGACCACATTCATACAATATATACAGAAAATAACGATAAAGTCAAATTACATAAAACAAAAAAAAAATCTTTTATAAGTACAATAAAATAAAACAAAATAAAAAACAAACAACAATCTATAATTGAGACAAATACAAAGTTGGCAAATAACATAACTATATACAACTGCTAAGGGGACCTCAGACTGGGCTTTTCCCTCCACTTGTGGAGGAAAAAAGCGGAATCCAAGAGATCCCAGCGCCTCTCTCTCAGCCGCATCACTGGTCTTATCTTTCGCCTTTTACTAAATATTTCCGTGGAGGGGGACTTTTAATGAGTCTAAATTAATAAAAAAAGTAGATAAAATATTTTTCCAGCTAATACTATTTTTAAGCAGCTTCGCGGCTGAAAACATGTGTTGGGAAAAAGCTTTCTAATTCTTGTAATTTTTTATATATCAAATTAAAACAAAAACTAACAATGAGATGCTTCATATTTTTCGTTCCCACAACTTATTACCTAAATAATGAAGAAGGTGTTTTGAAAAAAAATCTAAAATTAATAAAAAAAAACGAACCTTTTGGAGAGTTAAAAGTATATAAAGACTACTTATTATTATATATTTTTTAAATAGCTTAGTCATGAAAATATCGAACTTAAGAAGAGTGCTTCTTAGTACATGAATTTTTAAGAATGACGAAAAATCGTTTTTCGTAATTTTCACCCGAAAATACCTCAAAAAAAGATATTTTTTTTTTTCTCATAGCCCTTTTGTCTTGCTCCTCTTAAAACCTTAGTCTTGGAATATTTTCCTTTTTCTGCATTTATGCATTTTAAGGATGTCAAGTGTCTCTATAATATAAATTATCTTGTAAGAATCTATAATGAGATGATGGGGCTCACCTTTTGGTTTAACTAGAACCTTAATCTAATACTAAAAGCTAAATTTCGATATATTCTGCTATCGTTGAAGTAATCCAGAAGCTTTTAGCTTTCCATGTATGGGATTGTTAGTGAGTATGACCGTTGCATAAAACTTTTTATTCCTCGTAGTTATGAATTCGAAAAGTTTGTCCATTTTTAGTTCCTCGTGAATTCTAGAAGTTTTAGATCTTTGGAATGACGTTCCTTTCGCAATTTTCCGTAGTACGCTATTTTGAAACGATTGAATTGTTTTTCGGTCGACTTAGCAACATGCAAAAGAGTGAAGCAGCATATAATAGAGTTGGACGTATAATGGCCATATATATATAATTAAATAATCTCCAACACTAAATCACTTTTTAAAAAGAACTTTATTGAAAAATGACAGCTAAAATAATAACTAATCTAATTACATACTATCTTACTCCTGGAATGAATGGATCAATGAATAATTCCCACTCTAAGCGGGAGTCGTATTTATAAGGACTAAAACAGGAAATGACTCAGTGCTGACATTGCACTAGCCTGTACTTTCAACTATATTGATATCTTCAGTCGAAGAGACATACTCGAAGAATTAATTAAGTGATTAAGTTGCCTCAATTTTTGCCTCACTGTCTTAATTTGTTTTCCTAAAGTGGAACGAAAACTTTAAATGTCTATCAAAGGTGACTCCAAGATAGCTTATATGTTTCGATAGTCTAATATCCCAATTATTTATTTTAAATTTTGACGGTAATTTTTTCTTTCATTTTTGAAATGAGTTCACTATTCCCTTCGTTTTTTTTGCATTAACATCAATTTTCAACGTTTTTAGCTCGTTCATTATGGTTTGGCAGGCTTTTACTGAAAGCATAACAGCCTTGCTGGCATATGAGCTACTACTAGTAACAGCAATATCATCAGCAAAAGCTGATATTGAGACATGCTCGAACTTGGTTCCAACAATTTTTCCAGTATAAATAGAAAACAGTATTGCAGAATGCACCGCACCTTGTGGAACACCACATGTGAGATGGACGGGACTAGCGTTTCAGGGACTTAGCGAAAAATTATGGAACTAATATAGATAACACACCTACATAATGAGTATAGGTGATATATAATTGATAATTGAGACTAAGCTGGTTCCGGACTTATATAATTATCATACTTGCTAAAATAACGTTTTCTTTAAAAATCATTACTTTTGGTCATTTTGCATGAGACTGATAAATAGTTTGTTTTTGAAATATAATGAATTGTATATTATAAATATTACTAGTATATCAAATATGTAACAAGTGAAAGTATTGCGATCGTGAAAATTTTTGAATTTCAGTTATCAACGGAAACAAACGTTTATGGGTCCCAATAACCGGGTCGCGCGAAAAGATCTGTGTATCTTTGTGTGTGGTAAGTCGAGGACGAAAACGAAAAGTCGTATAAAGCTAAAATTTTATATTAAAGGCAACTATAACCGAGATGTTATAGCAAATTTTTACTAAAATTAGCTGACTAGAAAAGCTATTTTATACCATGCATTTTGCACCTGTTTGTGATTTTCTTGAAAACTGCATTCGAAAGTATATTCGCCAATAAAAAGATTAGTTAACAATGTTTGCATATATAATCTCATTAGTTACATAATATTTTTACAACGTTGTTTTATATCATTAATAAATCATTCTTGATTGTTTATTTTATAGGCATGTAATCCTTAGGTTATCAACGTCTTTGGTGAAAGAACTTTTAGAATATACAATGTATACCTTATTAGTAAATCAAATGTGATTATTTAAACAAATAAATACTCTTTCTAATTGTATTAGTTTTTTTGCCGTGCCATGTACTTTACACTATCACATAGCACTGATATTTAAAGACATCAACCTAAGAAAATGTGTTTTCTTAATATAATTATAAATATGTTTCACAGTTAGTGTATTTTTTACGGGGCAAGACTGTGTTTGAATAAAATTATTTTAGAACTCCAAAGGCTACACCTTTTATTGATTTAAAAATAATAATAATAATACTCGAGAGAAAGACCATCCTAAGGTGATTGAAAATCTTGAAAGTTGAAGCCCACACAAATTAAATGACCGCCAAATGAAAACCCAGCCTTATGAAATTTTTGCTAAAAAAACTCTCCCTCATCCGCCCTAATCTCCGGACCTCTGGCCAACGGATTATCATAATTTAAGACACGTGGATCTCAAAATAACGTGAAAAAAACTTAAAAGACAAAAGGAATTAGGAAACGCTATTTGCTAATTATTTGTCTAACATAACTTTTTAGACATAAACCTTTTTTATCCATATATGTGAAAAGAGAAAACAATAATAACTGTGCCTACTCATAATTTTAGTAATTTCCCAAAATAATCATATGAGAAAATCGAAGGTAAACGATCACACTAAAATCATATTTAAACTTTATTGACATTAATATTTAGATGAAAAGTTCTACATTATCTTCTTTTTTTTTTACTTAATTTAACTAAATATTTGTCCACTGGCGAGATATTATATGCTTAAGTATTCTACCTGTATATCATTGATAACTAAAATTAAAATAGGTTAAGCTACTTAAAATAATTTACTAATACAGTTTTTCTTAAAAAAACGTCTGATAATCTTAACGAACTAATAAAAATAAATAAGTTTTAATAAATTTATTATTAAATTGCAATAATATGCATTTTATAAAATTTCACAACTTATGTAAGTTCTTAATTATATACTCAAAGGAAAAAAACATTCAAGAACATAAATCGATTGGACTCACTTCCTATATAAAATGGATATGGTGCACTTTGTGAAATTAAAATTACTAAAACGTATGATTTTTGTTGAAATCATACTTGCAATATAAATATTGCTTATTTAACGTCACTTTATGATACTGTGGCTTATCGTACAATGCAGGAATCCTAAAGGTCCTAGCGGAATAAGCGTTTGAAATCTGCCCCCACTTAATATGTAAAACATATGTATGGGGACACCCCATTAAAATAAAGTAGCAAACAATTGTAGGGGTACCAACCCAACAAAACCTAAAGTTTTTTGAAAAAAAAAAATTGAATCACGTTTTCATAAAATAATTAAGAACGAAAAAAAAGTTAAAAAAAAACAATTAGCATATATTTTTTAAAGTAAAATTATGTTGCTCCGTTGAAGAGAAAAAATGTTTTGTTTTTTTAATTATTCACAATGGGGTATAATTGAGATGTAATTAAAACATATATATATATACGAGTATATACATACATATATATATATATATATATATATATATATATATATATATATATATATATATATTACATAGGACCCTCCAATGAAATCAAATAGCAAAAAATTGGAGGTCTAATCCAACATAACCTGAATTTGTTTTACTAGTATTTTCGTGGAACATTTTTTTTTGAAAATCATTAGCATATAATTTTTTCTTGAAAATTGGTTTTAGTTGTTCAAGAGAAAACAGTTTTTTTTTTTTTTTCAGTTTTTTTCTTCCCCTTTACATATGGATTATGGGCCTAAATTGTTTACTCAAAGGTATAAATTTGGTTCTAATATGCGTAGGGTCAAATTTCACATGCTTGTTCCGCTTGACCCTTTTGCCTATCTTAGTTTATTAGGATTTGGATCTTTAACGAGTAAATGACACCACAAAGGCTAGGGACTACCTTTTTACGACCCCTCTGAAGGACGGCATAGCCAAGGTTTTTTTTAGGCTAGGTTTTATGTTCATGATTTTGAGTAACAGAGCCTTTCTGAAAGAAGAAGATTTGATTTAAAAAAACAATAAAAGATGAAGAACTGAAGAAATTGTGATAGTAAAACTATTATCGAATCTATAACCATAGATAGTAACATAGATTATTTTAAAGTGAATGAGAATGTTTTCATACTACTGCTCTTTATCCTGATACATTATTCCACTCACATCACAAGTTTAATCTTCCTGAACTAATGGAAAGTCGTCTGTGACTATGATTTCCTCGATGACAGGATCTTATTCCACCGCTTCAATAATGGGCTCCTTTCGCAAAACTCGTCTTGTTGTCTTGGATGTTCTTGATTTGGTTGGTTCATCCTGTACGTTTCTAGGAAATAGAAGAGATATTAGTAAAGACTATTTAGATTAAATAAAACAGTTGCAAATATTTCCTCTTTTTTTTCCTTTTTAAACTAGAATCATATATTACTTTCCAGACATCCCAATATATATTTCATATATGGGTTAGAGAAATTTAAAATATGTATATATATTTATAAGAAGATAAATAAAATTTGTATTCTATAATTTTTTTGGTGACATCTTTTGGTAAGGAGAGCCAGAGCATAGAAATGGCCATCCTTTCGAAACCCCAAGGATCGGATTGCTGTAACCGCTTGATATTCACCGGGCGATTTCTTTTAGCCAAGGTGAGGATGGACTCAGTATATAAACCCACGGAGGGCTTCTGGAAGTCAGATCGTAAGTGACTTACACATCAACAACAAACATGAAGGTAAGTATTCTAACAGATTTAATAAAATAATAAGTAATAAATGTATATAGTAAATAATGTACATAAACAATTTTTTTTTACATTCATTCATACATAAAGCGAAAGTATTGCGATCGTAAAGAATTGCAAATTCTTCTTTTAACCAGAATTACACGTTTTTGAGTACACTCCAATGACTTGTTATTTAGTCTAAATGACCAAGTCCCGCTAAAAGGTCTGTGTGTCTGAGATAAGTCTATCTTGAAAAGGACCTTGCGGAAATTTCATATTTTAGGAATTATATACCTGAAATGTTACAACAACTTTTTAACATTTTTATACATTTTGCATCTTTTTACGATTTTCTTAAAAATGGCTCCAACCGCTTTGATTATACTAGCTGTATCAAAGTACAATTTAATGGACTTTAATATCATGTAGGTTTCGTTCTGATTGAAATAGTTTGAAAGTAAATGTAATTTTATAGATTAAACAAAATAAATATCTCATGTCATTGCCATTGATAAAAACGGGTAAATATATAAGTTGAACGAATTCGATATTCAGCTATAGGAAAGAGCAAAATATATTTTTTTTAATGTAATTTTTGTGTTTTTCAACATAAGGTTAATAATATAGATTTATAATATACACCACTGCAAAGCTGCATTTTAGAAAAAAATATTACATTCACACAACATTTTATAGGATAATAGAAAGTAAAGTAAAGCGGAAACAAAACTAATTGTAGTAGATCATTTAATGGAACATATGTTTTTATCAAAACTCAGTGCGATTCTTTAATTATATTTCAACTTATACTGTGTAGCACGCACCAGATTGTTTATATTACAAAGTAACATTGAAATTTTAGTACTTGTTGTTAACAGCTGAAAGTTTATTAATATTTCTATATTATTATATTGATATAGTTCAATTAATTATTGTTTTTGATATTTTTCTTTAATATCTATTAATAAAAACATGTTTTCTTGTCATTATGGTATCATTTACTTTCGATTAATAATAACACTACAAAAATATTAGGATAAATATTCGATATACTCTGCATTTATTTACGAACAACATTCAATGAACTGGATGGGACTTTTAATGATTCAGTTTATACAATTATTAAAAAAAAAAAGAAGTGACCCATTTGGAATAAAAAATACAATCAGATTCAAGTTTTCTAAACCGGAGTAAACTTGATATTTATGGTATTTTTATATACTTAGTCAAAAAACGAAAAGATTCAGATTTAATATATTTTTATTCTCTTATAAACTATTTTTTTTCTTTTGTGCTTAGAATAATTTAAAAGCTTATTCAAACTACCCTTTAAAGGTCAAGCTAAAGCATTTCTTCTTATGAATACTTCAACTTTTTTTTTTAATATTGAAACATTGATCTTTCATTAACTATAATTCGAAAGATTTAAATATTTTAAATTAAAAAATCATTTTAATTTACTTAGTATTTTTTTTTAGTACATATAGGATCAGAAAAACACAAGTATAATTTGCCAAATAACTGATCAATTGGGATTACCTTTGTATGTATTTGATGTAGTGGCTCTCTGGTATATTTTTAAGAAAGTAAGAAGTGCTTGGTTATGCCATCCTTCGGAGGAGAATTAAAATTGTAGTTCTGAGCATGTGCGATGCCAGGTACTCGTTAAAGAAGCCAATCCTTCTTAGACCTATATGGACAAAGTAGCAACGTCTGATTCGCAAGATTAGTATAAATTGACATTAAATGAATATAAACAAATAAATAACTGATTAAGAGGACCGGTTTTATCACATTAAAATTAGTTATGTCAATAATTAATTACATCTAAATTTTAGTTTGAATATATACAAGATTTTACCATACCCTCACAATTGAACTCTTTATATTATTGTGTGCTTTAATTATTTTAGGCTCTTTGTACTTATCCATGATTACACTCTTTTGGAATTCTTATTGAATGCTCAATCATTATTAGGCTATTGGCCACGTGGTATGGCTTTGTTACTAGTCCACAACGCGGTTTTCGATGACAGTTACAAAGTAGGGTCATCACTCCCTATGCCTATTTTTGTGAGTGTTATAAGTTGGCTGACGGGTCTGCTATACCCGGGATAGGTTGCGAGTGATTTTCTATGTATAAATATATTCTTGGAAAACTCCTTCTGAGACTGGAATTCGAATTCAAAACCTTTGGTGTGACAGATTAGCTCGCTAACCACAAGGCCATGTGCTCTCCTTCTATCATTATCATGATATGTTATCTATACAATTGTGTACTTATCGATTGCACCTATTGCTTTTCAAGGTTTTACTGCTTACCCTATCGGTGATAGGATGTGCTATCGCAGAAGCCCCTTACCCAGCATCCGGTACCAAACCGGAAGGTGCGCTCTTACTTCTCCCTCCTGAATACAGGCAGCCATCCAATCAAGGAGCTTCTTCACAATTAAGAGTAAGTGGTTCTCCACAATAATTTAAAAACAAATTAACAATGTTCATGTTTTAATTTATAACTCTTGTTTAGAGCGAAGATGAGGATCTGGCCACAGTTAGCGACAAGGTGATGGAAAGACTGAAGCAAGAACAAGGATCAGGCTCCGGCAGCTACCACGTCTACCTGGCCGACGGTCGCCTCCAGAAGGTGCAGTTCACTACAGCACCCGTCAAGAGCGGACAGCAGAACACTGCATCCCAGCAGAGTTCCGGTTACCAAGACTTCTCAGGAAGCCAGCAAGTGGAACAGTTTTCTGCTCAGCTGAACAAGGAGCAAACCGGACAGTTTTTCGGCCAACAGAAGCAGAACTCTGCAGCTTACAGCCAACAAGAATACAACCAGAAACAGCAAGCATATCCCGTGTACACCCCACAGTCTTCCGGAGAGTTCTCGAACCAACAATACTTCCAGAAACAACAGAGTGTCCCAGCATACAACCAACAGAGCGGAGAAGCTTCTAGCCAACAATACAGCCAGCAGCAATACTTCCAGAAACAACAGAGCGCACCGGCCTACAGCCAACAATACAAACAACAACTGAACGGAGAATCTTCCAGCACACAAGAAACCTCTAAGTTCTCCAGCCAATACAAGCAAACCACCAGCCAAGACAGTGAGTTGAATCCTATCATTGCCCAGTTCGGTAAACTTCAACAGGAATTCCAGCAGAAACAGATCCAGCAACTTCAACAGAAGCAACAAGAGCTGGAACAACAACAACAACAGCTACAACAGCAGCAGGAAGAGCTGAGGTCGGCCAGCTACGTGGCCAGCCTCCGCTACACCAACGTGGAACCCATCACCTCCCCGATCTACTCCTACAAGCCCTCTCCCGTCACTAGGATCCTCAGATACGCTCCCCAATACTATTGATTTCTCTAACATATCGTAAAGGAAAATGTATCAATAAATTATCAGCATTCTAATTTTTTTTTCTTTTTCTGTAAAATATTAATTATACCCCTTGGTAAAGAAGAAAGGTGACAAACCAGATTAATATATTTGAAATACACCCACATGAAATTCTGATGTCCGTTTATTCAACGCTTATTTCTTTTTTTTTTCTAAGTATTCCTTACATGGTAATCCCGCCCTTAGGACTGTTTATTTAATTTTACCATGGTCCATACCTTGATGGTTTACTAAATATATGCTAATATAATAATGGTTACTAGGAAAATGAAAGTATTTATTGAATTTTAAACACTTTATTATAAAATAATATAAAAAGCTATAACAAAAAAAAACTTAATCAAATAAACAAAATATAAAATATGAATCCAACAAGAAATACCTACGCTGTCCGTCTTTGATCAGCGACTCGGTATATGTTCTTAGCAAATTTAAGGAAATGTGTTTTGAATTTAAAAAACAAATTTCTGTTCCGACTCAAGCCAATTTTTATTGTTTCAATTAAATGAAATATTTGTCCGTCAAATATTTTCTAATCATAAATTATGTGTTCACAATTTCGTCCGTCTTCGTCGCGTAAGTCTGATTGCATGATCTTAAATTGTTAAAGATAAATGTTTTGTGTTTCAGTGTTCTGTGAGTGGTTGTGTTATTTAGTAATTATTATTGTGCATAGATGTGCTATTGTTTAATAAAATGGGTAGTTATAAAACTCGGTATAAAGGGTGGGACTTAGTGGAGGTCACCCACGTCTGGTCTCACCTCCCTACATAATAGGATGTCAAGTCCCTTCTTATATATGACAGAAGCGCTATATCGTAAGAGGGCTTCGTTCTCTACTAATCCAATTCAACTCAAGTCTCATAACCACTAAATAAATATTTAAAATTAGTAAATTTTAAATATGTACCATTTTTTTTTTTTTTAAACATAATTTATTGAAATTTACAACTGTACTCAAAAAAATACATCAAGTAAATATGATATTAGAAAAATGACATGGAAGAGAATTGTAGAAGAACTACCCAATGGTAGCACTCCTGTAACTATTCTAAACTAGAAGGTCTCGGGGCCATCTCCTTTTCAGACGCCTCGGAGGATTGTCGGGAATTGAAGAGGAAGAAAGGATTGAAACTAGAGGATTAGGGTGGGAATGGAGTTTGTCATGAAAGGAATGGTATCTAGATCGGGCCAAATCAGCAACATACGGAATATTAAGGTCTTTGTGGATCAGTTTATTAGTTACAAAATAAGGAAAATATGTACCATTAAAATAAATGTATTTAAATCGATCTGTTATTACTGATGTGAAGGAACCAGCTTTAACATTATTTTACCATGACAAAAGTAGACCAATCCATAAATTACAGCATACTATATTGAGTGCCACAAAACCGTCTAAATAATTAAAAGTTATACATCTAATGGAAAATATATAAAATACTTTTCGGACGCCTACCAGTCGGTTCAGCGAATACCAACTTTCTCGGAATCCGTTCCTCACTAAGCCCAACAACTTTACGCGCCCGTTTCAGTCTCCGCGATGCTATCAACTCAATTATATTCACAGGGTACAAACTCCGCAATTCCGCGTTGTGCAACCTTCTAAACTCCCCAGTGGCCTCATCTCTCTTTGGACCAAATATTTTACGCAGTACCTTATTCTCGAAAACCTTAAGCCGTTGTTCATCCTTCAAAGTAAGCGGCCACGTTTCGCATCCGTAAAGAACCGTTGGAAGAATAATAGTTTTATAAATTCTAACCTTTAAGTTTTAAGACAGAAGCCGCGAGCTAAGTAATTTAGCAAATGAATAATAACAAGCATTTCCCACCTTTAACCGGGACTTTATTTCTTCCTGGATTTCAATTTTTTCTTGTTATCATTGAACCTAAATACTTGAATTTCTCTACGTGTTCAAAAGTATTACCTGAAATATTAATATCATCAAGATCGCCACCATTTCAGCAACTAATCATATATTTCGTCTTATCGGTATTTAATTCGAGACCTATTTGTTTACCGGTTTTTATTAACACACTTGTATTTAGTTGTATAGTTTCCGTGTCTTCACCTAGTAGTACCAAATCATCGGCATACCCCAAAACCGGAATCTTGTCACCCATATTTAAGCCTTTCTCTGTACACATCACCTTTTCTATAACATATTCTAAGGCTATATTAAACAAAACAGGTGAAAGGGAGTCACCCTTTTTCAAACCCGATCGCATCTCAAATCTCTCGGAGTAATTATGACCGATTCTAACTTTATGAAATGTTTCCGATAAACACATCTCTACTAGGTTTACTAACTTTTTAGGTATCCCCTGTTCAATCATGATGTTATATAGCTTCTGACGGTCTATGGATTCATAAGCCTTTTTAAAATCTATATAAAGTTGATGGACTACACCGTTGTATTCCAGCTTCTTCTCTAATATTTGACGTAAGGAAAATATTTGATCAATAGTCGAGCGATTCCGCCTAAAACCACATTGGTAGTCTCCGATAATTTCCTCAGCGTATTCCGTGATTCGGCTAGTTAGTATTGACGAGAATATTTTGTAGCATACTGGGAGAAGAGAGATCCCACGATAGTTGTTACAATCCGTCCTCGGTCCTTTTTTAATGTAAGGTGGTCATAAATACGAAAATGATTTCATAATGATAATTATTAGTTCTACAATTCGGTTTGAATCTCGGCCAGAAATTAGCATTTTGGTTTATTATTTTCAATAATCAACCTTTGTAACCGACCAAAAAAAAAAAAAAAAAATTACCCCTGCTTAAAATTTGAGAGCTTACGTTTCAAGATGCATAGAATCCGAATAATGAATAAATAAAAACTCGGTTTGTCCGCCGCCCGCGGCATTTCTCCGAAACTACTGGACCAATTTTTTTTAATTCGGCCCAAAAATACTAGTCAATTCAAAGATGATCCTAACACCTAGACGTTGATATCAGCTAGTTAGTTTTAAAATGGCGGCCGATTAAAATGATTTTATTCAATAACTAAGTTATTTTTGAAGATAGAAAATTTCATATTACTTAATATCCTATCAACAGCCTAATAAACAGTTATACCCTAATATTGTTATTTAAAAATTACAAACCATTGTGTAATAATTTGCAGCGTTTTCCCTCTCTGTGCGTGAAGGTGAACCAAGATATCGTATCTAGAAATTTATAGGATCGTATAACCCATCAATTTCTCTCTCTATGCAGATAACATAACAATAGCATTTAAATTTTTGAGTACATCTACATCTGTTTTAGAAATATGACTAACTAATAAACCCTTACGATTATTATGGCTCTTACCACACCTGACTCCTGATGGGTCTGGTATTGCACCCTTAGCTTACTTATATCGACCGCCTTTATTCATTGCAAAAAGGATTTAGAATATAACATTCGTCTCAAAATTTTCCTATCTATAGTTCGTTAATTGTAGGCATTCTCACATTATAATGGAAATTTCTAATGCTTTCATAGATGCACTAGCTAATACGGCAAACTTTTTTCTTCCTTATATATCATTAGATAGTATTTTGGTTGTTAAATAAAAATTAAAGCATTTATTATAAGTGTCTAAGGGATGGCATCTATCACAGACAGAGATAAAAAGTGCTAGAGACATTAGCCGCCTATAAACAAAAAAAATTAATTTTAAAAGAGTTGTATATAAATTTGACAATAGATAGTGTTATATGGCTAACATAAGTTTGTTCTCTGGTCAATGCAATAACTCATTTTTTCCCTGCCGCCTCTGTCGCAAGAAATTCTCCTTACAAGTAAAACTGTACTATAGTTTCTCATCCTGCTATGTTTTGCACATCACCTTCATCTGCTGACATTAATATGTTATTGAGAATGGCACCATTTCTTTTTACATCATTGTTAATTTGTTAGCATAGTTACCTTCTTTATAGCTAGGATAAACAGTTTTAAAAAGTTTTCGAAAGAACTTTCAGGTTTAAGAAAAATAAATTAATCCGGTTTTAATTATAGTATTTATGTATTTATATCACGTCATTTAGGCTAGAAATATTCTGGAGCGTATCTGAGGATCCTAGTTACGGGAGAAGGCTTGTAGGAGTAGATCGGGGAGGTGATGGGTTCCACGTTGGTGTAGCGGAGGCTGGTCACGTAGCTGGCCGACCTCAGCTCTTCCTGCTGCTGTTGCAGCTGTTGTTGTTGTCGTTCCAGCTGTTGCTGCCTCTGCTGCAGTTGCTGGATCTGCTTCTCCTGGAAATCCTGCTGCAGTTTCCCGAACTGGGCAATGATGGGGTCGAGCTCTGTCTGGTCCTTGGACTGCCTGTACTGTCCGGCTGAGGGGTTCTGCTGTCCGCTCTTGAGGGGTGCCGTGGTGTACTGCACCTTCTGGAGGCGGCCGTCGTTCAAGTAGACGTGGTAGCTGCCGGAGCCTGATCCCTCTACCTGCCGCAGCCTCTCCATTGTCCTGTCGCTTATCTTCTCCAAGTTCTCTGTTTCGCTCTGCAATAATATCAAGTTGTTTATAATTATATTACTTATAGACTTATTAATGAGAGTTAGGAAGCATTATCCCACTCACCGGTTGAGAATAGTATTCCGACTTCTTGTTGTACTCAGGCGGCAATAGCAGGAGAGCCCCTTGAGGTTGCCTGGGCTGTGGGTAAGGAGCCTCTGCCAGGGCGCAGCCTACCACCGAGAGGGTAACAAAGACGAGGATCTAGAAGTAATAATAATTAGTATTATAACTGGACCTTAGTCTTATAATCAATTTTTAGAGAATGAGTGTGCCACAGGAGGTTCTACAAACCCCATGGTCACTTCACGGCTGTAATTACACATAACTCTGCAACAACCGGGGTTTGAACACAGTGGACAACTGCTCTATCTACTAAACCACGTGGCTTCTCTTATCTAATCCATCAAGACAGAAAATAACCTAAAATGGCGCCTGATTATCTTTAAATAAACAAAAAAATGCAATTTAAATTTTTCTATAAATTTTCATTCTTTCCTATAAGTAAAATACATAGCAATATAGGTTTTCTTTAACCGGGAAAAATTAATTTTTTGTAACTAAGACATCAAAAAATGATTTCTGAAATATAGGTAGTAATATAGACGTATAATGTAAAATTGGAAAGCAAAATATTACAAAAAAAGTTAATATGCAATAAACTAAATTGTACAAGTTAAATGTTTTTGTTTTTTTAATACCGTAAATTTATGAACATAAGTTATTAGTGAAGAGGAAGGTTGCAATAGTTAAATGTTGCCACTGTCGTACAGGATCGTGCAAGTTATATTCTTCCATTCAGTAAGCGAAATTAAAAACAAATATTACGTACCGAATCGTAACTAAGTTGTAACCATAAATGCAAATTTGAAAACACATCGTTATTAATCATTTCATATAAATGGGATTCGTATGGAAACTGAGTTAAATGTTTCAAATGTAAATATTTTATTTGAAGTATTAAATATTTATAAACCTAATAGGATAGGAGCCTCTGTTATTTCTATAGTTTTTGAATACATACAGAACAATTAAGTTTTCTTTAAATGGAAACGTTAAATTTTGCGTTATCTCTGTTCCACTTTATAAAAAAAATACAAATAAACATCCAGCTTTGAATTATGTCTTTCCTTTCTGCCAATGATTAAATATAATAATTAATAGACGTTGAAAAAATTCAAATTAGTTATTTAGGAAAATCCTTCTAGCTATTATTGTTAAAAATAAAATAATAAATTTTATTTCGCTCAGACTGGAGCTTACCTTCATGTTGACTGTAGCTGGTGGATCACTGTACCATACCCTGTCCATCCTAGCCTATATATACTGTAGCCATCCCGCCCTTGAAAGATCACAATCTGAATATTAAAGGGCTGTTGCAACCAGACGTGCGAACCTTGGGTGTTGTGCTGTCCGGAGGAGTACGGAAGAGCCCGATGGCCAGGAGTTGAGGGAATGCTAAGAAATCAATTGTCATTTCTACTTTATGGACGCTCGGAAATTCGCTTGAAGATGTTATGATCAGGGATATTTTTGTTGACATCCCTAGGGCTAATACACAAATATATACAAACATAATTTGATTTATTGTTTGGTATCAAATACATTTATTTGAAAATTCTGTTCTTAAATCTAAAACAACATATTTAGTGGACCCTACGTCATTCTGTTATAATTAACAATCAAATTAAAATAATATTTTATTCTGGAACAGCTAGTCCCCTATGAACAGAACAATGCATATTTTTAAATTTATCAGTTGGCCATAAATTTATTAAAATATTATAAACACCATTTGATATAATATATACTTCCCCTTACTATATATAGTAAATGAAAGTAATATTAAATTATTACGTATAATAACCAGTAATCAGTTTAAGCTTCATTCGTCATTTACATTACCTTTATAAAATATTTTATATAGTATATAAGATAATATTTTTCAAAAAATATTTAGTTTTCAAAGTTATATCAAACATCTATATTACTGTTCTCACGTTCAAAAGACCAAGAATTACATTTTTACTTTCTCTTACTATATATAGTGAGGGAAAGTATCGCGATCGGGAAAATTTTATAATTCCAGTTTTCAACAGAAATACACGTTTTAGGGTATACTGAGTCCAAAAAAAACAAGTCCCAATAAAAGGTCTATGTGTGTGTGTGTCCATGTGTGGTAACTCCCTGGTGAAAACGAAAAGTCCTATGAAACTGAAATTTCATATTTAAGACAACAATACGTCCGGGATGTTACAAAACTTTTTCATCATAATCGGCTGACTAGAAGAGCCACTTTATACCATGCATATTTGATCTTTTTTTATTCTCTCAAAAACGGTTCCGACGATTTTGATTTTTTTTTTCAGTGGCGCGACAGGCCGTGCAGGCTCTGGGCCTCGCGGAGTAATCTCCTGGGAGACCACACTCGCATTTCTCGACGAAGTTTGTAGGGTAGAGTCATCACTCCCTACGCCTAATTTTGTGTGTGGCCACCATTTTGGTTGACGGGTCATATATGGGGGAGAGGTTGTGAGTGAATCCCCATCCTTATAAAACCCCGCCGGGACTGGGATACGACCTCAAAATTTTAGCATGAGAGACTAGACACTCAGCCACGGGCTCCCCGACGATTTTGTTTAAACACGCTATATGGATGTAAAATTTAGTAGGCTTTAATATCATGTAGGTTTCAATCTTATTAAAATAGTCTGACAGGGCTTAAATGCCGATATTTTAAATTTTCTTCTGAAGTACCTTTAATTTTGTTGATTCTATAAAAATAACTATATTATCTTGTTACCACTGATAAAAAACAGGTAAATATATAAATTGCCTGCATTCGGTACCCAACTAAAGGAAAAAAACTGAAATATAAGAACAGTAATATATATGTGTAATATACCGTTGGAAAGCTAAAGATTTTAGAAAAAAATATTATCTAATACACGAGCTTGTAAAAGTTAATATAGACTGATGAAAAGCCGATAAAACTAAGTGATTATTTTAGATAATAATATAATAGATTTTTTAATAAAACACATGTTTCTATAGAAATTCCATTTAACTAATTCTTTAATGGTTTTACTCATTTTTATTACTTTCACTTACTATACATACTAAGGGAAAGTATTGCGATCGTGAAAATTTTCGAATTCCAGTTTTCAACTGAAATATACCTTTTAGGGTCCCCTGAGTCAAAATAACCAAGTCCCGCAAAAAGGTGTGTGTGTGTGTGTGTGTGTGGTAACTCCCGGGAGAAAACGGTAAGTCCTATAAAAATGAAATTTCATATTTAAGACAACTATACGCCCGAGACGTGACAAAACTTTTTTCATCAAAATGAGCTTACTAGAAGAGGCACTTTATACCATGCATTTTGCACCTTTTTTCGATTTTCTCTAAAACGGTTCCGACGATTTTGATTAAACTCACTATATCGATGTAAAATTTAATGGGCTTTAATATCTTTTAGGTTTCATTTGGATTAAAATGGTATGACAGGGCTTAAATGCCGATATTTTAAATTTTCTTTCTCTAAAGTACCTTTAATTTTATTAATTCTATAAAAATAACTATATTATCTTGTTACCACTAACGAAAAACAAGTAAATATATAAATTAAATGAATTCGATACCCAACTAAAGGAGAAAACAGAAACAATATTTTTTTAATGCAATTTTTTGTTTTTGTATATAAGAGCAGTAAAATACATGTATGATATACCGTTGGGAAGCTAAAGATTTTAGAAAAAATATTATCTTATACTCAAGCTTTTAAAAATTGATAGAGAGTGATGAAAAGAAGATAAAACTAACTGATTATTTTAGATAATTATAAAATAGATTTTTTAATAAGACACATGATAAATTAATACTATATAAATTCAATTTAAATAATTCTTTAATATAGTTTCACGTATTTGAAAATTATTTCATTGATTTTAAAAATGGAGGTAAGTAAAAGTCGTGTGTTGCCCGCACCAGATTTTCTCATACTGTATTTGAAATTACTTTAATCGATTCTAAAAACGGAGATAAGTGAAAGTCGTGTGTTGCCCGCACCAGATTTTTTAAAATATCTATTCTTCCTTAGTCGGTTATCGAATTCTTTAAAATTTTATATTAAGTCGTTTTTTATCAATCCTTATAAGATGATAGGATTAATTTTTTGGAATCTATAAAATGAAAGGCACTTTAGAGGAAGAAAATTCAAAATATCGGCATTTAAGCCCAGTCAGTCTATTTCAATGAGAATGAAACTAAGATTATCTAAAAGCCCATTAAAGCGTACATCGATATAAATCGACATATATTGATAAATTTCTAAATAGGTGAAAAATTCCTTGTATGAAGCAACACTCACAATACAATTATTTATTGTTTTATTTAACAACTAAAATATTTACTGAAAATAATTTATATGGCAAAACAACGTTTGCTGGATCAACTTGTCTGTTATAATATTATGTACATTATATGATAATTAATAAATAGTGTAATATTCAAGTAATAGTGAAGGTAATATTGCTACATCAAAGAAATATAATAATTGTAATAGACTTAGCGAACAAAATGTTGCCTACACACATTCGTGCTAGCATTACTGCCCTCACATCTCACTTGACACAATTCTCCCACCTACGTTTCGGCCTACCTCTCAGACTTCTGTAATTTCGCATTGTGTTCACTTCTAATTCCTCCAGTCACCTCATCCCTCTTCGGACCAAGCATTATTTATAGAACCTTATTCATGAAAACCATGAGGCGTTGTTCACATTTTGAAGTAAGCGACCACGTTTCGCATCCGTAGATCCGTTGGGAGAATAATGTTTTGTTCATTCTAACCTTCAATACTTACTTTAAGACGTCATTTTTGAGTGAGGAAATGTTCCCTTATAACACACCACTCGAGTACGACTCAGGGTGAAATCTCAAACATCTGAAAAACTAAAGAATTGTTAAAATTAACTTCAATTAATAATATAAAGGTGCCTTATTGTACGTATTGCACAAGCCTGCTAAGAACAGGAAGTTTGGCTGGAATAACGCCTAATTTATTCAAAAGCTTTTGTTGCAGACTAGCTGAGGTGCCTGATTAAGCGTTGGGTTTTGCGTAATCTCTAGAATAAGTGGAGGTCAGGAAATTAAATTTTAATTTTTTAGTTAATCTTCCTTGTGAATTATTTTAGGAATCAATTATCATTTTATGACCCAGGCTTGGTTTATAAATTCATAGCATATCATGTTATTAAAAATGGTTTGTTATCCTTCCCTTCCCTTTGGTACCCAATGTAGGAACGGCCGCTTACTTTGAAGGATGAACAACGTCTTAAGGCTTTCGGAAATAAGGTAGTGCGTCAAATATTCGGTCTAAAGAGAAATAAGACCACTGGGAAGTGTATAAGGTTGCACAAAACGGAAGGCGGAGAATGTACTCTGTAAATATATGTGAATTGACAGCATCGTGGAGACTAAAATGGGGGTTTATGGTTGTTGGGCTCAGTGAACGAATTCCAAAAAAGTTGATATTCATTGAACCGATTAGTAGGAGTCCGAAATGTAGGTCAAAGCGTCGATGGGAGGATTGTATTGAGTCTGATCTCCAGGGCTTGTGCTTAAACGGTGATCATTGGACAAACCTCTGTAGGCTGTATCAGCGTCGAACCTTCGTGTTCGGTAAGCCTATTATTATTTTTTATATTCCATATTAATTTCAAATAAATACGTTTCACTATTTTATAAATAATAAGACTGTTATTGGTACAAGAGAAAGTTATTATAAAAAGTTTTTAGTTCGGTCAGACTTCATCATTAAAATCTAGTTGGTAACAACAATTAATCGTTCGTTCAAATAAAAAGAGTCATCACAAGAGAGGGTGGAGAGGACAAAAAAGTGTGTAGTTTATATATATAAATATGTATGCGTGTGTTTGTGTGTGTGTGTGTGTGTGTGTGTGTGTGTGTGTGTGTGTGTGTGTGTGAGAGTGTGAGTGTGTGTGTGCGAGTGTGTGTATCTGTGTGTACGGAGACCCCCTCCTCCCCCACGGGTGTGCCCCAGCCTCTAAGTGGGTACCCAAAATTGGAGAAAAATCTAGTTAGGCCTAATTCACCTCCTTGCACGGTCGTTGGCTGCACAACAGTAGTTGTACAGGTTAATATCTATACACATATACACATATACCCTGCCTGGCACATATTTGATACGACCCATAGTTTACATCAAGAAATCATGAATAACCTATACGAATAACTAAATAAAATATAGAAATCTTGTAATGGAATTTTCTAATTAGGTGTCAAACGAAATTGTCACACCCTAAATAACGAAGAATAATTTAAATTAAATCTAATGATGCCTAACCTATAATGTGATGTAAAAGAATAAGAATAAGCAATGTTATTTTTGTATCTGGGTCCTAATTTACAGTCTAATAATCTCCCAAGGGGAATTGAGGAGGTAAATTTTATTCATAGTTTGATTTGAGTTCTCGGCTGCTAAAGCTGTGAGAAGTTTAGTGCCCATGTAATATACGTTTTCTTTCATAAACGATCAGTTTTCCATTTAAATTGCATAGTCAAACCCATATAATTCACAACGTGATAAAATCCGAGCGCCCATTGCCCACAAAAATTCATACACATTAATTGATGAAAACCGTAGATGGTCTCAAACTTTTGATAGGCAGTGTGTATATTTATATATATACATATATATATATATATATATATATATATATATATATATATATATATATATATAAATGATCCTGTATGAATTTTATATATCAATCGACAAACTACCCCTAATTTAAATTATCACTGCTCGTAGCTTTTAAAAAGTAGATAGCGAGAATAAACCAATCTAGAAGAAGAAAAATTTAACATCGATTATCTTACGTACTCTCAACATCTATCAACCATCAAGCTCTTCGGTTTCTAACAAGCACCCAAGGTTCGCACGTCTGGTTGCAACAGCCCTTTAATATTCAGATTGTGATCTTTCAAGGGCGGGATGGCTACAGTATATATAGAGTTGGGTGGGCAGGGTATGGTACAGTGATCTACCAGCTACAGCTAACATGAAGGTAAGCTCCAGTCTCAGCGAAAGAATATTAATTTAAATGTATTATATCCATCGACTTATTTAAGAATATTAAAAAACAAAAAGAGAATATTTTTATTAATTAGGTATATACTTCATCAAATAAAAAATAGTGCACAAGCAATTCTTTTTTTTTAGTAAATACATGGCAATTATAAGTAAACAATTTAGTGAAAAGTCAACCGAGTGGTGTCCTGCTTTATCTTATAGTCTAATGAACATTTTTATCTTGCGCGATAGGCCCTATAGGAGGTTGACTGCGCGTTTTAATCTCCTGCAAGAATACACGCATGTTTCTTGATGAAGTTTTATAGGATAGGGTCATCACTCCCTACTTATGTGAGTGGCCACAAGTATGCTGACAGGTCTTACATAGCCAGGGAAGGGGTTTCGAATGAATTTCCATTTTATTGTATGCTTATAAAAGTCCCGCCGGGACTAGGATTTGAAATCACAACCTTCATCAAGCGTGAATGACTAGCGCCCTCTAAGCCACTCATCCATGGCCCTGCCTAATGAACATTATTTTTCCTAAATTCTGATTACGAATATCTACGTTTTCAAGCTATTCACCCTGCTGTAGCCTTAGTTTTCTATTAAAAGAACGTTTCTTATTATTGCATTAAAGAGGGGAAGGATTTTTTATTTCCAAAGCCATATATATAACTTGCGATTTGCGTAACATAAGAATTATATCAATAATAGGATAATAATACAGGCGTTTTAAAATGTGTTATTTATTTTCAATTTATTTATATATATATATATATATATATATATATATATATATATATATATATATATAATTATAGTGCGCGCAACACACGACCTTGGCTGTTTAAATCAAGTTTTAAATAAAGATACAGATCCAAAAATCTTAAACAACTACATTCGACTTCGTTGGATTTCTCATGTACGAAAAAAAATAAAAAATAATTTTGCTCTTTTCTCCTTTTGGTTGGTTTTTAAATTAACTCAACCTGTATACTTCACCGTTTTTTCATGAATTTTACTAAGGAGATATGTTAAATTTTTCAACTCTACAAAATAAAACGTACTTTAGTAGAAGAAAATTTAAATGTCTGGCATTTCCGCCTATCATACTATTTCAGTCGGAATTAATGATAGATACTACATGCTATTAAAGCACATTAAAGTTAACGAAGATTATTGAGTTTAATCAAAATCGTTAAACCCGTTTTTGAAAAAAAGTTTGTATTCTTTCTCACTAAAAATCATATATAATATCATTATAATCTATTGAAATAATAAATTCCTTCTTCCAGATCCTCCTATTTCTTACCCTCTCAGTGGTGGGCTGCGCCCTGGCAGAGGCTCCTTACCCACAGCCCAGGCAACCTCAAGGAGCTCTTCTGCTATTGCCGCCTGAGTACAACAAGAAGTCGGAATACTATTCTCAACCGGTGAGTGGGAGAATAATGCTTCTTAACTCTCATTTATAAATCTAGTAATATAATTATAAACAACTTGATATTATTGCAGACCGAAACAGAGGACTTGGAGAAGATAAGCGACAGGACAATAGAGAGGCTGCGGCAGGTAGAGGGATCAGGCTCCGGCAGCTACCACGTCTACTTGAACGACGGCCGCCTCCAGAAGGTGCAGTACACCACGGCGCCCCTCAAGAGCGGACAGCAGAACCCCTCAGCCGGACAGTACAGGCAGTCCAAGGACCAGACAGAGCTCGACCCCATCATTGCCCAGTTCGGGAAACTGCAGCAGGACTTCCAGGAGAAGCAGATCCAGCAACTGCAGCAGAGGCAGCAACAGCTGGAACGACAACAACAACAGCTGCAACAGCAGCAGGAAGAGCTGAGGTCGGCCAGCTACGTGGCCAGCCTCCGCTACACCAACGTGGAACCCATCTCCTCCCCGATCTACTCCTACAAGCCCTCTCCCGTCACTAGGATCCTCAGATACGCTCCAGAATATTTCTAAATAAATTATGTGATATAAATACATAAATATTATAATTGAAAACATAATAATATATTTGGCTATACCTTCCTTATATAGTGGAAATAGCTATTTTTTTTTATATTTTTTTTTTTTATAAAATACATTTTTTTTCTATTTTCTAATTGCAAAATGATTTTGGGATGCATAAAGTAATATTTTAAAACCCAGTTTGTTATACATTTCATGGCTAATGCTGGTCAGATTAAGATGATGGAACAGTTCATGTGGTTTGGGATTATATTATTTTATAAATCAGTACTTCTAATAGATATAACTGGAAAATTTGTAGTTTTTTAAACACTCAAATAACAACTTTTTTAAAGGTTATAAGATACAAAATAAAAAACTTACAGGACAAATTTTCCTGAACTCAGGTCTCCTAGACGGTAAGGGAAAAATACAAAAATTTTTTAGGAGTCTTTTTGAGATAAACACTTAAGTGACAAAATGGTAACTTGATTTTATAAATATAGATTCAATACCTATCTTAATGTCTAGTTAAGAATTAGGATTTGTTCAGCATAAAAAGCATGAATTCGATATTAAGAACAAATAATTTAATTTGAACAGGAAAATAATTTAATTTGCTTCTAATCACAGTTTAAATTTTATTAAGCCAGTGACTGAGGTCAACATTAACTGAGGCCTGATCGTAGGATCTAAATCAATTCGTAAAACAACATTTTAAGTATGCCACTTCATTCCATTCGTTTCACAATGGTTAATGATTTATAATTTTGACAAACAATCTAATTTTTGTAATAGCATAGGTTGTTTCTTAAGTATAGTACACACTGGTAGATGGTTGGAGTGATAATTGTAAGCAAGATACAAAGTTTGGATAAACTCTTTCATGGAAGGGACTGGCTATTTCAGGGTTCGTAGTATTTTTTATTTTTTTTTTCGTCAGATACAACAGGCCTTGGTCACGCGGTATGGTTTTCTAAGATTACTCACTGGAGTTCTCAATAATATTTTAAAGGGTGGAGTCATCTCTCCTACGCCTTTTTTGAGCTGCCATCAGTTGACTGATAGAGCTTACATACCCGGACGGGTGGTCGCAAGAGAATCACCATTTATTTTATGCTTGAAAAAGTTCTAACCACACAGCAAAAGCTTTTTTTAAATTATGTATTTTTTTTCAATCCCATCCACTTGTTCTTTTCGCTTTGCAGCAATACCTTCTGGGGCTATTATTTTTTTCACCTGTATTTTGTAATCGGAACTTTTCACATCCAAAAAGCAATATGAAACATGGTAACATTTAATTAGGTTTTACACTTTGTCGTTTGACCACATGTTTGCATAAATTAAATAGGAAAAAAATTAAAATCATATTCAGACTGTCATAGGGACTGCCGTGAAAACTTTTTTTTTTTTTTTCCTGATTTACTCTAGAACTTTATTGGAAAGAAAAATATTTCTGTAAAAGTAGGTTATGTTGATAATACATTTTTTGTTATTATTGTTTCATTTAATTGTAACATATCATAAGGTTGTAGAGATATATCATCTTGTGATCATATATATGTGGTTATATGATGATGAATGATCATATATATCATTATGTGATCGTAATCTGAATGTAAATGTAGACTGAGTTGGTGGTACATATAGCACATTATTTTTATGAACCTGCTATTTATATCGAGGAAATTCGGACATTTTATATATATATATATATATATATATATATATATATATATATAAATAGTGCTTTATTGAGAAATAATACAATCTGCCATAATCTTGGGTGATAAGTTTTGGAGCTAAAAGAATTCATTCATTCCGTATGTACAAAGTAAAACAAGCACAAAAATAAAATAAAATAAGTTAACCTAAATAACAAATGAAAAAAAAAAAATGATATAAAAAAAAATTATGATAATCTTGGCATTCATACCTATTTACATACTGCCCCTGGGAACTCCGAATCGAACCTCTGCATCCAGAAATGGATGCTGAGGCACAATGTCAGGAGATCCCAGCGCCTCTCAGTCAGCCTTGTCACCAATCTAGTCAGTGGAGACTGAGTGAGGGCGCTAGAGCCACACACTCTCAGGCATGAGTGGAGAAGTTGGCCATTGCCAGCACTCCAGCAGCATATTTATGATATATCTCTTGGCCACTGCCGCCTCAGCCTACGAGGAGGGTTGTAAGGATGGTTGGTACTAGATAGGGATTGTGCCAGGGGATTAGGAAAGTGAGTAAGTTTCTGGTGGAAGGTTGAGAATTTGGATGGGATGAGATTGAGGACATAAGGGATCTTGAGGTCATGATGTAAGGTCTTGTTTGTAACATAATAGCGAGCATTGAGCAAGTTCTAAGGACTTTGGACTGAAAGGATAGGATACGTTTGCTGTTCGAAAATTGAGTAGTACCCCATAGTTCAATTCCGTAGGTCCACATAGGTTTGAGAATTGTCTTGTAAATTAATAGTTCGTTTCCAACGGAAAGTTGTGATTTTCTGTTCAGTAGTCTATATAACTGTCCGTATCTTCTGTTGAGCTCTTGTCTTTTAAGTCGAGTATGTGGGTTCCAGGTCAGTATTTTGTCTAGTAAGAAACCCAGATACCGGACTGTGTCGGAACAGGGAAGTGGTATACCACTCTATAGAGTTAAAATGAACTTGTGGACAAGATTTACACCGGAGGGTGAAGGTGAGGTGCTTACTTTTGGATTGATTGACTTTGATACACCAATGTTCAATCAAGGAGAGGTGTCTTTGTAGATGGGAAGATGCCAGTTCTGGGTCTGAATGGGTTGATAGAACGGCAGTATCATCGGCAAAAGAAAGGAAGGTATCAGGATCTAAAGGTATATCAGCTGTAAACAAGAAATAGAGGACAGGACCTAGGACGCCTCCTTGTGGTACACCGGCCTCGATTGGATAACAAGTGGAAAACTCTGAGCCACAGCAGACTCTGAAGGAACGGTTAGAGAGATAGGATCTTAGGATTAGATATAAGGATTGGGGTAATTGGGATTTTAGGTTGAAAATTCGGACATTTAGGAATATGCTTTATAGCTATTTCAAAAGAGTTATCTATCTGTGAAAGAATGAAATTTCGTATATATAATTTAATGAAGTATGAAGACATTTAAAAATATAGTAAAAAAAAACATGAAGGCGTTTTAAAATTAAGTTATTTCTTTGCTCATGTTATTTTCTTAAGTTCAATTATCAGAGGTTAACATCCAAATACATAACCTCCTAGACTGAGTTCTATTAGTTCAAAACTAATCATTATTTAAGACATATTTTTGAATATTTGCGGGAGCTTACCACTGATAAATGTGCAACAAAGAAGTAACATCAGTTTCTTTTCCAAGCAAACAAAAAATGTTTTAATTAGTTATAAAATATGCATTGTCCTCCATTGTAATCTCTATTATTAAAATGAATTCAATTTTAAAAATTCATATTTCTATGCTAATAAGATCAAGATATTCTTTTCAATTTAGTTTCCTATGATTTAAATATTGAAAATAACACCATTATGACTTTGCTTCGTATGTTTAAATATTTTCAATGAAAGTAATGTTTTCATAATATTCAGAAATATCGATATTTTAATGTAGAAAATTAAGAAATTAATTATATTAACTTTAAAATACAGTAAGAGCTTAGTTTTAAGACATAGTTTATCTACGATGTCTTTACTCATTTTATTTACAACTGATTTTAATTAAATAAATTATCGGAATAATGATATAATAAATATAGATTTTTGTTCCGATATTGCACCGGTATCGACGATATTCACGACAATTGATATTGATATTCTATCTTTGCTGGACAGGTATTCACAAACGGCTTCAAATGCTCCCGTCTAGAGCATGTTGGTATCGCGAACGTCACCTGAAATCTAGGTTATATCCCAGCCATAACTCGCATAAAAAATAAAAAAATAAAAAACTGTATCGACGTACACTACTTAGAAGCTAGAAAAAGACATGTCTCTCCTCAAGACGCCGAGCGACATCCAAACTATCAAAATTTTGTGACGTGCCTAACGTTTAAGGCGGTCTCCCGTTCTGATACGGTTACTTTAAACATGCAAATTCGTTCTCGCAAATAGGGGTTTCTTCTACTGAGACATCCTGAAACAACCTGAGACACAACTCATACACCAAAATCGCTCAACATGTGCAACAGTCTGTAGGTTAGGATAGAGCTAAATTACATTTACAATTTTACCGTCATAAATAATAAAAAAAAGAACTATTGCTGTTATTCTTTTAAGAAGGATATTTGCAAAATTAAAGGCTATACCGACGAAGTTTGTTGTGCCAAATTATAGTTGATCTACTATATTTTCTCATTATATAAACAAAGGATATGAAGAAAACGCATACATTTATTGTAAAATACATTTCTTATTGATGAATATTTTTTAACAAATAATTAATATAAAGGTGCGTATCTGAGGATCCTAGTGACGGGAGAGGGCTTGTAGGAGTAGATCGGGGAGGTGATGGGTTCCACGTTGGTATAGCGGAGGCTGGCCACGTAGCTGGCCGACCTCAGCTCTTCCTGCTGCTGTTGCAGCTGTTGTTGCTGTCGTTCCAGCTGTTGCTGCCTCTGCTGCAGTTGCTGGATCTGCTTCTCCTTACCGTCTAGGAGACCTGAGTTTAGGAAAATTTGTCCTGTAAGTTTTTTTATTTTGTTTCTTAAAACCTTTAAAAAGTTGTTATTTGAGTGTTTGAAAAACTATAAATTTTCCAGTTATATATATTAGAAGTACTGATTTATAAAATAAAATAATCCCAAACCACATGAACACTAAATCATCTTAATCTGACCAGCATTAACCAAGAAATAAAATGTATAACAAATTGGTTTTAAAATATTATTTTATGTATCCCAAAATCATTTTGCAATCAGAAAAAAAATGAATTTAATTAAAAAAGAAAAGATATTTCCACTATAAAAGGAAGGTTCAGAAAAATTTATTATTATGTTTTCAATTATAATATTCATGTATTTATACCACATCATTTAGCTTAGAAATATTCTGGAGCGTATCTGAGGATCCTAGTGACGGGAGAGGGCTTGTAGGAGTAGATCGGGGAGGTGATGGGTTCCACGTTGGTATAGCGGAGGCTGGCCACGTAGCTGGCCGACCTCAGCTCTTCCTGCTGCTGTTGCAGCTGTTGTTGCTGTCGTTCCAGCTGTTGCTGCCTCTGCTGCAGTTGCTGGATCTGCTTCTCCTGGAAGTCCTGCTGCAGTTTCCCGAACTGGGCGATGATGGGGTCGAGCTCTCCCTGGGACTGCCTGTACTGTCCGGCTGAGGGGTTCTGCTGTCCGCTCTTGAAGGGCGCCGTGGTGTACTGCACCTTCTGGAGGCGGCCGTCGTTCAAGTAGACGTGGTAGCTGCCGGAGCCTGATCCCTTTACCTGCCGCAGCCTCTCCATTGTCCTGTCGCTTATCTTCTCCAAGTCCTCTGTTTCGCTCTGCAATAATATCAAGTTGTTTATAATTATATTACTAGACATAATAATGAGAGTTAAGAAGTAATATTCTCCCACTCACCGCTTGAGAATAGTATTCCGACTTCTTGTTGTACTCAGGCGGCAATAGCAGAAGAGCCCCTTGAGGTTGCCTGGGCTGTGGGTAAGGAGCCTCTGCCATGGCGCAGCCTACCACTGAGAGGGTAACAAAGACGAGGATCTGGAAGTAATAATAACTATTCTTATAAACAATTTTTAGAGTATGAGTACCACAGGAGGTTCTCCAAACCCCATGGTCTCTTCACAGCTGTAATAACATATAACTCTGCAACAGCCGGGGTTTGAACTCAGTGGAAAACTGCTCTATCTACTAAACCAGGTGGCTTCTCTCATCTAATCCATTAAGGCTATTTTCTGCCCTAAAATGGCGCCTAATTAACTTTAAATATCAAATATATGCAATTTAAATTTTTCTATAATTTGTCATGATTTAATTAAGAAATAACTTTTTAGTTTAAAAATAAAGAACATTTTTAAATAATAAAGGCTTTAGGTCTACAGTTTATTGTATTCCAATAATGATACTTAAAATTACAGCGAAAAATTGAGTCAATGAGTTTAACATATCATTTTTTTTGAAACGATAGAACAATTTTGATTTATAATTTCCCATAATAAACCTTTGTTATCGACTAAGAAAAAAATATCCCCTTTGAAATTTGACGTCTTGCCCTCCAGATATGCAGAACCCGAATAAGGAATAAAAGAAAATGATTTAAGTCAACAGTATTGCTAGTTCGTGTTTTTTAAATCTTATATTAATTTTTGCTATATGCATAAGTTAATTGTCTTTGCAGATATATAAATAGTTTTACTATAATATAATTATTTGGAAATAATAAACTCTTGCTTAATAACTTGGAAACTTAATAATTTACAATTTTCAAAATATAAGAAGTCGAGCAATTAATATTTCTGTATATATATATGCCATGATTACTTACTCTCATGTTGGTGGTAGTAGTTAGACCAAACGCCAGATATGATCTAGTGACCACTGTCCCTCGAGAACCTTTATATACCTGATCCATTCTCCCCTTGACTTCTGCTGAGCTCGCTTTGGAATACCAAGTGGCCGGAGTAATATTGTGGCCAGCCCGTATCTATTGTAGACCACTTTCAGGGAATGATTGGTTGAAAAGCATGTGAATTTCTTTTTTTTTATAAATGTATAAAACAAATCTTTTTGATTGTTTAAAATAAAAACTAATTTTAGTTTATTTTCAATAATGAACCTTTTTAATCGACCAAAAACAAATGAATAAAAAATTACCCCCTCCCCTTTCAAAATTTGAGGGTTACGTTTCAAGATGTGTAGAATCCGGATAACGAATAAAAAAAGTACTTGGCATTTCTCCTAAACTACTGGACCAATATTTTCGAAATTCGCAACAAAAATAGTAGTCCATGCAACGATGATCCTAACACCTATACGTTAATATCAGCTAGTAATTTATAAAATGGCGGCCGATTAAACGTGATTTAATTCAATAACTCAGTTATTCTTGAAGATAGAGAAAATATTTATCTGTGTTTTCTAACCAAAAAATAAAATGAGAGTATAAAAGAGAAAAAATTAAAATTTTACACATAAATACGGTCATAACTCATTTATTTTTTACGATAGAGAATAGTATGTATAGAGTTTTAAAATCAGTAAAGCGCCATAAAAAAAAAAATAAATAATAATAAAAAAAAAAATGAAATCTTGCCTATATATACACTTGCAACTGCGTTATTTTCGAAGATAAAGAAAAAAAATCATTAGTATATTATGACCAAAACAAATACATTTCTTCTAATTAATAAATAAATAAGAATCAAATTTCCCTTTTTGTGCCATTGATGGAGACTTAACTTTTCGATAAAATTAAAAAAGAATCATTAAAATTGCTTAACAACTAACTGAGATATAGCGAAACTATCCATCTAAAAATTCATCATCATAATTGCATCTTAATAATCAGTTTTTATAAAAGAGTCCATTATAATTTTTTCTCTTCTTATTATATACATTAAATCTCTCCCATTATCACCTTTGAGATGTGAAATCAGAGGTAAATATGATAGTGAAAAATGCAAGAAGATCAAAGATTGTGGAAAATTGAAAAAATGAATACAAAAATGATAAAACTCGACTTACAATCGTGGTAGTGTTTCAAGAAACTGTGCGAACTCATGAAGCATATCATCTTGTCTCATACAAGCTCTCGTGTTGTATCTCATACAAACGGTGTGATTAATATGATAACAATAGTTATTATTAATTATTAATTTATGAAAGAAAAACAAGATGTTCTAGTAATTTAATTAATGTAATGATAATAATAAATAATTATGTATACTTATAAGTGTATAAATCTCATTGCTCGGGGTTGAAATTATCTTTGTCAGAGAAATTAGGAAACAAAAAAATCGTTGAAAAAAGTATCACAGACTTCAGAAAAGATAATAGGCTTAATGTGTGATATAAAGTAGCAATCAGATTGAGGGTAATGAAACTAGATAAAATAAGCTTTGGTTTAAAAGTATTTCAAAATAAGATTTATCGGTGCATCAATACAAAAATGCAGTAATAAAACTATGTAGTGCAGTCAAGAAAAAATAAAAGTAAATAAAAAAGCGTAAAGGAGAATGTTTAAAACACACCACGAATCTACCAATTTTAGATCAGTGGATGGTCCGAACCAGGTATTAATCCTTCCATGAAAAACTCCACTCCCACCCTAGCCCACTTGTTTTAATCCTTGCTTCATCTTCCATTCCTGACAATTCTCCGAGGCGTCTGAAAAGAAGATGGCCTCGAGACCTTCTAGTTTAGATTACACCGTGGAGTGCTGCCAACAGGCATTTCCTCTTCATGACTTTTTGATGTATTTTTCTGTTATCTAATTTACCTGATGTTCCTTATAATACAGTTGTAAATTTCAATAAATGATAATTTAAAAAAAAATCAGTTGCCAACGGTGTTAATTAAGATCAGATAGGGAAATCTTTGAGAAAACTTCTGAGAAAACCTACCTGTATATGAATACTAATATTTTATGGACATATGGTAATAATAAATCTTTTCTTAGTAAATTAGCAATTTTATGAAAAAATAGAATGTCTGTGAAGTGAACTTTAAAAAAAAAAAGAAGTGTTAACAATAGCATTAGTACCATAGTCGTGAGACATCCACAAATTAACCAGACGTTTATTGCTTTAGATTAAGTGCTGTAGAAATAAAGTTGGTACCTCTATGTAGCTGTTGAGTTGTGGGCTCATATATAAATGATCTTAAAATGTGAAAATGGTTAGAAATTTGGAAATGTTCAAGAAGGATTTTGATTTCAATTTTGAATCCAATTTCCTTCATCACCATTTTGCGAGAAAATATTTTACTCAATCATTCTGTAAATACCTAATTTTGTTGATATTATTTATTGAAACTTACAACTGTATTACATAATGAAACCAGTAAATATGATAATTAACAAAAGACATGAATCATAATTGTGGAGCATTTATTTAACAATTGAAAGCACTTCGGTAAGTATTCTAAACTAGAATGTCTAGCAGCCATATTTTTTTTTTCAGACGGCTCTGAGGATAATCAGGATTCGAAGAAGATTCTAGAATAGAAAATAGTGGCTTGGAGTGAGAATGGAGTTTGGATAAATTTATTACGAAGGATTTTGGATTGAATACGAGAAAAATTCGATGGTTTAGTAGAGCCCAAAAATCTGGATTTCGTAATTCCAGATTGGTCAAAGGGTGGTCATGTAGATAAGGCTATTGTAGTTAATTGGAAGGTTTTAGTGTTTTCATAGTAAGTTTTGTAGTAAGTACCCGAAAATAGAATAAATAAATGAAAGGTTTGAAATACATATGGTGAAACACATAATTAAATAATAATAATAATAATAGGCTTAGCGAACCCGAAGGTTCGATGCCGATACCACCAAATTCCGCCTACACAGACTTGTCCAATGTTCACTATTCAAGCCCAAGCTCCCGAGATCAGCCTTAACGCAATCCTCCCATCTCCGTTTCGGCCTACCTTTCGGACGCCTACCCGTCGGATAAAAACACATAATTAAAACAAAAAAAAATATACTAAGCTTCCGCTACCTTCGGTGGGCTCGGAAGCAATTCGAATAATAATAAGAATAAAAATCATCACTATCAAATTTTATTTTATTCTCCAATATTTTAAATAGGGAGCGACGTGGTCTAGTAGATAGAGTCTAATGTTCTCCGGGTTCTGGGTTCGAATCTCGGATGTGACAGAATATTATTTATTATGTTATTTCAGACGCGGCGAGACACTAGGGTACGGAGACCCTCTGAGCAGACCTAGTCTCTATAAAGTGGGTACCCGAAAAAGGGGAGAACCCTTAAGGCTGAGTGTGATCGCGGTCTAATCACACCATTCATGGGCGTTAGCCCTTCTTGGTTTGAGGAGGTGAAGGTTATTTTTAAAAAAATAAATGTTAACATAATCATTTGACATGAATTGACAAAATGTTCATAGAAAGAGCGAGAAGCAATTACAAGTACAAGCAATTTCAGGACCATAATGACATTACCATCCATGCTGTATTTTTTGAAAATTTCATTAATATTTTAGATGAGGAAGATGGTTGGGGGTGCGGTCATAAATTAGAAACACACATTTAAAATAATGTTATTTTAATTATGTGCCGACGTTTCGGCCTTCAATGTGGGCCTTCATCAGGGTTGACTCTAAGACGCTGCCTAAACGAGTAAATAACACTTATTTTAAATGTGTGTTTTCTAATTTATGACCGCACCCCAACCATCTTTCTCATCTAATTTCTCAACGGTCATCAAAACTCCATCATCATTAATATTTTAATTTCATAGACTTCATTATACCAATCAGTCGGCCCTATTCGTGCGATGGAAATATTTCGTAAGATTTCATCCTCCACAGTCAACATCATACGAGTCGTAAAGAGGCACCTCAAGGCTGTTCGACGCACTTAGTATTCGCTACCAGGACCTCTTCAACGCCGTCGAGAATGAACGCCGTATATAAAGAAGTGGAGGACCGGTGGATGTTATAACTTCGGTGTCTTCCAAGTCATCAACATCTAAAGAAATGAAGGTAGGTTCATAGATAATAAATTAATATACTTAATTATAGTTTAAAATTAATTTTTACAGTTTCGTCTGTTACAAGGTGTGAGATTCATTTTGACTTTCACTTACTATATATAGTAAGGGGAAGTATTGCGATCGTGAAAATTTTCGAATTCCAGTTTTCAACGGAAATACACGTTTTAGGATCCCTTGAGTCCGAATAACCAAGTCCCACAAAAAGGTCTATGTGTGTGTGTGGTAACTCCTGGGCGGAAACGGTAAGTCCTATGAAACTGAAATTTCATATTTAAGACAACTATACGCCCGAGACGTGACAAAATTTTTTTCATTAAAATGAGCTTACCAGAAGAGGCACATTATAGCATGCATTTTGCACCTTTTTTAGATTTTCTCGAAAACGGTTCCGATGATTTTGATTAAACTCACTAGTTAGAAAGCTAAAGATTTTAGAAAAAATATTATCTCATACACAAGCTTTTAAAAGTGAATAGAGAGTGATGAAATGAACATAAAACTAACTGATTATTTTACATAATAATATAATAGATTTTTTAATAAAACACGTGTTTCTGGATAAATTCAATTTAATTAATTCTTAAATGGTTTCACTCATTTTTATCTCAAACTTACTTTAAAATTCTTTATTCGATTTTAAAAACAGAGGTAAGTGAAAGTCGTGTGTTGCCCGCACCAGATTTTTTAATTTTGTATTATAAGCATCAAATACAAACTTTTATAATCTCTTTGCACATTAATAATTATTTACATAATATAAATATAACTGTCATATAAGCATTTCCAGGCATCGATTGTCTCTAAAATATTCATTTTCGTTTTTTTTGTTTTTTTTAGAAATTTTATATAGCTTAAAACAAAGGAATTTTAGGTTTTATAATTAGATCATGGTGATGTATATATTTTTAATTTTATTTACCTTAATATAAAATATATATATTAAGGAAAACTTTTTACTCCTAATTTTCTTATAAACGCTCAAACGATCTAACTAATAACTTTAACAAAACTAGCTATATCGGAGTAAAATGTAACGGGTCTTAAAATCATGTAGGTTTTATTCTGATTGAAATAATCTGACAGGGCTTGGTAGCTAATATATATTTTTTTAAATGTATTTTTATTGAAATTTACAACTGTACAAAAAATACATCAAGTAAATATGCTGAAATGTTATAACACGTGAAATAAACATGAAAACTCACCATTGACAGCACTCTTTGGTAGTGAGTCTAAACAAGAAGGTCTCGAGGCCATCTTATTTTAGACGCCTCGGGGGATTATCAGGAATTGAAAAGGAAGCAAGGATTGTACGGGCCAAAAATTTCTAATTTTTTAAATTTAATAATAACAAATTAATCAATTTAGCACCGATAAAAACGGGTAAACATAATGAAGCTGAATTTGATAACTAAATAAAGTAGAAAAAAAAGAGCAAAAACAATGTTCTATGATTTTTTTTTTTTTTTTTTGGTATAACATAAGAATATATATATATATATATATATATATATATATATATATATATATATATATATATATAACATACAGTTGGAAAGCAACAGATTTTAGAAAAAATGTTATCTTATTCATCGGGAGATTAATCGTCTTCACTCTAACTATTTTTAAAAATTTACATATTTAATTTTATGTAAACACGCATCTGCATTTGATTTAACTATAAACAACATTAACAACAATAAAATTTATTTATTTCAATCCTAATTTAATTAAGCTTTAATCGAATTCCAGCGTATCTATTGAATGGTTAAACCGTAATAAAATACAGCGATTGATTTCTAAGCCAGATAAAGCAGTTTCGATGTAAATTTCACTAATGGCTCTCATTTAAGATGTAAATCCAGTCGATTTAGCTTTCTGTTAAGGACTAATGATTGGCTAATAGGCTACTCAAGACTACGACCTTTAGGATTCAACGCTATTTATGTAGAATCTAATATAATTTATTATTTACTGTTTTTATTTATTGGGAACTTGTCTACATTACTATTTTTTTTTTTAATATGAAAAATATTTCAGATCTTCCTCTTTGTTACCCTCTCGGTGGTAGGCTGCGCCCTGGCAGAGGCTCCTTACCCACAGCCCAGGCAACCTCAAGGAGCTCTTTTGCTATTGCCGCCTGAGTACAACAAGAAGTCGGAATACTATTCTCAACCGGTGAGTGGGAGAATAATACTTCTAACTCTCATTAAAAGTCTAGTAAATATAATTAATAAACAACTTGATATTATTGCAGAGCGAAACAGAGGACTTGGAGAAGATAAGCGACAGGACAATGGAGAGGCTGCGGCAGGTAGAGGGATCAGGCTCCGGCAGCTACCACGTCTACTTGAACGACGGCCGCCTCCAGAAGGTGCAGTACACCACAGCGCCCCTCAAGAGCGGACAGCAGAACCCTCAGCCGGACAGTACAGGCAGTCCCAGAGAGCTCGACCCCATCATCGCCCAGTTCGGGAAACTGCAGCAGGACTTCCAGGAGAAGCAGATCCAGCAACTGCAAGCAGAGGCAGCAACAGCTGGAACGACAACAACAACAGCTGCAACAGCAGCAGGAAGAGCTGAGGTCGGCCAGCTACGTGGCCAGCCTCCGCTACACCAACGTGGAACCCATCACCTCCCCGATCTACTCCTACAAGCCCTCTCCCGTCACTAGGATCCTAGATACGCTCCTCAATATTATTAAGTCAAAATTATTAAATAAAAAGAAAAGAAGAGATAAATGCGTGTGTTGTTTTTTGAGAAAACCTTCCAATTGATAGAACATTATTGATTCTGTTAAGTCTGGTAACATGCATGGTATTTTAATCTGTGAACTTATCCATTAGGGGCAGTATTTACCTAATTCAAATTTAGGCCTTTGGACTAAAAAAACTTATAAATTTTAGAATTATCTTTTGATATTCTATATTCATAGGGATTGATATTCCTGAAATATGGAAGTTAACATAATGCTGCTTTTATTATTATTTTCTTTACTTATCCTATGGATCAGAAATAAACTAATATTTTTCTTACTATTTAAAACAAACATTCTAATTAACCTCAAAGAATTCTAAGAAGCTACCAGAATACTTTTAAAAAACATATCCACATAAACCTATACGTGGAATGAAAGCAAAATAGTCAAATTTTTAAAAAACCGATCCTAAAATTACCAATAAAACAGAGTCTCGTCTTTTCAATATCGTTTCATTTTGTGTATTTCAGCGCTTATATGGTAAAACAGTTATGGATAAGTATACTATTTTATTTCCATATGAACAGTAAATTCTACAATTAGTTTAGACTATGAACAATATTGAAAAGTGAACACTTAGGCCCACATAAATAATATTAAGAAATGTAATCTACGTGAATTATTTATTATTAATGAATCCAGAACTATTTTTAAAATACAAAACAAATATGAATAAATATAGAATGAAAATAAATGAGTTTCTTTAAACTGATCTGATTGTAATTAAAATAGTTTTTTAATACCTTATTTAATGCTGTGGTAATCAGATATTTTTAAACAATAATACGGTCAGAAAGATTGTATAAGTTATTTTTTTTAATTCGATAAGGAACCAGATTCAACCTTAAAAAAACTTTCAAGATACGTAGAATCTAATTATAGAATAAAAAAATAATCATTCGTCCGTTGTGTGAAAAAAAAAGGAATGCCCAATATTTCATAAATCGTTGCTGTATATTGCTATTCAATAGAATATTAATTTTCCTAACAAAAAAAAAAAAAAAAAAAAAAAAAAAAAAAAAATATATATATATATATATATATATATATATTAAGTAAATTTTTAAAAGAGATCATTTCGATAATAGATTTTTCATCACACTTCTCAACTATTATTAGAATCAAATCAGAAATTTATTTGAAGAGACTACCAGCTTTATTTATACCGACTGTTATTTACGATAAGCTTTTTGGTTGTCGACCGTTGATATTTCTTTGTTTTTGGCTTGCTGTTTTTTATAAAAATGTCTAAAAAATAATAAATATATTTCAAACATAATAAGTTCAAGTATATTAGATAACAATAATAGCCGATTAAATTAAACATCATTAGCTCGTCAGCTATTATAAAGAAACATTATGTTTTTGTAACTTTTTTTTTTTTTTTTTTCTATTCTCACCATTTTAAATGAGAAATAATTGTTCCTTTGGCCTTTGCGCCTGACAAATTGTATATTTTAATTGTAAATAATCATTCTTATCCTTGTTCTATTCTGATATTTATAATTATAGAACATTACAAAAATCGAAACTTTTAATTATCTTAATATTTTACTTTGATTCATCTACAATATTTTAGTCTGTAGCAGTGAACAATTTTCGCACCCTGTCGTTTGTTTGTTTTGGTTTTAAGACGTAAAACCCTAAGGTCATCAACGCTTAGATACTATATGTATATTTAACTTTTACAAGAAAGAACTATCACATTATACATTTTTTTAAATAGATTTATTGCTATTTACAACCGTATGATGATATACAGACGTAATAAGTAATTGGAAAAAAAAAAGAAATGATTATTATGTAAACAATAGTTTAAAATAATAATACTTAAAAGAAAAAGAAAACAACCTAAAATCAAGGGGAAAAAAATATAATAATTAATACTTTTGTCTTTATAATTTTAGATAGCAATGATTGCTCTTTAAGGAAATCAAAAACTAATTAAATAGTTTCCTCTCTATTACCCTGCACTTTTGAAATATTTAGGTTTATTCAAATTTTATTCAGGTGTAATGAATAAGTGTCGTCTCAATGCTCCTTTATTCCAATAAACATTATCACTCTAATTTAATTGTTTTTACATTCTTATTTTAAAACTTTTTACAATGTTAAACCCTGTTTTGAGAAGAAAGAAAGTGCTCACAAAAATTGAGATTAAGTTTACAACTGGTTCCCTACAATGTAGTGTTTTGTAATAATTTTCATACTTTTGATTTGCAGGGTATTTTCAAATACTATTTATTTCGAATGTTAGTTTTAAATGATATGAAAAATGTTAGTTCTCATCTTAGATAGTTAGAAAAAGTGGAATAGAATGGTAATAATAATTATCCTACCCATTCCAGGAATATCAATCCTTTGTGAATACAGTTGGTTGTTAAGATGTACATTGACAAGAGTAGGTGATATGCCTTACTGGAATATCATAAGATCATTCCAAAATTCGTAATTCCTTTACTTCAAAGTCCTAAATCTGGATTGAGTAAATTCTGCTTCTAATGCATGAAATTACACATTAAATTTGTATGCATTTTACCAAATAGCTTAACAGAATCAATAGTTATCAATTTAAAAGTTATTCTCAAAGAAGATACACATACATTTATCTCTTCTACTTCTTTTTATTTAAAATTTTGACTTTATAATACTGAGGATCGTATCTGAGGATCCTAGTGACGGGAGAAGGCTTGTAGGAGTAGAACAGCATTTGTAACAGTGTGTAAGCTTTAGATAGAGCTAAATTATTATTGCAATTTTACCATCATGAATAATTAAAACAGAACTATTGCTGTTATTTTTTTAAAAAGAATATTTGCAACATTAAATGCTGGATTTGTTGTTGCAAATTAAAGTTAATATACTTAATATACTCATTATATAAACAAAGGATATAAAGAAAACGTATAGATGTATTTTAAAATGTATATTTTTCTTGTTGATAAATATTTTTTAATAAATAATTAATATAAAGGTGCGTATCTGAGGATCCTAGTGACGGGAGAGGGCTTGTAGGAGTAGATCGGGGAGTGATGGGTTCCACGTTGGTGTAGCGGAGGCTGGCCACGTAGCTGGCCGACCTCAGCTCTTCCTGCTGCTGTTGCAGCTGTTGTTGCTGTCGTTCCAGCTGTTGCTGCCTCTGCTGCAGTTGCTGGATCTGCTTCTCCTGGAAGTCCTGCTGCAGTTTCCCGAACTGGGCGATGATGGGGTCGAGCTCTGTTTGGGACTGCCTGTACTGTCCGGCTGAGGGGTTCTGCTGTCCGCTCTTGAGGGGCGCCGTGGTGTACTGCACTTTCTGGAGGCGGCCGTCGTTCAAGTAGACGTGGTAGCTGCCGGAGCCTGATCCCTCTACCTGCCGCAGCCTCTCCATTGTCCTGTCGCTTATCTTCTCCAAGTCCTCTGTTTCGCTCTGCAATAATATCAAGTTGTTTATAATTATATTACTAGACTTATTAATGAGAGTTAAGAAGTATTATTATGCCACTCACCGGTTGAGAATAGTATTCCGACTTCTTGTTGTACTCAGGCGGCAATAGCAGGAGAGCCCCTTGAGTTTGCCTGGGCTGTGGGTAAGGAGCCTCTGCCAGGACGCAGCCTACCACCGAGAGAGTAACAAAGACGAGGATCTGGAAGTAATAATAATTAGTATTATAACTGGACCTTAGTCTTATAATCAATTTTCAGAGAATGAGTGTGCCACAGGAGGTTCTCCAAACCCCATGGTCACTTCACTCTGCAACAACCGGGGTTTGAACTCAGTGGACAACTGCTCTATCTACTAAACCACGTGGCTTCTCTTATCCAATCCTTCAAGGCAGAAAATAACCTAAAATGGCGCCTGATTAACTTTAAATAAACAAATAAATTCAATTTAAATTTTTCAATAAATTTTCATTCTTTCCTAAAAGTAAAATGCATATATAGGTTTTCTTTAACCGGGGAAAATAAATTTTTTGTAACTAAGACATCAAAAAATGATTTCTGAAATATAAGTAGGAGCCTCTGCCAGGGCGCAGCCTACCACCGAGAGGGTAACAAAGAGAAGAATCTGGAAGTAATTAAGCATTATTCAAATAAATTAATTGAATGGTGTAGACTAATATATATACATTATTAAACAACTATTTACTGCCCTCCTCCCCAAATGCTAGAGGAGAAACTGGAGCCTGATCAAGACCTTCACGGGTTGTAGAGGCACAGATTTTATTTTATTTATTCATAATTTTTTTATTTATTTTTTTTTGTACGCCTGATGTATTACAGTAACTTTTTCATCAAAATCAATGAACCAGAAGAGCCAGTTTAGACCATGCATTTTCCACTTATATATTATAGGTGGAATAATCAAGAGTCAGTCTTTTTATAATTATTTCAATTTTTCCGATGTTTCTGTTCAAGTTTGTGAGCCATCATCAGGGCATTACTAAGCCATGCCCAAGCATAAACTCCAGTTGTCTGATAATGGCTCACAAGCTTGAGCCGAAACGTCAGCAAAATTAAAAATATTTAGAATAAGACTGACTCCTGATTATTCCACCTATAATAGTTTCTACTGTCGACTATACAGCCTCAATGCATTTTTCACCTATATACGATTTTGATTAAACTTAAAGTATAATATTTAATATCATGTACGTTTCATTTTGGATGAAATAGTCAGACAGGGCCTTTAGGGCGATAATCCTGCGATTATTTAAAATGTTCTTGATTTAACTGCTTTAAATTTGATAGATTTCAACAAAATATCCATTCTATCTTGTCAGCATTGATAAAAAAAAATTGTAAATATAGAAGCTGCACGAATTTCATAACCAACTGAAGGTGAAAAGGGCAAAATTATTTTTGGTAACTTCTTTTTCCGAACATAACAATAGACGTGTAATATACCGTTTTAAAGCTAAATATTTTAGAAATTGAAGTGATCTTATATAGAAAGTTGTATTAGGTTTTGAAGAGCTATGAAAAGTAGATAATAAGTTAATGATAGTTGTAGATAGTAATTTATTTTTTTTTTTTTTATATTATTTTTATTGAGATATATTACAATTTGTTACAAAATGAACAATAATAATATTGATAAGAGACCACATTCATACTATATATACAGAAAATAATAATAATGGTCAAATTACATAAAATAGAACATAAATAAATTCATATATATACAATAAAATAATAATAATAAATAAAAAACAAAACAAATCGAAATAAAAACCTATTATTGAGATAAATAAAAAGTTGGCAAATAAATAAACATCTTACACACAATCATAACTATATACAATGTATACAATTGCTAAAGGGACCCCAGCAAGCGCTTTTCCCTCCACTTGTGGAGGAAAAAGCGGAACCCAAGAGATCCCAGCGCCTCTATCTCAGCCGCATCACCGGTCTGAGCCAGTGGAGGCTGAGTTAGGGCGCTGTAGCCACAAACATACCGTACATGAGTGGAGGATCTGACCATTGTCAGAACTCCAGTTTAAATGTTTACAATAGGTCTCGTGGCCACTGCCGTTTCAATCTTCGAGGAGGATTGTAGGGATGGGTGGTGCTGGATAGGGATTGCGCTAGAGGGTTAGGATGATGACTAAGGTTCTGATGAAATTTGGAAAATTTGGATGGTACCAGGTCTAAAACAAACGGAATATTAAGGTCATGGTGTAGGATACAGTTGGTAACGTAATATGGAGCATTAACTATTGTTCGGAGGACTTTGGATTGGAAGGATTGGATGCGTTTGATGTTAGAATGTTTAGCTGTTCCCCACAGTTCAAGTCCGTAGGTCCATATAGGTTTCAGTACTGTCTTGTATATTAGTAATTTGTTGTCAACTGTAAGATGAGATTTTCTGTTTAGTAGTCTGTGTAACTGGCCGAATCTGCGGTTGAGTTCTTTTCTTTTTAGTCTTGTATGTGGGTTCCACGTCAGTCTTTTGTCTAGTAAAAAGCCGAGATACCGGACTGTGTCTGAGGAAGGAAGCGGTATGGAATTGAAATAAACCGTTGGACAGGATTTGCGTCGAAGGGTGAATGTGACGTGAGTGCATTTGCTTTCGTTCACCTTAATGCGCCAAGCATTGCACCAGTCTTCGACAAGGGAAAGGTGCTTTTGGAGATTTAGCGATGCTGCTTCAGGATCGGAATTGGATGATAAAATGGCTGTGTCATCAGCAAATGTTGCCAGAAAGGTATTGGGATCGGTAGGGATATCGGCGGTGAAGAGGATGTAGAGGACGGGTCCTAAGACGCTGCCTTGAGGAACACCGGCCTCAACAGTATATTGTTCGGAAAATTCGGAACCACAGCGAACTCGGAAGGAGCGGTTGGATAAATAGGATCGGAGGATTAGGTATAAGGATTGAGGTAAATGGGTTTTGAGCTTATAGAGCAGTCCCGGGTGCCACACCCGGTCAAAAGCTTGAGCTATGTCCAGAAAGGCACCCGAACAATACTCCTTGCACTCAAGGGCGGAAGTAATTTATATAGTTAAAAAATAAAAAATAAAAAAATAACCCATCGAAACTCAATCGGAATTCTTTCGTCTTTCTTCACCTCTGAACTCATTTAAAAGTTCTTTTAAGATTGAATAGTATATTAATTATTAATAAAATGTTTGGAACTTTCTCTTCCTTTATTAATTTTTTTATTTATTTTACATGAATATTTTTTTTTTTTTATATTACGTTTCGAAGTATTTTTTGCCTCATATACAAAAATTTGCCTCATTTTTTGTCACATTTACAAAAAAAAAATAAAATAAAAAAATAATATTTAAAATTTGCTATACTCCCACCCTAATCCTCTAGTTTCAATCCTTTCTTCCTCTTCAATTCCCGACAATCCTCCGAGGCGTCTGAAAAGGAGATGGCCCCGAGACCTTCTAGTTTAGAATAGTTACAGGAGTGCTACCATTGGGTAGTTCTTCTACAAGTCTTTTTCATGCCATCTATCTATTATCATATTTACGTGATGTATTTTTTTTAGTACAGTTGTAAATTTAAATAAATTATGTTTAAAAAAAAAATTGCTATACAATAGTTATCAACATCATATCAAAAAATTTGTTTTATAAAATTTTACATTTAAATTGTACTAACAAAATTTTACTTTCCATATTGTACAAATATAGGTGATTTGTAGTATAATCATTTCACTTATATGCGTCATTTATATATAAATAATTTTGTAGTATAATTGTTAAAAATGTTTTACTTCACTATCACATATCTAGAATTAATATATTTTACTTATTATTTACATGTAAGTATGAAGTGGACTGAAGGTTACCTCTAATCCCACTCCATTCCTAAACTTGTTACTGTTCATATATACTTACAACAAATATAAATCCATGATATAGATCAATCAATATATTATTTTACAAACTTCAAATCAAAAATTAAATTTATTTATAATATCTGATATAATTTTGACTTATTTTTTAAAAATCTATTTTGTAATTGACTGTATTTTATAAATTTTTGGTTATATTAATTGAAACAAATATGTTTCTATTTTTATTTTTTTGTTCATTATTAAGCACTTGTACGTTTATAAAATTAAAATCATGCTTATTAACAATAAGATGGTTAGAAAGCTCTGTATGATTTATATTTTTAATATTTTTGCAATTAGAAATATATTGTTTTATTCTAGTTTTTATCATTTTAGATATTTTCCCTATGTAAACTTGATGGTAATTTATACGATATATTTTATAAATAGCATTAGGTCTATTTTCTACTTTTATTTTGTTCTTCATATTAGTGATATGTGTATTTAATTCATCGTTATTATATTGTCCAAATTCTATATTATTATGATCATATTGTTTAAATATATTTTTTATTTTTTGTCTGAAAGGTATTACATGAATTAAACATTGTTACAAATAAATTTTGCTGACAATTTACCTTCATGTTGGCTGTAGCTAGTGGATCACTGTACCATACCCTGTCCACCCTAGCCTATATATACTGAAGCCATCCCGCCCTTGAAAGATCACAATCTGAATATTAAAGGGCTGTTGCAACCAGACGTGCGAACCTTGGGTGTTGCAGAGCCTAGTCGGGGTATGTCATAGGAGTCGACGATGGTGGCCATAATGTTCGTCTTCTGAATATTTAAAGAAAAATATATTTTCAAAATCAAACCGCACTCTATTATTACATTAAGAAATGAGTAGTGGAGTAAACCTTCAACTTTAGGATTAACTTGTTTATTGACTTATTTAAGAAACGAAAAAATCATTGACAGATAGTTAATATTCATAGATGAAATCTATAATCACAAGCGACCCGCCCTTGCTTAGCACAGATGCAATTTAAACGTGGTGTCACCTAAGTTTCAAAAAGTTAAAGTTTGACTAATTGTATGTTTAGGATTATGAGTCAGTCGTTCATGAAAAGTGCAATTAACAAGAACATATTTTTTTAAATGTTGTATTTCTATTTTTATGTTTATTTCATAATGTCTATTCATTATTTATCGTCGGTATAAATAAGAAACATTATTTGTTCAAGAAAATCAAAATTGGATTAGCTGATTTGTTTGTTGTATTACTCGGTTGCTATTTTATTCGATTTTTTATTATGTTATTTTTCAAATGTACTATCTTTAAATATACTTTAAATTTTTAATTTATTTTCCATTGATGTCTCATTTAGTTTACAGTGGTATATTTGCTTTAATGAAATAAAGATCATTTAGTTACACAATGATATAACGGTATTGAATAAAATCATGTGGACCATTTTCAAGAAAATGGTAAAACGTAGGAATGAAGGGGCCATATAGATAAGTTTATGTTTATACGCTACTCGTATTTAAGCATTTTCACCCAAGAAAACATGAGAACTTCGCAAATAGACTCAGATTTCTATTAGAAGACGAGAGTATCGCAGGAAGTCACCGCGATGTAAGGAATTCCAATTTAGAAGACTGAGGACACTAACAACGGAACCTCCCATCCAATCATTAGTTTTAACATTCCCTAGGCTGAGGTTTATTTTCAACTAGATTTTATATTTAAAAAAATAATATTTGCACGAAAAACATTACTCACAGTTTTAAATACATGGTTATGAAATATGACTACATCACCGAGTACAAAAAGCCGAAATAGTTCATGCGTGTGTGGCAAGCCTAGCAGAAAAAACTTTTCTAGAGATTCTAGTGGGTGGGTAGTTTAGAATTAAAAGAGGTCTGCGATATTAAATCAGATATTAGAGTCATTATGAATGATTTTATTTGTGGCGAAATATGGGGCATTTAGGATTTTGTATCCTTAGGGTAATCCCTACTCCCCAAAATCATTTGGGCTAACGGAATTTGTTGTCCAGCTCCTCCTCTTTCCAGATGGTATAGTTCTTATCCCAGTTACCCTGGAGAGACTTCAAAAAGCAGTCACTGAGTGGTTCGAGAAACTGAAAAGGAAGGAAATGACAATAAACTCAGCCAAGACTGAGGTCATTTAGGTTGGAAGAAACAAGATCTTAAAGGCCAATTCAGTTTACTACCAGATCTGCACTGCAATAATTGGAAACAGAGAGATAGATCAAGACACCAAGCTATATATGTTTAAATCATCGTACATTCCGGTTCTTTATGGATCTGAAAGCTGGGTTCTGACTGAAAGATCACGGCATCCGATTCCATGTGTCTAGATAGGTCTGATAAAGGTTTTTGTTATAGAGTAAAGTATTGACAACAGCACTTGGTTGTAATATAGCATTTCCAAGTCAAATTCAACCTTTTCCAAGTCAAATTCAACCTTTTCCAAGTCAAATTCAACCTTTTCCAAGTCAAATTCAACCTTTTCCAAGTCAAATTCAACCTTTTCCAAGTCAAATTCAACCTTTTCCAAGTCAAATTCAACCTTTTCCAAGTCAAATTCAACCTTTTCCATTTCAAATTCAACCTTTTTCGATTTCAATAAAATAATAAAAATCAAATTAACATGATTTTATGTTTTAATGGTTATTTAAATTACACCTTGTGTTTTTAACCCTTGTGGCTAGTTAAATGTTCCCAGGGGCCTTTCTACATATAATTAGAATATAATATTTAGTACAACCGATACTTTAATTTTAAGACATTTGCGATACAAGGTCTGGTAGTCGGATTAGCGGGATTCGTTTTATTTTAGTTTTATAATCGCGGGCGAAAATATTATCAATACAGGTTTATTTTAACTTTTTCGTATTTATTTGATACAAGGCTCAGTACCTGCGTTCCCAAAGGTTCGTTACCGACTACACTATTAATTTCAATAGCGCTCGCTCAAATATGGGTTTATTATAACTTTTTCGTATTTATTGGATACAAGGCTCAGTAGCTGCGTTCCCAAAGGTTCGTTACCGACTACACTATTAATTTTAATCGCGCTCGCTCAAATATGGTTTTATTATGACTTTTTCGTATTTATTGGATACAAGGCTCAGTAGCTGCGTTCCCAAAGGTTCGTTACCGACTACACTATTAATTTCAATAGCGCTCGCTCAAATATTGGTTTATTATAACTGTTTCGTATATATTGGATACTAGGCTCAGTTGCTGCGTTACGGGGGGTTCTTTCCCGACCAGTCTATTAATTATTCGTGCGCTCGCTTAAATATGGGTTTATTATAACTTTTTCGTATTTATTGGATAGTAGGCTCAGTAGCTGCGTTCCCAAAGGTTCGTTACCGACTACACTATTAATTTTAATAGCGCTCGCTCAAATATGGGTTTATTATAACTTTTTCGTATTTATTGGATACAAGGCTCAGTAGCTGCGTTCCCAAAGGTTCGTTACCGACTACACTATTAATTTCAATAGCGCTCGCTCAAATATTGGTTTATTATAACTGTTTCGTATATATTGGATACTAGGCTCAGTAGCTGCGTTACGGGGGGTTCTTTCCCGACCAGTCTATTAATTATTCGTGCGCTCGCTTAAATATGGGTTTATTATAACTTTTTCGTATTTATTGGATAGTAGGCTCAGTAGCTGCGTTCCCAAAGGTTCGTTACCGACTACACTATTAATTTTAATAGCGCTCGCTCAAATATGGGTTTATTATAACTTTTTCGTATTTATTGGATACAAGGCTCAGTAGCTGCGTTCCCAAAGGTTCGTTACCGACTACACTATTAATTTTAATCGCGCTCGCTCAAATATGGGTTTATTATAACTTTTTCGTATTTATTGGATACAAGGCTCAGTAGCTGCGTTCCCAAAGGTTCGTTACCGATTACACTATTAATTTTAATCGCGCTCGCTCAAATATGGGTTTATTATAACTTTTTCGTATTTATTGGATACAAGGCTCAGTAGCTGCGTTCCCAAAGGTTCGTTACCGACTACACTATTAATTTTTATCGCGCTCGCTCAAATATGGGTTTATTATAACTTTTTCGTCTTTATTGGATACAAGGCTCAGTAGCTGCGTTCCCAAAGGTTCGTTACCGACTACACTATTAATTTTAATCGCGCTCGCTCAAATATGGTTTTATTATGACTTTTTCGTATTTATTGGATACAAGGCTCAGTAGCTGCGTTCCCAAAGGTTCGTTACCGACTACACTATTAATTTCAATAGCGCTCGCTCAAATATTGGTTTATTATAACTGTTTCGTATATATTGGATACTAGGCTCAGTTGCTGCGTTACGGGGGTTCTTTCCCGACCAGTCTATTAATTATTCGTGCGCTCGCTTAAATATGGGTTTATTATAACTTTTTCGTATTTATTGGATAGTAGGCTCAGTAGCTGCGTTCCCAAAGGTTCGTTACCGACTACACTATTAATTTTAATCGCGCTCGCTCAAATATAGGTTTATTATAACTTTTTCGTATTTATTGGATACAAGGCTCAGTAGCTGCGTTCCCAAAGGTTCGTTACCGATTACACTATTAATTTTAATCGCGCTCGCTCAAATATGGGTTTATTATAACTTTTTCGTATTTATTGGATACAAGGCTCAGTAGCTGCGTTCCCAAAGGTTCGTTACCGACTACACTATTAATTTTAATCGCGCTCGCTCAAATATGGGTTTATTATAACTTTTTCGTATTTATTGGATACAAGGCTCAGTAGCTGCGTTCCCAAAGGTTCGTTACCGATTACACTATTAATTTTAATCGCGCTCGCTCAAATATGGGTTTATTATAACTTTTTCGTATTTATTGGATACTAGGCTCAGTTGCTGCGTTACGGGGGGTTCTTTTCCGACCAGTCTATTAATTATTCGTGCGCTCGCTCAAATATGGGTTTATTATAAATTCGTGTTTCTTTTCTATGCTAATTTCTGTATTTGTGTTTCGGGAGTTTCGTTAGTGAATGTGTTAATGTTATTTTAGTCAGTTGGTCTAATGTATGTTTATTTCGTGTTTTTTGTAACTTTTCATGTATTGGGTTACCGCTTATCCTTTTTTTCAGGATAGTAAGTTATCTTTTTGGTTAATATTTTGGAGTTTGATAATAATCAGCTAAACAGAACGATTTTATAAGTACATTCTTATTTGATAAACCTCTACTTGAGTTAGCGCAATTAAAATTAATAGTATAATCTGTAACGAGTCCTTGGTTACGCAGCGACTGAGCCTAGTATGCAGTAAATACAACAAGCTAAAATAAACCTCTTCTTGAGCGAGAGCACTTAAAATAAATTGAATAATTAGGATAGCAACCCCCGCAACGCATCAACTGAGTCTAATAGCGAATAAATACGAAAAAGTTATAATAAACCCATAGTTGAGCGAGCGCGATTAAAATTAATAGTGTAGTCGGTAACGAACCTTTGGGAACGCAGCTACTGAGCCTTGTATCCAATAAATACGAAAAAGTTATAATAAACCCATATTTGAGCGAGCGCTATTGAAATTAATACTGTAGTCGGTAACGAACCTTTGGGAACGCAGCTACTGAGCCTTGTAACCAATAAATACGAAAAAGTTATAATAAACCAATATTTGAGCGAGCGCTATTGAAATTAATAGTGTAGTCGGTAACGAACCTTTGGGAACGCAGCTACTGAGCCTTGTATCCAATAAATACGAAAAAGTCATAATAAAACCATATTTGAGCGAGCGCGATTAAAATTAATAGTGTAATCGGTAACGAACCTTTGGGAACGCAGCTACCTAGCCTTGTATCCAATAAATACGAAAAAGTTATAATAAACCCATATTTGAGCGAGCGCGATTAAAATTAATAGTGAATCGGTAACGAACCTTTGGGAACGCAGCTACTGAGCCTTGCATCCATTAAATACGAAAAAGTTATAATAAACCCATATTTGAGCGAGCGCACGAATAATTAATAGACTGGTCGGAAAAGAACCCCCCGTAACGCAGCAACTGAGCCTAGTATCCAATAAATACGAAAAAGTTATAATAAACCCATATTTGAGCGAGCGCGATTAAAATTAATAGTGTAATCGGTAACGAACCTTTGGGAACGCAGCTACCTAGCCTTGTATCCAATAAATACGAAAAAGTTATAATAAACCCATATTTGAGCGAGCGCGATTAAAATTAATAGTGTAGTCGGTAACGAACCTTTGGGAACGCAGCTACTGAGCCTTGTATCCAATAAATACGAAAAAGTTATAATGAACCCATATTTGAGCGAGCGCTATTGAAATTAATAGTGTAGTCGGTAACGAACCTTTGGGAACGCAGCTACTGAGCCTTGTATTCAATAAATACGAAAAAGTTAAAATAAACCTGTATTGATAATATTTTCGCCCGCGATTATAAAACTAAAATAAAACGAATCCCGCTAATCCGACTACCAGACCTTGTATCGCAAATGTCTTAAAAAATTGTATCCGCAAAAGTATCGGTTATACTTATTATTATATTCGTGACTAATTATACGTAGAAAGGCCCCTGGGAACATTTAACTAGCCACAAGGGTTAAAAACACAAGGTGTAATTAAAATAACCATTAAAACATAAAATCATGTTAATTTGATTTTTATTATTTTATTGAAATCGAAAAAGGTTGAATTTGAAATGGAAAAGGTTGAATTTGACTTGGAAAAGGTTGAATTTGACTTGGAAAAGGTTGAATTTGACTTGGAAAAGGTTGAATTTGACTTGGAAAAGGTTGAATTTGATTTGGAAAAGGTTGAATTTGACTTGGAAATGCTATATATGTCTACGAGCAGTTTCTTGTTGTTATCTCTCGTACGATGGTTAAGATAGGGTCCTTGTGATCAGATTTGTACTACATGAGTCAGTAGGCTAATATTAAAGGATACATCGGGACAGGAAGTCATCGATTTGCAACAAATGGCTTAGCTAATTTTTTGATTTTTTTTTCCTCCAATCATCCAGATCTGACACCATTCTTCAATGACCGTGATAAGCTTGTTATACGTCGAGAAAGGCACCCGTTTAGTACATTCTGCGCTCCAATCTGGATGAAATAACATCTGCCGCAAGGTGGCGTTGCTGTATAGTAGAATGAGATGTATGAAATCCAAACTGATGATCTGTATTTCTGAAAAATAAACTTAATATTCAATAATATTTATAAAATAAACATTTATAATATTACTACAAAACCTAAGCTTAGGAATACCCCTTTAATTATATTTCAATATCCTAATATTATTAGTGCAGTTTCCTGATTTCTTTCTTATCCAAATCATCAATATTAACCTAAACTAATAAATATTTTTTATGAGTATAACTTGTGGCTATGTGTGATAACTTTTCTTTGAGCATCAGATACAATTTTTATCCATATACCAATCCATCCAAGACATACAGCATAACGATGGAAGTGTTGTAAAGTCATGAAAAGATATTAAGTGACTCTAACAACTTGTTTACATTGTGGTAAAGACCATTATAGTGAGTACCATTATACTAACGTATTCATTAGTACGTCGTTTTCTTTACGATCAGATTCACAATTTTATTGATCCGTCTTAAAAAAAAAAAATAACCAGGGTCATATCTACAAACAGTTTATAGTGATTATAATTAAATAAACTTTAATCGGTTTTTCTGCCATTTTTTTTATATGAATGCTTTTATTTGACAAGAATATTATTATACATGAATTTTATAGTTATGGAAGTAGCTTTTGCTATACTCATATTCCTTACTCACTCAACTTAATCAAATCCTACAGCAAAGACATCAAACAATTTTCTTTAAAATTAAAAAATACTTCATATAACAATTGTATTGAATTATCAAATAAGTGTATTGCATTCAAACTACTTAAACATAAATACCCATTTACTCAATAAAACAATTCCCATAAGTATGCTTGACCGCATTTGTTGCTAAATTTTTTTTAACATATACGTTATTCCGATTGTTAACTGAAGTTTCAAAGGAAACAATATATGGTTCTATTACTATTTGAATAAAAGAGTCACAGGTTTTTCGCGTACCGCCGTTGTTGAACTTAATTTAAGAACTTTTAAATAAATTTAAAATTGAAAAAAGTTATAAAATTACATCGAGTTTCGATAAAAACATGTGTTTCAGAATAAATAATAAAATAATTGAAATTATTGTATCATAATATTATAAATCTATAATGGGCGGCATGGTCTAGTGGGTAGAGCGCTAGTCTGCTGTGCTTAAGGTCCTGGGTTCGAATCCTGGCTGTGGCGGAATATTATTTACTTTCTTATATCAGCCGGGGGCGATCCTGGGGTATGGAGACCCTGCCGTGGTACACCTAGCCTCAATCAAGTGGGTACCCGAAAATGGAAAAAAACTTGGCGGCTGAGCGTGTTCTCGGCCGAATCACCTCATTGCACGGCTGTTGGCCAAGAAACAGTACGAATCTCTACATGTACTGAGCCTAAAACTCTTCATGGGTTGTAGTGGTACAGGTTTTTTTCTTTTTTTCTATTCTATAATAATCAGTAGTAAAGTAAAACTCTTCATTTAACAGTATTAACGTATATAAATTATCTCTTATAAAATCTTTAGCTTCCAACGATATATTATATGTCTTTCATTATTCTTAAATATATATATATATATATATCGAAATCACTAATACACATAATAATAATCATCACTAATGATACTATACGTTTAGGTACGATTCTAGGAACGATAAGTCCTTCCAGACTCAGATACGATTGAGTAAAACAATTAAAAAGAGAAAAATTAGTAATAAATTATAATAAGGAATACAAATAAAAATTATATTTTAACTCAATAATTTTATGGTTTAATATTTTCCATAATGAACTTTGTAATCGACAAAAAAAATAATAATAATTACCCTTTCTCGTTGTTCGGGAGCTTAGGATATTTTAACATCCGTAGAACCTCATTAATAAAAAAAAATCTGTTTGTCTCATCTACGCCATCAGCAGATTTTCTCCTGAACTACTACACAATTTTTTTTTTTTTTTTTTTTTTTTTTTTTTTAATTTGGCACAAAAATACCAGGGAATCTAATGATGATCTTAACACCTAGACATTTATATAAATAAAGGCCAATTAAAAATGGTTGGATTCAAAAACTCACTTATTTTTTAAGATGGAGAAAAGTTTTATAAAAGTTTTCTAAGAATAATTATAAAAAAGATTTAAAAAAAAAAATGTAATTTAACTTATATATACGCCCAAACCTCATATCAGTTATTTTTGAAGATAGAGAAAAATATTAATAGAGATTTAAATAGTAAAGCGTTATGAACGGAAATAAATAAAATGATCTATATGGTCAAGCCACAAATAATAAAAGACGTAATTCCCCAAAAACTTGGTTATTATTGAAGATACAGAAAAATCTAAAAGATTTTCGAGATCAAGACACCACGATGAACAAACATATATATTTTTTGTTTAAATATTAATCTTATAAGATCAAGAAACAGCTTATGGAAGTGTAGTGTAAATGATTTTGGTTTATTTTCAATAATGAATCTTCGTGATCGAACAAAAAAAACATTAACTCCTCTCAAAACTTGGGAGCATACATTTCAAGATACGTAGAACCCAAATAACGTATTAAGGAAATCCGTTATTTCGACGTAAAAATTAATAAATAAATATATACAAAAAGACATATCAACGAAACGAAAAAAGAATCATTGAAATCGGTTCAGAAATAGCTGTGATATAGCGTTTTCAACTTAGATGTAGTGATAGATTTTTTTTTCTTTGAATTAGATAATACTTTACATATTATTTAATTGCCTTTATATAGAGATATAAACAGTTATTCCGTAATGTAGTTATTAGGAAATAATAATCCATTGTGTAATAATTTGTAGCCTTTTTAGTCAATATGATTGTTCATGAAATGATAAGAAGTTATGAGTTCATATTTAACTAAAATAACTGAAGTATTCTTTTAGGAAGTCATGTTTAAATTTAGAAAAGGAAGCTATCGCTTAATAAAAATATTTCTCTCGAAAAAAATATAGTGGTGATTAATGTTTTTGAAGTAGGTTTTCAATCACACTAGACTAAAATGATAAGAAATTTCCGGTTGTCTTCCATTCTTTTATTTTTCCTCCTCGGAAAGCTATAAACATATAGTTCATAAAGAAAGCTACTCTAAGAGATTGAAATTTAACAGAAATCTCTAAAACTGGGCTCATCTACTACAACTTTAACCTATAAGTATTTACTAATTTACCCATTGATACACTGATTGGCAATGATGTATTGCATAATTATTTATTATCCAATCAACGACCCAATCGCATTGAGTCTTTCTCCGAAAGCATATTATCACCAGACACACTGCAAAATATTTACCGTCTGTGCAGCGGATTTATCCTTTTCTCAAATAAAAAACCCATTGAATGTCAAAAGCAATTTTTTTTCTTTCATTTTGAGTAAACAAAATACCACTTGAAGATAAGGAATCTCAGTTGAAACTGATGCATAAAAGCACCTTATCCAATCCTCTTTTACTTTCACCCACCTATATATGAAGTATATAGTAAGGAAAAGAATTGTGATAGTGAAAATTTTCGAATTAACTTCTTTATAATCAAGTTGAACGAATTCGATTATGAATTAAATGAGGAATGAGCAAAAATATTTTTAAATGTGGTTTTTGGCACCAGGGACTGCTTTACAAACTCCGTCAATTCCTCACCCCTACACATTTCCTATTAATGCGTTCCTACCTTACTGGCAGAACCTTTAAGGTTAACCATAACTTTTCCTACTCATCCACATTTTCCCAATCTGCTGGAGTGCTTCAAGGTAGTATCTTAGGTCCTATCCTCTACTCCCTTTATACAGCTGACATTCCACTCCATCCTCGCACTGTGCTCAATACTTATGCTGATGACACGTGTGTCTTATCCGTCCATAACGGTCCAACTACTGCATCCCAAAACCTTCATTCCCACATCACAGCCATTGAAGAATGGTGTCAAAATCGGAGGATTAAAATAGTTAGTGAAGTGCTACCACTGGGTAGTTCTTTCATTCCTCATATTTACTTATTGTGTTCTTTAATACAGTTGTAAATTACAATAAATAAATAAAATAAAATAAAAAAATGTAGTTTTGTTCTTTCCGTATCCAATCCCTACAATCCAAAATCCTTCGTAAAATCCTCAATGCTCCTTACTTTGTTACGAATACACTAATCCATAAAGACCTTAATGTTCCGTATGTTGGTGATTTGGCACGATCTAGATACCATTCCTTTCATGGCAAACTCCATTCCCACCCTACCTCTAGTTTCAATCCATTCTTCCTCTTCAATTACTGACAATCCTCCGAGGCGTCTGAAAAGGAGATGGCCCTGAGACCTTCTAGTTTAGAACATTTTTATCATTGCTTCTAGTGGGAAGCTTCTCTACATGTGTTTCATGCCTTTTTACATTTCATTCCAATTTACTTGATGTGTTACATTATACAGTTGTAAATTCCAATAAATATTAACAGATAGAAAGCTAAAGATTTTAGAAAAAAATATTATCTTATACACAAAGTTCTAAAATGTAGTGGATATTGATAAAAAGCTGATAAAACTAACTGATTGTTGTGCAGATAAAAATTGTATATTGTTATATCATTTAATCTGAAACATGTGTTTCCACCGAAACTAAATATATATTTTTCTTAGCATTTATTACCTCTATTAGTAGAATGTGTAAACATTATTGACAAAATAAAAATGATTTATAAACCAAAAATTAAATTGAAATAACGCTAAGACCTTATTTTACAACCAATATATATAATAAAAATTGACATACAGAGCATAAAATTATTGCTGATAATTGTATGTAACAACTTGATATTACTCTATTATCTAAATCATATATTTCCAACGAAATTGAATAAACTTTAATCAAGTCATTATAAAATTAATTAATCGAAGGAAATCTCATTTATAATAAATAAATAGATGGTTTATATGGTTATTAGGTTTTTAGTTGTTATTTAAAACTACAACTTGCTTTAATTTTTGTCAATTACAACAGTGACAATGATAATTAAGTTCCAAAAATCTAATTAATATTTTTTTAAGATAAAGGCTATATGAGTAATAATATAAACATTTAGGTCTGATTTTAAATAGCAAGACTGAATCTAATGTTGAAATTAATATTAAGATACGTCAATGTTTATTAATTGTAGTTTTGGATGTTATCATATAGCAATATTATTATTTTCCATTGCGATAAACTGTAATATATCCGAATAAATAAATATATATAGTTGTTTTGGTTAATTATTAAAAGAAAATAACTTCAAATTTTGTTCTCTCACTAAAAGACGATAAATAAAGAGCAGATTGTTAAACACATATTTTACTTTATTTCTTGTCGAAATTGAACCCATGGTTTGGTCAGACATTCTTAGTGCTTAACTTGCCCTATACCCTTGCTCAACTTACTAGGGTGGGCATAATCGAATGATCGTCATAATCGAATGATCAGACTTCGATGATTTAAATAATCGAATGATTAATATTCTGCATTCTGAAAGATAATATGGCACAATTCCCCTCTATGATTGCTGAGCTCATCACATATAATTTATGTGATGAGCAAAAAAAGAAAAAAAATAAGTCATTCCGATTATCCCAACCCCTTATAATCTCTCGATTATCGTTAAAAATTTAGTTTGAATGATCATTCGTTTCTCCAAACCGGTTAATTCGATAATCGATTAATTCGAATGATTGGAATAATCGAATGACCTGATAATCGTCATTCGATTATGCCCACCCCTACAGCTTACCTTACCTCTGGGGCATATTGAGCAAACTCGACTTCCTGGATTTGAATAGCTCAACGATATTATGACTTGTAAGGTGTAAAGTGCTCGTCCTTCAACTATTGATAATGAACAAATTCAAAAAAATGAAATCACCAGTAAAAAACACTACGAAGGTATTTTATGAGCCAGTAGTATCGTCTGATCATTTTCTTTTCAATTTATAACTAACTTAAATCTCTTTTGATTTTATTTTTGCACAAAACGTACCAAATCATTCTTTTTTAAACTCAAAAGAACTAGATCTACAAAAAAGGATGATCTAATCTAGGCAAATGGTAAAAGTATTAGACACGAAGGCATTCGGGGAAAGTACGCAGTTGTAAATATTCATTGACTGAAGGAAGTGGCAGGGATAGCCGATGTATTCCCAAGCATGCCTCTTCAGTACCAAGTCAGCCTTCTCTCTTTCTAAGATAGTTCTCTTAATATTGAGCACGAGGATAGAAAGTTTCATCAATTAGTGCAATAGTGTTTATCAGTTATGCAAAACAGAAAACAAATTTGTGAGTATATTAAAATTTCTTATTTTTAATTATTATCATTTTGTTTATGTTAATCATTCAATTTTGTACTAAAGGGGTCACTATTAAACAATCATCATATGTTCAGAATCATTTAATGTTCACTAAGCCAGGATTACCTCAAGGATCTCGCCTTAGCCCTGTGTTATTTAGTTTATTTATTAATGATATCCCTAAAAACAATAAAATAAAAATTACACTATTTTTCCGACTAAACTGCAATTCTAACATCTTCATTTAGAATATACGTAACAACTAAAAGAAATAAGCCTTCATTAAAAGCAGTAAATACTTGAGTCAATGGGATTAAAAAACGAACACTGAAAAAACAGAAGCAATGATATTTATAAAATGTAGACCCAATCTCCCCTCTTCTTTACAACTTAATGACGTACCTATAGCCATTTCAAAACAAATTAAATTAAATATTTAGTTTCTTTTATTTTTTAAATTTTTTTCTTAATATAAACACTTAAATTTTCCAAATTCCACCAGAACCTCATTCATCATCCTAATCCTTTAGCTCAATCCCTATCCAGCTCCACTCATCCATACAACCCACCTAGAAGGTTGAAACGGCAGTGGCCCCGCGACCTTTTGTAAATATGTTGGAGTTCTAGCACTGGCTAGATTCTCCACTCAATGTGATGTATGTATGAGTGTGTGTATGTGTATATAGTTATAAGTGAATTATTGACTTTTGTATTGATTCATTATTGTGTATATATTTTATTGTAATTTTATGTTGTGTAAATATTGTATGAATGTAGTATGTTTGATATCATTCAGCACTACTATTAATGTCCAAATTGGGACAGATTGTAAAATTTTCTCAATAAAAATTGTTATTGATAAAAAAAAAAATATAAACACTTAAAAGAGCACACATTGACTTCCATTTGTAACTTAATTACTTTATTTCATAAGCTTTTATATCAGTCAACGTTTCGGGGCTGTTTCCCCATTTTCAAGACTTATTTTTTTCATTATATAAATGCTTTTTCATATATAACCCATCATTTTATTTCATAGAACATTGCTATTTGTCCTTATGGGTGTTCATTGGCTCACAGAGAAGAAACGTTGACAGATATGAAAGCTTATGAAATAAAGTAATTAAGTGACAAATAGAAGTCAATGTGTTTAAATATTTAATTAAATTGAGGAGTCACCCTGGACTATATATATATATATATATATATATATATATATATATATATATATATATATATATATATATATATATATATATATATATATATATATATATAAAATGATAACTCGATTTTGGTTTCCATGAACTCCTTGACCAGAAGACGGATTTTTATACGGTTTTTACCATCATTCACGGCATTATTTTCTGAATTTTTTTTAAGTCTAACGCATTTCAATTCAACTTTTCTTCAAACGCGAAAAATAAATTTTGTGCTACCAAGTAATCAAAAAATTATTCCTAATATATAATTAGTAATATAGACGTATAATATACCTTTGGAAAGCGCAAGATTTTAGAAAAGATAATGAGCAATAAAAGAAACCTTACACGTTAATATAAAGTTGTTATAAGCCCATAAACTTGTAAACATATAGTATCTTATAATTGTTAAATGTTACAACCTTCGTACAGGATCGTGCAATTTATATTCTTCTATTTAGTACAGAAGATTTCAGAAACAATATTACGTACACAATTGTAACTATGTAGTTAACACGAATGGTAAGTTGTTATAAATCTTAAAACTAGCATTGTTACTAATTATCTCAAAGTACAAAGCGGAATAAGCATGTGAAATCTGCCTCCGCGTAAATCAGAACCAAACTTTTATTAATACCGTTGATTCACACCTATGATAAACCACCTTCTGCCTTAGTCCCTTAATCTTAATGGGATGGAAGTGATGGAGGAGGAAAGAAAAACACAGAAAAAAAAAAAACAAATTTTCTTAACAGCATAACCCATTTTCACTACAGAAATATATGCTAAGGATTTTCACGAATATTTTTTTAATTTCTTTTACAAAACCGGGATTCAATTTTAAAAAAAATAATAATTTATTTATAGTAATTTACAACTGTATTAAATAACACAATAAGTAAATATGAGGAATAAAAAAAAAAAAAAAGTCATGAAAATGTCTTGAGAAAGAACTACCCAGTGGTAGCACTTCACTAACTATTATAACTCAGTAGGTCCCGAGGCCACCTTCTTTTCAATGACCTTGAAGGGTTATCAAGGATATCTAAGGAAGATAAATTACGGACAAGTGGATTTGTATGGGCAGGGAGTTCAGAATGAAAAAAGGAGTATCTATCACGGGCTATGTCTGAAACAAATGGGAGCTTAAGTTCATTATGAATGAGTTTATTTGTAACAAAATAAGGATCATTCAGGATTTTGCGAAGGATTTTGAATTGTAAGGACTGGATGCGAGAGGAATTAGATGGTTTCGTAGAGCCCCAAAGCTCGATTCCATATGTCCAAATAGGTCTGATAATAGTGATGCAAATGAGTCTTTTGTAATATACTAGAAATTTTGAACGTTTGTCTAGTAAGTGTTGTAGTAATCGATATCTTCGAGCAGTTTCTTGTCGTTTCAGTATTGTGTGATTTAAATATTTAAATACATATTTTAGGTTTTTTTGGATTTGGTACACCTACAATTTTTGCTACTTTATTTCATTGGAGGGTCCTCCATTATTTATTTTCAGCAAGTTGATCTCAAACGTACCCAATGGTGAAAAAAAATACACACCCAAAAACAGCTTTTTATCAGCTTCCTCACCAGCCACTTTATCCAGGTTCACTGTACATTCAAAGAATAATATGGCATTACCTTATTGGTGTGTTATTCCTTGAACTCTGTACCTACCAACATCTCCATCATATATTTTCTGCAGTCAAAAATTAATCCATCATTTTAAATTGAATAAGTCTTTTCAAATAAACTTTTTTCAAATAAAGTAAATAATATTCGGGTGTTGCCCAAGCTCGATTTTTCATTAATGATGTTATATTAATAAGATAACTTGAGAAGGTGATTTGTTTTAGTTCGATGCCGCCCACAGGCACGGCAGATAAGACCAGTAGCTCCTATCTCGCTATCTCTGTTAGATCTATATGTCTCCTTCCTCTCCCTTCTCATAACCTATTTAATCTTTATAACTTATCCTAATTTAAATCTTTTAAATAACAAGAAATTTCTACTAGCATAAAAATGTATTATTACTCTAAATTTTTCCAAATTCTAAAATATCGTATGCAAATGACAATTAAAACCACTATTGTATAAAAGTAGTAACCTTTTTATTAGGGGTCACATGTGTCGTAGCAGCTAGCCTTTTATGTCAAAGGTTTGATCCCAGCAGAGCAGACGGCTTTACAATTTCTTGAAGGAAGTAAAATACAGTTATTTATGATTGCCTTCAGAGGTGTGCGATGTCAGCCACTATCCCTATTTTAATAAATAATCCCTATAATAAAGAGATTGAATTTTTATAAAATTTAAAATTTTAAAATTTGTATATTATTGAAATTTGCAACTGTATATTGTAATACATCAAGTAAATACTCTGATAAAAGATAGTGTACATGAAAAACATGATGAGGAACTGCTCTTCAGACGCCTCGGTGGACTATCAGAAATTGAAGAGGAAGCAAGGATTGAAAATAGCGGATTAGAGTGGGAATGGAGTTTGTCATGGAAGGAATGATACCTGGTACGGGCCAAATCAGATACATATGGAACATGGAGGTCTTTATGAATGATTTTATTCCTGATAAAGTAAGGAGTGTTGAGATTTTACGAAGGATTTTGGATTGTAAGGATTGGATACGGGAAGAATTGGATGGTTTAGTAGAGCCCCGAAGCTCAACTCCATAGGTATAGGCCTTATGATGGTCATGTAAATGAGTCTTTTTTAGTTAAGTGAAAGGTTAGAGCGACTGTCTAGTGGGTGTTGGAGTAGCCGAAAACGTCGAGCAGTTTCTCGTTATTTCAGTCTTGTATGCGAAATTCCATGTAAGGTATTTGCCGAGCAGGTATCCAAAATAAGGGATCTTTTTCAAGCGGAACATCATTAAGGGGCACTTTTTGGTAGGATGTCATAGCTTTTCGACGAAGGGTAAAGGTCAATTTTTTTGGAATTTATTGGAATTGACTTAATCCTCCAATTCTGACACCATACCTCAAGGTCTCTGATGTGGGATTGGAGAGCTTGAGAGGTGATTGTAGGATCGTTATTAACTACTAACACGCAAGTGTCATCGGCATAGGTAGAAAGAAATGTGTTAGGATGAATTTGGAATATCAGCTGTATAGACTGTGTAAAGGATGGGTCCTAAGATCCTGCCTCGATGAACACCAGCGGACTGGATAAAAAGAGATGAATAGGAACGATTGTGGTTTATTTTGAAGGATCTGTCGGATAAGTAGGACTGGATGATTAGGGAGTATGTGGGAGGAAGGAATTTACGTGTTTTTGTTTGTGTTTTTTTTATTTCGAAAACCATTTGAGTTTAAAAGTTTAATTTTAGGTGAATTATTTTTATTCGACACCAAATCTATCGACCTTCGGGTATGAATCAAATGAGGGCAGACTTCCCATCCTTACCCTTAAAATGGAATAATACCGTTGTACAGTTATGGAGAAACTTACTATTCGCAAAGGCCATCCCTAACCGAACTCAATTACTGGCACCATTATATGAATTGGAGAAGCAAGATAGAGTATTTGTGTGGGGTCACAAGCAATAGGAAGCCTTTGAAAAACTAAAAGATGCTTTGACTTCAGCACCCGGTTTAGCTGTTTTTGATCCCTCTCGGAAAACAGTTGTTACAGCTGATGCTTCTTCCTATGGAATCGGTGGAGCTCTGCTTCAAGAACATGACGGTCTCCTCAGGCCAGTGGCCTACGTTTCAAGAACAATGAGTGACACTGAAAAGCGTTACTCTCAAATTGAGAAGGAAGCATTAGCTGCTACGTGGTGCTGTGAGAGGTTGCGAGATTTCCTCATTGGAATACATTTCATCTTAGAATCAGATCACAAACCTCTGGTCCCTATATTCTCAACGATCCCTATGGATGACCTGTCACCTAGATTGCTACGATTTCGTTTACGCATGCTGAGGTTCAACGTTCAAGGTTAATGGAAAGTGGTTTCTTCTTATGATTGACAGATACTCCAGATATCCAGAAGTAGAAAAACTGTCAAACCTGACGATGGATACTATCATGTACAAGATGTCAGCTATAATGGCTCGCTATGGTATTCCGGAAACTATCATGACTGACTGTGGCTCTCAATTTCAACCCTTTTGGGGTTCTAATAAATTTAATTTGTTTGCGCAAACATATGGATTCAGACTTAAAACTAGCAGCCCCAAGCACCCACAAGCTAACGGCTTAGCTGAAGCAGGGGTAAAAATAGTAAAAAGCATAATAACAAAAGAGTGTGACTTCCACATGGGCTTATTGGCATACAGAAATTCCCTTCTGGAAAATGGATATTCTCCTGCTCAACTATCTATGGGCCGCCGACTAAGGGACACTCTTCCTATAATTTCTGAAAACCTAAACCCTAAATTGCCCTTACATTCGGAAGTGAAACAAAGGGAGGAACATCGCCGTGAAAGGATTGAAAAAAATTACAATGAAACTCATGGCGTTCGAAGTTTGCGACCTCTTCAGTTGGGGGAAAGGGTATGGATACAGGATGCGAAGAAATATGGGGTCATTGTAAAACATTTGACCCAGCCTAGATCATATTTAGTCAAAACCGCAACCAACATATTGAGAAGAAACCGAGTTAACTTGGTTCCTATAGAAGATCCCCAGCTTGCTTACCCGACCATTTCTACTTCTCCCCAAATCATGCCTAATCTATCCCAGAATGAAACATCGACAAGAATGGACGATTCTAAAGGAAGCTCCAATACAACCGGCCTAAGTGAGACAAAACAACAATTGGAAGAAGCTGGCCCTCAGGTGATGGGTTCTAGAGATTCACAAGATGTTCAACAGCACGACACTTCCAGCGTGCAGGCTGTTCCTGTATCTGTGGAATCCCAACCTGTCGCAGAACCTGGTCCGATTCTCCGTAGATCATCAAGAGAACCTAAGCCGAGGAAAATATTGGACTTATGAAGAGAACAGGGGAGATGTTGTAGTAGCTCTTTGGATAGGGGTATTGAAAATAATTAATTAGATCATATGTTGTTGGTAATGTAAAGGTATTGTTAATAAATGTTCTTACGAATTGTTTATGGAATAATACTTAATACAACAGACTTTATTCAGGATAAAGTAAGGGGCATTGAGAATTCCTCATATTAAATTTTAAGGATTTGATACGAGAAGAATCTGATAGTTTAGTATAGTACAGTCACAAAGCCCAATTCTGGGAGTCCAGATTGGTCTCTAGTACAGTGGTTTCTAACAAATATTTTTCGCGGATCCCCTCCTTCAATAAGGACAATTTCAAGGCCCCTAGATCCTAAAATCGTATATATATATATATATATATATATATATATATATATATATATATATATATATATACATATATATAGAGAGAGAGAGAGAGAGAGAGAGAGAGATGCACTACAAGCAACACTACTTGCGTTCAAGAAAGAGTACAATAAAAATTCGACTGGAGACGCAGTAGACCAAGGATTTAAGAACAAAGTCCTCAATCAATTATTAAAATTAGGGCCACCTGTGGTGAAGCGGGTAGCGTAACAGCCTTATATGCCCAAGTTTGGATGTTGAAACTTGGTAGGTGACCCTAGGTTTTTTTGAATGGGAATAAAAAATCCTTGGTTATGCCGTTCTTTGGAGGGGACGTAAAATGTTGGTACCCGGACCAGTGTGATTTCGGGTACTCGTTAAGGTTCTCTCTCCTGATAAACCTGAATAGGCAAAATTTAGGACTACCACTATAGCGTCGTCCGATTAGCTATCTGTAACATAAAAGTAAAGTCAAATGAATAAAAACTAACAATTATTAAAATTAAAAAATACAATATAGGTATCTGTTAACTACTTATAAAAAAAATCAACTTGGTAAATCAGTTCCCTCGTGAAATTTAATGTTATCGAGGTTTTGCAAATATTTTTTAATATTAGTAATTTAAAATAATTAATATTATAGATATTATATGTTTCCTTAAAAATAATAGTAAAAGTATGTTGGCAGTCAGATTATTTTTATTTATTGAAATTTACAACTGTATTAATAAATACATCAAGTAAATTAGCTGATACTATATATATATATATATATAGATAACATACATGAAAAGACATGAAGAGAATATGACCATTGGCAGCACTCCACTAAGTGATCTAAACTAGAACGTCTCGAGGCCATCTTCTTTTCAGACGCCTAGGAGGATTGTCAGGAATGGAAAAGGAAACAAGGATTGAAACTAGTGGGTTAAAGTGGGAGTGGAGTTTGATTATTTAGAACGTTTAAAGCACAATGTTCGTCCTAATCAAAAAGTCCTTCGACACAGTTATGAAAAGATTGTTGACTTTATGGATTATTGGCTAATTCCAAAACCAATTAAACGTTGATTAATCCAAAATCCCCTGTTGGGTTTTAGCGTGCGTTCTAAGTACTGATGCAAACTAAACTCATACTGCATTACAGAATACTGGGAAATAGGAATGGATCCGGCCTAATAAGGGGCTTCTATTGGGTTATATTAACTAAAAGTTCATCAAGCGGTTATAAGCCACTTACAGATAATTTCAAATTAGCTTACTAAATACAATGTTGTCCTGTAACCTTCTTCTATTTGGTTTATAATTTCACATAATGAACCTTCGTATGTAATGGACCAAAAAAATAAAATAAAATAACCCACCTTCACAATTTGAGTTCTCTCATTTTAAGATACATATATAGCACACAATAACCAATAAAAACTCCATTCAGTTTCGTTGGAAACATATGATTTAACAATATTAAATTATTACGCATGATAATCAGTAATAAGTTTACGCCCTATTTGCGTTACCTTTGTAAAAGATAATATTTTTTCTAAAATCTTTCCTTTTCTAATGGTATGGGTATAATACGTCTATAAAACTATTCTCAATATAAAAAAAATCACATTAAGAAAGTATGTTTGGTCCTTTACCACTCAGTTGGTCATTAAATTCGTTTAACTTGTATAACACGCCGTTTGTCAATGCTAATAAGACGATATGGTTAGTTTTATTATTATACAAAATTAAAGATACTTTAGAAGAAGATAATGAAAAAAATACAGCATTTAAGCACTTCCAGACTATTTCGATCAGAATGAAACCTATAGTATATTAATGCTCAATGAATTTTACATCGATTTAGCGAGATTAATCAAAATCGTTACAGCCGTTTTTGAGAAAATCGTAAACAAGTGCAAAATACATAGTCTAAAGTGGCTCTTCTGGTTGGAGGATATTGATGTTAAAGTTGATGTAACATCTCAGGCATAGACGCTCTTTAAATATGAAATTTCAGTTTAATACAACTCATCGTTTTCGCGCTAGACTTACCACACACACACACACACACACACACACACGCCTTTTTGGGAGACCTAGTTATTTGGACTAAGGGAAGCATTTTTCACCACCACACATGCGAACATGCGTTGGCTAGCCATCCAATAATCCTGCGAGAGCAGCATTAGACTAATGATATTATCGGCCGTTAGTTCAGGGCCACAGATACGCTTGAACTCGTTCTTCTCTCTCTGGAAGCGAGTACAGCAGAAGAAAACATGGGCCACACTCCCTTCTACTCCCGGGCACACTGGACATTCCTGTACCGTCTAACTTGAACCTATACTGATAGGCAAGGAAGCAGCCATGTTCCGTTAAGAACCGAGCTATCTTGAATGTCTTTGGTCCTTCCTCCGTAGAATAGATCAAAGTTCTATCCTTAAAATAGTCACGGACTATGCTAACTAGATACTCAGGAACACCCATTTTATGCAGAGCATCCCAAATTCAGCTCCATTTAGCGTAATTAAATGCGTTATTTACATCTAGAGTGACAATCGCACAGTAACATTTCGCGCCTCTCCTTCATCTCTTTCCAGCAATAGCTGCATCTACTACCGACGTTATAGCCTCCAGCGTTGTCCTTGCTTTTCGGAATCCATATTGCGATGTATACAGGCCTCCTGCACCTTCGAATGTCTCTTTCATCCTACTAACCATAAGTTTCTCAAATCTTTTGCCAGCATTATCCAGCAAACTTATTGGCCTGTAGGCCGAAAGGTCTGGTGGACTTCCCTTATCTTTCGGAATCAGTACCAAGCGCTACCTTTTTCATTGATGTGGAAAGGATCCCTCACTCAAGCACGAATTGAACACCTCCAAGAATAAATCTGGCCTGCTTTCTATTGCCAAATTCAGTGCCAAGTTCGGAATGCCATCTAAATCCGGTGCTTTCTCCATTTTAAGGCTCTTGAAGATATCGATGAGATCCTCTGATTTCACTGGCGGAACATCAGTGTGTTTTTGTGTGTGTCCGTGTGTGGTAACTCCAGCGCGTTAACGAAAAGTCCTATGAAACTTAAATTTCATATTTAAGACAAACATACTCCCGAGACGTTACAAAACCTTTTTTTATCCAAATCAGCTTACCAGAAGAGTCACTTTTTTACATTTTGCACCTATTTAGAATTTACTCGAAAACGGCTCTAGCGATTTTGATTGAACTAGCAATGTCAATGTAAAATTAATGTGCCATAACATTATGTAGGTTTCATTCTGATTGAAATAGTCTGATAGGGATTGAATGCCGATATTTTAAATATTCTTCCTCTAAAGTACCTTTAATTTTGTAGATTTTATAAAAATAACTATATTATCTTTTGAGCATTGATAAATAACAGCTAAACATGCAAGTTGGGCGAATTCGATAAACAACTAAAGGAGAAAACTGAAAAAATATTTTTTTAATCCAATTTTTTTTCAATATAATAACAGTAAAATACATGTATAATATACCTTTAGAAAGCTAAAGGTTTTAGAAAAAATATTACCTTATACACGAGGTTATAAAATTTTATAAAGAGTGAAGAAAACCCGATAAAACTAATTGATTATATTAGATAGTAATATTTTTATTTATTTGACAACAAGTAATATACAAATGCCTTTAGGCATATATTGTAACACTGATGGCCATTAAGAAAAATCTCTTTCAGGATTCTTATGAATTCGTGAGCGAAGAAACCTCCCAGTGAAGGCACTCATTGGCGTGGAAGATCTGCTAAAGAAGTAGGTCTCTGCTCCAGAGGCGTTTCAGTCTCCTTGGTGGGTTTTGTGATAGTGTATCAGTCAGTAATGTTTGTACCAGTAGGTTTGGATATCCAGCGAGTGAGTCGTGAAAATGTTTGTAATATCTTTTAATGATATCCGTTAGGATGGTATGTTGAGGTCTTTGTGTAATGATTTATTGGTTACGTAAAAGGGACAGTGAGTGATGAAGCGGAGGAATTTAGATTGAAAGATTTGAATTGTCTGCAAGTGTGATTTTTTGCGTGAGCCCCACACCTGAGTACTGTACGTCCATATAGGTTGAGATAATAATATAATCGATTTTTTTAATCAAACACATGTTTATACAGAGATTTTATTTAATTAATTGTTTAATAGGTTCACTCATTTTTATCTCTAACTGTATTTGAAAATTCTCTAATCGATTTTAAAAACGGAGGTAAGTGAAAGTCGTGTGATTTTTTAAATATATCAATAGGACAATTTTTTTCAAAATTAGCTCTCTGTCATGAATATTTTTTTGATTTATACTATTCGAAAAGTCAAGTTATATAAGAGTGAAGTTAAATTCTATCAGGACTCACTACTAGAGTATTAAAACATTTAACGACACAAAAGCTGTTGTATTTTCTTAATAGACTAACTATATTTTCTCTTTTATACCCAACTAGTCCTTGACTAGAATTTATTATGTTTAGCTCAATTTACGTTTAGGGAATAGCATGTCCTTCATTTTCAGCTTCATCGGAAACATTTCCCTGATAAAATATGTGTATATAAATACACACATTTAGTTATAACATAAAATAAAACAAAATAAACACGTTCTGCGTCGTTACAATCTTTCAATTTTTATTTGCAAATTTAATAATTAATAAATATTTTATTAGGTGTATATTGAGGATGTATAGTCGACTATAGGAACTATTATAGGTGGAATAATCAGAAGTCAGTCATTTTTTGATTTTTTTTTAATTTTGCCAACGTTTCGGCTCAAGCTTGTGAGCCATCATCAGGGCATTACTGAGCCATGTCCAAGCATAAAATCGAAAAATGACTGATTCCTGATTACTCCACCTATATTAGGTGTATAGATCTCACGAAATTATTAAATCTATTATATAAGGGTAGGTATTATATTTCTGTTCCTCAATATATAATTATTCAGATATTACAGTTTATTTATATTTTTACTTTATCTTACTTATATATGAGATATAAGGGAAAGTATTGCAATCGTGAAAATTTTCGAATTCCAGTTTTCAACGGAAATACACGTTTTAGAATCCCCTGAGTTCAAATAAACAAATCCCGCAAAAAGGTCTGTCTGTGTGTGTGTTTGTGTGTAATAAGTCTAACGCTAAAACACAAATAAGTACGATACTGAAATTTCATATTTGAAGAGCTTCTATGCTCGAGATGTTATATCAACTTTACCATCATTCTGCCAACCAGAAGAGCCTCACTCCATCTTAGATAATAATAATAATAAAAAAACTTTATTCTGGGACTATGTCCCTTAAGAATAACAGAATTGAACAGTAGGTAGATATTCATATATGTCTGGTCAAGAAAACAATAAAATTAATTTTTATTTACAAATGAGCAAAAAGGAAAAATTAAACACTACCTAGACTTATATACATTCATGTACAAAAAGTATGGATCATAAACACACAAGATTAGAAAAAGAAAGAAAGAAAGAAGAGAAATCTCCTAAAGGCCACTGATAGAGTTGAGGGAATTATAAAAAACAAAACAAACTAATTATCCCACACTAGCTTTAGGGTAAAATAGATAATTATAACTTGTGTTAAAATAGATATAAGTCAGTTGCAGATTTGTTGTGCATCTATTCGGGATGCCAAAAGATGTTGGAATAGGTGAGATTTGAATGAGAGAAAGGAAGATGCATGGCGAATATGAGTAGGTAGGGAATTCCAGAGGGTTGCAGAACGGATATAAAAGGAGTGATCAAAAGATTTAGTTCTATGGGTGAGAATGTAAAGGTCGGAATGGCGGGATCTAGTTTCGAGAGAGTGGACTGAGGATTTAAATTTAAGGATGCTGTGAATGTATGGAGGGTGCTGGGAGTTTATGATTTGGTAAAGGTATGATCCGAGAAAATATTTCCTCCGTGTAACAGGTAGGAGCCACTTCAACTCGCTGTATAAGTGGGTCACTGAAGACCTCTTCGAGGTGCCGAAGATAAATCTTATGAACATGTTCATGATACGCTTGAGTCTGTCTTCGAGCACCTTTGGGAGGCCACCATATACCACACAGCAATAATCGAAGTGGGGGAATATTAATGAGGAGACGAGAAGCTTACGGGTGGAAAGAGGGAGAAGATGGCGGGAACGATGAAAAAACTTTAGAGTGCTTATCGTTCGTCGGGAAATATTAGCAATATGGGGTTTCCAAGAAAGGGTTTGATCAATGGTAATACCAAGGTTTTTGACAGAGGAGCTAAAGGTGATTGGGTGGCCATTTAGGATTAGATTCGGAAAGGACCGATAATTATTCTGTGTTATTACTCACTTTATAATTTAAACATAAACCCTCAAATTTTGAGGATATGGAGAGGAGTTTTTTTTTTGTTTTTTTTCTGTTCGACTTCAAATGTTAATTTTTATTTTTAAAAATAATAAACAAAAATTGCAAAACTAAGACACTTGTAAGAAGAGATAAAAAGGCGATCACATTAGCCGATATCATTGGAGTGGCGATGACACCCTACGTTATATAATTTCATTCACCTTTCATAACAACATTTACCGTCACTTCATTCGTAAGCTGTCTTCGCTAGGTGTCTCGTGTCGTAGGAAACCTTGTCGGAATATCGTAATTGGAATAAATACGTAAGTAATTATGCCTTTAGAGAGAAAAGATACTTTTTTGGAATGGAAACATGTTCTCCAACTGCTATCTGGCAGTCCAAGACATATGATGGAACAACTTTGAAATGCATTATAACGTTCGTTGCTTAGATGCCATATTATGTTCAAATAATCTATTGTACGAAGACTGCTTATTAATTAACTCCTGATTATTTTCTATGAAATAACTTATAATATTAATTATGAAATAAATACAATTGGGAGTTTTCAATTAAAATAATTATTTAACAGGTACATGATACTATTATAATACTTAATTTTACGAAGAAAGTCCTATTCAAAAACATTTATTATTACTTCCTTGAAGCTTTCAGGATATATACAAGCATGAGAATACATTTATAATACAATTAACATTGTTACAAATTTATTTTACGAATATATGAATTAAATAATTATAGATGGACCATGTAATCTCTATATTTATAAAGCGATGTCACGATTCTTGGCTTCTGCTATTGTAAATAAGTAATAACTCCTCCTAAACAACAGAAAGGATTTTGATACAATTTTCACTATTGTTTAGGGCATTCCTTCCTTAAGGTTCATAAGTACAATACGCTACAGTTGAGTTTTTCTTTTTAATATTAGTTTTACTAACTTTACTTTATTGGCGTTCCATCAAGGGTTGCCTCACCCAGTCAGCGCAGAGCTCCAAGCGCTTCGGTCCAACCATTCAACTTCTTGCAAGCCTCGGCCAGCCATTTCTTCTTGGAGTCCTTCAATCCACTTCCTTCTGGGTCGTCGATGCTCTCTTCTTCCGGGCGGAACCCAATCCAGGATTCTATTGGGCTAACATTCCTCTTGCATTCTTTTAACATGCCCATACCATCTTAGGCGGCGTGTCCTGATCCTTTCATTCACTGATGTACCCACATCCATCCTCTGGCGAACAACTTCATTCCTAACTTCGTCCAGTCTGGTGACCCATATACACCTTCTCCAGAAATCCATTTCCACCGCCTTTACCCTCGAATACAAACGGGAGTACATTGTCCATGTTTCTGAAGCGTACGTCAGGATACACTCCACTATGGCTGAGCTAATTCGGCGCTTGTTCTCTGTAGAAATCTCTGTATTCCAAAGGACTGGATGTAGCATTCGGGTAGCCTTACGGGTCTGTTCCACATTCTTTCTCACGTCATGGTCAGACGACCCTGTAGCATCCAAATAAGAACCAAGATATTTGGAAACATTCACTTTTTTACAAATTTCGCTGTCTACCTAAAGCGCCCAAGTGTCATTATCGCCAATGACCATGTACTCGGTCTTCTCGAAGTTAATTTTTAAATTAATTATATTAGTTTTAGATCTTAAAATTAGTTTTGGAGTTAATTATATTCATATTTAGTGAAAAGAAACACTTATTTTTTTATAATCAATGAACTGTGCGTTTAAATTTCCTATCTTTATTGAGTAAAAAAGATTTTATAATCGGGTCAAAATTTAGATTAGCAGTTTTATGTATATATATATATATATATATATATATATATATATATATATATTATATATATATGTGTGTGTGTGTGTGTGTGTGTGTGTTTCACAGTAGTCTGAGTTAAAATAACTTATTTTTAGCATCTGTCTGTCATGACTAAGATTTTTTTTTTTAATATCTTCTTTAAGGTTTGTAAATAAGTACCCACTTACCAAAAAAAAAAATTGTGAATTGATTATTTTTAACGTTTGCAATGACCTAGTCCTACAAAAAGTCTGTGAGTACGTCTTTTTTTTTTACGATAGAGAATGTCATCCTTTAAAGATCACTAGACTTGTAATCCAAGAGCTGGGGCACAAAAATTCGTATACAGGAAGAAAACGTTCAATGTGATTTTTACGTTTTTTACAACTTGTGCAACATTTCTTTTTCTGCCACCTTAAACTGTTTGGAATAAAAAATGGCGGCTTTCCTAAACGGTCCAAATCCAGAAATTGACCTCATTTTAACATTATAAAGGTTATTTTAACATTACAGAAACTCTGCATTATACGAAAATACTTATCATAAAATAAATTAATAGACATTAAATAAGCTTCGATTGGAGAGCTGATAGTAGTCTGTAGGTCTTATAGGTATCGAAATATCTTCATCCATATAATTCCGGGAGAATGGAAACTCAATGGTCAACTAATTACATCCACAATATATCTTTTTTCTTTATATTTTAATACCGACGTTCTCTACCTCAATAGTTTATATAATATTAGTATTTTTTTCTGCATTATTTTAGCCCTGATGATGACCCACATTGAGTTTTAAAAGAATCATATTTATTAAATAATCTATAGTATTATTATCTACGACAATCAGTTAGTTTTATCTGCTTTTTATCACTCTCCGTTAACTTTTACAATGTCGTGTATAAGATAATATTTTTGCTGGAATCTTTAGCTTTGCAACGGTATATAATTTTGGTGTTCGTGCTCGTTATTGAAAAAAAAAATATTTTATTTATTCAAAAGTTACAAAATATCGATAATAACACTTTAAAAGACAATAATGACAATCTTGATAATAACAATATGGCTATACTAGATCTGACATAGATTACGTACCGTAATTACTGCGAGGACTTGAAGAGAGAGTGTTCCCTGGGAGAAGGGACAGGGTATATAAAGGTTAATAGGACTGCTGAATAAGATTCAAGGAATATGGTGTGATCTGCAGGTGCACTATGGCCTCATGGTGGCGTGACTCCTCCGTCCTTATGAGAGTGAAGCCCACTGAACTCTAAATTTAAGGATTTGGGACGGTTTGTCTATTCTGTAAATATTGAAACCAAGCTCTGGCTCTGCCATCAAAACATTCAGGTGGTTGAGGATGGGTACTTGGATTATCATTTGAAGGATTAGAACACAGTAATTCCAGTTTACAATACTGACGATAAAGATTATAGCATAAAAGATATAAACATATTACATAAAATATATAAGAAATAAATTGGGATACAGTTATATCATAAGGTTCTAATTCTTCTATTTCTATATTACTTAAGTCTATTTGTTGTAATTCCTCAAAAGTAAAATTTGTTGATACAATAGTTTTATTATTAACAGAATGATAGGAAATAAAAGGAATATTTACATTGTCAACATAAGAAAGTGGTACATTTATATTTACAAATTTCTCTTTTTCATTAAGATTAAGGAGGCTAGTAGATGGTAGATGATACATTTGTGTGTTTGTTACACTAGTTGTTACATTGCTAATATTAAAGGTTAAATATTGGTGTAATGTGGGTATAAGTTTGATTATAGGGTTTGTTCTTATTTCTACAGCTTTACAATCATTTAATTCTATATTCTTACATAATTCTAAAATACATTTGTCCTTAATCTCTACCATGTCTTTACAGTAATGATGATTATTGAATTTAATACAATTTCCATTGTAAAACGAATTTTTAAATCTAATGATTAGTTGTTCTTTAATCTTTAGAGTAATGACTTTATTATTCCTTGTAACTGGATATGACATAGCATAATAAGTTGTTTTTGGCAATGATTTCAAAGGGATTTTAATAAAATAATAAATTAATCCTGTATCTGATAGGGAACAAAATGTGGAGCTAAGTAACCAGTTTAATTCTACATTTTCTGTGATTGGTTCTCCGAACGGTATGTTTAATTGTTCTAGTTCTCTAGTCGTTAATATGCTTGGATGGGTAATTCCTAATTTACATTGTTCTAAGGAAAATTCTATATCATTTAATTGATTTTCTACTAAATCTAATACGGCTAATAAATCATGATACATTAACTTAGTAAGAGCTAAATCTGTAAAATTATTTATTTTTTCTATACTATCCTTATATTTATTTAAAACAATTATTTCTTTATTAAGTTTAGATGTTAATTCTTTATTTAATCCTAATCTAACATTTTCATTATGCTCTATGTGATACATATTTCTCTCGATTTTATTTAAAATATTATCATACTTTTCTTTGTCATCGGCGTCCATATTGCCGGTGAGCCAACTAATAGCATTGCCTAGTCCGTTAATTAAACCTCTTTTTGATCGGTTATTCCGATTTATATTTACAATATGATTAATTTTTTCTAATATCTTGTTATATTTTTGTTCCATAATATTATGCAAAGTTTTATATTCATTACTAATTGTTAATACGTCAATGCTAATCTTAAGGGTTTGAATTTCTCTTGTTAAATTTGTAAGATTCTTATAATGTAAAAATGTGTACCAATCTTCAATTATAAAAGATGGATTAATTTGTACGATGGATGCTCCTGGTCCGTCAGATAAATCTTGTATTAGCAGGGTCTGTATCTGAACCGTAAGCGCTGCGATCAGAAGATACTTGAAACAATTCGTCGTCGAACTCAAAGTCATCTTGGCTGATTCCTGTAACATTAGACGTTTCTATTTCTTTTATGACATTCTCAATATCTTCATCAGTTATTTCTGGGTTTTTTTGACTTGTACTAGGTTTATTATTATTATTTGATTTCTTTTTCTTAGTGACCTTTTTCGGTCGTTTGACTTGATCAGGGTGGAGTTTTTTCTTTCTACCTTTATTTCTATTTTGAAATCTTTTATCAACATACTTTCCTTTTTCGTATTTAGGATCTATTTTCTTTTTCTGTTGTCTCTTTATATACACATCTTCCGGGATTTCTATGTCTTCTCTATTTTCATTTAACTTGCCTATTTTTCTCTCTTTATTTTGTTCTATACCTTTCTTAGTTATTTCGAAAAGCTGCTTCATTTTCCGATGGTACTCATGAACAAGATATTCTTTTATTTCCGGGGATTCATTATAAGTTTCATTAGTGATACCGAAAGTTATTTCGTTAGGGGTCATTTTAAGATCTTGATTAAGGGAATTATTATATGCTGTCGTTGCTTGCTCTAACTTATCTTCCTCTTTATCATCTTTGTTTTCTATGTTTATAAGTCTTAAAATTTCTAATAACGAAGAGCTTGCTCGATTAAGCAATCCAAGAGAGTTAGGGTGATTGGGGGTAGTATAATGTAATTCAATATTTAAGTAGTTTAGAAAATCTTTAAACAAGTTATTGTCGAATTCTCTTCCGTTGTCACATGATATTTTTTGGGGTTTTGGAAAATATGCTAAATATTTTTTCAATACTTTCATGCTTTCTATGGCATTATAACTCGTTGCGTAATAAGAAAATATTCTTTTGGAAAAAGTATCTACTATTAAATAAATGTAATAATTACTCATGTGTAAGGTATCAATCATTAAATCTGTAAAGGGTTTCTCAGGTGTGGGAGTAATTTTAAATTTTTGTTTTATAGGTCTTCTATCGTATTTGCCTTTTCCACATGTGTCACATTTGTTTATAATTTCTGTGATATGATCTTTCATATTGGGCCAATAAAATTTGGTTTTCAAAACTAAATATGTTTCATTTATACCTCTGTGGCATGTCTTGGCGATATGATAATCAAGGATAAGTAATTTCTGGTCTTCCGTGTTCTTTACATCTGGCAATAGTTTATAATATCTTTTAATTCTATTTGTGGGAAATTTTTCTCTAATGAGTGATGCAACTTTATTAAATAATGCATTATACCAATTATTTTCACTTTCTATAGAATCTGATATGGGTGAGCAGTATATGCCGTAAGTTATATTTGGTCTTAAGATTTCTAAAAGTTTTTCTTCTATTTCAAAATCTTTTTCATGATAAGGCCAAGTAAATTCAATTGTTGTTCTTTGCTTATTATTGAATATTGTTTCGCGTTGAATTTTCGCGTGTCCCTTTTTTATTATTATTTGATTTTTCTCAACATTTACTGGTCTAGATTTATCATCAACTATTAAGATTCTGTTATCGGAGGATTCTGTGGAGTGCTGCGTTGCTAAAGAAGATATATCATCTTGAATTATTTCTTGGTGTTCACCATTATTATTTTCTTCTATGTTTTCATCATTATTAATTCCTTCTAAGTTTTCATTGTTAGCTTCTTCTTGGGTTTCTTCTATTCCCATTTCTTGTAATAAATCTACGATTTCTTGTGAATAGTTATTAGGAGAATTTTCTGTATGAAAAATATCAAATTCTGGTTCTTTTAATTTCCTTTCTTCAATAGGGTAACGGGATAAATGATCGGCGACTTTATTAGCCTTTCCTTCAATGTATTTTATGTCATATTCGAAATCTTCTAACAATAATTTCCATCTAATTAATCTGGCGTTCTGTGTTTTACACGTTCTTAAATATTCTAAAGGTTTGTGATCTGAATATATGAAAAATTTTCTACCGTATAAGTAGGGTCGAAAATGATTGCAAGCCCAAATAATGGCTAAACATTCCTTTTCCGTTGTTGAGTAATTTTGTTCTGCTTTATTAAGTGTTCTGGATGCAAAACATACAGGGAGTTCTTTTCCATCTTTCTTCTGTGCTAATACTGCACCAATGGCGAAATTACTTGCGTCAGTTGTTAAGAAAAAGTCCTGATTGAAATCTGGAATTTGCAAAATGGGGCTACTACATACAAGTTGTTTCAATTTCTCAAAAGCGTTTTCATATAACTCTGGTTTGATTTCTTTTTGATCTTTTCGAAGACATCTCGTTAATGGGGAAGCTATCTTTGCGTAATTTGGTATCATTTTCCTATAGAAACCAGTTAATCCTAAAAAGCTTTTAATTTCTTTTTCATTTTTAGGGAGTTTAAAATCTTTTACTGCTTTTATCTTTTCTGGATTAGGTTCTATGCCGCATTCGCTGATAATATGTCCGAGGAATAACAATTCTTTCTTGCAAAATTCTGTCTTATCGAGCTGAATCTTTAAGTTATGTTTTTCTAACTTTTTAAGAGTTTCTTCTAAATGTTTCCAATGATCTTTGTAATTTTCAGAAAAAATTATAATATCGTCCATATAGACTAAAACGTTAATAGAATCTGAAAAAATGATATTCATGGCTCTTTGAAACGTTGCTGGGGCATTACTGAGTCCAAATGGCATGCGAAGGAATTCAAAGTGGCCTTGATCTGTAGAAAATGCTGTTTTGGGGATAGAACTTTCTTCGACTTTTATTTGATGGAAGCCTGAGCAAAGGTCCATTGCTGTAAATATCGTCGCTTTTCCTAATTTGCCTAAAAGGTCTTCAATATTAGGAATGGGGAATTTATCCGGGGTTGTTTCTCGATTTAATTTCCTGTAATCAATCACCATTCGTATTTTTCTTTTTCCTGATGCGTCTGGCTTTTTCGGGACAATCCAAACGGGAGAATTGTAAGGGGAATTGCTGGGTCTTATTATTTTGGATTCTAACATCTTTTTAATTTCTTCCTTAATATTTTCTTTGAATTGGTGGGGATATCTGTAATTTTTCGAATATATCGGGTCTTCGGTTTTTGTTTTAATCTTATGCTCCAATAAATCAGTGGCTGAAAGGGGATCATTTTCAGTCTTAAATACTGATGGATATTTCGATAATAATTTAATTAAATTTGATTTTTCTTGAGGAGGTATATGGTCGGTTCTGATTAGTTGGGGGATTTGTTTTATTATTTCATGGTTTCCTTTTTTATTAGAATCTGTTAATTCTACTTCTTCTTTTTGCAAATAGTATAAAGGTAAATATATGGTTTCGTTAACTTTACTGTCGATTATTATATTTTGATCATAGATGCCAGGTTTAATTTTAATCTTATCATCTTCATAGTCAATAAAATATAGATTTTTATTTTGTTCTACTTTTATCTGATTTTCGCCTTCTTTCAAAACTAATTTTAAAACTTCGTCTTCCATAATAAAATCAAACTCTGTATAGCGAGTTTTTATTTTGTTGGTTTCGAAATCGATATTAAATTTCATTTCCCTCATTGTCTCATTTCCTAGTAGTATTTCGTAATTGGGACTGAAATTAAATAGATAAAATTTTATTTTTTCGGGGTTTTTAAGAAAATTATTTCTGCAATAAACTGAAATAGATTCCGTGCCAAGTTCTTCTCCGGTTGCTGTTTTTATTGTAAAATTTTCTTTTTCTCTTTCAACATCTGGTGGTACAATGTCTGGTCTTATATAATTCTTCCAAGATCCGGTATCAATAAGCCATTTACGATTCGCGTGGTCTTTAACATAAGGCAGTTGGCTTTTATTCTCTTCTTTTATGTGTTTTGATTGTCTGGCGGGCCTTTCTCTAAAAAAGAATTATTTGGATCTAATTTTTCTATTTATCTATATCTATCTAATTATTTCTCTCTTAATTCTCTGATTTCTTGGTCTTTCGGGTCTTCTTGCTGAATTTGGAAATTAGGCTGTTTCGGTTTATTCCCGAATGCGCTAACTGTTCTCATGGATACAGTTGGATTTTCATCTTTCTTATTATTATTATAATTTTGATTCCGGTATCGACCTGAACCGTTGAAATACCTTTGTTGTTCTTGACGGGGCCATTGTTGGTAATAATTATTATTATTATTATTCTGCCGGTAGTCTTGTGGAGGTTCTTGTTGTCGATATTGATGCTCTTGTCTTTGATTATGTGGGTTATACGGGTTATTGGGATTTTGCCAATTATTAAATCGTTTGTGATGTTTTTTATCGAACTTTTTCTTATGGTCGAAGCCTCTTTTGTAATCATGTTCTCCGGGTCTTCTCATATTTCCCGAATTTATGAGGTCATCGAAGAGTAGATGGTTCTCATTCTGAATTAAATTTCTCAAATCATCTAATGTTCTTAACTTTTCTGCTTTAGTCATAAGATATGTTCTTATGTGAAGGGGCATGTTAGTGTAAAAAAAATAAAGAATACTTTTCTCTAATGCGCTAATAATTGTTTCTCTATTTGGTGTGTTTTCTATCCGATGTTTAGAAATTATTAAAGTGCGGATCTTATCAATTCTTTGAAGGAAATCAAGAGGGTGTTCCTTATGATGTATTTTGTTATTAAATAATTCATGCGATAATTGTTCAATTGAGCGGCTGTCTCTGAAGGTTCTTTCGAGATAATTTAGTAATTCTTCAACACGACTAAATTCGCACGTTGTATTTATATAATCAGCTTCATCCGTAAGTTTTGCTAAAAGTTTACTTAATAATCTTTGTTCGTTTAGTTCCTTAAACGAGTTGTCCGGTTTACACACGATTTGGTAAACTTGTCTACAAACTGTCACGAATTTTAACAGATTGTGTGGATTTCCATTAAAATTAGGGATATGATCGTAGTCTGCCGATTTAATTTGAAAGCTTGCCATATTTGTAGTTAATATTAAATTATTTACTCGCAGGATTAAAGAATTTAAATAATCATCAGACATAAAATTACAATAGTAAAGGAAATTAACTTACAAAAATTGAGTACGCTGTCAAAATAATCTTCGACGGGGTGTGAAGATCTGTCCTTGAGCTGGATACCTGACGACAGTGAAGTCCGGCCAAGGTTGAGTGCAGATAAGAGACTTTGCCTGCGTTGCGAGATGCTCGGGGTGAGTGAACTCGTCCAGAATCTGAAGATCTCGAAGTTGGTAGTCCTCGGTAGGTAAGCCAAAATCTTGAGTCTTCACAGGTGAGGAATCCTAGGCGGTAGTCCTAATTCTGGATTTGCGGAAAAAGTTCGGATCTGCGGAAACTCGGTTCTTAAAACTGCGATAAAAATATGCAGTCCCTGTTCGGGCGCCAATTTTGGTGTTCGTGCTCGTTATTGAAAAAAAAATATTTTATTTATTCAAAAGTTACAAAATATCGATAATAACACTTTAAAAGACAATAATGACAATCTTGATAATAACAATATGGCTATACTAGATCTGACATAGATTACGTACCGTAATTACTGCGAGGACTTGAAGAGAGAGTGTTCCCTGGGAGAAGGGACAGGGTATATAAAGGTTAATAGGACTGCTGAATAAGATTCAAGGAATATGGTGTGATCTGCAGGTGCACTATGGCCTCATGGTGGCGTGACTTATTATACATCTACATTCCTGTTTTTATGTTAAAAAAATCAAAAATTACATTAAAAAATACTTTTGCTCTTTTCTCCTTCTTATATATTTATCCACTTTTTATTGATGTTAACATTTTGATATCGTTATTTTTATAATTTTTTATAAAATTCCTAAAAGTCGAAACAAACGTAGAAACTAATAGTTTGCAATTTTTATATTTATACAGGACTTTTTTTATGCTTATAAAGAGTTGCTCAAAAAAAAAAAATAGTAGAATCGAGGTGAAACTCTGTACATAAAACATTTGGGTTTCATGCATTAAGATAGTAAATAAAGATATTTAGAATAAACAAATTATTGCGAATCCAATTAGTTCAAGTATATAAATTGTTAATTAAAGATAAACAGAATTAATGGTGCGGGCAAGCTTGTATCAGAGCTAATAAATTCGGAACTGTTTCAACCGCTAACTACAAAGTACATTAATCTCAATTATATTAATTAATTGGTTTATCGTCATCTTCATCAAATTGCTTTTTGGAGCCTAAAATATTTTTATAGATATTAGAGTATACCTATTGTATATTTATCAAGTACTATCGTCGTTAATGGATAATTTTTGTGTTTATTTTGTTTTTGATAAATTTTCATTTATTGATTACTTCGTATCTATCATTTCATCTAATTATTTTTCCTATTTTTATCGATATTTTATTTTTATTTATATCTCTTCTTCTAATATCACCGGAACGATTAAAAATTAAAGATACACAGCCGTTGATGGCCTTGATGTTTTAAGCCTTAATGCCCAAACAAAAAAACAAAAATATTATTTTATGCATTTTTTTTTATTTTGAAACATAGTAAGATAAATATTTTAGAAACAAATATTATCTTATACCTAAAGTTGTTAAAGGTATTGGAGAGTGATGAAAAACCGACAAAACTAACTTGGTCTAGCTAATAATAGAGTAAATTATTTAATAAAACAAATGTTATTTTTCGAAATTCAATTTAAATAATTCCTCAACCTTATTACTTTCACATGCCAAATAAATTTCATGTCTAACTGTATTTGGAAATTCTTAAATTGATTTTAACAACGGAGGTAAGTGAAAGTCATGTGTTGCGGTCAGTAGTGTTTTTTTTTATATATTTATCTTTATTGAAGTAGCTTTCGGCGTCATAAGTGTCATATTCATCTATAAAAAAAATTAAAATTGAATAAATTAAAAAAAAATGAAAAAACATTTTTTGTATATTTTTTTAAAAACAGTTCATACAAAATATTGAGAATTAATACCTTATAATTATGTAAGTCCTTCAATTAAAAATTGTCCATGCTTTTGCTTGGTTGAAATATTTTAATTTAAAAAAAATAATTATTCACTACACATATTATATAAAGAAATGCATTTAAAAAAAAAAAAAAAATGTCTCTGTCTAAATTACCTTATAGTATTGATAGTAGTAAATTTATTGCATAATAAATTGCATTATATACAAAGCTTAAATGTTAGTTAAAGGATTGTGCTTTCAGTATAACAATATGGAGAGGATGAAGGGAATTTGGAAGACTATTGGAGAGCTGCCTGTTGACAAATACTTCCCAAGTCGACGTCTAATGGATCTTTAGTGTTCGTCAATAAACAGCGTCTTATCTTCATTCCACAGGAGGCTGGTAAACATTTAAATATATCACTTTACTAACTAATTAATATATGTCAACAATCTTGTTTCATTTTGCTGAAATATATAGAAATGATTCTAATAGTGCCAAAAAAACTAAACAATTTTTTTCAAGATTTATTTGCTTTTTTTTAAGTTATCTCTTTTAATTCATATAATAAAAACAACTCTTATCCTAATACTTTATACTGTTGTTTTTTTTTTATTTATGATATCAATTGATTGAAGTTATAGTTAATATATTCTCTTATTGAAATTATGTGAGAAGATTATTATTACACAAAGGTTTGTCATTTCCAAATAACGATATTAGGGTATAGCTGCTTTTAAAGCTATTTATAGACAATTACTAATATCAATAACAATAAATAATTGAAAAGAGAATGGCATATCACCACTTCTATTTTTTCAAAACGCTATATCTTTGCTAGTTCTGAACCAATTTCAATGATTTTTTTTTTTCATTTTGTAAGTAATTTAATTGTTTATGAAATAAAATCAAGAGAAAATGGTGTTCAATTATTTATGAATTAGGAAAAACGGATTTTTTTTTGTATTCGTTATTTGGGTTCTACGTCTCTTGAAACGTAAGCCCTCAAATTGTGAGGGATGGCTAATTTTTGTTTTTAATCTATCACAGAGGTATGTTATTCAAAATAATAAACATTAAGCATTTATACTAGACTCCGCCACTATTTCATTTTCTTTTCTTTCGGTTTTCATTCAAATAAATTAAAAATTCAGATTCTAGAACACTTAAAATCTTTACTTTATCATCAATAATAATCGAGCCTTAAGATAATTACATAACTTATAAATTGTAGCTTGACCATACAAGATTTTTTTTTTTCTCAGGTTGTTCATCGCGTTGTCTTGATCTCGAAAATCTATTCGATCTTACTTTCTCTTCAATAATAACCGAGTTTTGTAAGATTACATCTATTATAATTTATGACTTAAATATATAGATCAAGATTTTTTCTCTTCTTTCTGTTTATCGCCCTTTACTGATTCTAAAATTCTATACATACTAAATGTTTCGTTTTTTATTCATTTTCGAGAATTTTTTAAACCATATTCTTCACTATTTATTTAGATAATGCGTTGTGGAGACAAAAAAACAAAGCATGTCCAAAACTTATTGTTAGTTTTTGTTTTAATTGTATACCTAGGAAATTATAAGAATTAAAATGATTTTCCCAACACATGTTTTCAGCAGCGAAGCTCACTTGAAACGGCTGAAACATTAAAAGGATTGACCAGAAAATTATTTTATTCACGGTTTTATATTCAGGAACGAATAGAGAATAACTTCGCAAAAATCTGGATTGACACCTATTTTTATTCAAGAACAATGGCATACCACCACTACTAAGTTCAAAACGCTATTTCTTAACCTAATTCAATAATTCTTCGATTACCAAAAAAAAAAATTTTTTCAGTTTCCCAGATCTTTTTAACTAAAAAATTTATTTTGGAAACGCCCGCTTCTCCACACGCCTTGATTAATTCACTCGTGATATTATCATTTCCTGCGGCCTTATAACGTTTTAATTTTCCTATCGCCATTTCGACTTCCTCTTTACTCGGTGCGTCTATCCATGGTTCAGCTCTGATATTCAGAGAGAGGAGATTGATTATTATTTTCCGCATTTAAGATGCCGTCAAAGTGTTGTTTAAATTTATTTAATATCTCAGAAGGATCCGCAATTATATTGTTATTTGCATCTTTAACCGCATTCAATAGAGGTTCAAATCTTTTACGCGATTTGTTTATACCTATGTACATCTCTCTTACGTTATTTTCGTTTCTGTGTTTTTCTATTTCTATTATTTTGCCTTTAAGATACTCTCTTTTCTTATTTTTTAAGAGTTTTGAAGTTTCATTCTTTACTAACCGAAAATAAGCCACATTATTATCGCTTGGATTATTTAAGGAATTCACTTTAGCGGTTTTTCTTTTTTCGCACATATTTTGACAATTCCTGTCGAACCAAGGTTTGTTCTTTTTATTTTTGATTTTTCCAAGACATAAATTACCGACCTCTTTAATATTATCCCTGATCCCTTCCCATAGTTTGTTTACATCTTTGTGTTTCTCGTCTGAAGATTCCAAAGCTTCGAACCGATTTTTTACTTCTATCGCGAATTGTTTTCTAATTTCGAGGTTGTTCAATTTAACTAAATCAAAATTCTCGGGACGAATATAGTTCGGTGTTCTCTTTTTTGTATTTAGTTTTTGTCGAAGTTTCGCGATTACTAATTCATGATCAGAACCGCATTCTGCACCCCGATACGATCTCACGTTAATTATGCTACTTTGCCATCTGAAATCCAAGTAAAAAAGGTATAAAATTAAGGATGAATAAATAAACATGACAAGTGCCTTAAGCGACCTTTTTATCTAATGTGTAATTTTAAATACCAAATATAATAATTATATATGTTTTTTTTCTCTTAGAATACCTTCCAGTAAGGAAGCAGCATGTAACCACTGCTTACTTCCGAGGAAATATGGCATTTTTATATTTCATGGAGAGAGATGCCCACTATCGAGTATATTTTTATTTTTCATGTAAGTCAATATCAGCTTTGATTATTTTTATAAATTTTTTTTATATATGAATATTTAATAGAAACAATAATTTTATGGGACTAAATCCCTTAAAAAGATATATAAAAGTTATAACTGGTTAAATAGTAGAAGAAGCTATTCGGCGTCTCAAGCACCACATTGATCTGTAATTTTTTTTTTTTTTTTTTTTTTTTTTTTTTTTTTTTTTTTTTTTTTTTTTTTTTTTTTTTTTTTTTTTACAATTTGATTGAAGAAAAAATGACTAAAATTTATATGCAATATCAAACAGCGAAATGTATATTTAGGATGAAATGGTTTTGGTGGCGGTCAATGATCATTAGAAATGGTGAAAAACTATTTATCATTCAACGTAATCAGAGCTTCTAGGAAAGAGTCAAGAAACAACCGAAGAAGCAGCTGTTGACTCTTTTTAAAATATCATACAGAATACTGAATTGCAATGTAAAAGTTGCAGACCTTTATCGTACCAGATATACCACTTTCGATTCCAAACTCCCAACCCACACAAATCCTCTTCGCAACCTATCAACCTCATATATTCCTGATAACCCTCCGAGACGATTGAAAAGAAGATCTCCTTACTTAAATATACATCGGAGTATCTACCACTGGGTATTTTCTTTACAAGCCTTTTCACGCTCTTTATTGTAATTCAACACGTTTACTTGTACTTATGTATATACAGTTGTAAAATTCAATAAAATATAAATAAATAAAAAATCCTTTAATCGATTTTAACAATAGAGGTAAGTAAAAGTAGTGTGTTGCGCATGTGGATAACATTCCTTACCTTGGTGCGTGCCCCTTTATTTCTTCTACTATGACTGACTCCTGGAAGTCCCCCAAGATCAGCTGGAAGAAGATGAACGCCCTCACAGACCTTCCACCGAAGACACCTTGACCTCGCGAATGAAACGTTTGGTAAACAGGCGGGGCTACTCAACGTCACGCTCAAATTAACAGTAATGGCGCACCCGGTCTCCAACATGTCCTGTCGTAGCGGCTTTTCTCTCGTCCTTGGTAACAATATCTTATCATAAAAACTATAGTAATTATAATAATAACTTAATTTCAATAATATTATAATATATATTGTATGATATCGGTGATATATTAAAATGAATTAATTTAATTAAAATAAATAAGTATTAGCCCAGAAAAATAGCATTTAATAAAGATTTTCATTATATGATACATTTTAACCATTTAAATAACTTTCTACGAAGTAATAATGATGGAAAATAAAAAGTTAGTAGCCGCTAATAATCCATAAATGTCAGTATATAACCTAATATTAGTCATTATTATATAGAAAAAAATAATTGTAAAATATTATTAATGAATAATTATAACATATAACATAATTACTTATAAATGTACGTAAAATCCACTATAGTAGAATTGCTAACAGTTTTTAAGAAATCAGAACTTTATACAATAGAAGGTGACATCATACAAACAAATATTTTTAATATGCTTATTGACACGAAAAATATGAAGCAATAATGATACAAAGGCATATTGATCAAATAAAATTAAAAAAATAATGGTCATCAACGAGAACTAACTAATTTATTTTTTATAATTAGACAGACAATTTTGTTTACACTTAAAAAAAAAAATTAATTTATAGCTAACATCCTTACTTATTATATATTAAAGCATCATACATAAATTGTACATAGACTTAATTATTTTGCTTTAAGCAGTGAACAGCAGTAAGAAGAATTATTCTATGAATGGTTTATAAACTAGAAGTCATTTTATTATTTTTATTTTGTTAATATGGCCTTGTTTTAATATAAGATTCAAAGATAAATTATGTTTACTTTTATTATATATGTTTTCTTGTTCGGTTCAGCTTAAAATATTTCGCATCCCTCTGTTGTTAAAATATCAATTTAAATAAAATTAAAGTTCCAATATGGAGGCTAAGGAAATTCATTAAGTTTCCATGGAAACATGTGCTTCAGATTAAATAATTCAACAATAGAAATAACAATAATTCAGGTTTATTCACGTTTCATCACTCCTTAAACAACTTTGAATATAACATAACAATTTTTTTTATTTTCACTTACCTATATTTGAAATATATAGTAAAATAAAGTATGGCGATCGTGAAAATGTTCGAATTCCAGTTTTCAACGGAAATACACGTTTTAGGTTCGCCTAAGTTTAAATAAAGATTTTGATTAAACGAGCTTTATGGATGTTAAATTTAATGGGCTTTAATATGATTTAGGTTTCATTCTGATTGAAATAGCCTGACGAGGCTTAAATGCTGATATTTTAAAATTTCTTCTTGTAAGCTAACATAAATTTTGTACATCTAAAAGATTAACTATATCATCTTAATGACATTGCTGTAGGAGGACTAAATATACAATTTTACGAGTTTGATTTCCAGCTAAAGGATAAAAGAGCAAAACTATTTTTTTAATGTAATTTTTGGTTTTTCGACAATAAGAACAATAATATAGAAGTATAATATAACGTTGGAAAGAGAAAGATTTTATAAAAAATATTATCTGATTCAAAAAGTTATATAAAAGGTAATAAAGTGACGAATAAGGAATAATCTTATTACTGATTAACAATTTAATATAGTTATATTATTTAGTCTGAATCATACGTTTCCAAATGAATACACGTTTTATTAAAATCAACTTAAAATATTTTTTTTAAATTGAAGTATAGTTAATAGTTTCTAAATTGATTTTAACAGTCGTGGAAGTGAAAGTCGTGTGTTGCCAACACCAGATTTTTTTTTCAACAATCAAACTATACATTATACATTAATATTAATTACTTTTTTCATATAAACAAATTACATACAGAATTATTTAAGTTATTTTGTCCTTTGTTTAGTTATTTAACTTCGTTCAACTTGTTTTTTATCAATGGTATGCTGGAATATCTATTTTTCACGAATCCACTAAATTAATTTAAAGGAACAAAATCTATAATATCAGCATTAAAGCTAAGTCAGACTGTTTCAATCAAATTGAAACCTACCTGGTATTAAAGAGAATCAAGGTTTACACAGATATAGACAGTTTTATCAAAATCGTTAGAGCTGTTTTTGAGAAAATACTAAAGTGGTGAAAAATTCATTTTAAAGTTACACTTTGATTTGCCGATTTCGCTGAAACATTTCTTCTTCCAGTGGCGCGACAGATCGTGTAGGCCCTTTGCTTCGCGGTGTAACCCCTCGGGAAATTACACTCACGTTTCTCGAGGTATTTTGTAGGGTAAAGTCATCTCTCCCTACGCCTAATTTTTTGAGTGACCACCACCATTTGACTGATGGGTCTCACATACCCGGGTGAGAGGCTGTGAGTGAATCCCCATTTATTAAATGCTTGAAAAAGCCCTGCCGGGACTGGAATTCGAACTCAACCTTTAGCGTGAGAAACTAGCGCGCTAGCCACTCAGCCACGGGCTCCCGTAAAAATTTCAGTTTTATATAACTTATCGTTTTCGAGTTAGACTTATCACGTACACACAGGGCTTGGGTATTTCAGGTGATAATTTGAAATTAAAAGTTTCACGTTCATAATAAATTCTCCTTAAGCAGATATCTATACTAATATTATAGAGCTGAAGAGTTTGTTTGTTTGCTTCATCTCAGAAACTACTAGTTCGAATTGAAAAATTCATTTTGTGATGTATAGTCCATTTATCGAGAAAGGCTTTAGGCTATATAACATCACGCTGCAACCAAAAGACTGAATAATCCGTGGATAATCTGTAAAATACGGGGAAAATTAACCTCGCTCTCAATGATTCCAAATGATTTACCTTTTAATTTATAAATAATTCAATTTCCGTTAATTTATCTTTTGCTGTAACAATTAATGCATCACAGGAGCAAACATTCAAACACGTAGGCATCGATTTACTTCAAGATTGCTTTTCGCACGGCCAACTATATGTAGCATTGTCTAGATCGGGTTGTGGAGAAAATCAATACGTTCTTCTGTCACAAGAAAATAAAATAAATATATAATTTACGCAGAAGTATTTTAAACTATATTATTTTAAAAACTTGATAGCGACCATAATACAGAAATTGACGCAGACGAAGTCGCGGGCAACAGCTAGTTTTAAATATAGTTAACTAAAAGTAAAAATTATTTATAGATGCCCTTTCACATGACAAAAATAATTCTTCATTTGTCATGATACAATTGTGTAAAGAGAAATCTTGAATGTTGTTAATCAAGCGGAGTAAAAAAATTGTGTTTGCAAACCGCACACAATAAACCAAAGCGTGTCATGGAATTGGCATGTTAGTGAAACGTTTGTTATTCCAACGCAACTGGGTCAAGGTGTACCTTTCTTTTCGGGCAATTCAGGAATTTATTTTATACTTATAAATAATTGAAATTATAAGAACTTCAGTAATTTTATGATTAAATTTTCTTTGTTGTTTATTATTACGGTTTAGGTATTTAGCTTCGCCCTTTTTTATACTAAATAAAACAGGTTAATCCATCAGGGCTACCATTTAAACTGAAAAGAATTTTTTTTTTTTTCAATAATAATCAATGGATCGAAACAGGGTTATAAACTACCAATTTATTAACAAGTAGCTTAGACAAAATCAAGTATTTTATTACAGTTTGAGTAATTTATTTAAATTTTAAGAATTCCTAATGTTTGTGTTTTCAAAAGTGTCATTTATACAAATATATATATATGTACACATTTGAAAATCGTCCAATTTTCATTAATATTACTGCTCAACATTTTTGTTTTACGTGATTTTTTGACTAGTTATTCTCTATCCTTTCTTGAATATAAAATCACAATTTCTAAAAATTTCGGGCCAATAATTTTAGTATTAAAACCGTTTTAAGCCAGTTCCGCGGCCAAAAACATGATGGAAAAGTCTTTCTAATTCCTGTAATTTTTTAGATATCATACCAAAACAAAAACTAACAATAAGATAAATACATGCTTTGCATTCCTCACAACTCAGTACCTAAATAGTGAAGAATGTTCTTTAAAAAAATTCTCGAAAATGAAAAAAAAAAATTAGATCGTTAACGAGATAAAAACATATGAAAGAAAAGAGACTCGCTTTTAATTATTTTTTCTTATATAGGTTAGTCATAGTCCTACTTGTTTTACAATTTTCCATCTTGAGAAAGTAGTCTTTTTTTGTGAAAGAATTTTCAAAATTGGCAAAATCATATTATGCGATATTCACACGGAAATATTCTCAAAAGGGACTGAGTAAAAATTATGAAACTAATACAGATTACCTAAAATTATTCGTTTTTTTGTCTTCGTGGGGTAAAAAAAACACTAATAATTTTTTTTTTTACATTAAAAAATAACTGAGTTATTAAATGTTATAATTTTTAATCTGCCACCATTTAAAAAATAACTAGCTGATACCAACGTTTAGGTGTTAGGGTCATCGTTGCATATCCTATTATATGTGTAGTATATTATAAAGAAATTGATAGTAGTTTCAGAGGAATACCGCGGACGGCGGAAAAAATTTTTTTTTGAGGTGGAAAAAGGGTAATTTTTTTTTTTTTTTTTTTGGTCGATTACAAAGGTTCAATGTTGAAAACAATAAACCAAAAAATGAAATATTCGAGTTCTAAGCTGCGGGTTACAGCTAATATACGAATGATTAAAAAAAAAAAAAAAAAAGTCATTCATTCATTAAACTTAAAAAAAACTTCTCTTGTCCATCGCTTTTAAATTTTCTTAAATTAAAGATGCGTCAGATATCAGAGATCTAATAATTAGCTTGAGTTAGTTGGCTAGGCTAGTCGTCTTCCAAGTACTCCAAAACTATTATATATAACTAGTCTTAGATTAGTCTTCACTTAAAGCATTTATTTTTATAACACTGAATATAACTAATTTATTCAAAACCTGCTTCAAATGGGTGTAATTTCAATAAGGTGTCATTTATGTTACAAAAATCTCTGTCTGATCGATTTAGAGTTCATAACCTTGAGAGTATTAGTTTAACTTAATGAAAAGTGCAATTAGCAAGAAAATATGTTTATTTTATAACGCCTTTTCATTATCATATTGGCAGGAATTAAAAATATAAATCAACTTTAGTTAAGTTTTTTTGTTTGTTATTTTAAAGTGAAGCATAGATAACGAAAATTTAATTTTCCCATAATATCAAAATTTTATTGTTATGTATGTATTTAAAAAAATGCAGAAATAATAACGGTTCCTATTTTATTTTGTTTTTTACTATTTTATGTTTCAAGTAAACTATTTGAATCGCCTTTTCAATGTCGACTTATATTTCCATACGAATTCCATTTCGTTTACAGTGAAACATCTGTTTTCATAGGATAGTATTAAATTTGAAATAATTAATAATAATGTTTATTTATAGGTTTATAACAACTTATCATTTATGTTAGCAACTTAGTTACAATTTATTACGTAATATTTTTCACTAAAATATTGCGTACTAAACGGAAGAATATAACTTGTACGAACCTGTACGACGGTTTTAACTTCTCTCTTTAACAATAACATATGTTCACAAGTTTATGAGCGTACAACAACTTTATATTAACTTGTACGATTTATTTTATTGCATATTAACTTGTCTAAACTCTTCCAATACGTTTGTATTACTACTTATACTTCAGGAATAATTTTTTGACGATTTAGTTTCAGACTATTTTTTTTTCCTGTTTCTAGAAAAGCTAAATTTCAATAATACTCTTTGATAATGAAAAAATAAAGGGGGGGGGGGTTTATATTTCTTACCAACTGGGAAAAAAGTCATGGATATTTCTGTCTATGCTAGAGTGAGTTTGAGTTTTTGTACGGTCGAGCAGATGGATATAGGTAATTGAAAAAATTAAGAAATAATTTTGAAAATATATGAATAAAAGACCGGTACCTCTACAACCCCTAATATGAAGGGTCTTAGGGTCAGTATATTTGGAAATTTGTACTGTTTTTAGGCCAACGGTCTTACTAGGTGGTGATTAGGCCGAAATCACACTCAGCCGCCATTTTTTCATCCATTTTTAGGTACCCACTTTATATTGTTGCTTGGGGTGCCTCAGGAGGGTTATATGCCTTCCTTACCCAAGGTCCCCTGCACAGCAGAAATAACAGAATAAATAATATGATCCCACAGCCGGGATTCAAACCCGGACCCAGGAGAATAGCAGACTAGTCCTCTATCCACTTAACCACACCGCTTCTAAAATATAATCTACTAAAATAAAAATGTATTACTTTATATGCTTTCGAATATTAGTGCCTTTGTTATTAAAACAGTAAATTCTAGAGACAAATGGGGATTACTTGTAGCTGGGTGGCTAGCATAACAGCCTCCTATGCCAAAGGTCACGGGTTCAAACCCACAGGTGGTCCTAGGATTTTTTACTCCCATTAAGATCCCAGGTACTCGTTTAAGATCCCTATCCTAATATAACCTGAATAGGCAAAATTTAGGACTCCCACTGTAGCATCGTCCGATTAGCCATAGTAGCATTAAGTGACGTTAAATAAATAAACAAACAACTAGAGACAAATGTTATATAACAAAAAAAATGCATTAAATTTCTGATGAGGAAATGTCCATCAAATTTCCGACAGAGTTGAAGCGTGCCAAAAAAACAACACTTACAAGACAGACGCTCTAACCAAGGCTTAGAGCTACCTCACTACAAAAGGCTTATTTACATGGCAATAATAAGGCCTATCCAAACCTCCGGAGATGAATTTTAGGGCTCAACTAAACCATCAAATTCTTCCGGTATTTAATCCTAACAACCCGAAATCCTTCGTAAAATTATCAACGCTCCTTACTCTGTTACAAATAAAATAATTTATTACTTTTTTATTCATTCTTTTCTATCTTCCTTTAAGTTCAATATGTTCAGATTTAATAACTTTTCTGCTTTCACATAAATAACCTACAATAAATGTGGAATGTACTGCTGCTACTATGGCTAATCCGACGATGCTACAGTGGGACTCTTAAATTTTGCCTTTACAGGTTTAATCAGGATAGGGATCTTTAACGATAACCTTAAACACTCGAGTCTACCTTTTTACCTTCCCTCCGAAGCACAGAATAACTAAGGATATTTTGCACCCAATAAAATATCCTCTGGCCACTTGGGGGTTTCAAACCGTGAAGTTTGGCATTGGAGGCTGTTATGCTAGCCACTATGCAATAGGTGACCCTAAACCACTAGTTTCAAGAAAAGAAGATCTTGACTTGCTTGTTTATATTGTCTACTTGAGAGCTGCTAATGGGCAGTTTCTCATCATGTTTTTATCATGTATTTAACGTCACTTTATGCTACTATGGCTAATCGGACGATGCTAAAGTGGGACTCTTAAATTTTGCCTGTGCAGGTTTAATCAGGATAGGGATCTTTAACGCTAACCTTAAACACTCGGGTCTACCTTTTTACCTTCCCTCCGAAGCACAGCATAACTAAAGATGTTTTACACCCAAAAAAAAATTCTCTGGCCACTTGCGGGTTTCGAACCGTGAACTTTGGCATTGGAGGCTGTTATGCTAGCCACTATGCTATAGGTGACCCTAAAACATTAGTTTTAAGAAAATAGGACTTGCTTGTTTAGATTGTCTACTTGAGAGCTGCTAATGGGCAGTTTCTCATCATGTTTTTTTTTTCATGTACAGCATCATATTTATTTGTATTATAATATTACAAGTGTATAATGAAAAAAACCGAAAAAAAAAACCAATGTAGTTATTAAAGGCCATGTGTTGCTCCCACCAAATTTTTTTGAAGCAATATACCAGAATATTACTTGCAAAACCATATAACAAAACAGTTTACTTCGTAGTGTAGTTTAACTGAGAAAATGACTAATTTCGTTGTTTTTCAATATGACTTTTAAAATCCATCACAGTGTCCTATGAAACTGAAAACTGTGATTTATCGAAAACAATAACAGACTCAATGGCAGATAGGTGTAAAACAATAACAGAGAGAGAGAGATAGAAGAATGGACTGACGGGGACCTGGTATAGGCTCGTTACAAGGACCTTTTATTGACGGAAGATTAATTGTTTTGCTTCGTTATCGCCGTTGTGGATTTGTTATTTGTCCTTGTCGTAGCGCCATTTGCGAGTCACTACTCCACAGACAGTGAACATCACGGCGCCAATACACTGCCCTGTTATTTTACACATTACAAATCACGGCTGATTCGTAGAAAATATGTTGCAAATCATTTCGACGGATTCATATATTGCTTGTTTCATACGAGGTTCAAGAAATGAAAAAAGTAATTTGGATTCTAATACTCATAGTAATTTCCTGGTTAATCCTCAGTTTTGACGTCATACGAAGGAGATGTATAAATGTGGTCCTGAGCCAGTTTGATGTCAAGTACTCATTAAGGCTCTCTATCCTAATCTGAATTAGCAAAATTTAAAAATCCCACTGCAGCATCTTCCGATTAGCCATAGTAGAATAAAGTTACGTTAGATAAACAAATAATATTGTATAAGTAGCCCTCTTTATTTGAATAAATGTTTTTGCAGTGTTGGTTGTCTTAGGAGAATGAGTTATAGTGTGAATGTTCAACGTATTCGGAATTCATATTTCTTTTAATTTAATAAATATTTTGACAAAATAATATAAATATATAATATATATATATATATATATATATATATATATATATATATATATATATATATATATGTGTGTGTGTGTGTGTGTGTGTGTTTGTGTTTAATATTTACATACATCATTACTTTACATTTTTTTAACATTCTTAGAGCTTAGTCTTCCTTGACCGTTAGCCCGTAGTCGGTCTTAATCTATTTTATAATTCCTAAACATAAACAAGATAACATAATAACTACTTTAGCATCCATACGATATAATTTATCAAATCTATGACTTAAATAAAATGAGTGATCTAAAATAGAAAGAAAAATATCTAAGAAAAACAAATCACAATTATACTTAATACTTTTAATTAATTGTAATACATAGAGAATTTCATCAATAATTAAATTCCTTAATAATTTCAGCTTTATATGCCCATGCTATTTTCTTCTTCTTCAGTAGCGCGACAGGCCGTGCAGGCCCTGGGCCCCGCATTGTAATCTCCTCGGAGATTACTCTCGCGTTTCTCGATGCAATTTGTAGGGTAGGGTCATCACTCCCTACGCCTAATTTTGTGAGTGGCCACCATTTAGCTGACGGATCCCACATACCCGGGAAAGAGGTTGTTAGTGAATCCCCATTTAATTACATCCTTATAAAAGTCGGGACTGGGATTCGAACTCACAACTTTAGCATGAGAGGCTAGCGCGCTAGCTACTCAGCCACGGACTCCTCCATGCTATTTTACAGTACTTAATCAATCTGAACCAATCTCTGCCATTTAAATGATCTATTAATTCGTCATTCCCTAAGTAGTTTTTATTGAAACAGCATCTACGAATTTCAGATAATATTGGACACTAGGCTATGAAGTGCTCTGCATTTTCAATTCCTTTGTTATTACACAGGGAAAATATTTTAGTTTGGTCTTCTTTATAAATTGTATAATTAAAATCTAAGAGTTCTCCTCTGGCTTATATGATCCATTTAATGTCAGTCATGTTTGTAAACCTACATATGTAACTATTATCTAAAGTATATGATAATTGTTTGTACAGTATGTATTTCGTCGATTATTCGCCTTTTCAATTATGTTGTTATTAAAAGATTCTTTTTACTTACTTCTGAGGTGTAAAAATAGATCTTTTAAACTATCAGTATTATCTATATTAACATTTTGTTCCAGATCCAGGAACGAAAATTCAATTACTAACTAACTAGCTTTAAATAATTATTTTAAACAAACAAATCATTGATTGAAAGAGAATCCTATAGAGTAAAATTGCCGAAAAGTATCATAGAGTAAACATTATGTTCGGGGTGGTCACCTGTAGAGTATTAGCTAGAGTAACAGCCTTCTGAGCCCAAGTTTGCGAGTTCAAATCTGGCAGATATCCTTGGAATTTTTTTTGGGAGTAAAACATCCTTGCTTATGTGGTCCTCCGAAGGGGACCTAAAATAGTGGTTCCGAGCCTTTGCGATGTCTGGTACTCGTTTTAAATCTCGATCTTAATTAAACATGCGTAGAAAAAAATCAGCATTACAAAGTGACGTTAAATGAATAAAATAAATTGTTCTAAGAAAATATAATTCAAAGATAAAAATGGTAAAAAAGGCTGGAAAAAGCCTTTCAACAGATTAGTCATTAGCCACAGAAGCATAAAGTGACGTTAAATTTATATAAAAAATCTGTTGCGAGCAGCACACGACTTTCACTTACTTCCGTTTTAAAAATTTATTAAGAATTTTCAAATACAGTTAGAGATAAAAATGAGAGAAACCATTAAAGAATTAATTCAATTTAATTTCTACAGAAACATGTATTTTACTAAAAAAAATCTTGTATATTCTTACCTAAAATGATCAGTTAGTTTTATCGGCTTTTCATTACTATTTATTAACTTTTACAACCTTGTACATAAGATTATATTTTTTCTAAAATCATTAGCTTTCCAACGGTATATTATACATGTATATTACTGTTCTTATGTTCAAAAATTGCATTAAAAAATTATTTTTTTTTAATTTTCTCCTTTAGTTAGATATCGAATCCGTTCAACTTAAATATTTACTTGTTTTTTATTAGTGGTAACAAAACAATGTGGTTATTTTTATAAAATCTACAAAATTAAAGGTTATTAAAATATCGGCATTAAAGCCCTGTCAGACTACTTTAATCAGAATGAAAATTACATGATGTTAAAGCCCATTTAATTTTACATCGATATAGCTAGTTTAATCAAAATCGTTATAACTGTTTTTGAGAAAATTGTAAAAAGGTGCAAAATGCATGGTATAGAGGTAAGTGAAAGTAAAACTATGTATACACTACTATGAGTTTGATAAAGACTTCTTGAAAACTACACATTGATAGTATTTCAATGTTTCCTTTATTTAAATTTTACGAATAGGCTGGCCCTTTTATTTTTGACACGTCAACGGATCTCAGCAAGTATGTGTTAGTGTTTAAGTCTTATTTTTGAACGTGTTGAAAGTAAGGAGTATACAAATTTTCGTCTTTTGTAGGGCTCTCTGAATGTTCTTGATTTGTAAGTCTAATGGCATGTGGTCGAATGTCAAACCGAGATATAATTTTTGGTCTGTTTGTGGACTTTAAATATTCTACAGTTTGGTTTCAGGAAAAACAATTCTACAGTTGATCCAACGTCTCAGTGACTTTATAACCAAAGCATTCAACTAAAGGAATCATTAGAATAATGCCATTCTCCTTTTCTATCTAAAAAAAAAGAATTATACTATCTAGCATATCAGGCATATGTACAATAGGCAAATCTCAATACAATACAGCAATTCCTCTTAAGACAAAGTATTTTATACTTCAACAATACAACTAACGGAAAACCCTTTGGTGAATAAAATTATTAACTACAGTAAATATTCTCCTAAACGTCACAAATACGAGAGGACCGAACATGTATTATTAAATTAATTCAATTTACTTTATTCTTAGTTTATATTCTATGCCATGTCTACAGCTATTTATAGGCCTAAATTTCAAATACAGTTGTAGAGAGAAATAAATAAAAAATAAAATAATCGAAATAACGAAAAGAGAAAAAATAATAAAGATTGGAAAAACGTATTAGAATAGAAAAAGAATAAAATAAAAAATATAATAATAATATTTTTTTGGAAAAAATAAGGGGCGTCATGCAGAAGAGAAGGAACGAGTTTTATGGTCACCTGGCACGCATGAGCCAAGGAAACTTGACTAATAGAATTTTCACTTATTTTCTGGAAAAGAAGATCAAGGGGGCGTGGTTAACGGAGGTGGAAAAAGGATTTGCGGGGGTTTGGAGTCGTGTGGACAGATGTTCAGGAGCTTGATCCTCTGAAAAAGAAACTTGAAGGACTTCAGGGTTTCTAGACAAAGCCAAAGCGCAAAATATGCAAGAAGTGGACCGAAGTACGGGAAACAGGAGTATGCAGAAAAGATGAGACAATATTGAGCCAAAATAAAGCAGTAGTCTCAAGTTAGCCGTAACAAAAAAATAAAAAATAATTGAAAATGTATGCGAAATATGTCCAAAGGATTCATATAGTATGCTGTTATTTAAGCAACCTGATGTATTTGGGTAGCATTGCCAAATAAATAAACCATTTCTCTCTTTATTATTTTTTTTTCTTTTGTATGGAGGCTTTTTTTCCTAATAACTTTTCCTATAGCGAAAAACAAATGAGTGATTAACAAATAAGGGTTATTGAAAAATCCATGATATGACGATGCAAAGGTCATCGAAAATCTTATGCAGAAATATTATTTTATACTTTTTTTTTTTTTTATAAGTTTTTATTTCTAATTAATATTGCCAAGCTACATTGGATCGCAGGTTTCATGTTAAGTAATATTTTTAGATTTGTCATGGTTAAATCGATTTTTTCAAAGTTTACAACAGTCGTGAAGCTATGTTTGGTGGTTTCATAACTTATGGGAGGCATATTTGAGTTCAGTACGTCTCGAATTCCTCAAAAAGAGGAAGAATTTTTTTAAGTAATATGGGCCATTCTCAACGAAACGTACAAACGCTGTCCAAATGATTTCCCTCGTACTAAAACTGGTTATTTTCCAACTTTTTTTTTTCTGCTCTACTTGGTGCACATTCATAAGTTCAAATAAATGAATTATTCCTGTATGAAAAACATGAATAAATGTCTGAAACGTCATTGGCTCACCCTGTCCAACTCAGACTTTGCCAAATTGAAGGTGGTACCCAGTCAAGGTGCTGGAAAGATTTAACTGGTTTGATCCATTGCGTTCACACATACATACACTCTATAGTTTCAGAATACAGAATCACAAGCTGTGAAAACGGTAATTTCCGTTTTAATTAAATAAAATAGAAATTTTCATGGGATTTTGCGTCATTGGCGTACCCCAAACGGTTTTTCGCTCCGTGATCACTCTTAAAGCCATAAAAAGACGGGAAAAGGGTTGCAGAAACCGTTACGCTTTCGGCAAGCCGACACAGATGTTTGTAACCGCCTTCTGTATCTTCCATGGTGGCAGGGAGTGAAGACGTACGCTAGTGAGTGAGAGTATTTTTATTGGCCGTCATTGTTTCACCCACTCTACCTCTGCTAGTTATTTTTAATTGATTAATCTTCTATTTTTCCGCGATAGTGTTCAGATTACTGAGTAGATTGATGTACTTCTTTGCTTTGATACTTTTTTTTGGAGAGAAAAGTTTTTAGAAACCTTCGATAGGTCATTGACGCACCCGTCATTAGCGCGCCCCGCAGAAGGTGCGCCTATGATGAAACGGGAGTTTTTTTGAACTTCCCATTAAACCTACAGCTCTGGTATGAAGAAATATTCTGGTTCACACGTTATTGTACTCAATTGGGTGCTGATCGTATATAGAATCGAAGTTTTAAAAATATTTAATAGATAAAAGACGCGAGAACTATCTTAATTTGTTCAAAAACCTTCGGGAGATCATTCCAAAAATCATTGGGTCACCCAATCATCACTGGTTCACCACTAGATCGTCATTAGCTCACTTTCTGGTTTCTGTAATCATTAATTGTTTTAATTAATTAATAATGGAATTAATTATTTTGATAATTACTCCGAATAAAGCTCTGATGAATGCTACACCAGGTCAGATTATATTTATAGGGAAACAAAATAAAAGGTAGGACTAAAAACTCAACTTTTGAAATTTTCTATTGTACGTTTTGCTGAGAATGGCCCATATACTGACGCGTCTTTTTTAAATTCAATTTTTTTGTGTACAGTCCACCCGACTATATCAATTTTTAAAAGCCTATTTCGCATGTTGACAAGAATCGATGGATGCTTTTAGGTTACCTAAGCATGGTGATGGCCGGAGTGGCGATGGTGTGGCCCTCACCACTAACCGCCTGGTTCAGCTCCACCAAGAGCGAGGTCCCGATGACGCAGGACGAAGTGTCCTGGATGGTCTCCATCGGACCCATCGGAGCCGGCCTAGCCTCCATACCCTCTGGCATACTTGCCGACAGGTAATATATATATATTTCAGCCACTATCTATTTAATTATTAAATGTAGTGATATTCTTAATGTGGCTAAATGCTCATAATATGTGTTCCTATTTGTATATTTTCCCATATTGTTATGGAAAATAACCATTTTACATATTGCAGAGTTTGAACCCATAGGCGAGTACCTTTGTAAAAGTTGCAAATTTCTCTAATTCCTTTATTTGAATTTATCCAATCATATTGGTTGTATGGGAACTTTTATGAGTAAGTGTGAGTATATATACATAAAATCTTTTTAAGGTTCGGCCGAAAGCCCGTGCTGCTGTGTACCGGAGCGCTCTCCACCATATGCTGGGCGCTGATCGTGACGACCCGGACCAAGTGGACGCTCTACGGGGCGCAGATCCTGGGCGGCGTGGTGGTGGGCGGGCTGGTCTGCGTGGCGCCCATCTACCTCTCCGAGATATCGCCGCCCGACATCCGCGGGGCCATCGTCGGCCAGCTCAGCACCATGTCCTTCGTGGGCCAGCTCATCGTCTACGCCGTCGGGCCGCACCTCAGCTACTCGCACTATATCTGGGTCTGCTTCTCCATCCCTCTCCTCTTCTTGCTGACGTTCCTCCTAGCTCCGGAGTCGCCGTACTACCTCATGAGCAAGGGGAAGGAGCAGGAGGCGAGGGAGAGCATGCTCAAACTAAGGGGGTCGGAGTACCTCATGGAAGTGGAGTCTACCTACTTCGAGCTCCATAGTAATCAAAATATCATCCCCGAGAAGACTTTGTGGGAAGTATTGAAGCAAGATGGATACGTGAAACATCTTATTTGTCTAGTGGTAAGTATCGATAATGTTTATTTGAGTGCCGTAAATTATGATAAAGTTACAGCTTTTTTCCTCCAACACGTAGCATAGCGTCTTGTCTGCCTTTACTTAAATTAATTATGCTGATAAAAGCATCCTACATTAGTCTAGCACCGTAGAAAAAACCTCCCCACACCATAACAGACTCACTTGCGTAACTCACCGTTTCAGCGATGTTGCACAGACTAACTTTCTCCCCTTCTTCAATTTACTTTTACTCGGCATGGAAATACGCCCGAGACGTTACAGCACTTTTCTCACTAAAATCGACTGACCGGAAGGACTATTTTGCATTTTGCACGTTTTTTATGATTTTCTCAAAAACGGCTCTAACGATTTTGATTACACTCGCTATATCAATGTAAAGTTTAATGGGCTTTAATATAGTATAGACTTCATTCTGGTTTAAATAGTCTGACAGGGGTTGAATGGCGAATTTTAGTTTTTTTCTTCCTCTAAAGTACCTTTTATATTGAACATTCCAAAAGATTAACTATATCATCTTATTAGCATTGATAAAGAACAGATAAGTATATCTGTTGAACCAAATTTGATTACTTACTAAAAGAGAAAAGAACAAACCTTTTTTTTTTTTTTTATAAGTTTTGTTTTGTTTTTATAATAAAAACAGTAATATCGACATATAATATACCGTTGGAAAGAGAAAGATTACAGAAAAAATATTACCTTATACACAAAGTTGTAAACAGTGAAAGAGGGTGACAAAACGCTGATAAAACTAAGTGATTGATAAAGGTAATAATATAATAGATTATTTAATGAATCACGTGTTTCGATGTTCGAAAAACCAGATGTTTTTCATCGACATATATCCATCTCTAAATTTACTCAAGTTCTTAATGATTTCAACAACGGAGTTAAGTGAATGTCGTGTTTTGAGCGTTCCAAATTCTTAAAAAAAAAAAAGATATGATTTGATTTTTTTTTATTTATTTTTTATTGTTAGTTGATGACCGTGACTGTAAGTGACGTCTTTTCATTTTAAGATGACTGATTTATGGCCCAGTTATAGATTTAATCTTATTACGTTTTACCTTTTTTTCCTGAGATTATGGGACATTATCTTTTTCAATTTGGATCCTTCTATTTCCAGATCCTGAGCGGGGTGAGCCAGATGGACGGCAACGCCACAGTTTCCGTGTACGGAGAAGAGTTCATCGGCGGGCAGTGGGTGATCCTGGCGATGGGGATCGTCTTCGTGGTAACTTCCTTCTTCGCCTCCTTCCTCACCGACCCCTTTGGCCGAAGACCACTCCTCATATCCTCGCTCATCGGCTCCGCAGTTTCAACTTCCCTCCTCGCTGCCTACTTTGTCACACTCAAGGACGGACTCCTCTACAGCGGCATGTTCGGGTTCTGCGTCATATCTTCCATCGGCATCAACCCAATCATCCTCACGTTGCCTTCCGAGCTTTTTCCAACTCGCCTGAGAGCCTTGGCTAACGGCCTAACCCAGCTGGTGGCCAGCATAATGGCCTTCGTAACGCTCAAACTGTTCGTTCCTATAAACGCTGTCTGGGGCATCGAAGGCAACTTCATCATCTACACCGTCGTGTCTCTGATAGGTGCCGTATCGGCTACCCTTCTGCCAGAGACTGCTAAGACTACCATCAGTTCTAGTTGATAAAGGACAATTGCAACCATATTTATTCTGTATATACTTGTAAATAATATTTAATTATTATTATATTGTTTTAGATAGCTGTACGTCCGATGCTTGTAGTACAAACTTTGATAGTACAAATTCTGTTTATGTTAACATTTTCAAATAATATTAAAGTATACTATAGTCTTAATGTTTTATAACATTCTTAGGAATTTTCATCTCATTCATCTACACTTACTCAAAAAAGTTTCCATACACCCATAAATAAAATTTGGTTTTGAAAGCTGAGGCTGATTTCCTCCACACTTTTGGCCTTCCACATGGCCCAAAAATATTAAATTTAGATTCCTAAGAGAATATGACCCGTTCCCAGATTTTTTTTTTTTTTTTTACCAACTCCCTAGTAAATTATACCCTCTTCTAGTTTAACTTACTAAAGAAGGGCTTTCGTCTTGTGATCACTGTATTCTTCCTTATTTAAAATATTTTTGACTGTTTCTGGGTGGACTTGAATCCCATAGTACCTATTTATTACGATGGCCATTGAGGTGTCGGTAGTGTAAGGATTTGGGTAAACTTTAGCAAGAATGGCTCTCTAATGATTCTCCAGTCTCATATCTTCTAGAACGTGTTCTATCCTCTAAAGATTTTAACTCTCTATGTCTTTGTAGTCCATAGTGTGCAGTAACATGTGCCTTATTCAACAGTTATGCAATATTTCTTACAGATAAGCTCTGCGAACGATGAGCTCTCTCAAATCACGATAAACGCGCAAATTGAAAAGAAAATTTGATTATCGAGATAAGATTTATACATATAACACTGGAAAGACGGTCATAGTACTGCAAATAGTATTAATATTGGAAGAGTACTGAAACTTTTTTTACCTATCATTATCAAGTGACATTCTGCCTCGTTTTATATTAATGATGAAATGAATATAATTAAATATATTTTTTCTCTAATATTATTATTAATAATTTGTACATTAGGAAATCGTCAAGTTGAAAATGAATAGATAAGTAAAATAATGAATGCATGCTGTATGGAAACTTTTTTGAGTTAGTGTACATCGGGAATTATAATATAAAATACAAATTATTTGTTATCGAATTTTTACGGATCATCATAGGAAATATGAAACGTTAATAAGTTTAAATCGCATTATTTAATTAAGGGAGATATTTTTCTTTTAGTTTATCAGCAATTGTAATAATATCTATAAAAAAAAAGGAAAAAAATATTTCCTAATATTTTTTTACGGATTTTCATAGTGAGGTCATTTACCATTTATAATTCTATAATGTCTCCTTATTAATGGATTTTATTAATAATTAAAATTGTTTATAATGTTATATTATAACATATAGTTCTCCGTTAGTACTGAAGAAAGTCTTTTAGTCGTCTAGAAATCAAAAATAATTATGTCCTCAAAATTGAATATTTCTACGTGCGTTATACGTTTTAAGCATCATGGAACACGTGTCTTACAGCTGATCGCATTTCCTTCAAAAAATAAATAAATAACTATCGGAATTCGACCAGTATTCGCAGCAATATTTCTTATTGAACTTCGTGATTATGATCTATAAATTATAATACAAATATGATTGATTACTGTTTACAAGCCATTAGCTACTAAATAGCACAAAAACGATAAATATTGTATAACATTCCAAATAATTGATTAAAATATAGTTTATTTATAAAAATTATAAATCATGCAAATATAAGAAGCGTTACAGTCAACATTATTTATTTATATTGGTCTTAAAACGTTAAAGAATAGGTTCCAATGGATTCACATTACTTTATAAACTACTAATCACTCGCATCCTGCTTCTCTTGATTTATAGAAAAGATTTTATGTTTAAAAATGCACTGTTTAAACGACTTAGGGTCAATTGCTTTGCAATCAGAAGTTCATCGAAACGAAACGTGCACTTAGCCGGAAAATATTGTATTAATTTTAAATCGCCTATTCATCATTATATTTTATCATCACCTGAAATGAGGAACATTAATTATTCAATTATTCGAAACTGGTTCAGTTTATTTGTTTGTTATTCTAATGAGAATTGTAGATGAAAATTGGGATAATCCAATGGCTTATCCCATTCAGTTAACAGTGAAACGTTTATTTTCATGAAATCGTCTAAAAGTAGTAATAACTATTAAAAATGATAGTTTTTGGATCTATAACACACTATCCAAAACTTAGGTAAGATTTAGTAAGTAATATTTTTCTACAATCTTTCTGTATGGAAGAATATGACTCATACGATACTGTACATTGGCAGCACTAAAATACCATAACCTTAATTATGATTTAGGGTTTATAACAACTTAAGTCAACTTGTAGCACTTATTTTATTGCATATTACCTTTTCTGAAAAATTGCGCTTTCCAACTATATATTACATGTCTATATCCACATATTTCAGAAATAATGTTTTGGTGATCTGATAACAAACAAACAAAAATTTCTCTTCAAAGGAAAAACGTAATTTCTATTTATTTTACTTATAAACATTTAGGACAGAATTCCTTACATGGTAGTGAAAACCGTTTAAAAATATGTCGCGTGGTTTAGAAGAACGTTCGTGAAAACTAAAATTCGTGATATTAATTTATATAGAGAGAGATTGTTTTAATTATTTTTGACATAAGACTTTTTTGAATGAACCAAACATTTTCAAAAAATTTCAGTATTTTTAATTTGCTTTAGGTGTTCTTTTTATCAGTTTGTTTCCTAATTAGGTATCATACTAGGTAATATTGTTCAGTATTTTGAATTAATTATTAAGTTTATAGAATTTATATGCTCAACTATAAGTTACCCACTCTATAGTCTAACTATAGCCTGCAGTCAAATCCACTCTGAAGTACCTCTGACTTTGAGTAGGCTGTGGGTTGAGGTTTAGAGGTCGGTGAGGGACGTACCCAAGTAGTTAAGTTTTCAAGGGCGTTGACTATAAGTTAACTGGCTAACAGCACGAGAACTATTGTAATTAGTTAGCTAATAGCAATGATTTCGACCAATTACTTAGTATGACTAGTTTTTTAATTATAAAATATAGATAATGATGCTTCACGCCAGGCAACTGGCTGTCCTTTCTACTACAGCGCATTTTATTTTCAAATGAAAAAATATTACATTTTCAAATCACATCAAATTTTGATAGAAATAAGGGGGAGGATTTAGATTTGTTTTTAGTATATTAAAAAGGTTCATTATGGAAAAAATAAACCAAAATATTTATACAAATATCAATGCTGAGTTAAGAGAACTAGAGAAGCTTGGATCTGAAAACGAAGCCAAAAATTTTTCCAGAAAGTTAACGTTACTAGGAAACCAAACCATTTAAGCAGATGCCAATTATGCGTGTGGATGAGGAAGATACCCTATTGACCGACAATAAGGCCTGCATGGAAGAATGGAAAAGATACTTTAAGGCTTTGCTGAACGGAAGAGAGGAGAATGTGAACAGTCCCCAAGAACAGCTTTATGAAGGCGAAATGGAACTTCCTGATGAGGAAGAGGTTGTTGAAGCAATCAGTAGGTTAAATAATCTGGAATTTACTCACTCCCTGCGCAACTGTTTAAACAGGAATCAATGGATACAATATAAAATGCTTACATAATATGTTAAAAAAGATTTGGGACATCATAGTACTGCCTCAGGACTGGAGAAAAACTATAATCTGTCCTATACACAAAGATATATTCAAATTCAGCAACTACAGAGGAATATCTTTACTTCCATAGGCATTTAAAATTCTCTCAAATCTTTTGTTTCGCAGCCTCTTACATTTTAAGTCAGCATATGACAGCATTGAGAAAAAACAAACTATATAAAACATTGCAAGATCTGACTGTTCGCGCCTAAATTAATCAGCCTCCTTAGGCAGACCAGGACAAGAATCGAATGTGTGGTCCGAGTGCAAGGTAGGAGATCATCGGAGTTCATATCTATAAGAGAAGTGTAGCGGAGCAACAGAGAGCTGTACGATTTATATCGTGAACTTGATGTCTTCCCCTTCATAAGCTCGAACGAAACTACTTCAATGTAGGAAACTGGTTGGCCGCAGCACAAGATAGAGAATCGTGGCGCTTCCTGCTGGAGGAAGCCAGGACCCTTCACCGGTTGTAGAGCTATGAAGAAGAAGACTTCTTCACTATTTTGTAGAGAATTTAATTCTCTTATCGATTAGCAAGGCGGAATATTTAAACCAAATATAGTTTTAGTGTTTGTTTTATTTTGTGAACTAAAATTGCGGAATTGCGGAACTTGTATCCTGTGAATATAATTGAGTTGATAGCATCGCGGAGACTCAAATGGGCGAGTAAAGTTGTTGGGCTCGATGAGGAACGGATTCTGAAAAAGTTGGTTTTCGCTAATCCGACTGGTAGACGTCCGAAAGGTAGGCCGATATTTGCTATTTTATATTTGCTACTTAGGTTTTACGTATCTTGAAACGTGAGACTTCAAATTTTGAGGGGTTATTTTTTTTTTTTTTTCTTGATGGATTTCAAAGGTTCATTATTGAAAATAATAAACCAACAGTCGTATTATGAAAATTAAAAAAAAATGAAATAGAAAATGTAAAGAGGTCTACTATGAATGATTTTGGTTTATTTTAAATAATGATTACTTGTGATCGGCCAAGAAAAAAAACTAAACCTCCACAAATTTTGAGATCTTCCATTTTAAGATACATAAAACCCCCTAATATTTTTTTTTTTTTTAATTTCCGTCTGCCCACTGAATTTATGAATACCAAAAATTAAATAAAACCCATTTGTTATTGATAACCGATTGATAACTAACAAAAAAAAATAAAATAATTGAGCCTCGAAATTTGAAATCACTAGCAGTAGTATTTTTTTAAAAAAAAAAATTGATAGTATTGCTGGTTCATCTTTCTTAATCTCTTTCATAAATTGTTTACTATACACTTAGATCAGTTTCCTACACACCTATGTAAACTATCATACCTAAAATAATAAACCATTGTATAATAATTTGCTGCGTTCTATTAATCATAATAAGATCTAATGATAAATAGATAAACGTGTTTTATTAATACATTTTACAGGTTTCTTTACAGTGTCTAAAGAACACAAAATACTGGCATGGATTTGCCAGGAAGTTGGTTTATTTATGTATATTATTAGGAAACAATAAATTTACAATAACGACACAAAACAATAAATAAAAATTATACACTATTGTAAAAAGAAAGTGGGATAATCTTTGTTTCACATTTAGAAAAACAAAAATATCAAAATAATTTATCTGTCATAATACAGTCTCTGTTTAATTATTGTAATTGAATTATTTTATTAAAAAATCTCTGTAGTTTACAGCACATTACATAAATCTATACAATGAGTTCCAACTAGTTCCATTTAAAAGGTCTATTATTTTGTTTTCAGTCAAAATACTTTTTCCTAAAATAATTAAATGCCTTACATTTACCTAACAGATGAATGATATTTTCGTCCTCCTCACTGTTACAAAACTATTTCCCTCAACCACGATTTACAATTTAGGGATATAATTTCGGTTCTTGTTTTAAAAGCTATTCTTATTAATGTAGTCTACACCTAGTCTAGTTTCTTATAGATTAGATGGTGTCCGACACCCATAACGGGGTTCCTAGTTCGTTTTTTAAATTTTCCTTGGCTGCAGCTATTAAATTAACCATCTGACTGTTTCACCTCGCCACCGATACGAACTCCTATCAGATCTAATGTCCAATTTAAAATTCTATATTTGAAAAAAATTATAAGTCATAGATGTTACAACAAGTTTTCACCAAAATATACTTACCGTGACCTAACGTTAGTGCCATATATTATCGATGTGGATCTGCTCCTTCATTCTGAAGATATAACTATATAAATAGGAACCAAACTTCGGCACACGATAAAATAAGATAACTTACTTAAAGTAAGATCTTTTCAACGACTGCACCCCTGAAAACATACTTTTTTTACGATTAAATATACTTTCCACGTGGAATTTTTCGCTTGCTATTACGAATTTTGGACCGTGAAACATAATAAGACTGAAAACGGTCTCCTTATTCCTACTGTCCTTTTTTTTTTCCACGTTCATTGTTGTTTTATGTAACGTTTTTACATTAAAACCTTTTTCCTTCTAGATATGCAGTTTACGACAAGGGAATAAAGATTGCACAAGTTTCGTGTTTGCGATAATGAGATTTTATTACAGCTGCATTAAGCTAATGTAATTAACTTACTTATAATGGATTAACCCCGAGTGTTCCCTTTATCTGTACTGAAGATCTTCAGACAGTTTGTAGCCAGTCTATAGCACAGAGCTTGGTACGTACATTAATAATTGTTGCTGATATTCTATGGTTCACAGTTAGTATAACACAATATTTTAAATAAAAACATGTTCATAGCGATGTAGATTACTACAAATATCAAAACAAAGCTAAGGAAGAAGGTAGGATATTATATTAGAATGAATTAACAGATATAATAGGATTTATACATTTAAGCATGTGATACAGAATAGAATAGAATATACTTTTATTCCAATCGGGGAAGTTCCCTTTTAATAGGAGTGTGTATATAAATCATATTTTATAAACAATTTTCTACTTTTTGGTGTAACAAACGAAAGAAGAAAAAATATAAGTACATAGTCATATATGAGTACAATAAAAAATAAATTTAGCCACAATAAAAAAAAAAATAATAATCAGCAAAATATATATATATCCATTTCTTATGCCTTCAAAACATAAGAAAATCATAAATAAATGAAGATAAATTTTTAAGTCAGTGATCTATCACAAAACATCTTAAATTTAGACTTACTCTGGTGTAAAATTACAGTTTTTTAGTATTTTCAGAGGTTATATTTTTGAGAAATAGTCTGAAGTTCGAAGGTGTTAACTGGGCTATGGCTGGTTTGATGGTTGAGCGGTAGGAGTAGGCTGGGCATGATGTAAAGAAATGGTGAATATTGTCCGTTTTTTTTTTATTGCAGATGGTGCAATTTTATAGATAGATAGATAGATAGATAAATGTGTTTTATTAATAAATTTTACATTTTTCTTTACGTTTGTCTAGAGAACACAAAATACTGGCATGGATTTCCGTCTGCCAGGAAGTTGGTTTATTTATATACATTATTAATAAACAAAATAATAAGCTTACAATAACAAAACAAAAAATTAATAAACATTATACATTATTGTAAAAAGATAGAGAGTTAATCTTTGTTACCCAAATAGAATAAACAAAATATAATTACACTTTATCTGTGACAACATATTCTCTGTTTATTTAATTATTGTAATTGAATTATTTTATTAAAAAGCTTCTATAGTTTACAGCACATTTCATAAATCTATACAATGAGTTCCAATTATTTCCATTTAAAATGTCAATTATTTTGATTTCAGTCAAAATACTTTTTCCGAAATACTTTTTCCTAAAATAATAGTGCAGTTTTATATTGTATTGAATCTGTGCGTTATGGTCTGTCCGGATTTGAGCCATTTTTAAACGTGAAGGGTAGGTCGGTTGTGAGGTAGATTTGAGTTATTTGGGTTCCATTAAACATTTCTATATAATTTCTATTTTGGTTAAATCAGACATTTTTAAGAAATTATTATGTTAAGCAAGTGATATTGTCTACCAAGTTTTTATCCATTAAATAAATACCATTAATCCTTGCTTCCTCTTCAATTCCTAATGATGTACTAAGGGATCTAAAAAGAAGGTCTAGAGTACTGCTAATGGGCAGTTTCTCTTCATCTTTTTTTTTCATATATTTTATCATTTTAGCATAATCAAGAATTTTTTACCTCAACCCTTTAAAAAATACATAGGCCATCTGCCGGATTAGGAATTGTGACTTTGGACATAGAAGGCTACCACAACGCTACAGGTGAAGACGAAATTTTAAAAATTAACATTAAATGCTATTAGACTATTTCATTTAGAGCAGGACCTACACGATAATTAATAACGTTTTTATGATAATATGGCTGTGGAAGGAGGCGATTTCGCCGTACGGTTATGTGTATGATTTAGGATACCCACTTTTTAGACGCTGCGCGAGCCTCAGAAGTTTCAAGAATTAAAATGTTTAAGCCTCTTAATTTAAGACTACTTTCTCGCTGCCGAAATTTCAATGATATTCAAGATGCACAAGGAAGTTACTAAACAAGCTCCGATCACCTTCCATGAATTTTTATAATTAAAGCTTTTGAGAGCTTAACTATAAAAACGTCCTCTTCTTTCCTCGTTATATATAATTAATTTTTTCTAACGACATTCTTGGTATTTTTTATGAAAATGTGCTCAAATTTAAAGACACCTAAGTTCACAAATTTTATATGTTTTAATTACAGTCATTATAGACATAAAAGCAACAACATTGACGTGTAGAAAGAAATCTGAAAGGAATAATAATATAAATACAAAACAATTTATATTTTAAATATTTTTTTTTGCTTTAGTATCCTACTTGAAACACTTTCGCTAAAGAAAAACGTTAATACTTACGGTAGGTAATTTATAAATACATTGGAAACAAACTTCAAATAATCGAAAAATTAAAATGGATCTACAATTACTTTCGAGCGTTAAAATTGCTTCTAACCTTTTATAATAAATATTTATAGATAGATATAAAAGTCTGTTTATTTTTCAAAATTACAGCAAATAGAAAATAAACAAATTAAGAATAAACAATTTAAAAATACAATAAAAAATCAGACGCACTACATGGTCTATTGACCGTCCATGGAGTCTGTGTTTATTGACAAAATTAACCTTTAATCTATCAATATAAATAATTAATAACAAAATAAGAAACAATATATAAAAACTTCGGAGGTTATTTATGTACTAAAATCAAATTCACTAATAGTCAAATTCTTTCGTTAGCACCATTCTATAAGAGAAAGCCGATCTGGAGAAATTAACTAACGCCAGCCAACTTTTGAATTTATTATTATTTTATTTATTTATTTTTTTGAGATATATTACAATTTGTTACAAAATGATCAATAGTAATAGTGATATGAGACCACATTCATACAATATTTTTGCATTTATTAACTCTAAAATTTGATTCCAAGTTGAATTTTTAGGATTAAAGTATTTTTTCTAAACTTTGAAAGTATCGGACACTCAGCCAAAAAGTGAAAAAGATCTTCTATTTCATTTGTATTGCAAAAACTACATATATTATTTTTTTGCATGAAATTATTATAATTTAGGTTTAAGACATCACCATTTATTTTATTTACCCATCTAATCCCCTCCAGTGAACATTTGTCAGTAATGTAATTTACTATGGCTAGATGTGGGTAAAAGGGGAAAGTTTTGGAATTTCTAACTTTAATAATATTTTGAGAATAAATATTTGTTTGTTATGTTTATACATACCGTAGTATTATACCAACAAAACAAAAATCATGAACGAAATTTGTTTTCAGAATTAATTTTGTTTATATTCAACTTCCTCTTGTTCAATACGATGTAAGAACCTTTATTTTTAGAGTTTATGTGTATATAACTCAAGAGATATCTCACACACTAGCGAAAATACGTATACGTATGTTCGCTACTGTGTAAGGTATAAAATTATTCTTTATTTTGTTTGTCTGTTTATTCCTTTAACAACTTGATGTTACTGTGCCTAACCGGAAGATGCTACCTTTGGTCCTCATTTAGGGTCCTAAATTTTGCCTATCTAGGTTCAATGAGAATATAGATCTTTAACGGGTATCAGACATCGCACAGGCTCGTGACCACCATTTTATGTTTCCTCCAAAGGACAGCATAACTAAGAGGTATTTACTCCTTTTAAAAAAAACAAAAACCTAAGGCTATCTGCCTGTTTTGAACCGTAAACCTTAGGCATAGGAGACTGTTATCCTAGCCATTACACCTCAGGTGATAACAATTCTTGATTTAAATAAGTATTGAAATTATCTTTTAAATTCAAACTTTACTGAAAGCTATATGTGTACTTACTATGTTATATTTTGTTATGTTATATCTTTCATTGAAAGTGTCTAAAGCTCCTAGGAAGTATTTACACTATGAATTTTTCTTCTGTCGGTCGGGCTTCATAATTCTTCGAATTTCGTATACAAATAAACAACACGCAAATACTGTATTTTTCATAATATCAAAAATCGCTTGATTGCAACACATATTAAAGCCGATAAAATTTTACGTTGATAAAGCAAGTTTTAAAAAATCTGGTACGGGCAACACACGACTTTCACTTACCTCCATTTTTAAAATCAATGAAAGAATTTTCAAATACAGTTACAGATAAAAATACGTGAAATTATTAAGGAATTAATCAAATTAAATTTCTATAGAAACACGTGTTTCATTAAAAAATCTATTATACTATTATCTAAAATAATCAGTTCGTTTTATGTTCATTTCATCACTCTCTATTAACTTTTAAAAGCTTGTGTATGAGATGATATTTTTTCTAAAATCTTTAGCTTTCCAACGGTATATCATACATGTATATTACTGCTCTTATGTTCAAAAACGAAAAATTGCATTAAAAAAATATTTTTTCTGTTTTCTCCTTTAGTTGGGTATCAAATTTATTCAATTTATATATTTACCTGTTTTTCATCAGCTTTAACAAGATAATCTAGTTATTATTATTGAATCTACAAAATTAAAGGTACTTTAGGGGAAGAAAATTCAAAATATCGGCATTTAAGCCCTGTCAGACCATTTTAATCCAAATAAAACCTACATGATGTTAAAGCCCATTAAATTTTATATCGATATAGCGAGTTTAATCAAAATCGTCGGAACCGTTTTCGATAAAATCAAAAAAAGGTGCAAAATGCATGGTATAAAGTGCCTCTTCTGGTAAGCTCATTTTGATGAAAACAGTTTGTCACGTCTCGGGCGTATAGTTGTCTTAAATATGAAATTTCAGTTTCATAGGACTTACCGTTTCCGCTCGGGAGTTACCACACACACACACACACACACACACACACAGACACACACACACACACAGAGACACACACACACACACACAGACCTTTTTGCGGGACTTGGTTATATGGACTCAGGGGACCCTAAAACGTGTATTTCCGTTGAAAACTGGAATTCGAAAATTTTCACGATCGCAATACTTTCCCTTACTATATATAGTAAGTGAAAGTAAAAATTCATATGTAAAAAAAACAACTAAAAGCACCTAAAAATATCTTTCTTCTTTTCTCCTTTATTTGGTTATCAAATTAATTCAACTTTTTAATTTATTTTCTTATCAAAGCTAATATGGCTATTTTTTAGTTGTTTTTTTTGGCTATTTTATATTTTTTATCTACAAAATCAAAGGTAATCTAACGAAACTACTATTAAATGAAAAAAAAAAAATCAGTATTTAAGCACTGTTAGGCTATTTAATCAGAATTAAACCTACATTATATCAATAACCATTATGATTTACATTATAATAATGAGTTTAACGAAAATGGTTGGAGCCTTTTATGAGATGATCGTAAAAACAAGCAAAACGTATAAAGTAGCTCTTCTGATTTTTTTCGATTTGGTTAAAAACGTTACTGAAACATCTGAGGCATATACCTTCTAAAATATGAAATTACAGTTTTATACATCTTATCGTTTTTTAAACTAAACTTACTACATACACACAGGCATTTAGGGGGGAACTTGTTTATGGGTATTCCAGAGGACTCCAAACCGTGTATTTGCGATGAAAAATCAAACCCCACAATTTTCACCATCGAAATATTTCCTCTTACTACGTATTTCATAATGGGAAAGTGAAAGATGAAAAATGAAACATGATATTAGGGTAAAAGGTAAGTACAAAGACTGTGATTTTCAAATCTATATGCATATAGACAGTGAGTGACTGGAAACAACTTTATATTTTAAACCCACTGCCTTCCCTCTGAACTAGTAGGCATATTACAAAGATTTTATGTCTTTTTCCCTAACTGTGTAAAATAGCAATGGTAACTTTGTAATTAAAAACGTATATTAATTTTTTTTTATCTCTCTAACAGAAAAACGAAATACATTAGTAAAATGAAATACCATAGTATAATGATAAATTTGTTTATGCCATACCTTTTTTTACCATCTTGGTAATCGAAGGGTGAATGAATTAATATATAACAGATTAAATCTCGTACTATCTGTATTTTATTGATTCTTATTTGGAGGTGAGAGGCCTCCGCTTATAACAAGTGAGGTTATTAGAAACAATAATATTGAAACATGGAACACTGGTATGTTATGTCATTACATGAGTTGTCTTCTTCTTCACCAAAATATTTACTAAAAACCACAAACTTAAGTCATTGTTTTTTTATCCCATTAATATTTAATTCATATTTTTAAATTAACTTAGTTAATTTTGTTATTATTTAACTAAATAAAATCATTTTCGTCCACGTTTAGACACCTATCATCAATATAATACTGACTAGATCAGAGCGACACCTGACGAGCGCGGAAGGAATGTTGAAGTGTATGCTACCTCCAACAGAGTGCATTACTTGTATGTAATCTAAAGCTTCAAATACATTTAAGATTTTTTGCTATTTATTTATTTAACATCCCTTTATGCTACTATGGCTAATCGGACGATGCTACAGCGGGAGTACTAAATTTTGCCTATCCAGGTTTAATTTGGATAGAGATCTTTAACGAGTACCTGACATCGCACAGACTCGGGACCACCATTTAACGTCCCCTCCGAATACATTTAAGATGAACTGTTGCAGAGATTGATAAATAATAAAATAAGTAATATAAAAGGAGTATTTTACTTAAATTATCAAACTTCTGAAGATCTGAGGGATAGTATAGTCTGTAGTTGTGTTTGTTTTTTTTATGTTTACTTACTAATATATGGAAAATATAGTATAGGAAGGTATTGCGATTATGAGAATTCCAGTTTTCAACAAAAATACACATTTTAGGCTCCCTTGTGTCCAAATAGCCAAATGTTACTCAAGGTATTAATGTAAATTTTAACGGGTTTTAATATGATGTAGGATTGATTATAATTTAAATAGTCTGACATTGCTTAAATGACCATATTTTAAATTGTCTTCCTTCAATGTACCTTTATTTTTGTATATTCGAAAAAGTGTTGATGAAAAAAGGCGTATACGAACAATGGTCAAATTTCAAAACCAACTAAGGGAGAAATTAGCGCAAATACTTGTTATTGTATTTTTTTTATTTTATTAATATTTTTGTTTACATAAAAATAGTAATAAGATAAATATTCTAAACATTTTATAAGAAAATGTTATCTTATATATAGAGTTGTATAATTTATTGCAAAGTGATGAAAAGGGCTTAAAGTTAGAAGATTGTTCAATATAATAATTTATATTGTTAGATTATTTAACCTTAAACACATATTTCTATCGAAGATGAATGCAATTCTTTAACTTTTTTTTTCAAATCTAGCTACTTTTAAAAGCTAAAATTTTAGAAAAAAAAATATGTTATATAAAAAATTGTAAAATTAATGAAGAGTGATGAAAAGCCTTTAAAAGTAATTGATTGTTTTAGATAATAATATAATATAACAAATCAGTTATCTGCCCGTTAATCACATACACCTCGCCAGTCTGGAGCTCAATCTGCTTGAGTAATTATCAAAAATTTGAAATAATTTAAATACTATCAATGCGGATAATTAACAATTATCCCCGCTACACTAAAATATCATCTATGCTTCCAACAGTCATACAATTGGTCCACACTGAAACAGCTTCATACTTCGGTAAACACCAGCCTCCAAAAATCCATTGATAAAAGAAATCGGTAATTATAATAAAACTTCACAGAAACGCTACACTCATAAAAGAACTAAACATGTGTTGCTAACTTGGGCTAGTGTGTTTCAATTTCTAATTTTAATATTTACAATTATTTAATCCGTTTCTTTTTATTATTATTATTTATTTTTTTATATGTAGGTTTTTTGTATTATTTTTCCTACTACCATAGTCAATATCAATTCAAACAAAAGAACAATTACGACAATGATGAGAAAAAAATATCAATTTAATTTCACCACATATTTAGTCATTAGGCTAATAGATTATAATTACCAAACGAACAAAACACTTTGCTAATTGTAAGCCCAATTTGTTTTTATCTCTGTTACAGGTTGTTGTCTTGTTTTTTTTGTTTTTATTAATTTTAATTTTCTTATATATATTTGAATTTATTTATTTCCGATTTTATGTAATTTGACTTTATCATTATTTTCTGTACATATTGTATGAATGTTTACTACATCACTATTACTACTGCTCATTATGTAACAAATTGTAATATTTCTCAATAAATAAAATAAAAATAAAAAAATTGTAAGGATGTCTCATCCGAAATCATCTGTAAAAATATGTACATAAAGTTTATTTCTTCTCTAAATTAATGGAATAAATTATTGAATAAAACACGTATTTCTATTTAAACTCAGTGTAATTAATTCTTTAACATTTTTACTTTCATTTCATCTCTAACTGTATTTAAAGTTCTTAAATTGATTCTAAAAACGGAGGTAAGTGTATGCCTGTGTTAAGCTCACCAGATTTTTTTTTTTTTTTTAATGGATTAAAAAATACTTCATTTTTTTTCATTTCATTATTCATTATTAATTTCATAAAAAAAAAAAAAATGCGTTTTAAAAACACAAGAATGAAAGATAGGATATTGAATTGGTAGATAAAAAGAAACTAAGTTGCATTCCTAGCTATCAGACGTTTTTTTTATCACTTTGACTGATTGAAGTCTATATCTAATTAAGTTAAATCCGCATTGAGTGGATATAGCTTTGTTTATTTAGGGCCGACACGGCGCAATATTAAAATTAATCAACCCGAGCAACTGAGAGTGCGTTTCCTTCCATTTTGAAAGCATATTTAAAGTTTACATATCATACTGTCAGACGGACATAAAATTTGTCGTGGCATTCCAGGAGTGAATAAGGAATGTCTACTCACCAACTAACATTTCTGCAACGTAACATGGAATTCGTTGAGTAAATTGCCAAGCATTTACATCTAAAGCATTTGTGCATATCGCCTGAAATGAGACTTATTTGGTTTCCCTCTTCATAACATCTATTATATCATGATATTTTTTTTTTTTGGAAATAAACAACAATTTTTATTCAGTAAAATTACAATATGTCCCACTTTGGACATTAATAGTAGTGCTGAAAGATATCATACATACTACATTCATACAATATTTACACAGCATAAAATTACAATAAAATATATACACAATAATGAATTAAAACAATACAGTCACGAATTCGCTTATACCTATATACACATACACACACTCATACATACATCACATTGAGTGGAGAATCTAGCCAGTGCTAGAACTCCAATATATTTACAAAAGGTCGCGGGGCCACTGCCGTTTCAACCTTCTAGGTGGGTTGTATGGATGAGTGGAGCTGGATAGGGATTGAGCTAGAGGATTAGGATGATGAATGAGGTTCTGGTGGAATTTGGAAAATTTGGATGGAATTAGGTCTGAAATAAATGGAACATTAAGGTCGTGGTGCAAGGTATAGTTGGAGACATAATAAGGAGCATTTACTATTGTACGGAGGACTTTGGATTGAAAGGATTGAATGCGTTTGATGTTAGTACGTTTAGCTGTCCCCCACAGTTCAAGTCCGTAGGTCCAGATGGGCTTCAGTATTGTCTTGTAGATTAATAATTTGTTGTCAACTGTAAGTTCAGATTTTCTGTTGAGTAGTCGGTATAACTGTCCGAATCGTCGGTTGAGTTCTTGTCTTTTAAGTCTTGTATGTGGGTTATGAGTCAATCTTTTGTCTAACAGTAAGCCAAGATACCGGACTGTATCTGAGAGAGGAATTGGTAATGAGTTGAAATAAACTGGCGAACAGGATTTTCGTCTAAGAGTAAAGGTTATGTGTTTACATTTGGCTTCGTTTACCTTTACACGCCAGTTATTACACCAGTGTTCGATAAGGAAAAGGTGTCTCTGAAGGTTTAAGGATGCTGTTTCAGGATTGGAACTGGATGATAGGATGGCGGTATCGTCTGCAAAAGTTGCCAGAAAAGTATCAGGATGTGTAGGAATATCAGCAGTGTAAAGGATGTAGAGGGCGGGTCCCAAGACGCTGCCTTGAGGAACACCGGCCTCAACGGGATAAATGTTAGAAAATTCTACACCACAGCGAACTCGGAAGGAACGGTTTGAGAGATAGGATCTGAGAATTAGGTATAGAGACTGGGGTAAATGGGTTTTCAGCTTGAAGAGTAATCCAGTGTGCCATACCCGGTCAAAAGCTTGCGCAATGTCCAGAAACGCACCAGAACAATACTCTTTGCATTCAAGAGCTGAGGAAATATGGTCTACAACTCGGAGCCCCTGTTGAACTGTGGAATGCTGAGGACGGAATCCAAACTGATGGGAAGGAAGATTTTGAGATTCTAATATGGGTAGGATACGTTTAAGAAGAAGCCTTTCGAAGATTTTTGAGAGGATGGGGAGTAGACTAATAGGCCTGTAGGATGAAGTGTTGTTGGAAGGTTTGCCTGGTTTTAGAAAAAGAATGATAGTGGAATGTTTCCATAACAGAGGAAAATAGGTGGTGCGTAGGATGCAGTTGTAAATATAAGTAAGGAATATAATAGCTTTCTGCGGAAGTTGTCGGAGGATCTGGGGAGTAAGGAGATCGTGTCCAGGAGATTTACGGAGGGTCAGTTTTTGGAGAAGATATTTGACCTCAGAGGGGTTAATAGCTTTAGGAGGTAGGGAAAGTGGAATTGGTGACATAAGAAAGTCTTGCACTGTTTCGGGGTGATTGATGTGGGATTCCGGGTGAGGAGTGAATACTTTGGAGAGGTGTGTGGCGAATTCCTCGGCTTTATCTTCATCAGACGCAGCCCAGGAGTCATCACCACGTCGGAGAGGATGGGAAACTTGATGGTATTTTAGGATCTTTTTCGTGATATTCCACAGGGAATTATCACGAGCTGATAGAGAGGAAAGGTAGGAATTAAAGGACTGGGAACGGAAGGTCGCCAACTCCCTCTTCAATTGTCTACAATAGAAGTTATAGGAGCGGCGATCTGTTGGGTGTCGGGTGCGCTGCCATAATGATCTTGCTCGGCGTTTGGTGTGGATGAGGTCTATTATTTGTTGTGGAAAATGATTTTGGTCAGGATTTATATTGGAGTGTTTAGGAGAGGAAGCAGTCCAGACAGCTTGTTGGATGGCGGTGGTAAAGGAATAGACGGAATTATCTGGGGTTTTGAGGGTTACTCTGAGATCAATATTATCGGTCAGGATTTGGCGGAAAAGGTTCCAGTTGACAGGGCCTCGGATGAATGATGGTGGAATGGGTTTTGGAATTGGAGTGAGAGATACTTTTAGGATCAGTGGACTATGGTCTGAGGATAGTTCACCAAGGCGAGTTACAGAAAAGTTGAGGGAGCCTAATCCGCTGTGGATAAAGAAGTCGAGGATGTCAGGATTGCGGTTAGGATCGGTTGGCCAGTAGGTAGGGGAGTCAGGAGGCAGGATATTAAAATTTCGGGAGTTGAGTGCAGACAGCAAATTTCGTCCCCGAGAATTCGTGGTTCTGGAACCCCACTGCTGATGCTTGGCGTTTAAGTCTGCACCCAGAATGAAACGATTTCCTAAGGAATCCAGGAAGGATACAAATTCGGAATTGGAAATGGAATGTTTAGGAGGGCAATATGCAGATGTGAGGGTTACCGGAAAGGAAAAAGTCTTGATTACTATGGCTGTGGCTTGTAGGAAATCATAGGTGGGAAGTGGGAGTAAATGGTGAGAGAGGGATTGGTGGACAATGATAGCAGAACCGGCATGGGCTTTGCCGTCTGGGTGGTCAGTACGGTATGTCATGTATTGCGGTATTTTGAAGTTCTGTTTAGTCGTTAGTCTTGTTTCAGTTATAAGTGCAACATCGATTGTTTTGTCTTGTAACAACGCTGTCAGTTCGTCAGTATGATTTCTAACACCATTCGCATTCCAAAGGAGAATGGATAAGGAGTTAGGTGAAGTCATTTAAGGATTTTTCAAGGCAGGGATTAGATTTGATACTAGATTTGTAAGGAGTGATATAAGCGGCATAACAAGAGATTTGATTTCGGAGATGAACGATGTCATTAAACTGGTAAGATCTGTGGCGTTTGATGGTGGAGGGATATGAGAAATTTGATGTTGAGGAGTTTTTTGAAGGTCAGGTAAACTTTGAGGGATAGATTGTTGTACAATAGATTGAGAATGTTGAGGAAAAAGTTGTTCCGGCAGTGCCTCGACCTCATGACTCCGGTTTCCACCTCCAAGCAAGTGGGCAAATGACAAGTTAGAATTTACAAGTTTAGATGGTTCTCTTCTGCTTCTGATTGGTGTAGCTGTTTCATTCGGATCCTGAGGTTTTTGGTATCTGGTTCTGAGTTTCTTGTAGATTTCACATCCCTTGTAGTTAGCCGGGTGGTCCTTGAGGCACAGAGCACATACAGCGGGTGTTGATCTTGATCTTGTACATTCTTCTGATTTATGCTGTTCACCGCATTTCACACAGCGTGGTATGTGATGGCAATAACTTTTGGTATGACCATATGCCTGACAGTTATGACACTGAACTATTTCTTTCTTTGTGTAAGGTTTTTCAACTTTTACACGGGTATAGTACAGTCTACTGAGGTCATAGATTTTTTCGACTCCTGCTGATGGTTCCAAGTCCACGAAGAATAGAGGCAGTGGACTTTTATCTTTTAGTAAGTTTGGTGACTTGCCTCACTTGGAATCCTAATTCGGTCAGTTCTTCTTTGATAGCTTCAACGGGTGTTGAGGAATGTAGGTTTCTGATTACGACCCTTATTGCTCTCTCCTGGCGCAGCTGATAAGTATGATAGTCAGCTTTGGTCTCAGTCAGATATTTTACAATCTTTCTGTAGGTTTCAGCAGTAGTCGGAGATATTTTTGTATCATTGGTTCTACTTACACAATAATAACTATTAGGATCAGTTACTTTGTTTAAATGCGCACACATCAGTTTAAAGTTTTTAATATTTTTAACAAATATCGGTGGAGGTAGTGGTTCCCTGGGTATAGGAGAAGATTCCATGGTTTCTTTTTCATTTTGGAGGATCTGAAATGGATTCGGTGTAAAAAACGGGGATTCATCAGTTATTCCTTGTGATGATGTGCTGGGCTGTGGATCAGATCCTAATGAGGTAGCTGACGCGGTCGCTGGTGGAATCATTTTTTTATTTTGTTCACGGCGGGGTCTCTGTTTTGTGGGAGACGAGTTTGAACCTGCAGATCTAGATCTTTTACTTGTAGACTTTGAGGACATGACTTGATGAAAATATCTCATTGATTAAAAAAATAATAATAATAATAAATAAATGATGAGATAAGAATTAAAGATAAGTAAAAGAAAAGCAAGCCCGAGCTTGCCGAGCTAGCGGCAATCAGCTGATCAGTGACCCTCCTTTCACTTTTTCGTGATTGTACAAAGTAAATTATAACTTTGCTTACCGAAATTTCTCCAATATTCACTGCCGTAGTATTCCTGAGGTCTAGTGATATTCTCTAGACTGAATTCAAGCGAATTCCTACTGAAAAAAGCAAAAATCTGAGAGACGATGTAACGTATGACTGTTATCATCGAGCGCATCAGCTGATTCCTCATGATATTAATCTTCCAATAAGAGTACTTCCGAGTTTTTCTATAATATTTATAAATTCCTAAAACGAACAGACGGATTATTTTATATTTCTTATTTGGGTTTTACGTATCTTAAAACGTAAGACCTCAAATTTCAAGAGAAATATTTTTTTTACTTACCTATATATAAAATATACGTTACAGGGTTCACTGAGTTCGAAAACCAAGTCCCGAAAAAAGGTGTGTGTGTGTGTGTGTGGTAACTCCCGCGAAAAAATGAAAAGTCCTACGAAACAGAAATTTCATATTTAAGACAACTATACGCCCGAGATGTTACAGCAACTTTCTCATCAAAATTGGCTAACCAGAAGAGCCACTTTATACCATGGATTTTGTTATATGATCACGGTTCTAACGATTTTGATTAAACTTGCTATATTGATGTAAAACTTAAATATGATTAATATCATTCAGGTTTTATTCTGATTGAAATAGTCTGACAGGGCCTAAATGCCGATATTTTTAATTTTCATCCTCTAAAATACCTTAAATTTTGTACATTCCAAAAGATTAACCATATCATCTTAATGGCATTGATGAAGGGCGGCTAAATATACAAGTTGGACGATTAAAGGATAAAAGATAATTTTTTTTTTTTTTTTTTTTGTTATTTATGGTTTTTGATAATAAGAACAGTAAATACCGTTGAGAAGAGGAAGATAAAAAAAAAATATTATCTGATACACAAAGTTGTAACTGGTAATGAAGTAACGCATGGGGAATAAACTTATTACTGATTAACAATTTGATATAGTTATATTTTTTAATCTGAATTATATGTTTCCAACGAAAATAAATACACGTTTTATTAAAATCAACTTATAATATTTTTCATATGGAAGTATATTTAATAGTTTTCAAAAGTCGAGGTAAGTGAAAGTGGTACGTTTCCCTCACAAGAATTTTTGATTATTATTTGTTTATTCATCGTGGTGTCTTAATCGGAGAAATATTTTCCTTTGTTATTTATCTTCAATAATAACCGAATTTCGGAGGAATTATATCTCTAATAATATGTGACTTTATCATATAGATCATTTTTTTTTCAATGCTTAAGAATTAGACAGAAATCCTGAAGTATAAGAGAATACTAAGTGTTAGGGGAGAGAGATTAGGTCAGGTTGACAGTTTCAAATATCTGAGAGCTCGTCTCAATGAGAGTGGCTACATAGACGAAGAAGTGGCCTATATTGGAATTGGAGCAGCAGGCAAGATGTTCTGTATGGTCAGGCGGGGTTGTCTGGGGAGAAGAAAGGTGACAAAGCGGACCAAGCTAGTTGTCTATAAATCGACATTCCTCCCTATTCTATCGTACTCATCAGATTCGTGGATCCTCACCACAAAACACAGGAGACAGATACAGGCGATAGAAATGAGGTATCTACGACAAATAGAGAGGAAGACAAGACGAGATAGGATACGGAATGCCACCATACGGGCTAATCTCGATGTCAAATCGGCGGAGACCATACTAGAGGAGCACTAACTGAGGTGGTTTGGACATCTTAGGATGGATCCGGACATAAGTGCCAGAAAGGCCTACGAGACCCGCACGGAAGGAAAATGACGCAGAGAAAGCCCTCGCATTTCATCGGTGGATGGTGTAAAGGAAGCACGTAGGAGGCGCGGAATAGATTGGAACAGGATAGCAGAGTTGGTACAGGAGAGAGATTAGACGATTGATTCCAAAAATATTATATATATATTGATATCCCAGGTGATCAACTTAAGAATTTCAGCAGCCAATCGGAGCTATTTTGGGCTTGAAAAATATTTAATACCTAAAGCAGGCACCTCTCAAACAAAACTAAAGTTGGCTTATATAAGACTCTTGTTCGCCCAATTCTTATCTATGGATCAGACAACTGGGCCTTCACTAAAGCCAGTTAGAACATGCTTCAAGAGTTTGAGAGGATAATATTAAGAAGAATTTTTGGCCCGGTTCGAGAGGGAGATACCTGGAGAAATAGAAAGAATCAAGAACTCTCAAGATTGTATGGCGGTCCAGATATAATTAAGTGGATCATGATAGGGAAACTCCGATGGGCGGGTCACGTGGCGAAGATTATGGAAGATGAGATTACCACGAAGACATTGGTCGAGAAACTTCACGGCAATCAAAGAGTGGGCAGGCCGAATGTGAGGTGGGCTGGTTCTGTTGCAGCGGATGCAAAGTCTCTCCTAGGCATCAGGAACTGGAGAGCTGCAACAACAGACAAGGCCAACTATCAAAGACTTTAGAGAAGGCTTTGACCCGTTAACGGGTTGTTGCGCCAACTATGTATGTATGTACCACCTGCCCTCCTTCAAGCGCAACTAAGGCAGTACTTATCTTGTCTTGGTCCTTGCTGCCGTCGGTATAAATATTGATGGCGGAATCAGGACTAGTGTTTGTGATGTTAGGCTTAGTTATATATTTTTGATGAATCGAAAGTTCATACAGAAATTTGTCTTCAAATTCATGAGTCGGAAAGTCTACTAGATTTTTTCTTAATGTTATAATTTCAATTTTTTTAAATATTTCATCGGAAAGAATGGAAATAGGTGTAATATTCACAAGGAGGCAAGATGCGTCATATGAAATGGTTTTGTATCCATATTTACATGGTTGTTTATAATTAAATCATGAAACAGGGTTTGTTTAAGTCATTCTATAAACCTTCTTTGTTCGGATTAGCGTAAGATAAGAACGTACTACCACTTGTCCTTCGCTAGGTTACTCTAGTATCTCTAGGAATGCCGACTAGAAATGTCTTTTAACTATTTTGCGTTTTTAATACGTCTGACATCTAATTAGGTATTTGATACTTACAAGTTTGGAAATTCCCTCTCTCTCTCTCCAACGCTGCATATACACAGGGTAACTGATTTTTTTTTCTCTTCATTTGTGATTCGTAACTATAATAAACATATTATATTCCTAATTAAATTTTATGCATTGAGTTATCTTCTACCTTTTATAAAGTACCGAAAACGATTTTTCAATATTAATTTGATTTTTTTTTATATTATTATGATTCATATGACCACAAAGTTTCTATAAAATTTTATTTTACCTAATTCTTATTTCTGTTTTTTTCTTACATTATATCCTTGAACTGTGTCCTTCATACATTCTGAGCTATTACGGTGTGGTTACATAAAATTTTAAGATAATGCTTAAAGTAATATAGTGATATCAGTGACGGGGCTCAACTCTGGCTTTGTTTTTTCCTTGAAACTACGTTCTATATCATTTGTTTTTTTTGTAAAGTATAATCTAAATTTATAAAATAAAATGCCATTTCACTCGATTTTCTGGTCATCGCAGTATCTAATAAAAATCGTTGTGATGCTTAAATTTTTTCTGGAGGTTCGTCTCACGCAAAAAAGCTGGGTTTGTAACAATTCGTCCTCTAAGTGCTTAAAGAAATATTTTTTAAAACGTAAAGAAAAACTGATTTTCGTATAACTCAAAAACTATTCATCTCATGAAAAATGATTATTAAGTGTTCATTTGAATGACAATCAAATTTCTAACCACCAGGAAGCAAAATTGTCTCTATCTTATCAGTGTCAAACAAAGATAATAAAATATTTATAACCAATATATTTAAGCATATTGCGTTTCATATATATGTTTCGTGTGTAGGTTCCTATCGTATTCATATGTTTCTTTGTCGTTCGTCTTTTATAATGATCAATAGGCTTAAAATCGTTTCATTTTTAAGAATATAATAGTACTTTGTATTGAATCCTAAAAAAAATTCGAGCTTATTCGGTTGAAAGGTTTCACCCTCAAGTGGAGAAAATACGCATTTATGTTACAAAGAAGTTACTTTGGTATAGCTACTTATTACAGAAATAATTAAAAGATCGATACATCCCTTGACTGAAATTTCCGTTTTCAGTCGGATTAACGATATTGCCATTATTTTAGGGAAGATTTTATCCGTTTAATAGAAATTGAAAGGGTATCAGAAGGGTCTCCCTACATCAGTGTCACTCCAAGGCGGTGATCAAAAAAATAAATAATGATTCTGCCCGAGACGGAATCGAAATCCGAGATCTCAGGAAAACCTTCAATCAGTTGTTCTGAGCAGCACCACAAAATATATAAAAGAAAACTAACTATTAGCAAGAGAAGCCTCGATTACAAGAACAAACAAATATTACATGAATCTCTTAAAAAAATGTGTATTAAATAACTCAAACAATATATATGTTCCGAAAAGTTATTGATAAATTATCAGTATTAGAAAATATAACACATTTCTAATAGGTTATTATTTATTTTATTGAATGCCTCTACCCGCAACCGGCTGATTTTCTAAGGCAGAAATGCCTTTAAAACAGTATTAATTAACATATTTAATGTATTAATATAATACACATTTTGGAAGCATTGGAGTTATTTTCCTAAGGTATCGTGTTTACCAATCCCTGTAGATGGCATGCAGGGAAAGATTAAATTAACCAGGTTTCAATAAATGACATTATTATTTAAAATTTTCATCTTGCGCCATGATTGGTAGGCGTCCGAAAGGTAGGCCGAAGCGGAGATGGGAGGATTGCGTTAAGGCTGATCTCGGAAGCTTGGGCTTGAATGGTGAGCATTGGACGATTCTGTGTAGGCGGAATTTGGTGGTATCGGCATCGAACCTTCGGGTTCGCTAAGCCTATTAATATTATATTATTATATTATTATTATTATTTTTTTATATGTTTTATTTCTCTCAGGTAACTGGAGCTTCATCTACTTCCCGGACAAAAGTCAAAGGGAAGTAGAAGGTTTTACTTATTTAAAAATATTCTAACAATTCTGCAGGTATCCAGCAGAACTGCTTTCTGTGCTAGTTTTAGATGCTTGTGGTCTAGGCCAAGCTCTTCTGTGCCCTCCTTCGTGCTTTTGAGGATTAGACCATTAGAAGAGAGAACTATTGGAGTTGTTGCAACTTTTTCCAGGCGGTAGAGCGATTTCAGTTCTAAAGAGAGCTCTTGATATTTTCTAATTTTTTCAGCTCTTGTGCTTAACAGATTGGAGTCACATGGGACAGCAATATCGACAATTCTGGCCATTTTGTTGGTTTTATCTAATACCAAAATATCTGGACGATTATGCAGCACTCTGTGGTCGGTGATAATCTGTTCATCCCAGTAAACTTTTACGTCTTTATTTTCCAGAAGTTTTTCAGGGGTATACCGATAATAGGGTATCTCTTCACCCCCCAACAATCCCAGAGCTCTGCACAGACCTTGGTGGTAAATTTTAGCAACGTTATTATGCCTCATTAAATAGTCCGTCCCTGCCAAAGTTTCACAACCATTTGTTACATGTTGAATAGACTCGTGGGTCTTGGAGCAAAGGCGACATTTATCTGTTATCATATTTTCCTTCATTATATGCCTCCTGTATGCTCTCGTTGCAACAACTTGGTCCTGTATAGCAAGAACAAAACCCTCTGTCTCGCCAAACAGTTGACCCATCCTCAACCAATCGACCGAGAGCTCACTGTCAATATCAGGCGAATTCAGTTGATAGTAAAACCTTCCATGCAATTCTTTCTCTTTCCAAACTGATTTATATTGATCCGCATTTTTTATTTCATGCAGCATGGGGTCTTTGAGATTAAGTGCTGTGAATTCCTCATCCAAATTTCGCATCATGTTGATGATTGAAGATGGGCATGTCAGAAAATACTGCTTCATGGAATTTTCTTGTTTTCGGCAAAGATCTTCAATTGAGATAAGCCCACGACCACCTTCTTTTCGTTTTAGATAAAGCCTATTCACAGAGGCTTTTGGGTGATGAATTTTAGCGTCTGTCATCATTGTACGCACTAGCCGATCCATTTCTTGTAGTTTGGTAGTTGACCATTTTATTATACCAAAACTATAAGCTACTAGTGGTATTGCCCAAGTATTAATGGCATGGATTTTATTTTTGCCATTCAGATGACTTCTAAGGATCTGCTGCAGCCTTTTCTTAAACTTAAAAGTTATTTCGCAGAGCACCTCTTTCTTGGGTATCTTAATAGCTTGCTTAATGCCCAGATATTTGTAGTAATCTCCTAGAGATTGGTGTTTCATGGTCTCTCCTGAAAGAAGCTGTAAAGAATTTCTGTCCTTTATTTTCCCTCTTGTAACATTTACTATAGCACACTTTTCAAGGCCAAATGCCATACTAATTGAACTACTGAAACGAGATATCAGTTCTAGCATACTTTGTAATTGGTCTCGATTTTTCGCGTATAGCTTAAGGTCATCCATGTACAGATTGTGACTAACAATGGAACTTTGGTCACCTACTTTTAATTGGTATCCAAGCTTACTGTTTCGGAGGATATTACTTAAAGGTGCAATAGCCAAACAAAACCAGAGAGGACTTAAGGAATCCCCTTGGTATATTCCTCGACATATTTTTATAGTTTCAGTACTGTAGCTACTGCGGCCTTTACCCACTACCATTCTTGTGCTCCTCGAATCCATCAATCTTCTTAGGAGGTTTACTGCGCCTGGGTGCACTTTGTATATCTCAAGCACTTTGATTAACCAGCTGTGTGGTACTGTGTCAAATGCTTTTTTGTAGTCAATCCAAGCCATTGACAGATTTCGTTGTTTTTTGGTGACTTGACTTGTAATAAACGTGTCCAACACCAACAATTCCTTACAGCCTCTAGCTCTGTACCAGTTCTGTACATTGCCTAAGTGATGTTGTAAAGTCATACTGGCCTCTGTAGGGTCTGTGCTTTTAGTAATAATTGCAGTGTCGTCGGCATAAGTCGCAGTTAGGATGTTTTCGTTTGTCGGTAAGTCATATGTGTATATTAAGTACAGAAGTGGGGCCAGGATAGAACCTTGGGGAACTCCTGCAGAGACTGGCTTGACTGATGAGGTCTCGGAACCCTGTCGGACAGAAAAGAAGCGGTCATAGAGAAAAGATTGTAAAACTAGATAATAAGTGCTTGGAAGTATGGGTTTTAGTTTAAAAAGAAGACCCTGGTGCCACAGCCTATCAAAAGCTTGAGTAACATCCAAAAATGCCCCAGAAGCGTATTGTTTAAGTTCAAGTGCAGTGGAAATAAAGTCCGTTACTCTGTGTAGCTGTTGCGTTGTGGAGTGAAAGGAGCGAAATCCGAAATGATGGTCTGGTAATATGTTGTGGTCAGTCAGTATGTTAATAATGCGTCCGTACAATAATTTTTCAAATATTTTTGAACATACTGGAAGAAGGCTAATTGGTCTGTAGGAATCAGGTCTGTGTTTGTGTTTGTTAGGTTTATGTATCATTGAAATCGTAGAACATTTCCATTGAATGGGGAATTTGGTCGTCCTGAGTATAGCATTGTATGGTGTAGTAAGAAATACTAAAGCTTTTCTGGGGATTTTTCGAAGCACCTCAGCAGTTATAAGGTCGTAACCAGGAGTTTTTCTTTTCGGCATTTTCATAATCTGTATTGATACCTCGGAAGTAGTAAATGATTTTGGTGGAAGAGACATGGGAAGAGGAGAGTCCAAGAATTTCTGTACATAATTTTCGTGTTGTATGTCTGTTAAGTCAAGTCAAGTCTGTGTGAGGTTGAAAAACACTTGAAAGATAGTCAACGAAGATTTCAGATTTATCTCTATCCGACACAACCCAAGAACCGTCATCGTTTCTCAATGGGGCAGAAACTTCACGTTGTTTCAGAATTCGTTTGGTATGTAGCCAAAGGCTGTTGTCGTCGGTTGTCAGGTTTTCCAGATATTTGTCAAAGTTAGTTTGTTTGAATTTTTGTATTTCTCTTTTAAGTTCATTGTTAAGTTTGCTGATGATTCGTCTGTCTGAAGGAAGTCTGTTAGTTTGCCATTGTTTGCGTGATCGTCTCTTGGCTCTGATTAGTTCCCTGATATATTGAGGATAGGATGGCGAAGTTATTCCTGGCCTTCTCCTTATTTGTTGTGAGGACCATCCAGTTGAAGTGAAGAGTTCAACTGCATCTTCTAAATCTGTTTTAGTTTTTAGTGCTTTAGGGACAGTGAGCGGGGTATTAATATGCTTACTGAACAGATCCCAATCCACGATGCCGTGAGTAAGCGACTGTCTTTTTTCCGCAAAGAATTTCTCCACCCCCAACATCAGGTTCACCAGTAAATGATCTGAACCAAGGTCCGTTTCAGTTGTAACTGTAATCGGTAGAGTCGTTAAATCTTTGGCTACAAATATGTCAAGTACGTCAGGTTTTTTGTGACAAGAATTTGGTAAGTAAGTCCGTTTGTCAGGAGAAAATACGTTCAATGATAAGTGGTCAATAGCAGATTTGAGTTTTCTGCCCCTTGGTGTGCACAAACGGGAACCCCAAGTTTTGTGTTTTGCATTAAAGTCACCTCCTGCCAGGAATGTTCTACCAAAGGAGTTAAATAGTTCAATAAACATTATAATTAAGAAATTCAAAAATTCTGAGATATTTATCCATTATGATAAATTCATTAATTCGCATTATTTCCTAAAGATTCCTTTCTAATACCGTCATTAATTAATTAATTAAACAAACAACTTGAAACTTCAGGGAAAACTGAACTTATTAGAGCTAAAGTTAAATCCAACAAGTTTGTAAACACACCATTAATTAAAAGATAATAAGCAGCTCGTAGTTGTTTATGAACATTCATAAGTACGCACTCCATTTCTTAGACCAATAAGTAGTTATTTATTTTTTTTGAAAAATGTTAATAATCTCGATATCTTATCATGATAAAAAATATTTTATAAATGTTAGCATCGTTAGAGTACTCCGAATGCAAAACTCTTAATTACTTATCTGAAGTAGTCTTCATATTTTCTGTTTGAATTTTCATCATTACCTTGTTTCTAACCTTTCTTTCCTCCTAGGACAGTTTTGCAATTAACGAATCAATAGAAGAAAAGACACTTGAAGTCATTAATTAATTTCTATGTCTTTCAATGTTCCCTATGGAATGAGAAATCTCTACAAATAAATCAATGAGGGTACGGATGATTTATCGCTGTAAAAGGTTTTAGTAATTAAAAATCCTGAACATTTAAACCATGTATTTATTTTATTATGCTCTAGTGAACCCGCCCCTCCTTCCCACAGGTGCAATTTGAATGAGGTGTCATTTATTTTTAAAAAAAACTCTGTCTGACAACTTTAAAGTTTATCGCTTTTATAGTTATAGTTCATCGTAAAGAAAAGTGCAATAAGCAAGAAAATTTGTTTATTTTATAACGTCGATTATTATATTGAATCATCAACAGAAATGAAACAAATCTGGTGCGCGCAACACACGACTTACACTTACCTCCTTTATTAAAATCAATTTAAGAGATAAATATATATATTTTTTTTTTGTTATTAATGATTTTATTTGCACCTGTAAAATGTTTACAATAAGCAAATGGGATTTTATAAACAAGGAGACATGGCATGGTTAGGCATGAGGGAGACAGCACCCAGTGGTGCATCCTCCTGATATTCAAACAGGATCTATTATTTTAGGCTAAGAGGTCCCTCATCCAACTCCTTTTCAGTCTACGCCGAGTTATGTCAGGGATGTCAGTTGTAGCCATATTTTGAACAAATTGATTAGTGTGTCCATGTAGTTTGTCGTAAAATCTTTTGTACGACATTCGAATGTGGTTTGTTGTAGTCGGAATGCGTAAGTCGGTATGAAGAGTATCGTTTGAAACATAAGGTGGTGAGTTCGTTGTCAGTCTTAAAAATTTGGATTGAAAGATTTGTAGTTTTTGAATGTGTGTCTTTTTAGCAGGTCCGTAAATTTGGCATGCGTAAGTCCAAATAGGTTTTAATAAATAAGTATATACGTTAAGCTTCTGTCGTATGCGTAATTTAGAGTGTTTATGTAGTATCGAATATAATAATCTGAGTCGAAAGTTTAAAGTTTTGCGTTTTGTTTTGACGTGTTGGCCCCATGTCAATCTTTTGTCAAAGATTAGTCCCAAGTACGTTACTGTATTTGTTTGTGGTATCTGGTGGTGAGAGATAAATATAAATTGTTAAAGAAGTAATTAAATTTAATTTCAATAAAAACATGTGTTTTATTAAATAATCTATTATTACATTCACTTACTATTTATAGTAAGGAGAAGTATTGCGATCGTGAAAATTTTCGAATTCCAGTTTTCAAACGTTTTATGGTCCCCTGAGTACAAATGACCAAGTCCCGCAAAAAGGTCTGTGTGTGTGTATATGGTAACTCCCGGGCGGAAACGGTAAGTCCTATAAAACTGAAATTTCATATTTAAGATATCTATACGCCCGAGACGTGACAAAACTTTTTTCATTGAAATGAGCTTACTAGAAGAGGCACTTTATATCATGCATTTTGCACCTTTTTTCGATTTTCTCGTAAACGATTCCGACGATTTTGATTAAACTCGCTATATTGATGTAAAATTTAATGGTCTTTAATATCATGTAGGTTTTATTCTGATTAAAATGGTCTGACAGGGCTTAAATGCCGATATTTTAAATTTTCTTTATCTAAAGTACCTTTAATTTTGCAGATTCAATAATAATAACTAAGTTATCTTGTTAACGCTGATGAAAAACTAGTAAATATATATATATAGTAAATTCGATACCCAACTAAAGGAGAAAACAGAAAAAAATATTTTTTTAATGTAATTTTTCGTTTTTGAACATAAGAGCAGTAATATACATGTATGATATACCGCTGGAAAGCTAAAGATTTTAGAAAAAATATCATCTCATACACAAGCTTTTAGAAGTTAATCGAGAGCGATGAAAATAAGATAAAACTAACTGATTATTTTAGATAATAATATAATAGATTTTTTAATAAAACACATGTTTCTATATAAATTCAATTTGATTAATTCCTTAATAGTTTCACGTATTTTTATCTGTAACTGTATTTGAAAATTCTTTCATTGATTTTAAAAATGGAGGTAAGTGAAAGTCGTGTGTTGCCCGCACCAGATTTTATTTTTGTCGACAACAATTAGTTAGTTTTATCGCATTTTCATCATTCTCCATAAACCTTCACAATCTCGTGTATTAGATAATATTTTTTTCTAAAATCTTTAGTTATCCAACGGTATATTATACAACTGTATTACTATTCATGTGTTCAAAAACACAAAAATTGCATTATAAAATATTTTCACAATTTTCTCCTTTAGTTTTTCATCAAATTCCCTCAACATACATATTTAGCCATTATTTGCCAAAGCTAATATGATGATGTGCATGGTTTTTTTTTTTAAATCTACAACTTTAAAGGTACTTAAGAGAAATAAGTATATCATCTATTTAGTACTGATAAAACGATTAACGAATACGATATCTAACTAAAAGAGAAAAGACCAAAAATATTTATTTACACAATGTTTTTGTTTTTGAACATAAAAACAGTAATATACATGTATAACACGCCATTGGAATGCTGAAGATTTTAGAAAAAAATATTATTTTATACATACTATTGTAAAAGTTAATGGAGAGTGATGAAAAGCGAATCAGACTGATTGTCGTAGATAATAATGTAATAAAATTATTTAATAAAACACATGTTTCATAAAAAATCCAACTTAAGTAATTCATTGAAGATTTCTTTTCGTTTCTAAATTTGTTTGAAAATTCTTAAATTGATATAAATAACGCTTTAATTGCTTCTTTCCATCCTGATCTATGTTTTGTAAAACGCCTAATAGATTTTAGATTGTTCATCGCTCCCAAAATTACCATTACCTTTTTTTCCAAAATTCCTAAAGAAGATTGCTTCTCAATATCAGATTGCCAAGATTCCTACATCTTGTAGGGAATATTATATGAGAAACAAAAGATAGCTAATTAGAACTAACCACCACAGCTCTCTCTCCTTGGAAGATCGATAATGTATATCTGTCAACAATAAATCGATATTAAGATATCATTGACACGAATCGATAGCTGATTAACATTCATCATCCGAATCGCATTATATTAATGAGATGGAGATCTCTTTCATCGGAAAGTATGTCAATGCTTCCTCAAGAAGCGACCATCTCTTTATTGTGGAGCCGACATCTTAAATCCTTCCTTGCAGGTTCTCCAGGAGGCGTCTTTTCTTTCTTGAAATTTAAAGTCATTGAGATGTAACAAACAATAAATTTCACAATTTTGAGTGTGAGATCTATCAAAATGAAACCTATATTATATTAAAGGACGTTAATTCTTTTTAACATACTTTTTGATATTTACAACTGTATTATTATATACAACAAGTAAATGTGATGGACATAGTAAACTGACATGGAATACATGTAGAGGCGCCACTCATTGGCAGCACTCTAAAAATATTCTAAACTAGAAGGCCATCTTCTTTCCAGGCGCCTCGGAGGATTATCAGGAATCGAAGAGGATGATAGGATAGAAACTAGAGGAGTAGAGTGAAAATGGAGTTTTTCATGGAATGATTGATACTTAATAATTGATACCAGGCTAATTTAGTAGCATATGGGATATTAAGGTCTTTATGGATGAGCTTATTTGTGACAAAGTAAGGAAAGTTAAGGATTTTACGAAGGGTTTTGGATTGTAAGGATTTTATACGAGAAGAATTTTATGGTTTAGTAGAGCCACATAGCTCTACCCCCAAAGTCGGTATCGGTCTTATGATGGTCATATAAATAAGTCTTTGTAATTAAGTGGAAGGTTGGAGCGTTTGTCCAGTAAGTGTTGAAGTAGTCGAAAACGTCGGGCAATTTCTTGTCGTTTCAGTCTTGTATGGGGATTCCAAGTCAGACGTTTGTCGAGGTTGAGTCCTAGATATGGATTCTGTTCAACAGGGGCTAGTGGAGTGTCATTAAAGAATACTGTGGTGCAGGTCATTGGTTTACGACGAAGGGTAAAGATTATTTGGTGGGATTTGTTAGAGTTAATATTAATCCTCCAATCCTGGCACCATAATTCAAGGTCTCGGATGTAGGATTGAAGATTGTGGGAGGCAGTAAATTTAACATCAATATGTCTGTTTTTGACAAAATCATAAAAAGGTACTAAATGCATGTTATAAAGTGGCTCTTCGGGTTAGCTGATTTTGATGAAAAAGTTGCTGTAACATCACAGTCGCATAGCTTTCTCAAACACGAAATATCAGTTTAATACTACTTGTCGTTTTCGGACAAACACAGCCCTTTTTGCGGGATTCGGTCTTTTGTAATCAGGAACGTCTATTTCGGGTGAAAACTCGGATTATAACATTTTTACGATGGTAATATATTTCCTTACTATATATTTCGTAGATAGGTAAGTGAAAGTAAAAGATGTACTGCGCATGTTCTGCCAGGTTTTTAAGTTGAGTGGGAAGGAATATAAGGTATAATTACCATTTGTGTACATTTTTATTTGTCCTGTAATATTATCTGTATGTCTCTAAAAAGGTAAGGTTCTGTGATTTTTATTATAACTTGAATATCCTCCAACAAACGCATTTAATTAGACAGCATCTTGTTTATATTGTCTGCTTTATTTCTGCAATGTATAAGTAGCCATTAAATATACTGTTTTCTTAATAATTACGACAATTATTATTCAATTTAACTTAATTAAAGTTAGCTTGCGTTGAGATAAGAAATCGAATAGCTATTTATGCTACCATATGCTAAAATCTTCAATTACATCTCATTAATGCGTCCCAACAATGTGTATTTTGCCGAGAAAATATTTATAATTGCCACGATCTGTCATTCTCGAACTGTGACATTTGGTTATTTTCCTGTTGTAAGAATTAAGTGCTTTTATCATCATTATTAATATTTCCCTTCCATATTGATTTAAGATATGAAAATTTACCTCACCGAGTGATTTACTAAATATTAAAAATTTAAATGTATAGAATCCTCAAGTTTTTTTTGGTTGATTGTTAATAGCAAAGTGATCGCTTGTTATGATGTGACCTTGCATCTGAGATAGTTTCTCAAAATTATCGATTTTGTTAATTGTTAGGACTCACAAAATTTTTAAATTTATATCACATCTTACTTTGAGAATGGGTGAAATTAATACTTCCTATAGGGGGTCACGTGTAGCATAGTGGATACCATAACAGAATTCTATGCCCAAGGTTCAAACCTGCTTGTGGCCGTAAGATTATTTAACGAAAAGCAAAAATCCTTAGTTATGTCGTCCTTCGAATGGGAAAAAAGGTGGTCCCGAGCCTTTGCGATGTCAGATACTCGTTAAAGATCCCTATCCTAATTAAACCTGGATAGGCAAAATTTAGGATTCCTACTGTAGCATCGACGAATTAGCCACAGCAGAATACTGTGATGTTAATTAAATAAACAAACTACCAATAAACTGTGTTGGTATTTATTTTTTCCAGTTTATTCTTTAAGATTAATATAGAAGGATTCTTACCTCTCATTAATTGCGTTTTACTAAACTATGTATGAAATATATTTAGTGAGGGAGAGTTTTACAATCGTAAGAACTTTATATGTGTAATAAAAATTGATTTGAGAAAAAAAAAATATAAGTCTGGTGTGGGCAACACCTGAGACTTTCATTTACCTCGGCGGTTAAAATCAATTTATGAACTATTAAATAAACTTAAAGTTGAAAAAAAATTAATTTAAATAAAAAGTTTCGTTTGAAACATATGATCTAGATTAAAGAATATAGCAGTATAAAGTTGTTATGTATTTATTTATTTATTTAACGTCACTTTATGCTACTATGGCTAATCGGACGATGCTACAGTGGGAGTCCTAAATTTTGCCTATCCAGGTTTTATTAGGGTAGGGATCTTTAACGAGTACCTGACATCGCACAGGCTCGGGACCACCTTTTAACGTCCCCTCCGAAGGACGGCGTAACTAAGGATTTTTTACTCCCATTAAAAAATCCTAGGACCACCTGCGGATTTGAACCCGTGACCTTTTTCATGGGAGGCTGTTACGCTAGCCACCCAGCTACAAGTGATCCCTAAAGTTGTTATGTATAATAACAGTAATAACTTTATACCCTATACGTCACTTCACTTTACATTTTATAACTTTGTATATAAGATAATGTTATTTCTGAAATCTTTAGCTTTCCAACGGTATAATATACATCTATTACATTAAAAAAATATTTTTATTATTTCCTCCTTTAGTTAGTTACTAAATTCGTTCAATTTTTATATTTATTAGTTTTTATCAATCCTACTAATATGATATAAAATTAAAAAATCGGCATTTAAGCCCAGTTAGACTATTTCAATCAGAATGAAACCGATATGACATTAAAGCCATTAAATTTTACATTGATATAGCGAGTTTAATCAAAAACGTTGAAGTAGTTTTGGGGGAAATCTCGGAAAGGTACAAAATTCAGGTATAAAGGCCGATTTTGATGAAAACGTTGCTGTAACATCTCAGGCATATACGCTTCTAAAATATAAAATTTCAGTTTTGTAAAACATTGTTTCGACTTAACATAGACACACCTTTTTGTGAGACTTTGGTCATTTGGGCTAAGAGACCCTAAACTCTAATTTGAATATTTTCGAGATCTCAATACTTTTCCTTACTATATGGCATATGTAGGTAAGTGAAACTAATAAAATCGAATGGTTGCACTAGAATTCAGTATCAGTTTAAAACATAAACTTCAAAAAGGCATTAGGATAAGTGCATATAAGAAATGTACTCTTTGTTTTTATCGAAAACGATTAAGCTGTTGAACACGTATTTTCAATGCTCTTCAGAATCTTATCATTTTATATTATGCGGAAGAAGTAGAAAGGTTCACTGTGATTTAAGAAGCAATAAAGTTCCCTTCTTTCTGAATTATCTTATCAAATATATGTCATGAAATTTATTAAAATGCAATTGTGAATTTCAGTAAATAAATTTAAAAATATATCCATTCTTCCCGCAATCAAACCTTGCAATCCAAAATCCTCCGAAAGATCTTAAATGCCCCTTTGTCACCAATAAAATAATTTATAAAGACCTAAATATCCCATTAGTCGCAGATTTAGCCCGAACTAGATATACCGCCTCTAATTCCACATTACCCGTCCACTCCAACTCACTCGTCCGCAAACTCTCATTCCCATCTATTCCTGATAATCCTCCGAGGCGGCTGAAAAGTCTCGACTACATTAAATAAACACTGAAGTGCTACTACTGGGTAATATCTTCACATGCCTGTATCAAGCCCATTTGATCAATTAACACATTTACTTAATGTATTTTATTGTTTAAAACAGTTGTAAATTTCTTCAAAATAAAAAAAATAAAATATATACTATCATTATGAGGCCTTTTCGGGCTTACAGTCTTGAGTTTTTGGGTTCCACAAAGCTATCTAATAGCTATCTCATCTTATTGTTCCCACCAGAATCGATCAAAAATCCTAAAATCATCCATGAAGGCTTTAGAAGCATACGTTGTAACAAGTTTTAATTTTCCCGCTCGGTTTCGTCCGCCCGGTGTTTTAAACTTGAGCCTACATATGGAAAGTAGAGTGTCGCCGCCTAGGATAAGTACCGTGGAGATACCGGAATTCCGCGATCTTAAGCCATTCCCGTAGAAAGTCTCGTGCCGAATAGATGGATGGAAGTACCGAGTTAGCAGGGAAGCAACCAGGAGCAGTATAAGGATATTTTTATTTAATTTTTCGTCATATATATATTTAAGATACCCAGCGTTGGTGTTATGGAAGAATATATTTTTTTTTGCCGTATGCTGGTATGCCGCTGACAAAGGAAATAAAGTATATATCGAGAATAATTTTATTATCTATGAAGAACCTGGACCTTAACCATTAACCATGTCACAAATCTATGGCGCCCGAGACCAGGACAAGGACATTTTTAAGTTAAGTTAATTAAGACATTTTTAATGGTTATATTTTGTTAAAAGGAAATGAATAATACATTGGAGGAATTAAGTGACACTATTTGCATTGCAGTAATTCGCAAGCATGGTATTAGGTATAGTCAATTGCATCAACAAAGTTAAGACTTTTATATAAATTATGATTATCGTATCGAAGGAAAACAAACATTTGATTTTTTATTTTAAAAATTGTAATATATTTCGTAAAACTTTATTGTATCGACAAAATATTTCTATATTGTTCTAATTAAGAAGAAAAACATTTGATTTTTTTTTTATTTTAAAAATTGTAATATATTCCGTAAAAGTTTCTTGTGTTATTTAATACAAAATATTTCTATATTGATTACATTTTTTATTAAAAGTAACGTTTATTAAACTGTTTTTATTAAATTTAGACTGTTTTATTTTAATTAAAATCTCAAATTAAAAGGTTTCAAATTAGGATTTTATTTACTTTTATTCAATTAAGATTTAATAATTATGAATTTTGTGGTTGATAAGAATTATTATTATAATTTGTAAATAACTTTAGATAACAGAGAAGCTAATTTTTTGTATAAAATATTTTTTTTGTTTTTTATAAGGTATCTTATTAATCAAAATTTAGATTAATTAGAGTTTGGGAATAATTGTTTTTGAGAATAATTGTTGTTTTTTGAAAAGATCCAGTCCAAAATCCGTGAATACAACTCAACCGTGACGGGTACTAAGGACAAGATCGAAACCTCAGCTGTACAAAATTCATTTTTCGATTTAGTCGACACCACTAAAGCGAATTATTATAAATTAATTAAAACGTGTACTCCTACGGAAAAGAAACCTGAGGTTTTTTCTACTCCTACTTACTCTGTTCCTCAGGAGCTACCAAGAATTGATTTACCGTCATTCTCGGGGAAATTGGAAGACTGGAATGAGTTCTATTCTCTTTTTGATTCTATGGTTCATAGAGAGAAATCTTTATCGACCATAAGAAAATTCCATTATCTAAGAAGTAGTTTACGCGGGGAAGCTTTGTCCCTTATCTCGGGGTTCGCATTAGAGGAAAGTAATTATTCCCTAGCTTATGATGCGGTAGTTGCTCGGTATCAAAATAAAAGACGGCTAGCCCGATTTTACATTAAAAGAGTAATGGATTTTACCCCTCTAAACGATTCGTCCGCAAATAATTTGCAAAGATTTTTATCCGAACATGAAAATATTTTTTCCGCCTTATCGGCTTTAGGCATTGAAGATATGGGGGACTTCATTAAACTTCATTTAGCCCTCACCAATTTAGACCCAGGGACCAGAAGATCGTTCGAAGAGCGGATAAAGTCAACTGAGATTCCCTCTTATAGGGACTTAATAAATTTTGTCACGGAACGATCTAGAATCTCCGAGATGATGGCTCAAGAAGACCGAGCGAAAAAATCGAATGGAAAAGAGAAATCCCGATTTACGAATCCCACTACGAATAGACAGTATAAGAAAGAATCCTCGGGAATATATAGTATTTTACCTTCGGGTTCCTCGGTGCCAACAGATACTGACGCTTCTGCTGACAAATCAAATTGTAATCCCGAATTCGAACGAATGAAAACCGAGTCAGTTGGTTGTATGGAAAGGTTATCCCCATCGACCAAAGTACAATCCAGAAATAGTTCTGAATCAATCGTTGACAATAAAAACATCTCAAAAGACTTACAGCCAGCTCTAACAGCTAAGAAATTTTAATTGCTGGAATTGTGGTGGACCACATGTATATTCCAGATGTTCGCTACCTCGTAAGTTGTTCTGCTATCGTTGTGGTAGCCCAGGAGTTGCCATTCACGCCTGCCGTAAATGTACTCCGGGAAATGGGCGAGGGAATCGGAAGTGAGGGTCATTCCTATTCCTACAGTTTTAGCTGACCCACTAAATACCGTTCCGTATCGTATACCTTTTTGTACCGCTAAATATAATCTCGTTTCCTCAAATGTCGCCTCGAATTCTTTAGGAAATTTTACCGTACCTCTTTATCCCGTATCGTTCCCTAAACAGCTTTACATGGTTTTCCAAATAGGAAAACAGTGCCGAAGAGGGTTGAATTACTTGGCCCTATTTGACCCTGGTTCTACCACCTCATTCGTTGGACCAGAAGGGATTAAAATTCTCCTTCAACTGGGTTATGTCGTTGAGGAAATTCCCGAGTTTAATATTTGTGTCGCTAATGGAAGTACCAGTATTGTGGATAAAATATTCTCTATTCCAATTACTGTTGGAGGTAGGTCGTACGACATAATACTGTATGCTTTAACATCACTTCCATTTATGTTTTTGTTTGGATTAGATTTTATAGTTAATTCTAATATGTGCATGAATTTTCGTGAAGCAACCTGGTGGTATCAAGACGATCCTAGCCAGAAGTTTTCGTTCCGTCAAGATGTTCCAATAGAGGAAAGGGAAACATCAATTTGTCGTATTAATTCACTTAGTTCCTCAGAAAAGTTAGATCTGGATAAGATAGTTAGTGAAGGTTTGCTAACTCTCCAAGATTCTCCGGGATTAACAACCCGTATAAGACATAAGATAGATGTTATGGGTGCTCAACCTATTAAGCAACGCTCCTACCACTACTCGCCTAAAGTTCTTGAGGCAATGTACCAGGAACTTGATCGGATGTTAGAAGAAGGCTTAGTTGAGCCTTGCCAATCTCCATGGTCATCTCCGGTAGTCATAGTTCGCAAGGGATCGGGTTACCGTTTCTGTATCGATTTTCGCAAGGTAAACGAAGTTACTTGTAAAGATTCATATCCCATGCCAAATATGACTTCTCTTTTAGACGGACTTAGACAAGCGAGATATCTGTCCAAATTTGACCTTAAGCAGGCATTTCTGCAAGTACCACTAGCTGACGAATCTAGTAAAGAGATTACAGCGTTTACAGTTCCGGGCAGAGGGTTATTTAGGTTTAAAGTTATGCCTTTTGGGCTAACCAATTCACCTGCTACCTTTCAGAGGTTAGCCGATGCTATATTTGTACCCGAACTATACCCGTACGTTGTAATTTTCCTAGACGATATTTTGGTTTGCACGCCAACTTTTTAATTGCATTTAGACATGCTTAAGGAAGTATTTCGTCGACTTAAAGCTTCAGGGTTGCGTATTAACCCCGATAAATGCAAATTTGGTTGTAAAGAAGTTAGATACTTAGGGTATTTAGTTAATAGCGAAGGCCTGAGCGTTGATCCAGACAAAGTAAGTTCCATTACTTCGATCCCTCCTCCCACCAATGTTGGGCAACTTAGAAGGTTCCTTGGAATGGCAGGATGGTATCGCCGTTTTATAAAAGATTTTTCAGCGGTTGTCTCTCCCCTTACATCCTTGCTCAAGCGCAAAGCTAAATGGATATGGTCAGGAGAGCAGGAAGCCTCTTTCAATGCTCTCAAGTCAGCATTGACTGAAGCACCAATATTAGCAAGGCCCGATTTCGAGCAGCCTTTTCAACTACAGACCGATGCCAGTGATACAGGTCTTGGAGCTGTCTTAACACAGATACAAGATGGCGAAGAAAGGGTTATCGCTTTTTGCTCACGTACCCTCAGTCCAGCTGAAAGAAATTATACCGTCACCGAAAAGGAATGCCTGGCAGTCCTGTTTGGTATCGAAAAGAATCGGCATTACTTGGAGGGATATTCCTTTACCGTTATAACGGACCATGCCAGTCTTAAGTGGCTTCTAAATTTGAAGAACCCTTCGGATCGTTTGGCTAGATGGGCTCTTCGGTTACAACCGTATAATTACAAAGTGGAATACCGTAAGGGCAAACTGAATACAGTGGCCGATGCATTATCCAGAATTGCCGCAATAACTGTGTTATCAACTGGTATCGATCATGGCTCCTCTTCCAATGATATTTCGTCTTCGGGAACCCCTATATCGTCTGATGAATGGTACGATCAGAAATTTTACAGAGTCCAAAAGTCCCCAGAATTTCGCCCTGGCTGGTTGATAAAGGACGGGCAGTTACTGTATCATCGGAAGAACTCTTTGAAGGAGAGTTGGAGGGCCCCAGTGAGGAGTGGAAAGTGGTTGTTCCTAGACACCTGCGGAGATCTATAATATATGATAATCATGATCTTCCTCAGTCTGGCCACTTAGGGATTGATAAGACGTTCGCGCGGGTTAGCAGACTATATTATTGGCCGGGTCTTTATTCGGATATAAGCCAATATATGTGAGACAGTGTGAGTTGTGTCAAAAGGTAAAACCCAGAAATACACCACCTCGTGGATTGATGTACCCTCGCTATAACAAGCAGCCGTGGGAAATCGTTTCTGTCGACATTATGGGTCCCTATCCTAGAAGCACTAAAGGCAACGTTTATCTCCTAGTTTTCGTCGATTTATTTAGCCGATGGGTGGAATTGTGTCCCATTAGGAAAGCTACCTCTTCGGTTATAGTGTCGAAATTAAAGTCGCGAATATTATATAGGTATGGTGCACCTAGGAAATTAATTTCCGACAATGCAAAGAACTTTGTGAGTAATCTTGTTGATGAAGTAGCTAAGGAGTTCGGAATCAAGAGGGAGACTACTCCTCTTTATCACTCACAGGCAAATCCCACAGAACGGTCTAACCGTAATATAAAGCAACTTATCGTCACGTATCTTGGGAAAAAAACACCAACGCTGGGACGAGAAGTTAGGAGAGATCCAATTTGCATTGAATTCCGCAGTTCAGGACTCGACCAAGTTCAGCTCTGCTTTCTTAAATTTCGGTAGAGAGCTAAGGCCTTTACACCAAGTTCTCGAGGGAGATATTCTAGCAGCTCGCGAAGAAGAACAGACTCGCTGGGCGGCAAAAGTGGCCAAATTACCAAGTTCATCATGTCGCTGAGGAAAATTCTATTAAAGCAAGTATAAATCAGAGTAGTCGTTATAATTTGAGACGCCGGAAAGATCGTTTCCATCCGGGAGATCAGGTTTTAAAAATGACTTTTCAGTTATCTTCAGCAGCAGATAAACTCGCAGCTAAACTTAACCCCAAGTATGAAGGCCCTCTTACAGTTGTCTCAGTTACGGGTGGCGGATCGTGTAAGTTAAGGGATCAGAATGGAAAGTTTGTAGGTTTATGGCATCCATCGAAGCTTAAGTTATTCCAAACCACCTGACGGACTTACCCGCTGGAGGGGAGTGTGTAACAAGTTTTAATTTTCCCGCTCGGTTTCGTCCGCCCGGTGTTTTAAACTTGAGCCTACATATGGAAAGTACAGTGTCGCCGCCTAGGATAAGTACCGTGGAGATTCCGGAATTCCGCGATCTTAAGCCATTCCCGTAGAAAGTCTCGTACCGTATACATGCATGGAAGTACCGAGTTAGCAGGGAAGCAACCAGGAGCAGTATAAGGATATTTTTATTTAATTTTTCGTCATATATATATTTAAGATACCCAGCGTTGGTGTTATGGAAGAATATATTTTTTTTTGCCGTATGCTGGTATGCCGCTGACAAAGGAAATAAAGTATATATCGAGAATAATTTTATTATCTATGAAGAACCTGGACCTTAACTATTAACCATGTCACAACGTTACAGAGTTGACATGAAATAAATATCCATCACTTAAACCCAAACTCTCTCTCGGAACAATCCCTCTTGTTCATAACTTTTTTTTTTTTTTTTTAATAACAGTTCTCTTCTGATACAGTTTCGTTGTCTCTATATGTTTTAATTCTATATAAATCTCATCTTAAATGCTGAAACGTTAAAGCTAAATACTAGTATACTAATGAAAACTGGTGAACAGATAAGGCTTACAATGAATAAGGATCAGACGAAATATATGATTAGTAGCAGAAACGGTAATATTAATAAATCAGGACATACTTTTGAACATACTTAAATACATTTAAGTATTTAGGTTCTATAATTATCTTGGAAAAACCGAAATCAAGAAGGAAATAAAGTCGCGGTTAAAGGCGGGAAATGCGTGTTATTATTCTCTCTATACTCCTCTCTGCCGCTGCGCAGTGTGAGGATTTCCTCTGTAGAGCTTGGACCACATATCCCTCTCCTGAATCAGTTCTCTTCTCTTCAAATCTAGCCCACACCTTTCTGAAAGCCTCATTTTAACCTTCTTCTCAGATGGTCCCAGGTCTTCCTCCAGGCCTTCTTCCCTCTACTCGTGTCTAGTTGGTCAACCTAGCAGTCCTACTCGGATTCATTTTAATGAGGTGCTTAAACCATTTCAATTTATTTTCAGCTAGAAGGGTTTCCAGCAGCTGTACCTCATGGTTTGACAGTCGTGTCCCAAATATTTTCTCTACTGGTTTTTCCTTCGATTTTCCTTAGTCACGTCATTTCTATTGCCTGGATCTGGCTCCAATGTTTTGATGTCCACGATTCAGAGGAGTAGAAGAAATAGGCAGACTAATAGTTTTGTTTTCATAGTGACATCTCTTTTGCTACGGAAAAATTTTCTAACTGCATGAAAAATTCAGCCACTCCTAGCCTCCGAGATATCTCGTTTTTTATATTTGAAAATGTCTATTCATATATGTCAATCCATTTTAAATCGTAAATTTTCATTCATTTCAAGTCAGCTTCGTGGACGAAAACATGTGTTGGGAAAATCTTTCAAATTCTTGTATTTCTTTAAATATCAAATCAAAACTAAAACTAAATACAACATAAGGAGTTGCTTTGTATTTTTGTCTCGACAACTCATTACTTAAATAGTCAAGAAACCTGTTTAAACAATTCTCAAAAATTAGACTTTAAACAGGGATATCTGAGGAAGATAAATTACTGGGTAAAGTGGGTTTGTATGGGCAGGGAGTTTAGAATGGAAAAAGGAGTATCTATCACGGGCTATGTCTGCAACAAATGGGATGTTTAGGTCATTATGGAGGAGTTGATTTGTGACAAAATAAGGAGCATTCAGGATTTTGAAAGGATTTTAGATTGTAAGGACTGGATGCGGGAGGAATTAGATGGTTTCGTAGAGCCCCAAAGCTCGATTCCATATGTCCAAATAGGTCTGATAATTGTGATGTAGATGAGTCTTTTGTAATATACTGGAAGTATTGAACGTTTGTCAAGTAAGTGTTGTAGTAATCGATATCTTCGAGCAGTTTCTTGTCGTTTCAGTCTTGTGTGAGGATAACTACTAATTCTGAAAATTATTGCTAATCTCCCTTGTTACAGAGTACCAAATATATATAAACTTAAATCAACACAAAATTAAATAATCACGAGCAAAGCCGCGGGATATAGCTAGTAAATCCATAAACTAACATTGTAATCAATTTTTTTAACTTTTAAAATATTTCATGAAAACAGATGTTTCATTATAAAATAAATGGGATTCCCATGGAAACTAAATAAAATCTTTAAAATGTATTTTTTTTTTTTAATTTTATTTTAAATATAAGAAAGGAATACCCGTAATAGGATAGGAACCTTTGTTATTTTTATAGTTTTTGAATCAATACATTCTAATCAAGTTTTTTATATGGGGAAATTAAGTTTTCTGTAATCTATGTTTCACTTTAAAATAACAATCCAATACTAAGCCGATTTTGATTTTTTTTTGCATTTCTGGCGATGATTAAATGTGATAATGATTAGACATTATAAAATAAACATATTTACACTTTTCGTTAAGATGAAATAAAAAAATTCTAAATCGGTCAGACAGAGATTTTTTTAAGCATAGCATAAAGGCACCTCATTTAAATTGCATCCGTGCTAAGCAGAGACGGGTCTACAAGTAATAAATTATAACAGATGGGTCGACAAGATTTGTGAATATCTTGGCATTTAATGCCACAAAAAATGAAGCACTGATAGTGGACCCCACTATCAGATATGAAACAAATGACCAGGAACAAGGCAAGAGGATTCAAGAGGAGAAAGAGAACATTTATACAAAATGTATTCCATACTTGAGGGAAAAATTTCGTGAGGGGTTCGGCGAAAGGGAATTTAAAGTCGTGGGACTTTGGTTCGGAAGCAGAGGGACCATCCCAGTAGCCACTGGATTATTTTTAGAGAATAATGGACTCGGAAAAAATGAGATGCAAAACATGGCGGAGACCATAATCTTGGACTCACTGGGAATCCTGCATCACCATATATATTGAGGCTGGTCGGGATTTTCAGATGTCCATGACCGATTTCAAAATTAGTAAAATATATGTATTTCCTATTTGGCGGAATCTCTCTCTATCTTTTTTCTTCTTTAAAATTGTCTTCGGGATTGATGCGGTATGCTATGTACTGTAGAAACTCAGCGAAGTTGAGCAGCAGATCCAAATTGGAATTTCCTCTTTTCTATTACTGTATTCTTCTCTAATCCATCATATTACAGATATTTGCTTTGTGTGCTAACATTCAGGAACATCTAGATTTTTTTCGTCCATAAGCAAATCTCTAATAAATAAATCTTTTTTGCGCATGAATTGATAGCTTTCTATTACTTTTGGGATGGACATTATTGCAATAATTTGGAGCACTTCATTCATGGAACAAAACTATGGCAACACGGTTACCTCCTCCATGGTTATCTCTTATCATAAGTTGTAAAGGTGATTTCGCGTTGCAAGCCTACAAACTAAATGATTTGTAGTCTCGCATCCTCACAATGCCGACAAAGTGTAGTTTGTCTGCCCTCGAGCTCAAAATGCCTGATCGTCATGCGGTTCATCAAGTAGTGAGTATTACATCTTGTAATATTACAGTTATTATTAAATACTCGAAAAAGTCTTATTTATTTTTGGACAATAGTCAGTATTTGTTTACTCTATGCTCCTCGATTTTACCAATATTCTTTTTACATTACCTACACTTAGAAAGTTTTGTTTTTTCTCTTTGAGAAATCAGTTTCATATTAGGCAAATAATATTTAGAAGTAACAGTACAAAAATTAAAAGGGTTATGTCATTTTGTTGAAAAACTTTGCACTGAGGTACATTGTGTTTTGGAATTTTCAAAATTTCTTTTATTTGAATATCGAGCAATTCAGTGTTGGAATCCGTCGTGAATATAGAATATATACCAAAACATAGAAAAGAATCATTATATTTCTTAGACTATTTCAGCTAAATTTACTATAAATGAACGTATTTACTGAGTCATAGTTACTAAATTATAATTGACATAGAGAGATTCGAAGTTACTTTCCTGTTGTTTCATTTTTATGTGGGAACCACATGTAATTTTTCTGTCGAGTCCGAGATAAAGTAGTGTATCCATCTGAGGAATAGGGTTGTTCTCGATGACCTCCATCAGAGTTAAAATATGTTTTATTCTTCCCAAATTGATACTCGAGTTTATATTTGAAGTTTCATGAGAAGAGGAATAAAGGTGGGAAAGAGTTCCTATTCATTCATAATCACCTTCATACAAGTTATTTCATGAATAAGATAGGGAGAGGATGGAGTGCAGAGTAGTGCCTTTGTATATCTGATGGTTGAGACATCTCGACAATATAAAACTGCCATCTTTGAGGAAATATTATTTATTTTCTAGATCCTGGGAATGTGTCAAAGATATGAGAGTGTTGCGCAAGGCATGGTGAGAACCACAAAGCGGAAGCTTTATCCTTCTCTACGACGGAAATATTTCCAAGGTTCTTACCTATTCCAGACCTTAAGACATCGAAAAGTTTCCAATATAAAGATAGTTCTCATCCACCATCCAATCTTGAACACTAGAACCTAATAAATCAATATTTATACTCCATCAGATAGGACTGAGTCCTTTCACAAATCATTTCTAGTTCGCTCCTCATGCTTTTGGAATTCGCTACCTTTTCTCAACCCGTAAAGCCACCGCTCTGTCTTCTTTCAACCATTAACTCTTCCATTATTTTATTATATTAACGTTATCAAGGAATATCGAAATAATTGAAAATATGTAATTATTAAATGACTGAAAAATGTTTGCTCAAGATTTGTTCTGTATGAGTCAACGAAAAACTGAAATCAAGCTCAAGTATGTTCCCTAAAGAGTCCCAAAGTCTTGTAACATACTGAGTTGGGCTTCTACAGCTGGATTCATTTACTGTAAAACAAAAATCGCCTATCTGCCTACTATATAACCCTTCCTACCCTGAAGTCGAGTCCCCCAAGCATATTACTGTCCTCTATACTGTCCTGTACCAGTATGTGCAAGGTGTCTTATGGCTATTGTACATCTGTCCTTCAATGTATACCTTACATTAAATTCACACATCAATTGACTGTATGAAATTTCCCAACCAGAGTAATAGAAATATTAAAAAAAAAAAAAAAAAAAACCGTTAACAATAAAGGCCCGAGGTTGCTTCCTTAAGGCACGCCAGAGTATACCTTATAACGTTTAGATCTCACACCATTTATTCCAACATATTGTGTACGATCTTTCATAAACGATATTAGTAGCCTAATATAACAATTGATAAACCCTTTTTATTTATCTTAAGAATAGAGAATGTCATTGTCGAATTTATCAAAAGCTTTCCGGAAGTCACAATAAATGACATCGACTTTTTGCTTCTATTTAGTGATTTAGATACATACTCTGTAAAATAAGTTAAATTTGTTACAGCGCCTCAAAATGAAAACATGTTGTCCAGTAATAAAATGTTTGGATAGGTGGCCTATTAGTCTATTAAAAATAATTTTTTCATAATTTTTGGAAAAACAGGTAATTGACACGGGCCTATATTTTTCTATATTACCTGCATTTCCGTTCTTCTAGAATGTAGGGTAAGCCTCATTTTTAAGAGAAAGATTAAAAATAAACTCCGATTGTTTTAAAAAAATATCTGCATTATCTATTAAAATGAAAGGCGAAACTGCATCAGGGCCTACATATTTAGAATTAGAAAGCTTATTTATTGCATTTAATATCTCATCTAGGGTTATTGGTAACAGAGGTGAAAAATCATGTGTTTCCATATCAGATCCTAAGGTCCTTAGGTCATATTTAGGAGGTTTAGTGAAGTAGACTGATCTAAAATGTTCCCTATAACCCTCAGCAATCTTCCTACGCCCAATGAGTGTTTTTTCTTTTAACTTCATGACAGCCAGTTCATTTCTATTATTTGTCTTTAATGATACGAAATTCCTCAAACTTTTCACATTATACCTGATAGAGCTTTCAATTTTGATAATTAAATCATTATATTTAATACATATCAGTCTTTTTCTTTTTTTTTCCGAATTGTCTTAAAATGGTTTTCATGAAAAACAATATTTTTTTATATTTTAGCTCATGGTATTCTTTCATTTTTATAAAATTTATAAAAATCCATGATTGAACCATGGGGGATTTCCAGGATTGTTTTAACTGAGTTCCGGTGGTGGTCCATTCGGCAGACATGCCCGTACCGTCCCAATTGCCTCTTGTCTAGGACTTCCAGAACAGAGCTCACATTAAGCTCTTCCCTGACCCTTTCATTACGGACACAGTATCTCCGTGTCTTCGCCATAATTCTTCTAGGAAACTTCATTTCCGAGGTAGTGATGCGACTTTGTAGCCTTTCATTCATAATCTAGCTCTCTGCTCAATAGAGAAGCACTGGTAGAAAGATGGACTTGAACAGGTGTAACTTCACGTTCCGTGCTACTTCTCTTTTTCCGATAACCGTGTTGCAGATATGGTAATAGACGGAATTAGCTTTGGAAATTCTTCTTGAGATTTCAGAATAAAATTTCCCAGATCTACTGATCATCGTGCCTAAATACGTGAAATCTGTCACCACCTCCATCAATTCTCCACCACAGGAGATCTGTACATCTTGAGCTCTACCAACTTGAAGAACCTTACTTTTTATGGAATTGATTGTCATTCCCTTTCTCTTCAGTTCCTCATTCCACTCCGTCACTGCCTGCTGAAGCTGATCTGGGGATTCCGCTATAAGGACTAAATCGCCAGCAAACAAGAGGAACTGTATAACAACAGGATACAGGTTCCATTGGCCCAAGTGCATTCTGGCTGTGCGTCTTTTGCAAATTGAGGCAATCTCATGTATATATACAACAAACAAAAGGGGGCTTAGCGAATCGCCTTGTTTTACTCCCTTTTCCATCCTAAAAACTTTGGATTACTTCCCATCTAAGCGCACTACACCCTTTGCCTCTTGGTATGTTGACTTTACAGCCCTCAGCAACTATTGAGGAATGTTCTTTGCCCTGAAGGCTTCCCAAATTTCTTTCCTAAGTACCAAATCGAATGCCGCCTTTAAGTCTAAGAACACCAGATAGACGTTTCGGCCATGGTCCCAGGACTTCTCTATCACGTTCCGCAGGGTGAAAATCTGATCCTGAGTTTGTCTGTTGGGTCTAAATGCACTCTGTTATTCGTGCAGAATTAGCTCCACTTTTGGCCTCAACCGGCTCTCGCGAATAAAGGTATACACTTTATAAATCACGGGAGACAGGCAAACAGGTCTGTAGTTTGAGCAATCACTTTGACCTCCTTTCTTGTGGATGGGGACTATAACATTGTACTCCCATTCCTGAGGAATTTTTTCATCTTCCCAAATTTTTTGGAAGAATTTTTGTAATGTCCCTATCAACTCTGGTCCCCCGTATTTAAGATATTCTGGGACTATGTTGTCTCGTCCTGCTTCCGCAAGGGCTAGTAGGTGTGGGGTTTAACGATCCCCCGTTCTCCTGACTTCAGTACACGGTGCATTTTCAACATACTTGGCTAAAAACATTCTATAAGTTGTAATGGTTGGCGTAAATAGTCCTTAAAACTTTATTAAAATTAAAAGACTTTTCCCTAATATAGCATAAATTAGTGGTACACCTTTGAAAACTAAAATCTAAGATTCAAAGCGGGTGATAAAATTCTTCAGGTACCAGTTCATTCTCCTTAAAAACGCGTTTTAATTCAATATTACACTGATTATCCTTTAAAAATGAGGTAAGAATAGTTAGTATTAAATCTAGTGTCCAACCTCTATTTATTCCTACTTCATTAATTGTTTGTAGATTAAAATCACCAAATATAATTATATTCTCACTTTTACAACTCAATATAATATCGAAATTGCTGAAAAACTTTTTATAAGTTGAGACTGAACAATTAGGACGGATATGAACAACACATCCCAATATCGTAATATTTCCCAGATAGATTTTTCTTTTTTCTTAATCCTTCATAAACTTTATTATTGTTGATTTAATCGTATTCTTAATCGCGATAAGATAACCTCCACCAGATGAAAGACCACTCTAATGCAAATCCCTAAACAACATATCTGGGATCAATAACCTCACAATTCAGTACAGAATCAGTCGGGTTTGTTTCCGTGAAAGCTATTACGTCATAATCATTATACACAACATTTCTATATTATACCGGAATCTTTGTTCTTCAACCATTCTCATTTTGATAATAACAAGGTAATTTACGATCATTCATATGCACCTAAAGCGATCAAATGAAACATAACAGAAAGTTACAAACTTAAAAACCAATGAATACAAAAAAATAAACAACGATAATTCTTATAAATTCAGAATAAATATGCTTGAGGATAGACTGAAGCGAATCATTCACACCTCTATAAGATTTGTCTTCAGTGAATCTAAAAGGTCACATTTTACCCACTTTTACAGCGAGTTAAAGTGGCTCCTTCCCCCCACCCGCAGAAAATATTTCCTAGGATCATACCTTTAACAACCCATCACCCACCCTATATCCATAGTCTCCTTCAATTTAAATCCTCAGTCCACTTTCTTGAAACAAGATCACGCCATTCTGACCTTTACGTTCCTACTCACAAAACTAAAACTTTTGACTGTTCCTTTATTATCCGCTCCACTCCCTCTGGAATTCTCTACCTACCCATATCCGAAATGCTGCTTCTCTATCTTGATTCAAATTCCAACTTTTTCAGTTCCTCTTATCATCCCAAGGGGAGCCCGTGGGTGAGTGGCTAGCGCGCTAGTCTCTCATGCTAAAGGTTGTGAGTTCAAATCCCAGTGCCAGCTGGACTTTTATAAGGATGTAAATAGATGGAGATTCACTCACAGCCTCAACCCCGGGTATGTGAGACCCGTCAGCCAAATGGTGGTCACTTACAAAAGTATTCTTAGGGAGTGATGACCCTCCTACACAACAAAATACATCGTGAAACGTGAGTGTAATCTAACAGGAGATTACGCTTCGAAACCCGGGACCTACACGGCCACTCACGCCACTAGAAGTCCTATCATCCCAAACCGACGCATATTAATTATGATATTAAAATGCTAAGTATTGAATTTTGAATGAGAAAAATAAGAAAAAGTCTACTGTTTAAATGTATATATTGTTTGTCAATTCATTTATTTTCCATTATGTACAACACCGTTTTCGGAAGATTTGTTATTACTTTCACTTATTATATATAGTAAGGGAAAGTATTGCGATTGTGAAAATTTTCGAATTCCAGTTTTCAACGGAAATACACATTTTAGGGTCCCCTGAGTCCAAATAACTAAGTCCCCCAAAAAGGTCTGTGTGTGTGGTAACTCCCGGGTGGAAACGGTAAGTCCTATGAAACTGAAATTTCATATTTAGGACTAATATACCCCCGAGACGTTACTAAACCTTTTTCATCAAAATTAGCTTACCAGAAGAACCACTTTATACAATGCATTTTGCATCTTTTTTCGATTTTCTCAAAAACGGTTCCGACAGTTAACAAATAACACTTTAATATAAACTTTGTATATTTATTCACTATGGAAACAGAAACATAAACTTCTTAATGATATAATATATTACACCTTTACAGTAATAACATTTTGACCGGAGTGCCCTGGCCCTAGGATTTGGGGGGTACATATAGGAAGGAATAGAGGAGGGGATGGAGGAAAGGCGGCAGAGATCAAATGGAGGGACATATGGATCACTTAGCACCCATAATGTCAAAGTACTTCCTGTAGGGGCTCAGGTACGAGAAAAGGTGTCCCAAAGACCCTTCGGAGGCAGAAGGCGGCATCCTTTGTAATAGGAGGCAACATAAATATTACTAACAACAATCACAATAACCTCTTCATAATTATAATTACAACTGTAATAGCAATTACAATAGATGAGTAAATCTCATTCCATAACTACTCTCCCCTTTAAGCACGAAGCCCCTTGAGTGCAATGTTGAATTATGTTAGTTGAAATTATTTGAATATGTATTAGAAAGGCTATTGGAAATTCTGGATAGGAAGGCTCAGAGCAGGCAAAGAAACAGTTAGTTATTTTTTTAACCTAAGCTTACAACAATTCTTAAAATTAAGAAGTTACACAAACAAAACAAATTCGAAATTCTGATACAGCTTAATTACAATTATGATAAATTACATACAACAGTGAATTATTTTTACTATCTGTACAATACTGTATGTATAGAAGATTAAGGTTTTGTAAACAATTATATAACATAATAGTTTCTTACCAACACATAAACATAATTAAATACGTAACTACAAACCTAAATTGAGTGAAAGCATTAAAAACGGTGTTTTAAACATAAATAGTGCATAACAATTATTTTCTTAATATACAATGTTTCTTAATATTATCGTAATATATTTTAAAAACAAATGTTTTTTAAGTAAGCTACGGTGAACATAGTAATATGCAGAAAAAAAATTAAATTCAATACAAATAAATTAATAATCTCCTGATGTTTCAATAATGATTGGCCTAAATTCAAATGAATTTCGAAATCTTTTAATGTTACTAATATTGGGATAAGACGTTATTTGTAATGATTTACAATTTACAATTAAAAACAATTTCTCTTCAACAATTATCTGCTGTAACAGTTAGTTATTTACAATTACGTTTTGCATTTTAATGCTGCTGTTTGGTTTAAACAATATTGAACCATTCTTAACAATTACAATCACAATTGTTGTTTTTCAAATATGGCAAAGGCAAAAATCAAATATGTCATCATTCAAGGTGAAAACAATGGTACAAAAGTGCGGAATGCATTACCCCTTATTCAAGATTAGTTTTATATTGTTTATACATTTATACTTATTTTATTTATTTTTTTTTTTTTTTGGTTTTCATTTTTCAATCTAGAATTAAATTATATTGGTTTAAATAATAAGTTTCATTTACAGGTAGGATCATTATTCCCGGACTTTGTATTGTTACCATTAGTAACGGCCAAAGCATTTAAACCTGGTGAATTACTAACTACTGAAACGCATCTTTCACGTTCTAGTTCATACAATTTATTTTCCATTTTATCATCAATAATTTTATCAAGTTCTGTTTGTAAGCGAGTAGATTGTTCACCTGATAGTTCCTTATGTTTCAATTTCTTTTTTGGACTTTTAATATTTTTTGGGTGTATTTTGATTGGTTTTCCCTTTTTGTTTAAGAATCTTTTGTTTTTAATTCTTCCTATATCATAACGTCGTGATATCTTTGATGCTAACCTTTTTGTTTTAACTACAGCTTTTCCAGATGAGATTATACTGACGTCGTCTCTACTGTGGTTAGCTTTATTTATATAATTTTCTTTATTAACTTTCATTGTTTGCCTAACAGCCTGCTGAGTTATTTTAAGATCAGCATGGTATTTTTGAATAAGAAAGTCGTGAATTATAGGATGCTCATTTAATAAAGGCGGTAGGACCCCAAAAGTTATTTCATTAGGAGACATTTTCAATTTGTTGTTAATGGTGTGGTTGTATACGATCGTGGCCAGTTGAATTAGTTCCAGTTCCGATTTTTCTGGCTGTGATAGTTTTATAGTTCTCATTATTTCAAGTAATGAAGAACTAGCTCTATTTAAAATTCCTAAGGAGTTTAAATTGTATGGAGTCGTTTCATGTTTTTCTATTTGTAAATATTTGATTAGGCCTTTGAATAATAAGTTTTCATATTCTCTACCGTTATCTGTCGTAATGGTTTGCGGTTTAGGAAAAGTTACGGTATAATCCATAAGTGTTTTAGTAGCATTAATTTGGTTGTTCGAATCAAAGGTCCTTAAGAATAAGCGTTTCGAAAAGGTATCGACTATTAGGTAAATGTATTTATTTCCCAGGTGTAGAGTGTCCATCATAATTTCTTGGAAAGGTTTTTCAGGAGTGGGAGTTATTTTAAATTTAGGCTTTGATGGGTGTCGATCATATTTTGCTTGGGCGCATACGTCACACTTATTTATCCATTCACGGACATGTTTGCTAAAATTAGGCCAATAATACTTTTTTCTTATAAGATTATACGTTTCATCAAAACCTCTATGGTATGCCTTTCCAATGTGATAATTAGAAATTAGTTCGACTTGAGCATCCTTGTCATGAACATCTAAGACCATTTTATAATACCGTTTGACACGATTAGTATAAAATACTTCTCTTATTAGGGAGCTAAATTTATTAAAAATATCATCATACAAATCGGTTTCAATCTCTTTTCCCGAGCAATATACTCCATAAGTAGTATCCGGTTGAATAATGCTAAGCAGTTCAGACTTTAATTCCTCAATGGTTTCCAATCCATGAAAGTAGATAACATGTCTTTCCCTTCCCGGAAATGGCATTTCAGTTTTATTTTTATCAACTCCTTTGGTGAATACAATTTGATGTTTTTCAAAGTTTACGGGCTTCTCTTTGTCTTCAATTACCATTACTCTATTATCGGAAGAATGTGCAGAATGGTCTGTCTCTAAATCACTGGACACGCTGTCTTCAATTGTCAATAATTCCCTTTCCTCAAGCGGGTATCTAGATAAATGGTCTGCTACCTTGTTGGCCCTGCCCTCGATGTGTTTAATTTCGAAATCAAAATCTTCAAGCATTAGTTTCCATCGTATTAGCCTAGCATTTTGTGATTTACATGTTTTCATGTATTCTAATGGCTTATGGTCCGTATAAATGAAAAATTTCCTTCCATAAAGGTATGGCTTAAAATGATTACAAGCCCATATGATTGCAAGACATTCCTTTTCAGTTGTGGAGTAATTTTGTTCAGCCTTGTTTAAGACACGGGATGCAAAACAAACAGGCAATTCCTTGCCCTCTTTCTTTTGAGCTAATACTGCACCAATCGCGTAGTTCGAAGCGTCTGTGGTTAGGAAAAAATCCTCTTCGAAATTAGGTAATTGTAATATGGGACTACTGCAAACTAATAATTTAAGTTCTTCAAATGACTCTTTGTAGAATTCGGGGTTTATAGCTACATCTTTTCTTAACGCTTTGGTCATGGGAGCTGCTATCTTAGCATAATTAGGTATCATCTTACGGTAAAATCCTGTGAGGCCTAAAAAACTTTTTATTTCTTTTTCATTACATGGTAGTTTCGACTCCATAATAACTTTAATTTTGGCTGGATTAGGTTGAACACCTCTTTCTGATATAAAGTGACCAAGAAATAACAGTTCGCGTTTGCAAAATTCAGTCTTGTCTAACTGGATTTTCAGATTATGTCTATCTAATTTTTGTAGAACAGTCTCTAGGTGTTTTAAGTGTTCTTCCATATTTTCTGAAAAAATGATTATATCGTCCATATAGACTAAAGTATTAGGGACATCCGAAAATATTATATTCATTGCTCTTTGGAAAGTTGCAGGCGCGTTACATAAACCAAACGGCATCCTCAGAAATTCAAAATGCCCTTGGTCCGTTGAAAATGCAGTTTTCTTAATTGAATCTCTTTCTACTTTGATTTGGTGGAAGCCGGAGCAGAGGTCTATGGCTGTAAAAATTGACGACTTTCCCAATTTTCCTAATAAATCTTCGATATTAGGCAAAGGGTATCTATCTGGTATGGTCTGTTGATTTAATTTTCGGTAATCGATAACCATGCGGATTTTCTTTTGTCCAGAAGCATCCGTTTTTTTCGGGACTACCCAAACTGGTGAGTTGTAGGGTGAGTTGCTCGGTTGGATAATTTTGTTTTCTAACAATGTAGTGATTTCTTCCTTGATACTTTCTCTAAAATGATGTGGATATCTGTAGTTTTTAGAATAAATCGGGTCATCAGTTTTGGTTTTTATTTTATGTTCTAATAAATCCGTCGCGGATAATTTATCATCTCCTGTTCTAAATATTGTAGGATACTTCCTAAGAATACCAATTAACGCAGCTTTGTCTTTGGGACTTATATGGTCAGCGCGTATTAAAGTTGGAATCTCACTCATAATGTCTATTGTTTTTGGAATAGTTATTCCAACTTCTTCCCCCAACAATTCTTGGTAGTTTAATTCACAAATCTGATCCTGTTCACTAATAATGGACAATTCCTTCTCATATATTCCTTCAGGGATTTCAATTTTTTCATTTTTTAAGTTAATAAAATATATACCATTTCGCGGGATGGATATTCTATTTAACCCAGATTTTAATTCAACATATTTTATATTGGGATCTTCCTGAATATTGAATTTGATTTCATTATACTTGGTTTTCATAATATTGTTTTTGAAATCAATATTAGCTTCCATATCGATCATTAACTTGTTTCCCAGAAGAATATCATAGTTTGGGCTGAATTTATATACGTAAAATTTAATTAAACGTGGATATTTCAAAAAGTGATTACGACAAGATGTATAAATAACTTCGGTTCCTTTTTTTTCACCTGTAGCAGTTTTAATTATGAAATTTTCTTTTTTTCGATAGATGCCAATAGGAATGATATCAGGATTAATATAATTGTGTTTAGAGCCGGTGTCAATGAGCCATTCTATTAGAACCGTCTTTAATATAAGGGAGTTGATTTAAGTTATTTGTTTGTAGCTCAATTACGTTTGGTTTTCTGGGTTTTCGGTTTCCTCTAAAAAATGAGATGTCATTTCTTCAATCCTTTTTTCTAATTCTTTTAATCTCGATTCTAAGGGGTTTTCGTCTGGAGTTGTCTCATATTCTATTTGATACATCGATTGTCGGTTTTCTTGTTTAGTAGGTCGAGTGGGGAAAGCTTTTCTAGCGGAGCCCTCGTAATGACTTTGTTGAGATTTAAAATTGCCTTGGCGGTAATCATACCGTTTTTGATTATTTTTCTGATTCTTCGGGTACCAATATTTTGTATCTGAGTAACTCCCTTGTCGCTCTCTATTTTGGGGACCGAATGATTCGTTTTGCTGATTAGGGCGGTAATTATTACTGCTTTTGTATTGCCTAGGCTCAAGTCTATCATTATAAAATTCCCTTTTATGGTAATTGTTACGTTCTGGTTGTAAGCCTCTGCTAAGGTCTGTACAATCGGATGGCTAATGATCGAATAGGAAGTGACTTTCTTGATGCATAAGTCATCTAGATCTTTCAATTTGTCTGCTTTAGTCAATAAATATGTTCTTACATTTAGAGGCAAGTTCATTAAAAAAAGGTGTTTAATTTGTTTATCTAAAAGGATTATAGAGTTATCAAGGTCGGGGGTTCTATCGATTTTGTATCTACAAATTATTGAGGTCCTCTCCTTATTAAGTCGCTTCAAGAAGTCAATGGGGTGCTCATCCGGGCCTATTTTATAGTTAAGTAAATTTACAATTAATTGTTCAATCGGCCTAGAATCTTTGAATTTTCTTATTAAAAACCCTAATAAACCTTCTACTGTACTGGATTCGTTATCATTATTTAATAGTTCTCTAACGTCTGGCGTGAGGCGAGATAAGACATGGTTAAGTAGTCTACGCTCATTAATAATTTTAAAGGAGTTATTTTCGGCACAAAAAATGTCTTTAACAAATCTAACGGTTTTTACAAAATCTAATAAATTGTGAGATTTCCCATCAAAGATAGGTATGTGATCATAGTCTGGAGTTTCTATTTTGAATGATGCCATATTTGAGATTTTAAGTTGGGAAAATTGAATATTTATATTATCTAATGGTGGATCTAACATAAAAGAAATAAAATAAAATATAGTAAATCTTAAAAATATTTTAAAGCTCACTGATCTGTTGGTGTGGTCTATAGTCGTCCGGTGAAAACCTCAGGCGAACTCGGCAGGATCCCTCTTCTTGAATGGGGTTCTTCGCATCGACCAGTTATAGAGAAGAATCTTCAAAGGTTCATGTGCTGACTGCAGAGTTCATCAAATCACTTCTTGATTCGAAACTTGCAGTCCCTACTTCGGGCGCCAGTTAACAAATAACACTTTAATATAAACTTTGTATATTTATTCACTATGGAAACAGAAACATAAACTTCTTAATGATATAATATATTACACCTTTACAGTAATAACATTTTGACCGGAGTGCCCTGGCCCTAGGATTTGGGGGGTACATATAGAAAGGAATAGAGGAGGGGATGGAGGAAAGGCGGCAGAGATCAAATGGAGGGACATATGGATCACTTAGCACCCATAATGTCAAAGTACTTCCTGTAGGGGCTCAGGTACGAGAAAAGGTGTCCCAAAGACCCTTCGGAGGCAGAAGGCGGCATCCTTTGTAATAGGAGGCAACATAAATATTACTAACAACAATCACAATAACCTCTTCATAATTATAATTACAACTGTAATAGCAATTACAATAGATGAGTAAATCTCATTCCATAACTCGACGATTTTGATTACACTCGCTATATCGTAAAATTTAATAGACTTTAATATCATTTAGGATTCATTCAGATTAAAATGGTCTGACAGGGCATAAATGCCGATATTTCAAAATTTCTTCCCCTAAAGTACCTTTAATTTTGTAGATTCAATAATAATAACTAGATTATCTTGTTAACGCTGATGAAAAACAGGTAAATATATAAATTGAATAAATTCGATACCCAACTAAAGGAGAAAACAGAAAAAATATTTTTTTAATGCAATTTTTCGTTTTTGAACATAAGAACAGTAATATACATGTATGATATACCGTTGGAAAGCTAAAGATTTTAGAAAAAATATTATCTCATACACAAGCTTTTTAAAGTTAATAGAGAGTGATGAAATGAACATAAAACAAACTGATTATTTTAGATAATAATATAATAGATCTTTTAATAAAACACATGTTTCTATATAAATTAAATTTAATTAATTCTTTAATAGTTTCACGTATTTTTATCTGTTTTTGAAAACTGTTTCATTGATTTTAAAAATGAAGGTAAGTGAAAGTCGTGTGTTGCTCGCACCAGATTTTTTATTAACGTTAAAAAGATATGTTTTTTTTTAAATCAAAAAAATTAAAGAAGCTTAAAAGGAAGAAAATTTAAAATATCGGAATTAAAGCCCAGCTAGACAATTCTAATCAGAATGCAACCTACATGATATTTAAGTCCATTAAACTTAACCTGGAGACCATTTTAGAGTTAACCTAAATTGTGGGAGCCGTTTTTTTTGTAAATCCTCTGGTTGACCGATTTTTATGTTAAATTTCTGCACCGTCTCGAAAATATACGCTTCTAAAATATAAAATATCAGTTTTATAAAAATTATCCTTTTTGATCTAGACTTACCATATACACATATACAGACCTTTTTGCAGGGAGTCGTTCATTTGCACTTCATGATCGCAATAGTTTCCCTTACTATATACTACATATACAGGAAAGTGAAATCGATTCACATCTTATCTAAAAATACACAACACCTAGTATAAATATGTAGCGAGATATAAGGAAAATGGATTTAAGGTTTATCCTGGTCTTAATTGGTCGGACACGTGGTTGACCTTGAAAAAGCTAAGATTTTATTTGAGTTCTTCTTTCTCTTCCTCCTTTTTGCCACACAGCGTGGAGGTTATTTCAGGACTATATAACTTATTTAATTATTGATTATGACATAATAAAACTTGCTGCTATACTGGAAGACCCTTCTCTGAGGAACCGATATTGTCTAGGGAAATATCCTGCCCATCCTTTCAATCAAATACCAAAGAGAATAACAAGCGTTTCAACTGATTATTACGAGGCATGTTTTTTAAGTAAGTACCGTTTTAGAATAAAAAAAAAAAAGACGTGCAAAGATATCGCAATAATTTTATTTTTACATGAAAGCCTGTACCTTAATCTACTTTTCTACATAATTTCCATGAATTTTGAGGCACTTGTCATAACGCAGCACCAGTTTTTGAATGCCCTCCTCAAAAAATTCTGCCGCCTGACTTTTTAACCAATGCATCACAAATGTTTTGACTTCGTTATCGTCTTGAAGACGCCAACCGCCCAGGTGTTCTAAAAGTGTAGGAACAAATGGTAGTCGCTGGGCGCCAGATCAGGGCTGTATGGAGGATGATCTAGTGTTTCCCATTTAAATGATTTGATGAGATCTTTGGTCCGATTAGCCACATGCAGCAAAACGACACCCTTACTCAACTTGCCACGTCTTTTGTTCTGGATTGCACGACGCAGATTTTAATGCACAAGTCAGGCGGCAGAATATTTTGAGGAGGGTATTCAAAAACTGGTGCCGCGTTATGACAAGTATAGTATAAATATATAGAAAAGTAGATTAAGGTACAGGCGTTCATGTAAAAATAAAATTATTGAGATATCTTTGCACGTCTTTTTTTATTTCCAAAACGGTACTTACTTAAAAAACATGCCTCGTATATTCTAAATATCTTCTCCAATACATATACATATACATATTCTCGAACTACATACACTGCTGCTGTAGCTACCAATGCATCCCTTGGTACACTTACATGATATTGTGTTGTGCACCTAAGGTGCGACTAACGGTGATGCTATGATGATGATAAGGACGAGGTAGATAGGCAGATGGATGAAATGCCACCGCTAGCCGCTGTACTTATTCCGCTCGGCCATTAAATCACACCCCCAAAAGAAGAAAATGCTTTTCAACTGATGGATATATACTAAATCACTTCTCCAATGTACATTTTTAATTAGGTATATTAAATTTTACTGTAGTTGTAAGTTTAATTGTAGGTACCTACTAAACATTAATATAATGGTGCCAAAAACTATTTCTATTTATCCAAATTTTTTTGTTCACCCCTACCATGCCTTTGAATGCTATATGGGGGATTTCTGGCCAGGGGTAAGGGCGATGGAATAATGCTGAGATAAAAACCTCCCAGGAACCGAGTCTCGAACTCGTAATTATTTAGTTTCAAATTATGGTCCTGGACACATGTGTGTTATCCGTAAGTAGTGACCCAACGGTTGCATCACAATTCCTGGAAAATTAAAATCAATCCCAATAAATCCCATCAAATTACCTTTTACCCTTCGCCGCAAGCCTATGAATACCTCCGTATAATACAGATCCGCTACCTTGGACTCCATCTAGACAAGCGCCTTACTTGGAATCCTTACACTAGACTGAAACGACAAGAAACTGCCTGCAGATACCGCTTACTACAAGATTTACTAGACAAATGATCAAAACTCTCTATTTACTACAAAAAAAACTCATTTACATCACGATTATCCGACCTATTTGGACCTATGGCATTGATCTATGAGGGTCCACTAAACTTTCAAACTCCTCCCGCATCCAATCCTTGCAATACAAAATCCTACAAAAAATCCTTAATGCTCCTTACTTTGTAACTAATAAACTCATCCATAGAGACCTAAATATTCCACTGGTTGCAGACTTGGCCCGCGATAGATACCCCTCCTTTAATTCCAAACTACCTGCCCACTCAAACCCGCTTGTCCGTAACCTCTCATCTACATCTATTCCCGGTGATCCACCGAGGCGTCTGAAAAGACGGTGGCCTCGAGACCTGCTCATAAAATAAACAATGAAGTACTACCACTGGATAGATTCTTTACATGTCTGTTCATGCCTGTTATTGTAATTTAGCCATTTTACTTATTGTATTTGTATATACAGTTGTAAAAAACAATAAAATATATTGTAAAAAAAAAAAATTATGGTCCTCTGTGGGTGCTCTAGGCAACAAGCGTTCAAAACAACGCGCGCTAACCCACTCAGCAATCCCACTCCTCCCTATTTATCCAACCTAGACTTTCTCCTATTTTTCTTAAACTATTCCGAGCCTAATATGTCGAATATTATAAATCAAAATTAAAGAATATTAGAGAATATGTTATTCCAAGTAAGAGTACTGCATCAGTTACTGCAGAATGCTTAAAATTCGATCTATCAAGCAAATATTATTTCCAACCGTAGGACGGGTGTAGAGGAAAAATCGAAAAAAAATAATTTTTTTGAAGGTTCGTACTAGATAAATTTGAAATTTAGAGATGCTTTTAGAATCGAAATTTGATGCACTACACCTTTCATTTTATATTCTTTTTCGATTTGGATAGTTGTTTCAAAGTTATAGTTGTCTCTTAGTGGCCAAATTGGGTTTTTCAACAAAAATGGAAAAAATTGACTATTTCTAACGAACTCTTGAGGCAATATCACTGAATTAAATTCAATAACTAAGGTAACTTAAAAAAAACAAAAAAAAAACGTTCTTTTATGTTGGAAAGATACTTACTATCTGTAGAAAGCACCGTTTTCGAAATTTAGATGAAAAACTGACAAAAGTGCGAAAAATTCGAGGTTTTTCAGCGCCAAAAAGTTGATCTCATCACATGTGATGGTGCAAACTTAGGTTACTTTTATTTAGGACCATTAAGAGATATTAAAACGATTTCCAGCTTAGTCCAAATTAATTCCCACAAACCTTGAATTTTAGCCTTAGTTAATTGCGCAATTTGGAAACGTGGGTACCTCGCTTCAGTCACGTGTAACTTACATGTATTAACCAATTGATCTAAGATCATAGGAAAGACGAAACTACTAAAGTCAATTTATATTCAAGACGAATGGCCAATCACTAATGTTATTTCCAATACTTATTATCTGTAGGAATCACAGTTTTCGATTTATAGATGAAAAACTGACAAAAGTGCGAAAAGTTCGAGGTTTTTCGGCTCCAAAATGTTAAGCTAACCACTACCGATGGTGCAAAATCAGATTACTATTAGTTGGGATCATTGAGAGGTATTAAAATTATTTCAAACAAATATCCTTATTTTACTGGGCTAACACATATATTGATGGGTTTAATACATTGGCCAAGCTGCGTTCAACGTAGGATGGACAAGACCATCCCCAACAGAAGAAGAAGGGGAAGCTGGTAGTGACTTAGGGGAGGCATCAATGAAAACTACTTTTACGCCCAATATTAAAAATGTCAAAAACTCCAAAATCTTGAGATTTATATTGGTTTCATATGCATGTCGTATATTATATCCTACCGATATCCGCGTTATCGTAAGGCAGGGAAGCGAGAAATAAAAAAATAAAAAAATTGCTTATAGGAGATAATAAACCATAATATAAATATTTCGTATGAGTAACACACAACTTTCACTTACCTCGGCTGTAAAAATTTATTATAATAGTCGAGATATGTGACATCTCATATATATATATTGGGTTGTTTCACATGAAATGTCCGTTTTTATAGTTTCTGAAATACATGAAGGATTTTGCAGGTCTCTGTTGTTTTCTTCCGAATGTTTACATATTTAAAGTAAACAGTTACTAATCCTCTACCTTTGTATTATAAACATTAGCTTCAATCAATTACCCACTTTTAAGTATACCTCTAAATATGAACAGGAAAACACGCGATTTTCGAGTAATATTTTTGTACGAGTTTAAACTTGGCCATTCAGCAGCTGAGGCCGCTAGAAATATTTGCAAGGCGTTTGGGGAAGGGAGTGTTAATGAACGGACCATTCGCCGTTGGTTTGCTAAGTTTTCAGCTGGGGATACCGACTTGGAAAACTTGCCCTGAGGAAGACCTTCGTCCGTAATAGACAACGATGTCCTCAAACTTACAGTAGAACTTGTCTCCAATAGATTACCACCTGTTCAGGAATTCAGACAACTTCGTCAAAGGAAAACTTTTTGAAACTGATGATCAAGTAAAAAGTGCGTTTTCAGATTTGGTTTCACTTCAAAGCTCAGTTCAGAGATATAAAAGTTGGTGTCACGTTGGGAAAAATGTGTAGAAAAATAAGGTAAATACTTCGAATAAAATTATCTTGTTTTCATATCGTATTTTTAATAAAAATCCTTTACCTTGAAAACGGACATATCACGTGACACAACCCAATATATATATATATATATATATATATATTAAAATGTTATAAAATTAACAGTAGTAATAGTGATACGAGACCACATTCATACAGTAATTAGAAAACCATTGATTAAGTCGAATTACAGAAAAATGGAAGATAAAAAAACATTATATACAGCAGAAAAAAAATACAACCGATCATTAAAATAAGTTATGCATATTAACCCTCGATATTGTACAAACTTCCTAATTCGAGAGGTTCCGTATTAAGTTGATATTTAAGGCATTATATATCTGTGGCGGTCGTGAATAACTGGATAACTCGAGTTATATTAAAAAATCTGGTGCGGGCAACACACGACTTTCACTTACCTCCATTTATAAAATCAATGAAAGAATTTTTAAATACAGTTAGAATAAAAATACGTGAAACTATTAAAGAATTAGTTGAATGGGATTTCTAAAGAAACATGTATTTTATTAAAAAATATATGATATTATTATCTAAAATAATCAGTTAGTTTTATCTACATTTCATCACTCTCTATTAACTTTGAAAAGCTTGTGTATGAAATAATATTTTTTCTAAAATCTTTAGCTTTCCAACGGTATATAATACATGTATATTACTGATCTTATGTTCAAAAATGAAAAATTGCATTAAAAAAACATTTTTTCTGTTTTCTCCTTTAGTTGGGTATCGAATTCATTCAATTTATATATTTACCTTTTCTTCATCAGTGGTATCAAGATAATATAGTTATTTTTATATAATCAACAAAATTAAAGGTACTTTAGAGAAAGAAAATTTAAAATATCGGAATTTAAGCCCTGCCAGGCCAATTTAATCAGAATGAAACCTAATGATATTAGCGCCTATTAAATTTTACATGGATATAGCGAGTTTAATGAAAATCGTCGGAACCGTTTTCAAGAAAATCGAAAAAAAGTGAAAAATGCATGGTATAAAGTGGCTCTTCTGGTAAGCTCATTTTGATGAAAAAGGTTTTGTAACGTCTCGGGCGTAAATTTGTCTTAAATATGAAATTTCAGTTTCCGCCTGAGAGTTACCACACACACAGACCTTTTTGCGGAAATTGGTTATTTGGACTCAGGGGACCCTAAAATGTGAATTTCCGTTGAAAACTGGAATTCGAAAATTTTCACGATCGCAATACTTTCCCTTAATATATATAGTAAGTGAAAGTAAAATGAGTTAACTCTACGTATCCCTCCCTCAGACCGTTTTCACGTCGTGTTAAACTGGTTAAAAAAATTTCTTGGTGGAAGAAATTTCAGGTGGAAAGTATTTTCATATTTGTTAATTACTCTATTTTGGGTATTACGTAAAACTTTAAGTCGCTCCCCTGTAAAATGAAAGATTTTGACTTAACCACTTATTCACGACCGCCACAGATATTATATAAATATATTGTTTTTATTCTCTTAAAATTGACAATATACGGTGGGAGATAGCCCGAGACGATCCGTCAAAATCATTTCCCGATAATGATTGATCCTTCTCTATTCGTGAACGTCACGGATTGAAGTTGCTGAAGTTTCGGTGGGGAGAAGGCAGGAGTGCGCGCCAGTAGTGAGTGAGGTCTGAAGCTGAGGAGGTGTCTAACGCTAAGGTAACCTGTCTGCGAAATCACGTAAAAATGTAAACATTTATTTTTCAATGAGAAATCAAAAAATAATCTGGTGCGTGCAACACAGAACGTTCATTGACCTCCATTGTTAAAAACTCTCTAAGAATTTTTAGGTACAGTTAAATGATAAATATATGAACAAAGGATAAAGAATTGATTATATTAGGTTTCGATATGAAAATTATAACACAGTCTATTATATAATTACCTTCAACAGTCTCTTTGTTTTATCGGCTTTTCATCACTCCAATAACTTTACAATTGTTTATAAGATATCGTTTTATCTGAATTCCTTAGCTTTCCAATAGTAAATTTTATATCTATAATCCTGTTTATCCTATGTTCAAAAACACAAGTATTGCTAATTGAATTTAATTGAATATTATATTCGTTCAACTTCTATATTTAACTGTTATATATCAATGATAATAAGATTATATATATATATTTTTTTTAATCTGAAAAACTACAAGTGACCAAGTCCCGCGAAAAAAGGTCTGTGTCTATGTGTGTCCGTGTGTGGTAGGTCTAGCGCAAAAACGAGAAGTAGCATGAAAGTGAATTTCATATTTAAGACAACTATCCGCCCGACCTTTAACAGTATTTTTTTTTTATTTTATTTTTTTTTTTTATTAAAATCAGTTTACTAGAAAAGCTACTTCATTCTATGCATTTTGCACCTTTTTACCATTTAAAAATAAAGGCTCTAACGATTTTGTTTAAACTCGCTAAATCGATATAAAATTAAATTAGCTTAAATATAATTCATTCTAATTGAAATAGTCTGACAGGGATTCATTGCCGATATTTTAAATTATCTTTTGCTTAAGTACGTTCACATTATCTTATTGATAAAAAACGGATAAATATTATCTTTTACACAAAATTGTAAAAGTTAATGGAGAAAAATGATTGTCGTAGATAGATTATTTTATAAAACACATGTTTTTATTGAAACTCAATGCAATTAATTCTTTAACAGTTTATTTTCACTTCTATCTATCTCAAAGCCTTAAACTGATTTTAACAACGGAGGTGAATTGAAAGTCGTGTGTGGCGTGTAAAATATTTTTAACGATAAACAGCAGTTCGAAAAATAAGAAAAATACAATTGCTTTCAGTTTATTTCTACTAACATGTTAGCAAGTTTGTTTGTTTATTCGCTTAACGTCACTTTTATGCTACTCGGATGATGGTATAGTGAGAGTCCTAAAATTTGTCTATACAGGTTCTATTAGGAAAGGGATCTTTTAACGAGTACCAGACACCGCACTGGGGGGCCACCTTTTAACGTCCCCTCCTAAGGACGGCATAACTAATTCTAGCAGGTTTGAACTAGTGATCAGGTTGTAAGCTGTTATGCTAGCCACTACGCTATAGATTACCCCTATGTTGGCAAGTTTTCCGTTCCATCTTAATAGTATCCAGAATCTTTTTAATTTATAAATTCAGAAAACCCAATTTTTAATTCTCTTGGATATATATATATATATTTATTTTGTTTTGTTAAAAGTAGTCTATGTGTCTAAAACCATAGTAATCAGTTGGCGTGTTAAGAACCTGTTGACTGAACTGGGGATGAAAAATATGGAACCAGCTTTTATAGAACCCGTGAAACTTCTGCCACTCTGGAGAAAATGATTTTGTTCAAAGTATACCTGAAATCACTATCAAGGATGACATGCTCAGTGATGACATGAGAGCCATAAGCCTGGACCACATAAATTCCAATTACCCAAGTCATGATTGGATCAGAATATGGTTCAGCCACTGAAGCAGCTAAGGATGGAGTTGCAGGAAATTCATATTGAATTTCCTGATGGAAACACTACTGAAAAATGCTTCCCTACTTGCCGCACATCAACGAATTATCGGGCGGAACAGGAGGCTATCTCAAGTGCCGTTCAAAACCATTTCCTCACTTCCGAATCTATAGGATTAAAAAGTGGTGTTTCTGACGGATGCAGCATGGCTTCTCCGAAAGCTGTTGACAGGATGGAATAAGACCTATAGTGAACTGGCAATAGAGTTTGGTAAACTGAATGAAAACACTAGGAAACTGGTTTTACAATCTATTCCTGCACATTGATGCATCAGAGGAAACGAGAAAGCTGACGAGCTGGCTAAGGCTGTGTCTCTCCAACCACAAATAGATGCTTCACTTTCACTAGATGATTTAGCCGCCTTTTATCAATCCTAATAAGATGGTATGGGTAATTCTTCTTAATCTATAAAATTAAAAGGTACTTTACAGGAAGCAAATATCGGACTTATCACACAGACACACAAACACACTGACATTTTTGCGGGACTTGGTCGTATGGACTTAAGGAACTCCAAAACGTTATTTTTGTATATGTATGTATATATATGTTATATTTCATATATAGGAAAGTAAAAGTAAAAATTAAAGAGACATAAATTATGTTCATTTATTTCAATTTCTTTTTAATGTCTGTTATATCATTTTAATAATTAAAAATTACAGGAAAATATTGTTACGAATTTGTAAATTATTATAATCTAATTCTAAAATTTATTATTAAGTTTTAGTTTATCAGCCTTTGAGAATGAAGTAAATATTGTTAGAAAATGTAAAATTTCTAATGCATTAAAAATTGAACGAAGTGCTTGTTGTAACATTAATCTCTTTATATACGAGTATAAAATGATGATTTTGGTTTCCGCAAACTCTTTCTAAGCCACTGGACAGTATCTAAATACGGTTTTCCGCATCATCTAGAGGATTTTTTCTGGAAGGTTTATAAGTAAAATACATTACAACTATGTTTTTCTTTCGGATCAAAAATTTAATTTTCTGTAACTTAGTCATCTATAAATTATTCCTGGAAAATAAGCAGAAATACTGGCCTATAATATATTGTTGGAAACCACAAGTTAAAATACGTTAATATTAATAACCCAGAAACGTATAATCATATGTTCTTGGTAAAGCGGGAGGTTATAATAGTTAAATATTGCCAACGTCGTACAGGATTCGAAAGATTTTAGAAACAATATTATGTACCGAATTGTAACATAAGTAAGTTGGTAATAATCTACAAAACTAATTATTGTAAATTTCATTCTATTTCACGAAAAGCAGATGTTTCACCGTAAACTAAATGGAATTCCTATGGAAACTTAATTTTTTTTTTTTGTTTTTAAATATTTTTATTGACATTTACAACTGTATTTTGTAATACGACAAGTAAATATGTTGGTAATGATAAAATAAATGAAAAAAACAAGAAGAGAAAATGCCCATTGGCATCACTCCACTAGGTAACTAAACTAGAAGGTCTCGAGGCCATCTTCTTTTCAGGCGCCTCGGAGGATTGTCAGGAATTGAAGAGGAAGCAAGGATTGAAACTAGAGGATTAGGGTGGGAATGGAGTTTGTCATGGAAGGATTGATACCTGGTTCAGGCCAAATCAGCAACATATGGGATGTTAAGGTCTTTATGGATGAGTTTATTTGTGACAAAACTTAATTTAACTTTCAAAATATAATTTAAATGGTTCATTTCAAATATAAAATAGCAGTAATAAACCGGATAAAATAGAAACCGTTGTTATTTCTGTAATTGTTTTTATTTTTATTTTATATGTATCTTCTCTAAAAATATAAAATCATACCACGATTTTCTTTTCCGTAAACTCCTTCTAAACCACTGAAAATACATCTTTAGCTCTAAAATAAATGGGATTCTCATGGAACCTAATTTGATTAATTAAAATGTTTTATAATTAGTTTATTTAAAATGTTAAATAGTTGTAAACCTACTAAAATATGAACCTTTGTTATTTCTATAGTTTTTGTATAGTAATACATAAATAGCAATCAAGTTTTCTTAATATAGGAAAATTAAATATTCCGTTATATGTGCTTCACTATTAAATAACAAACAAATAAAATTAAATAATTTTCATTTTAGCCGATGATTAAATATAATAATCAATAGACATTATAAAATAAACATATTTTCTTGCTAATTACAATTTTTGTTAAGATAAACTAAAATTCCTAAAGTGATAAGGATCAGCTGATCGCTCGATGATAACAGTCATACGTTACATCGTCTCTCAGATTTTTGCTTTTTTCAGTAGGAATTCGCTAGAATTCAGTCTGGAGAACATCACTAGACCTCAGGAATATTACGGCAGTGAATATTGGAGAAGTTTCGGTAAGCAAAGTTATAATTTACTTTGTACAATCACGAAAAAGTGAAAGAAGGGTCACTGATCAGCTGATTGCCGCTAGCTCGGCAAGCTCGGGCTTGCTTTTCTTTTAATTATCTTTTTTTTATCTTTAATTCTTATCTCATTATTTATTTATTATTATTATTTTCTTAATCAATGAGATATTTTCATCAAGTCATGTCCTCAAAGTCTGCAAGTAAAAGATCTAGATCTGCAGGTTCTAACTCGTCTCCCACAAAACAGAGACCCCGCCGTGAACAAAATAAAAAAATGATTCCACCAGCGACCGCGTCAGCTACCTCATTAGGTTCTGAACCACAGCCCAGCACATCATCACAAGGAATAACTGATGAATCTCCGTTTTTTACACCGAATCCATTTCAGATCCTCCAAAATGAAAAAGAAACCATGGAATCTTCTCCTATACCCAGAGAACCACTACCTCCACCAATATTTGTTAAAAATATTAAAAATTTTAAACTGATGTGTGCGCATTTAAACAAAGTAACAGATCCTAATAGTTATTATTGTATAAGTAGAACCAATGATACTAAAATATCTCCGACTACTGCTGAAACCTACAGAAAGATTGTAAAATATCTGACTGAGACCAAAGCTGACTTTCATACTTATCAGCTGCGCCAAGAGAGAGCATTAAGGGTCGTAATCAGAAACCTACATTCCTCAACACCCGTTGAAGCAATCAAAGAAGAACTGACAGAATTAGGACTCCAAGTGAGGCAAGTCACCAACGTTCTAAAAGATAAAAGTCCACTGCCTCTATTCTTCGTGGACTTGGAACCATCAGCAGGAGTCGAAAAAATCTATGACCTCAGCAGACTGTACTATACCCGTGTAAAAGTTGAAAAACCTTACACAAAGAAAGAAATAGTCCAGTGCCATAACTGTCAGGCATATGGTCATACCAAAAGTTATTGCCATCACATACCACGCTGTGTGAAATGCGGTGAACAGCATAAAACAGAAGAATGTACAAGATCAAGATCAGCACCCGCTGTATGTGCTCTGTGCCTCAAGAACCACCCGGCTAACTACAAGGGATGTGAAATCTACAAGAAACTCAGAACCAGATACCAAAAACCTCAGGATCCGAATGAAACAGCTGTAGCAACCAGAAGCAGAAGAGAACCATCAAAACTTGTAAATTCTAACGTGTCATTTGCCCACTTGCTTGGAGGTGGTAACCAGAATCATGAAGTCGAGGCTCTGCCGGAACAACATTTTCCTCAACATTCTCAATCTATTGTACAAGAATCTATCCCTCAAAGTTTACCTAATCTTCAAAAAACTCCTCAACATCAAATTTCTCATATCCCTCCACCATCAAACGTCACAGATCTTACCAGTCTAATGACATCGTTCATCTCCGAAATCAAATCTCTTGTTATGCCGCTTATATCACTCCTTACAAATCTAGTATCGAATCTAATCCCTGCCTTGAAAAATCCTTAAATGACTTCACCTAACTCCTTATCCATTCTCCTTTGGAATGCGAATGGTGTTAGAAATCATACTGACGAACTGACAGCGTTGTTGCAAGACAAAACAATCGATGTTGCACTTATAACTGAAACAAGACTAACGACTAAACAGTACTTCAAAATACCGCAATACATGACATACCGTACTGACCACCCAGACGGTAAAGCCCATGCCGGTTCTGCTATCATTGTCCACCAATCCCTCTCTCATCATTTACTCCCACTTCCCACCTATGATTTCCTACAAGCCACTTCCATAGTAATCAAGACTTTTTCCTTTCCGGTAACCCTCACATCTGCATATTGCCCTCCTAAACATTCCATTTCCAATTCTGAATTTGTATCCTTCCTGGATTCCTTAGGAAATCGTTTCATTCTGGGTGCAGACTTAAACGCCAAGCATCAGCAGTGGGGTTCCAGAACCACGAATTCTCGGGACGAAATTTGCTGTCTGCACTCAACTCCCGAAATTTTAATATCCTGCCTCCTGACTCCCCTACCTACTGGCCAACCGATCCTAACCGCAATCCTGACATCCTCGACTTCTTTATCCACAGCGGATTAGGCTCTCTCAACTTGTCTTTAACTCGCCTTGATGAACTATCCTCAGACCATAGTCCACTGATCCTAAAAGTATCTCTCACTCCAATTCCAAAACCCATTCCACCATCATTCATCCGAGGCCCTGTCAACTGGAACCTTTTCCGCCAAATCCTGACCGATAATATTGACCTCAGAGTAACCCTCAAAACCCAAGATGACCTAGATAATTCCGTCTATTCCTTTACCACCGCCATCCAACAAGCTGTCTGGACTGCTTCCTCTCCTAAACACTCCAATATAAATCCAGACCAAAATCATTTTCCACAACCTATTATAGACCTTATCCACACCAAACGCCGAGCAAGATCATTATGGCAGCGCACCCGACACCCAACAGATCGCCGCTCCTATAACTTCTATTGTAGACAATTGAAGAGGGAGTTGGCGAACTTCCGTTCCCAGTCCTTTAATTCCTACCTCTCCTCTCTATCAGCTCGTGATAATTCCCTGTGGAATGTCACGAAAAAGATCCTAAAATACCATCATGTTTCCCATCCTCTCCGACGTGGTGATGACTCCTGGGCTGCGTCTGATGAAGATAAAGCCGAGGAATTCGCCACACACCTCTCCAAAGTATTCACTCCTCACCCGGAATCCCACATCAATCACACCGCAAAAGTGCAAGACTTTCTTATGTCACCGATTCCACTTTCCCTACCTCCTAAAGCTATTAATCCCTCTGAGGTCAAATATCTTCTCCAAAAACTGACTCTCCGTAAATCTCCTGGACACGATCTCCTTACTCCCCAGATCCTCCGACAACTTCCGCAGAAAGCTATTATATTCCTTACTTATATTTATAACTGCATCCTCCGCACCACCTATTTTCCTCTGTTATGGAAACATTCCACCATCATCCTTTTTTTAAAACCAGGTAAACCTTCCAACAACACTTCATCCTACAGGCCTATTAGTCTACTCCCCATCCTCTCAAAAATCTTCGAAAGGCTTCTTCTTAAACGTATCCTACCCATATTAGAATCTCAAAATCTTCCTTCCCATCAGTTTGGATTCCGTCCTCAGCATTCCACAGTTCAACAGGGGCTCCGAGTTGTAGACCATATTTCCTCAGCTCTTGAATGCAAAGAGTATTGTTCTGGTGCGTTTCTGGACATTGCGCAAGCGTTTGACCGGGTATGGCACACTGGATTACTCTTCAAGCTGAAAACCCATTTACCCCAGTCCCTATACCTCATTCTCCGATCCTATCTCTCGAACCGTTCCTTCCGAGTTCGCTGTGGTGAAGAATTTTCTAACCTTTATCCCGTTGAGGCCGGTGTTCCTCAAGGCAGCGTCTTGGGACCCATCCTCTACATCCTTTACACTGCTGATATTCCTACACATCCTGATACCTTTCTGGCAACTTTTGCAGACGACACCGCCATCCTATCATCCAGTTCCAATCCTGAAACAGCATCCTTAAACCTTCAGAGACACCTTTTCCTTATCGAACACTGGTGTAATAACTGGCGTGTAAAGGTGAACGAAGCCAAATGTAAACACATAACCTTTACTCTTAGACGAAAATCCTGTCCGCCAGTTTATTTCAACTCATTACCGATTCCTCTCTCAGATACAGTCCGGTATCTTGGCTTACTGTTAGACAAAAGATTGACTTGGAACCCACATACAAGACTTAAAAGACAAGAACTCAACCGACGATTCGGACAGTTATACCGACTACTCAACAGAAAATCTGAACTTACAGTTGAAAACAAATTATTAATCTACAAGACAATACTGAAGCCCATCTGGACCTACGGACTTGAACTGTGGGGGACAGCTAAACGTTCTAACATCAAACGCATTCAATCCTTTCAATCCAAAGTCCTCCGTACAATAGTAAATGCTCCTTATTATGTCTCCAATTATACCTTGCACCACGACCTTAATGTTCCATTTATTTCAGACCTAATTCCATCCAAATTTTCCAAATTCCACCAGAACCTCATTCATCATCCTAATCCTTTAGCTCAATCCCTATCCAGCTCCACTCATCCATACAACCCACCTAGAAGGTTGAAACGGCAGTGGCCCCGCGACCTTTTGTAAATATATTGGAGTTCTAGCACTGGCTAGATTCTCCACTCAATATGATGTATGTATGAGTGTGTGTATGTGTATATAGGTATAAATGAATTATTGACTTTTGTATTGATTCATTATTGTGTATATATTTTATTGTAATTTTATGTTGTGTAAATATTGTATGAATGTAGTATGTTTGATATCATTCAGCAATACTATTAATGTCCAAATTGGGACAGATTGTAAAATTTTCTCAATAAAAATTGTTATTATTTTTGTTTTTAAAGTGATAAACTCCAAATCGGTCATACGTAGATTTTTTAAACAAATGCAACCTTAATCAAATTGCACCCGTTGGAAGCAAAAGCGGGTCTACTAGTTTATGTTAAAATATTATAAATTTATTTACAGAAAATTAACGGGTTTAAAAAAATATAAACAAATCTAATCCAACTAGGTAAATATGAAATATTTTAGACAGAGATTTTTTTTTTTTTGTCAGTTTTACCTTGCGCTAGACCTTGTAAATATTATACTGCCTTCCTGAAACAGCCTATCATGCCTCACTCTATCTTAAGTTATTTTTAACTATTTCCTCACTATTTTGCCATTACCGTTTTAATTATTATTTTCATGTTCGTAGTTGTTTATTCAACTATTCTTTTTTGGGGGGTTTTACTTTCACCTATCTATATATGAAATATATAGTATTAAAATCGTTAAAATTTTCAAATTCAAGTTTTCAGTTTTCTGAATCCAAGTAACCAAAACATATGTGTGTGTCCGTGGTCCTGGAATTTCATATTTAAAACAACTATACGCATGAGATATTACACCAACATTTTACTTTCACTTACCTTTATATGAAATTTATAGTAAGAGAAAGTATTGCGATCGTGAAAATTTCGAATTCCAGTTTTCAACGGAAATACACGTTTTAGGGTAAAGCCGTTGTTCATCCTTCAAAGTAAGCGGCCACGTTTCACATCCGTAAAGAACCGTTGGAAGAATAATAGTTTTATAAATTCTAATCTTTAATTTTTTAGATAGAAGCCGCGAACTAAGTAACTTATCAACTAAATAATAACACGCATTTCCCACCTTTAACCGGGACTTTATTTCTTCCTGGATTTCATTTTTTCTAGTTATAATTGACCCTAAATACTTTAATTTCTCTACGTGTTCAAAAGTATGACCTGATACATCAATATCACCAAGATCGCCACCGTTTCTGCAACTAATCATATATTTCGTCTTGTCGGTATTTAATTCGAGTCCTATTTCTTTACCGGTTTTTATTAACACACTTGTATTTAGTTGTATGGTTTCCGTGTCTTCACCTTTGTGTGTTAACTCCTGGGCGGAAACAAAAAATCCTATGAAACTGAAATTTCATATTTAAGACAAATATACGCCCGAGACGTTACAAAACCTTTTTCATCAAAATGAGCCTACCAAAAGAGGCACTTTATACCATGCATTTTGCACCTTTTTTCGATTATCTTGAAAACGGTTCCGACAATTTTGATCATACTCGCCATATTGTTGTAAAATGTAATGGGCTTTAACATTATGTAGGTTCATTCTGATTAAAATGGTCTGACAGGGTTTAAATGCCGATGTTTTAAACTTTCTTCCCCTAAACTACCTTTAATTTTGTATATTCCAAAAGATTAACCATATCATATCTTATTTACTGATAATAAGAACAGTAATATAGATGTATAATATACCGTTGGACAGCTAAAGATTTTAGATTTTCTTCCTCTAATGTACCTTTAATTTTGTCGATTCTATAAAAATAACTATATTATCTTGTTATTACTGATGAAAAACAGGTAAATATATAAATATATATCTTTAATTTTGTATATTCCAAAAGATTAACCATATCATATCTTATTTACTGATAATAAGAACAGTAATATAGATGTATAATATACCGTTGGAAAGCTAAAGATTTTAGATTTTCTTCCTCTAAAGTACCTTTACTTTTGTCGATTCTATAAAAATAACTATATTATCTTGTTATTACTGATGAAAAACAGGTAAATATATAAATTGAATGAATTCGATACCCAACTAAAGGAGAAAACAGAAAAAATATTTTTTTAATGCAATTTTTTTATTTTTGAACATAAGAACAGTAATAAAGATGTATAATATACCGTGGGAGAGCTAATGATTTTAGAAAAAATATTATCTTATACACAAGCTTGTAAAAGTTAATAGAGAGTGATGAAAAGCCGAAAAAACTAACTGATTATTTTAGATAATAGTATAATCGATTTATTAATAAAACACATGTTTCTATAAAAATTCAATTTAATTAATTCTTTAATGGTTTCACACATTTTTATCTCTAACTGTATTTGAAAATTCTTTAATAAATTTTTAAAAAGCTGGTAAGTGAATGTCGTGTGTTGCCCGCAACAGATTTTTTCTATGCAGGTTATTAGAGCCTATTTATAGGATTATCCCTAATTATATGGTAGGGATCTTTACCAAGTTCTTAACATCGCACAGATTCGGGACCACCTTTTTACATCCCCTTCAAAGGACAGCATAACGTTAAAAAATCCTAAGGCCATCTGCCAGATTTGAACCCGCGACTTTGGGCATTGAAGGCTGTTATACTAGCCACAACAACATAGATCACCTCAAAGATTCGCCACTGTTTCTAGGCCAACGTGCGTGCAAGGAGGTGATAAGGCCAAATCCAGGCATAACAAAAATTCTTCTTACATTAGTACTTTCCTTATACAATCGTTTGCCATTGTTCCTTCATACATATTTCTAAAGATAATAATTGTAATTATATCTATTACAATATATATGCGTAATGTAAGATCATAACAATCCCCATTCTTTTGTTTTTTTCATAGTTTCTTTTTATTAAAATATTCAATGTGCTACCAAAGCAAGCTTAAGGATAAGTTTAATTATTTCCAAATTTCATTGTAGTCGAAGCCAAGAGTAATTTAGCTTGCTCAAATTATAATAAAAAATTTAATATTTTAATTAACATTTGGTCATTTGTACTCAGGGGATCCTAAAAGTGTATTTCAGGTGGAAAATTAGCTTACCAGAAGAGCCACTTTACACCATGCATATTGCACTTTTTTTTAAAGATTTTCTCAAAAACGGCTTTAACGATTTTGATTAAACTAGGTATATTGATGTAAAATTTAATGGTATTTAACATCATGTAGGTTTCATTCCGTTTAAAATAGTCTGACAGGTCTTCTTCTAATTTCTTGTTTTTGAACATAAGAACACTAAATGGAGAGCTGTGAATAAAAAAATGTTCACGATCACAATACTTTCCCCGACAGGTATATAGGTATGTGCTAAGTCTGGCTCGGAAACGAAAACTGGTATACAACTGAAATTTGAATTTTTAGGAGCGTATAAACCTGGCATGTTACAGCAATTATTCCACCAAAATCGGCGAACCATGCTATTAGCCACAATTTCTCTAACGAATTAGATTAATCTCGGTATAACGATGTAAACTTTAACAGGCTTTAATATATTGTAAGTTTCATTTTGATCGCAATAGCCTGACAGAGTTTAAATGCCGATATTTTTTAACATTTAATTTCGTACATTCGAAAAAATTAACCATTTCATCTTATTAGCATTGATAACAAACGGCTTTATATACGAGTTAAATGAATTTGATAGCCAATTAAATAAGAAAAGAGTGAAGATATTTTTTATGTAGCTTTTCTATTTTCTGAACACATGTAAATAGAAAGAGAGATGTATAATGTAATATACCGTTGGAAAGCTAAAGATTTTATTTAAATAAATAAATAAAAATCTGATGCGCGTTACACACGTCTTCCACTTTCCTTCGTTAATAAAATCAATATAGTAACAACAGGTAACAAACAAAATGCATGGTATAAGCTGGCTCTTCTGGATGATCGATTTTGATGAAAAAGTCGATGTTACATATCTGGCATATACGTTCCTTTAAATATGGAATTCCAGTTTTACACAACAGATCGTTTGCGACTTAGATTTACCACACCCTCATACAAGACTGAAACGACAAGAAACTGCACGACGTTTCAGACTAGTTCAACGCTTACTAGACAAACGTTCTAAACTACAAAAGACTCATCTACATTACTATTATAAGATCTATCTGGACTTACGGAATTGAGCTATGGGGCTCCACCAAACCATCCAATTCTTACAACCCAAAATCCTTCGTAAAATCCTCAACGCATTTTACTTTGTCACGAATAAGCTCATCCACAAACATCTTGATGTTCCCTATGTTACTGTTTTGGGCCGAACCAGGTATGAATCTTTCCATGCAAAACTCCATTCCCACTCTAACCCACTAGTTTCTATCCTATCTTCCTCTCCGATCTCTGATAACCCTCCGAGGCGTCTGAAAAAAAGATGGCCTCGAGACCTTCTTGTTTAGATTGACTACTAGAGTGCTGCCAATGGGCAGTATCTCTTCATGTATTTTATCTTTACCAGCATATTTACTAGTTTTATTACAAAATACAGTTGTATATTTCAATAAAAATATTTAAAAAAAAGAAAAAAGATTGACCACACTCACAGACATATTGCGGGAAAGAAATGCGGGACTTGGTCATTTGGACTCACGAGACCCTAAAACGTGTATTGCCGATGAAAACTCGAATTCGAATATTTTCACGTTCGCAATAATTTCCCTTACTGTATATTATATATATTGTAATATATATATATGGTAAATGGAATTAAAAATGATTCGATTTCATTTGTTTTCTTCATTCATGTTCTTAATTTATCACATTTCTTCTGAGAGATTTTTATAATAAATCTTACAAAGTTTAAGATCAATATTTTTAATAACTTCTATATTTCTATGTTTTTGACTGGCTGCTTTTCTAAGGCAGCGGTAGCTTCAAAAACTAGCTTACTTACTATATTTAGTCAATATATAAACTATATTTAATAATACCATGGATCTCCTTTCCAAAGGTATCGTGTTTACCAATCCAATAGGTGGCATGCAGGGTAAGATTAAAGTAAACAAGATTCAATTAATACATTACTATAATTATAAATTTACACATATCATTATATTCACATATTGCCTAAAACTGTGATTGAGAATACTGAGGGACATTTTCTCTACTACCTTTGCCATACAATATTACAAATAACAATATACCTTTGAAACACTTAACCGGCTGGCGAAGGTGGAAATCAGTCTTAGGCCCCCTTTCTCGGCATCATCCTCCAGCTGCTCTCAGAACCCCGGCGGCCACCTCCTCTTCTTGTAGATGGAACCCGACTCACTCTTCTTGAGGATAAAACTTGACTACTCTCCGGTTCTTCTCTCTCATTCTTGTCACCTCGGGTGGGCCGAGATGGGAAGTGCCCCGGTTGGCGGTATAGCCTTTGTGCTATTATTCTTATCTTTACACCCATCTTAATATTCTTGTTGGCCGCCACTGGGGGGAAACTACCAGAGGTTTCGTTCAGAGGGGAGCCCATACCGATGGGAAATTTAGGGGGCTAGGTAAACAACTTTTGATGTTTTGCCGACAAAGGTTCGTTATCATTAATTGTTTAATATTAAAATTATTTAATTATGAACTCCCCTCAGTATCCTCAATACATTACAATATATAACTTTCCTTTTTTCCAATCAGTCACATATTGTTAGTCAGAGGGCTTAATGTGCTTACACACAACAAATTAAAGTATTCAATCCGAGATAGGGCCATCGAACAGGTAGGCCAACCATTCTAACCGCAGCTGAACAATAAAATAAATTTGTTTGATTCATTATAAAATACAATTTAACACTCCTACGGCTTCGAATCTTTGTAGTACTTAAATCCTTTAATACAAACCCAAACATTTTCACCACGACGGCCACGAAGATCCTAGGTATTACAACAGTCTTATCACCAATGTGATACCAATAAATACTTGATAGTACTTTCCTGTTTGTATATAAATATTAATTTGTTTATCAAGATGTAAATTCCTCAAGTTTGAAAATTATTCGCTTTCTAGTATTAACTTGTACAGTTTGATTGATTTCCTTGTTACGTGTGAAAGATAAGAGTATTTAGACCTTCATAACCCCACTTGAAGACATTTTTCACGATGGTTCGGATTCCTTGTTTTGATTACACGTTTGTTTTAATGTAATAATAACTTTAGTTATTTAACTTTTTTGTGATATAACTTAATTATGACTTCAATGTTATGCGAAAATTTTCTTATCGATTTATTCAAGATGCCCATCGGGGTTTAAGTACTATTCTAATAATAATAGGCTTACCGAACCCGAAGGTTCGATGCCGATACCACCAAACTTCGCCTGTACAGACTCCAATGTTCGCCAGTCAAGCCCGAGCCCCCGAGATCAGCCTTGATGCAATCCTCCCATCGACGCTTCGGCCTACCTTTCGGACGCCTACCAGTCGGTTCAGCGAATACCAACTTTATCGGAATCCGTTCCTCACCTAGCTCAACAACTTTACGCGCCCATTTAAGTCTCCGCGATGCTATCAACTCAATTATATTCACAGAGTACAAACTCCGCAATTCCGCGTTGTGCAACCTTCTAAACTCCCCAGTGGCCTGGTCTCTCTTCGAACCAAATATTTTACGCAGTACCTTATTTTCGAAAACCTTAAGCCGTTTTTCATCCTTCAAAGTAAGCGGCCACGTTTCACATCCGTAAAGAACCGTCGGAAGAATAATAGTTTTATAAATTCTAACCTTTAAGTTTTTAGATAGAAGCCGCGAGCTAAGTAACTTAGCAACTGATTAATAACACGCATTTATCACCTTTAACCGGGACTTTATTTCTTCCTGGATTTTATTTTTTCTTGTTATCATTGAACCTAAATACTTGAATTTCTCTACGTGTTCAAAAGTATGCCCTGATATATTAATATCATCAAGATCGCCATCATTTCTGCTACTAATCATATATTTAGTCTTATCGGTATTTATTTTGAGCCCTATTTCTTTACCTGTTTTTATTAACACACTTGTATTTAGTTGTATGGTTTCCGTGTCTTCACCTTTGTGTGTTAACTCAACTACCAAATCATCGGCATACCCCAAAACCGGAATCTTATCACCCATATTTGAACCTTTCTCGGTACACGTCACTTTTTCTATGACATATTCTAAAGCTATATTAAATAAAACAGGTGAAAGGGAGTCAACCTGTCTCAAACCCGATCGCACCTTAAATTTCTCGGAGTAATTATGACCGATTCTAACTTTATGGAATGTTTCCGACAAACACATCTGTACTAGGGTTTAAGTACTATTCTCAAGTGTTTTTTTTTACTTTAGCAAATAATCTTGGCACATCAAGTTTAAAAAAAAGTCAATCAAAAATGTCTAAAATTTTAACTCGTTCCTGAAAATCTCACTGCATAATTTGCATTCACTCCATTAAAACAACCAGAAAGTTTAAATTAAAAGTAAATCCTTATAAATAATTCCTATATATTATACATTACATCTTTAAATTACTGCTAACTCACCTTTTGATGAGAAAAAGGATTTTTCTCAGAAATTTACCTTAGCTTCTTCTTCATCTTGAAATCGATTAAAAATTTTTAATTAAACTAAAAAGCTGAAAAAGAATTTAATTTATTTTAAATTTTACAAAATACAAATAAAAATTTGGTGCGCGCAACACACGGCTTTCAATTACGTGCGTTGTTAAAATCAATTAAATAATTTTTAAAAACTTTTAGAGATGAAAAGAAATTGTTAAAGGACCAATTCTATTGAGTTCGAATATAAACGTGTGTTTTATTAAATATTCTATTATAATATTATCTACGACAGTTAGCTAGTTTTATTAGCTATTCATCAGTCTCCGTTAATTTTACAATTTTGTATATGAGATAATATTTTTTGAGAATATATAAGATTGAGAAAATCTTAAACAGGTGCAAGATGCAGGGTATTATGTGACACTTTCGGTCAACTGATTTTAATGAAAAAGTTGATGTAACATCTCGGGCCTATATTTGTCTTATATATGAAATTTCAGTTTCGTACAACTTATCGTGTCCGTGATAGACTTACCACACACACACACGCACACACAAACCCTTTTTTTTTTTGTGAAACTCGGTCATTTGGACTCAAGGGACACTAAAACATGTATTTCCGTTGAAAATTGGAATTCGAAAGTGTTTATCAAATTTCATTATAGCCGGTAAAGAGGTTTTGGGCGAGGTTTTGTTTTTGAACTTAGGAACAGTAATATACATATATAATATACCGTTGGAATGCTAAAGATTTCAGAAAAATATATTATTTCATACTTACTATTGATTAATATTAAAGGTATATTAACGGGCTGATTAAATTCTTCCACAAAAACTTAAATCCTTTATTTACATAAAAAAATTGACGTACCGGGATTTCTCCCATCTTCAGAACTCTGATTTATACCATTTCGATCTTCAATAATTCCTTCATACGTTTTCACTGATGCATAAATTAAAAAAGAAACTCAGTAAAAACTAGTCAATTAGTTAAAAACGTCAGAGCTGAGCAGGGTATTGCTCAGATCTTTGTCCTCAACTGAGGGAGAAGATCACGAAACGTCAAATCTTTGGTCTAAATAAAGGATTTAAGTTTTTATGGAAGAATTTAATCAGCCCGTTAATATACCTTTAATATTAATCAATAGTATGTAGTATAAGATAATATTTTTTCTGAAATCTTTAGCATTTCAACGGTATAATATACATGTATATTACTGTTCCTAAGTTCAATAATAAACTGATTGTTGTAGATAATAGATTATAATAATAATATATATAATAATTGTTTATTGTTTACTTAGTTAACGTCACTTTATGCTACTATGGCTAATCGGACGATGCTACAGTGGGAGCCCTAAATTTTGCCTATCCAGGTTTTATTAGGATAGGGATCTTTAACGAGTACCTGACATCGCACAGGCTCGGGACCACCTTTTAACGTCTCCCCCCCCCCCGGAAGGACGGCGTAACTAAGGATTTTTTACTCCCATTAAAAAATCCTAGGACCACCTGCGGGTTTGAACCCGTGACCTTTAGCATGGGAGGCTGTTACGCTAGCAACCCAGATACAAGTGAAGATATAATAATAATAGATTATTTAATAAAACACATGGTTCAAATAAAATCCAATTTAATTAATTTTTAACTATTTATTTTCGTTTATAAATTTGTTTAAAAATTCTTGAATTGATATAAATAATGGAGGTAAGTGAAAGTCGTGTGTTGCGCGCACCAGATTTTTTTATCTTAAGTAGTGAGTAGCTTAGGATGAGACTTCTGAGTAGTAATGTGGTAAACTCACCGTAATATAAAAAAAAATCTGGTGCGGGCAACACACGACTTTCACTTACCTCTGTTATTATAATCAATTAAATAATTTTTAAACACAGTAAGAGATAAAAAAAAATCTGGTGCGGGCAACACACGACTTTCACTTACCACCATTTTTAAACTCAATGAAAGAATTTTCAAATACACTAAACGATAAAAATACGTGCAACTATTAAAGAATTAATTAAATTGAATTTATATAGAAACATGTGTTTTATTAAAAAATCTATTGCATTATTATCTAAAATAATTAGTTTTATGTTCATTTCATCACTCTCTATTAACTTTTAAAAGCATGTGTATGAGATGATAATTTTTCTAAAATCTTTAGCTTTCCAACGGTATATCATACATGTATATTACTGCTCTTATGTTCAAAAACGAAAAATTGCATTAAAAAAATATTTTTTCTGTTTTCTCCTTTAGTTGGGTATCGAGTTTATTCAATCTATATATTTACCAGTTTTTCATCAGCGTTAACAAGATAATCTTGTATTTATTATTGAATCTACAAAATTAAAGGTACTTTAGGGGAAGAAAATTTAAAATATCGGCCTTTAAGCTCTGCCAGACCATTTTTATCTAAATAAAACCTACATGCAATTAAAGCCCATTAAATTTTACATCGATATAGCGAGTTTAATCAAAATCGTCGGAACCGTTTTTGAGAAAATCGAAAAAAGGTGCAAAATGCATGGTATAAAGTGCCTCTTCTGGTAGGCTCATTTTGATGAAAAAAGTTTTGTCACGTCTCGGGCGTATAGTTGTCTTAAATATGAAATTTCAGTTTCATAGGACTTACCGTTTCCGCCCGGGAGCTACCACACACACACACACACACACACACACACACACACACACAGACACACACACACACACAGACCTTTTTGCGGGACTTGGTTATTTGGACTCAGGGGACCCTAAAACGTGTATTTCCGTTGAAAACTGGAATTCGAAAATTTTCACGATCGCAATACTTCCCCTTACTATATATAGTAAGTGAAAGTAATAAGTGAAACCATTAAAGATTTAATTAAATGGAATTTCTATAGAAACATGTGTTTTATTATTATTAAGATTTTTAATATTATTATCTAAAATAATCAGTTAGTTTTATCTTATTTTCATCGCTCTCTACTAATTTTTAAAAGCTTGTGTATGAGATAATATTTATTCTAAAATCTTTTACTTTCCAACGGTATTATACGGTATATTACTGTTCATAAGTTCAAAAACGAAAAATTGCATTAAAAAAATATTTTTTCTGTTTTCTCCTTTAGTTGGGTATCGAGTTTATTCAATCTATATATTTACTAGTTTTTCATCAGCGTTAACAAGATAATCTTGTATTTATTATTGAATCTACAAAATTAAAGGTACTTTAGGGGAAGAAAATTTAAAATATCGGCCTTTAAGCTCTGCCAGACCATTTTTATCTAAATAAAACCTACATGCAATTAAAGCCCATTAAATTTTACATCGATATAGCGAGTTTAATCAAAATCGTCGGAACCGTTTTTGAGAAAATCGAAAAAAGGTGCAAAATGCATGGTATAAAGTGCCTCTTCTGGTAGGCTCATTTTGATGAAAAAAGTTTTGTCACGTCTCGGGCGTATAGTTGTCTTAAATATGAAATTTCAGTTTCATAGGACTTACCGTTTCCGCCCGGGAGCTACCACACACACACACACACACACACACACACACACAGACACACACACACACACAGACCTTTTTGCGGGACTTGGTTATTTGGACTCAGGGGACCCTAAAACGTGTATTTCCGTTGAAAACTGGAATTCGAAAATTTTCACGATCGCAATACTTCCCCTTACTATATATAGTAAGTGAAAGTAATAAGTGAAACCATTAAAGATTTAATTAAATGGAATTTCTATAGAAACATGTGTTTTATTATTATTAAGATTTTTAATATTATTATCTAAAATAATCAGTTAGTTTTATCTTATTTTCATCGCTCTCTACTAATTTTTAAAAGCTTGTGTATGAGATAATATTTATTCTAAAATCTTTTACTTTCCAACGGTATTATACGGTATATTACTGTTCATAAGTTAAAAAATGAAAAAATCCATTAAAAAAATATTTTTTCAGCTTTTTCCTTTAGTTGTTTTTCGAATTCGCCCAACATGCATATTAATATGTTACTTATCAAAGATAACAAGATAATATGGTTATTTTTATAGAATCTACAAGATTAAAGGTGCTTTTCTAGGAAGAAATTTTGAAATATCGGCATTTAAGCCCTGTCAGACCATTTTAATCAGAATGAAAACTAAATGATATTAAAGCTTATTAAATTTTACATTGATAAAGTGCGTTTAATCAAAATCGTCGGAACCGTTTTCAAGAAAATCGAATAAAGGTTCAAATGCATGGTGTAAAGTGGCTCTTTCGGTAAGCTCATTTTGATGAACAAGGTTTTGTCACGTCTCGGGCGTATATTTGTCTTAAATATGAAATTTCAGTTTCATAGGACTTACCGTTACCGCCCGGGAGTTACCACACACACACAGACCTTTTTGCTCGACTTGGTTATTTGGACTCGGGGGACCCTAAAATATGTATTTCGTCGTTGAAAACTGGAATTCGAAAATTTTCACGATCGCCATACTTTCTCTTAGTCATACTTAGTTTATATAGTAAGAGCCCGTGGCTGAGTGGCTAGCGCGCTAGTTTCTCATGCTACAGGTTCTGAGTTCGAATCCCAGTCCCGGCGGGGCTTTTATAAGGATGTAAAAAAATGGGGATTCACTCACAACCTCTCCCCCGGGTATGTGATACCCGTCAGCCAAAGGGTGGCCACTCACAAAATTATTCGTAGGGAGTGATGACCCTACACTAAAAATTGTATCGTGAAACGTGAGTGTAAACTCATAACAGTTTAAACCGCGAGGCCCAGGGCCTACACGGCCTGTCGCGCCACTGGAAAAAAAATATATAGTAAGTGAAAGTAATATTGATTTCGCACCTGAAGATGGCTATTATGATAGCCGAAATGTCGTACATTTTAATAAAAAGTGGTGAAGTATAATTACAGCCTCTAATTCTACATTCAACTTTGACTTTCACCTTAAATTATCTACACCTAGCTAAAAATTAATATACGAAGAGCACTACAATTTATTAATAAACACTTTGATATACATGGAAGGTTTACTAGAGTCCGGTTGGTGATGTAACAAAGTTAATGGTGAGAAATAACTATAAAATAATAACAAAGCAAACGACACATCAACTTCCTTTTGTCTGAGGCCACATATTTAAAACAAATCATTTTTGAAAAAAATCGTCTGTGGTCGATGAAAAGCTTAATTTTACCAAAACAACCGAAGAATCACAAACTATAATTTTGTGGTTTGGTAACTGCAAGGACGCGGGAATGGTTATTCGGAGTGACGTTATGTATCCAACTACTTTAACATAACGAAACATCAAACAACTAATCGCAAAATATAACGATTACGCACCTGATAAAAGACTTTTGTCAGTATTTTATGGTACCTTCTTGGAGGACTATGGAGATATGTCATACCATCTTGAATTCTCTCATGCATATAATGCTATATAACCAGTACTAAATACTGGTAACACTAAAGTATTTTCGTTAGGAAAAGAACTTGGGTCTAAAACCTTTGAGAATTATCGCTCAACTTGTCTGGTAACTCCGAAAGTGAATTATCGAGTTTAATCAAAATTCAAAAATCTTCACGATCGCAATACTTTCCCTTGCCATATATTTCATATTTAAGTAAGTGAAAGTAAAATTAAAGTAAAAAAACTGTTTGATCAAGCCAATACCTCAAAAGGTGGTACACTCTCCAAAGCCAAAACACTCTCATATGGGTCATTCATTCTATGCGAATATATCCAGAAATTTTACGGTCTGAGATTTTTATGAAATTTAGCACGGTGTATCCTTTCACGTAGTTAGGATGTTATACAAAATTTCAGTGTACTATCTTAACTAGTTTTCAATTTTCAACAAGCCACCCAAACTTAAGCGTTTTCACAACCTCGGCGCTTCCAGAGAAACTGGCTTACTTAAAGAAATAAAATTGCTCTATCGTTATTTTTCAATCAAACTGCATGAATAATTCAGGTTATCTGACGGGAACTATGGTTATTTCTAGAATAAATAAATAATTAATCCATAGTGCTCCAATAATAATTTTAAAAAATATCATAAAAAGTAAAAATCAAAAGGAATAGTTAAAAGAAAATTAATTGTGAAACAAAGGCAAAATATAAAACGTAGCATCATATTAGCTACCAGGTGCAATAATGAAAATGATGGGATTTTACCTGCTTAATATATATTAAAAAAATACATGTTTTCAATTAACAAAAATTTTGCTTGTACTATGGAGATTTGAGAAAATAATACGAGCCGAATTCCGTTATTTAAGCAAAACAATGTATTTTCCCAGTACTTGTGATCATAATATACAATAATAAAAATAATGATGAGGAAGATGGTTGGGGGTGCGGTCATAAATTAGAAACACTTGTTTTAAATGTGTGTTTTTAATTTATGAACGCACCCCCAACCACCTTCCTCATCTAATTTCTCAACGGTCAACAATAACTCCATCATAATAAAAATAATGAGATTTTGCCTGCTTAACACTCTTAAAAATATATATATTTCTGTTTAAAATATGATGTTCCATTAAAGAAAATAAAAATTAGCCAAAAGCAATGATTTAAACAAAACAACGATTTTTTCAAAGGAATTATTATTATACTAGCTACTTTGTATAACCATAAAAATCATGAGATTTCGATACCTTAATACTTAAAAAAATATTTGTTTTTAAGGAACAAAACATTTAACTATCGACGTTCATGAAAAAACAAATATGAACCAAAAGCAATAAGTTAAACAAAATAATGGATTTTTCAGTACTTAGGATGATAATAGCTAGAATGTATAATAATAAAAATCATGGGATTTCACATGCTTAATATTTTTTTTAAATATTTGTTTAAAATGAACAAGGAGAATTCCAATTTGGATCTGCTGCTCAACTTCGCTGAGTTGCTATCAGTACACAGCATACCGCATCAATCCCGAAGACAATCTTAAAGAAAAAAGATAGAGAGAGATTCTGCCAAATAGGAAATACATATATATTACTAATTTTGAAATCGATCATGGACATCTGAAAATCCAGACCAGCCTCAATATATATGGTGATGCAGGATTCCCAGTGAGTCCAAGATTATGGTCTCCGCCATGTTTTGCATCTCATTTTTTCCGAGTCCATTATTCTCTAAAAATAATCCAGTGGCTACTGGGATGGTCCCTCTGCTTCCGAACCAAAGTCCCACGACTTTAAATTCCCTTTCACCGAACTCCTCACGAAATTTTTCCCTCAGGTATGGAATACATTTTGTATAAATGTTCTCTTTCTCCTCTTGAATCCTCTTGCCTTGCTCCTGGTCATTTGTTTTATATCTGATAGTGGGGTCCACTATCAGTGCTTCATTTTTTGTGGCATTAAACGCTAAGATATCCACAAATCTTGTCGACCCATCTGTATCAAGGCAAAAAACTTCCTGAAAACATTTATACTTTTTCATCTCCAAAAGTTCTGCTATTTCTTTCTTTATGCGGTTGTGCCGGCGGGTAACGAGAAGCATGTTATGTGGACATTTTCCCAATACATGTGAAGGGGTTTCTAACTCTCGACCGCATCTGCGGCAGAGGGGTCCAACAGCCTCGTTACCCTGGCATCATGATCCAGGGACTCCACGAAGTGGTGCGTAGCTTATGTTCAATTTGAGTGCGTTGGTCCACTCTGATCCTGTTAACATCTTTCGATCGAACATAAACCTGTTTACGCTCGGGTTGGCTTTAAAATGGACCACGCCTACACCCTGCCACTTGCACTGGCTCCACTCCTCAAAAGACTTTTCCCTCAAGAATTGTCTCACTCCCTTTACCGTGAGAGGGGCCTCCATAGCATTTCCCTCAATCCGCAGTAGTTCGGTGCACTCGCGGATCTCCTCCGTTAAGTTGAAAATATTTTGAAACAGGGCGTCTGTTACTCCGGCCAATCTTTGAGAAATCGCCCAATGTTGAAGAGGAGCTTCCCATTGACAACGCAGAAGCCCAAGACCCCTGTATCGTCGCGGCGAGTACTGCATAGAAGAGCAGGAGTTGGCTGGCAATCCTATGATAGCCTTTATACATCTTCGAATTATGACGTCGATTGCCTCTAACAAAGATGGGCGTAGTTTTGTCAGTGGTGCAGTCTGCAGCGGGTATATCACGGAAGGAAAAACATATCTATTTACAATGTTTATTTTTTGGTCAGGCTTTAGGAGATTAGAATTTACAAGCTTTTCCATATCTCGATTCAGCCTACCGACGGATTCCTCATCAAATTTTAATTCTCCCGAAAATCTGCAACCCAGGTATTTGATGAAATTTTTATCTTGAATAGAATGGATTTCCTCTCCCGTATCCAAACAAAACTCTGACCCGACCAACTTTCCATTTTTCAAGATTATACCTGTGCTTTTGTTGGCATTAACAGATAATCCTAGCTCTCCAAGTATTCTACGGACGCAGTTGATGGCTCTCTCTCCAGATTCCACATTGTGACAGGTAACGGCTTGATCATCCACAAAACCTGTGAGTAAAACAGAGTCGTGGTTTTGGAAGTAATTTGTATCCATACTCATTAGCTACCTTTGGATCACATAGCTCGGTGTATAGAGAATCTATACTTAGATTAAACAGCGCTGGTGAAAGTGGCCCACCCTGAGGTAATCCCCTCAAAACATGGATACCGTTTGTTTTATTGATCCCAAGATTGATCTTCATCGTGTTTTTACACAATAGGCCTTCAATCGCTTTTCTTAAGTCGCTCGAAACTCCTCTCGACTCCAAAGATTTCAAGATATGGCCGTGTCCGATGTTATCAAATGCTCCAGTCACATCTAGGAATGCGACTGCCGCGTCTTCTTGTTTATTTTTTGCATCCCTGAGAATAGCATCAATTATTCTGGCATTGACATGACACCCCGGTTGGCCAATAATGAAACCTCTCTGGCTTGGGTGGAATGAAATTTGCTTTCGAAGCTCGAAGTCGAGAACCTTTTCAACGATACGCCTCACGATGGGATAAATTATAATTGGTCTCCAAGAGGATATTTCCTTGCTATCCCCTTTTCCTTTATAAATTAACACTGTTCGTCCACAGCGGAGAATTTCGGGGCGTATACGAATTTCAGGATTATTTCTACTATTGTTTTCATTATATGTGCGATTCCTATTTTCTTTATTGTTCTTATAAGAACTCCATCTGGACCGGCTGATGTGTCCAAAGATATATTTTTTATTACCCTGTGTACTGTTTTCAAATTAATTGATTGCACGTTAGGAATACCTGGTGATGAAGGGTAGTCTTCTTTTTCGTTATCTATTTTTTATCTCAAAAAGTGATTTGAAATGATCCTCAACCTTCTCAATGGCGATGGGACACTGCTTTGGGCGATTTTCATTCATTACACTCTGAACCACTTTCTTCCTGCAGTTGTAGTATTTGTATTGGGCCAGGTCGTATTCGTATTGTTCACGCCTCCTTTTCCTTGCGGCCTTGTTGGATCTTTGAGGATTGCTAGCCTTTCGTTCACCCTTCCCCCCATCGCAAGCTTTTTCGTTTTACGCATTTGGTAAAAACGTACTGCTGGATGTTTTGGACCTGGGAGAGTTTTATTAGCTTCTCTTAGAAAACAATGAAAGTCCCTCATGTTTTTATCAAAATTTTCAGAATTGAAAGGAGCCTTAAGCAGATCTTTAAATGTGTCCGCCCACTTTTTAACATCTAACCCAATGTTGTTCTCAGTTGAGCTTTGGACCTTTTCACTTTCATTCTTCCTTTCTATCCTTCTCAACTTAATCCTATTCGCTTCTATCGGGTGCTTCTTTGATGTATAAATTACAAGCCCACGACTACTCTTAAATGATTGATGGCAAATCGAACAAATGTCGCAAGAGTTATCTTTTGTTAAACATTGCTGTTTAGGATCCAAATCTTCATCATTTTTATGTGGGCCCTCATGATAATAACTATGGACGATGATTGAAAAACAAATATAAGCCAAAAGCAACAAGATAAACAAGATAATGAATTTTCTTCAGTACTTATCATGATACTAGCTACACTATACAATAATAAAATTCATGGGATTTCACCTGATTAATATGTCTAACAATGATATAAATATATCTTGTTGGGATAGAAATAACGTATAATATTACATAATACAGGAAAAATACCTATATATGTATTTGAAATAGATAGTAATAGAAAGTATTGTGATCGTGGAAATTTTCGAATTCCATTGTTCAACGGAAATACACATCTTAGGGTCAGATAAAGAACTTAACCGCTCGATGAACTTAAAAAAAACTTTATTGGTAAAAACAAACTGTTACAAGCACTACACTACTATTTACAAAGAACTAAACTACTATCTAGATCTACTGGAATGGCTAGAGTGGCTAGACTGCATGGTTACATCTCTAGAAGGGATATTTATACAATACTAGAAGGAGGGGGAAAGTGCTGATTCAGGGATGTAGGGTTTTGTACCTTAACTCCTCCCTTCTCAAGATGCGAAACTCCGGAGAGCATTACTTTTTAGGCAAAGTCCAAGGATTAAATATTTGAGGTAGCTGGACATGTTCTATGTTGTTGTCCAATGGTTGAGCCCTTGAGGTACATTTACAATGAGTAAGGATAAGAATATAGATATTATACATAAAAATATATAAAATAATAAAGCTAAGAACATACAAGTAATAATCAGTTTCTATAAAGGAGATATAATCTAAGTCTTCTAGGGTAAGAGTTGATTAGGTGGTAGTTCAAGTACATCAAATGACATGTTTAAGAGTACAGGGTTACTAATAGTATTTTCTAATTTAATAATCTTTGAATCTATAACTTCAGTATTAGGTCTAGGGCATTGTAACAAAGTTTCATTTTGTTTTAGTTTAATTAAGGCAGTTAAAGGTAAAAAAATGGGATGGGAAGCCTTATCTTCTAAAGTTACATAGCTTATATTAAAACTAAGGTAATAATCTATATCATCAATATTTCTAATAAAAGAATTGACCTTAATACTAGATGTAATACAATTTTTAAAACTATTTGTTAGTAGATTTTTTGTACAATTGTTGTTTGTTTCTTTAACATTTATACAATAATAATAAGAGTTAATATATGTACAGTTACCTGTAAAGGTTTTATTCTTATTTAATAATACAAGTTTATTAGGTGTTAAAGTTGTTACAAATGTGCTGTTGTGTAATACAGGAATTGGAAGAAGATACATAGTACTATACGTTTTAGTTTTTAAAGGAATTGATATAAAGTAGTGAATTATATTATTTTTAATTGAACATCTAGTTTTGCTGATTTGCCAAAGGGTTTCCAAATCAGTTGAAATTAAAGATAAGTTACGTTTTTGTAAATATGATATGTCAGCTTGGGTTAACATGCTAGAGTGTAATACTCCTAATTCGCAAAATTCCAGAGAGTTTTCAATATCTAGTGTTCTCAAAGTGATATAGTTAATAATAGAATACAGTTCGTTCAAGTGAGCAGTTATTGTTGCCATATCCAAAGAATTGATTAATTTTGCGGCACGCTCATTATTTTTATTTAATATTAAGATATCGTTTCTAAAGGTTTCAATTAATTTTTTGTTGTATAAAATTTCTTGTTCGACATTATGTTCTATGTGATAAGAATTTTTTTCTAATTTTGAAATAATTTGATCATAATGATCCTTATCGGAGGCATCTAGATTGCCAGTGATCCATTTAATGGCGGTTCCTATACCGTTTATAAGTCCTCGTTTATGTCTGTTAGTTTGTGGTATACTAATTAAGGATTCAATTTTATATTTTACGAATTGTAATTGTCTATTTACGGTGTCAAAAGTAGAACTACTCTTGAAAGATTCCAAATTTTGTTCTGCTAATGTCAATTCATCTTTCAGGTGAGTGAAATTTATATAGTGAATTAAAGTGTGATATTTGTCTAATGTAAATGCTGAAGGCATTTTGATTGCAGTTATACCTGGTGCGTGACTTAAGTCCGTTATTTCGTATGCTGAAATATTAGGAGATATCCATAGAAGAAGTATCACTACCATCACCTTCATTATCTGAAACATATGATGTGTGAGGTTGTGTTTTATTCCTATATGTTTTACGCTGTCTTTGAATATTGTCAGAATGAACTAATATTTCTTTATTTTTGTCTTTCATTTTATATACTGGTTTAAAAGGGTTATCGTTTTTATTTTTAGTTCGCGCTCTAGCATAGGTATTATCAGGAATGTTTGGATCTTCCCTGTTTTGATTAAGTGCTTCTGTTCGGGTTTGCTTTTCTTTATTTATGTTTGTTTTGATTTGTTCATGAAGTAATTTAAGATTATTATGGTATTGTTCCACAAGTTTTTCTGTTATAGGAGCTGTATTGATTTTTTCTTTGATAGTTCCAAAAGTGATTTCATTAGGGTTAATTTTAAGTGTTGATTTAGACTATTATTAAATGCAATTACACTTTTTTGTACAATTCTATCAAATTTATATTGTTTATGTGAATTAGCGTTTAGCCTTAAGATTTCTGTAAAAGTGGCATGACATTTATTAAGTGTTCCGAGTGAATTAGAATGGTTAGTACTTGTATAATGAATTTCTATTTTTAGAGATTTACAAAATTGTTTAATTAGCATATTGTCAAATTCTTTTCCTTGATCACAAATTATTCGTTTAGGTGGAGGATATAACATGCAATATTTTTCTAAAGATTGACAAACTGTCATAGCATTTTTAGAGTTGATAATTTGTACATATAGGCGCTTAGAAAAGGTATCTATACTTGTGAATAAATATTTTTATCATAAATGTTATTTACTCAGTATAATACTGAACATTTTTTTAATATTTCCTATACCAGTAAACATTTTTAATATTCTTACATGAAATCAAAAATTGATATATTATGTTTTTATTTTTATTTTTTATTTTTTTTTTAAACTAATATAGTACTAAATATAGAACAAATTATAAAGAAACACAAAACATAAATTATTAAACACGAAATATAATAACAAGAATATAACAGACTCTTAATAATAGTTAAATTTGTAAATTATTCTGAGGTAACAATTTGTTACAATGTCAACAATATTTTTTTTTTTTTTATGATCCAGTGGCTATTTTTCAAAATAAATGTTATGACTAATTATTAATTTTTTTGACTTATAAGAATTGACATATAACAACAATTTAAAAATTGACTGTTTGAAAATATCAAAATAAAATAAAGTTTTTCTGAATTGATTCTACCAAATTTTATCTGTAATAAAATATAAATTCAATTAAATGTTTTCTCATTAAATAAATTTAAATAATCATAACCTATTAAATATTGGTAATTTATTTTAATTTTACAATAAGGTTTCAATAATGTGGTATTAGCAATAAACACTAATCCGATCAAAAGCCTTTGTAGTAAATCAATTATAAACAATCCATAATCCCTTTCTAATTTTTTCTCTTATATTTGAAATTTAAATATCTACGCTTTAATACTAGAATCAAATATTCTTTGTAATCTTTACAACAAAAATTATCACTTAAATTATTTTCTAAATCATTCAAATTTTTAAATTCTAAGTTATTTTTCTTTCTTATTAATTGATCTATTATCACATTAGTTTCACATGAGTTACTTGACACAATAGTACTCATATTATCTTCAATTTTATTTATTAAACATTCCGCTTCTTTTTCTATTTTATACTCTTTTATATCACTTTTTTGAATATCTATTTCTGTTTTTAAATCTTTTTTATTTGTTCACCGTTTTCGGCTACTATTCGAGTTAACTTATTCCTACTATCGTTATTAAGATGCTCATTATCTATATGCTCATGGCGAATGAGATCTTTAATTTCATTAAATTTATAAGAATTAGTATCAATATTATTTTTATTATTATCATTAAACTTATCTTCAGGAGTGCTATATTTTACTTTATTATTAGTTTGAATAGCATTTTTAATTCCATCATTTTTATATTTATTATTAATAGTATTAATTTCATCATTATCATTATTATTAGTATTATAAGTAATTTCATTATAAGTATCAACATACTCAAGAGAACCATTATTATTAATTGTCAGTTTTCCATCTAACAAAAAAACTTTTTCTTTTCTACTAAATATATTAATATCTAAAGCTTTCATTGTCTCATAACCTAATAGTATATCAAAATTATTACTAACAGGAAGTATATAAAACTTAACTAAAAATTGATTGTCTAGTCCCAGATTTGGAGCAAGGTCAATTAATGCTGTATTATTGCCCTTTTCGCGTCCGGTAGGAGATTTGACAAAAAATTCTTCCGAGTTTATTTCAGTTCCCTCGGGTACGGAACTTGGATTAATGTAATTCTTTAGAGCGCCGGTATCAATAAGCCAAGTTTGTCCTAAGAAATCTTTAAATTGGGGTAATTGTTCAGTAAAATTTAAGGGATATTCGGGGATGTGTCCGGTGGACTGACCCCTAAAAAATTATTGAACCGTTGAGCTAATGCTCCAAGCTGTTGTCTTATGTCGCTTATCTCACCGTCGTCTTGTGTTACGTGGTGGACAGGCGCGTTATCTGACCTAACAGTTCTCATAGACACTGTATTTGCTGAGTCGGGTTTAAGAGGGCCCGTGGGAAAAGGCGTCTTCTGCCTCTGTTGATCCCAGTTAAAACCTGTGAAATTATTCGTGCTTTGTTGATTGAAACGCCTATTTTGACCCGAGTCTCTACTAGTTTGATTTTGACTATAATTGTGAGTTGGCTCAGGGTTAGGGTTTGAATTAAAATTAGAGTTTGAATAAAAATTAGAATTAAAATTAGGGTTTGAATTAAAATTAAAATTAGGATTATGATTTGGATTAAAGTTATAATTAGGATTGAGATTAGAATTAAAATAAGGAGTTTGGTTATAATTATTATGAGGATTTTGATAATAATTATTATAAGGATTTTGGTTATAATTGTGATAAGGATATCGGTTATAATTATGATTATAGTTAAAATTATTGTTTGGTTTAAAATGTTTATTATTTTTGTATCTAAAGTTATTTTTTGGTGTGAAATTATTTTGATGTCCGTATAGTCTTTCTAAAATAAAAGAACAGTCATTTTGAATAGCATTTCTAATATCGTCTATGTCTGAAAGTCTCAAGTGATTTAGGAAATCACAAAGTTGTGGGTGTAAATTTGCTTTAATATGATAGTTGATTTCCCGATCTTGTAATTTCATAACTGTGTCCTTATTTATAATTTCATCGTCTAGGGAGATTCTAGAGAATATTAAGGCTCTAATGTGTGCTATCCTATCGATAAATGAAATAGGGTGTTCTTTTGGTCCTGCTTTAATATTTAATAATTCTAATTTCAGTTGTTCAACTGTTCTAGAGTCTTTAAAATTCTTTTGTAAATGGTCTAAAAGTTCTGAAACATTTATAAATGTATTTGTTAATAAACAATGCCTAGCATTACCTACTAACCTTGATGTTACTTTACTAAGAAGCCGGGCATGATTTTGTAACCTTAAAGAGTTATTTTCACTACAGACTGTATCGTATACTGCTTTAACAGATTTTACAAAAAAGATTAAATCTTCAGGATTGCCATCATAAGTTGGGATATGATCGTAATCCTCTTTTGTCATAGAATATGAAATGGTAGCCATATTGTTTGTTAAATCAGTATTTTTATTCTTAATTAATAAGTTGCTTAATTGGTCTGTAATTTCACTTATATCTAACCTAACTATATTTTTCTTATCCTTAGGCATACATATAAAAATAAATCTTAAGCTAATATGTACCTCAAGTTTTTTTCTCAGTTCTGCGGAGTTCTATCAAATTTGTCTCGACCCTATTGAAGTGTAGAAACACAAACTTCAGGTGGTTTACTCCAAGACCTGTTATCAAAAGACTATTTCGTCGGTCTTTCTTGAGTTTCCGTTCAAGGCTGTCTTCGCTGAATAGATCCAAAATCTGTTGGGATATTTCGTCGATTTTTCTTGATCTTCAGGAAAATTTCGTCACCTTTACTGACCTGAGGCTGATAGGGTACCTGTTCGGGCGCCAGATAAAGAACTTAACCGCTCGATGAACTTAAAAAAAACTTTATTGGTAAAAACAAACTGTTACAAGCACTACACTACTATTTACAAAGAACTAAACTACTATCTAGATCTACTGGAATGGCTAGAGTGGCTAGACTGCATGGTTACATCTCTAGAAGGGATATTTATACAATACTAGAAGGAGGGGGAAAGTGCTGATTCAGGGATGTAGGGTTTTGTACCTTAACTGTCCCCTGAGTCCAAATAACCAAGTCCCGCAAAAAGATCTGTTTGTGGGTGTGTGTGTATGTGTGTGTGGTAAGTCTAGTCTAAGTTGTATAAAACTTAATTTTTTTATTTAAAAGCTTATATATCTGTGATATTAAAGCAACTTTTTACCAAAATCGAGCATCGAGAAGTGGTACTTTGTACCGTGCATTTTACAATTTTTTTACGATTTTCTACAAAACGGCTCTAACGATTCTGATTAAAATCGCATTATCGATTTAAAATTTCGTGGGCTCTAATGAGATGTAGGTTTCATTCTGATTGAAATAGTCTGACAGGGCTTAAATGCAGATATTTTAAAATTACTTCCTCTAAAGTACCTTTAATATTGTAATTTTTATAAAATTGGCAAAATAATCTTGTTAGCATTCCTGAAAAATTGGTAAACAAGTTGAACGAATTCGATATACAACTAAAGTTTTTTTTGTTATTTCTAACAATAACAATTTCTCTTCAATTATTTTGTTTGTTTTTTTAATTTAAAAACAGTAAAATAGATGTATAATATACCGTTGGAAAGCTAAAAATTTTAGAAAAAATATTATCTCATGCACAAGCATGTGAGAGTTAATAGATAGTGAAGAAAAGCCGATAAACTAACTGATTATTTTAGATAATAATATAATACAATATTTAATAAAACACCTGTTTCTATTAAAATCCAATGTAAATAATTCTTTAACAATATTTTTTCGTTTCTAAATTTGTTAAAAAATTCTTAAATAGATATAAACAACGTAGTTAAGTGAAAGTCGTGTGTTGTGCGCACCAGATATTAAGAATAGTAATATAGACGTATAACGTACCGTTAGGAAGATAAAGATTTTAGAAAAATTATTTTCTTATTTATACAATTGTAAAAGTTAACGGAGAGTGATGATAAGCCGATAAAACTGACTGATTGTCGTAGATAATAATATGAAAG